>JANFOE010001333.1:0-631776 GCA_025667525.1 Glebionis coronaria | reverse complement strand
GGATCGTAAAGTGAAACAAATCAAGCAAAGTCGTATACCTATCGTGAAAGTGCGTTGGAATACACGAAGAGGACCTGAGTTTACTTGGGAACGTGAAGATCAATTGAAGCTCAAATGCCCTCATCTATTTATTTAGTTAACGAATAACAACGTAGGAGCTTCTGATCGAAGATCAATTTAACGGATGTACAATGTAACAATCGCGAATTTTAGATTCTTTAATTTACATGAAACACGATGTCTACGGGCTAGACTTGTGCGTTATTGAAATTCTCGATTATATCCACGCAAATTGTGTACGGATATAATTTTTATGAAAACCATTCATGGAATTATTTACTTGGATAAATTTAAGTTTTACTTATGTCATACGATAAATCATTAATTGATCACATCTATGTAACCCTTCTCACTTTTTTAAACAACGCGACTTATTTAATTTATGTTATGTCGTGCGAATATTCCCCTATCTAAAATAACCATAAACTTATTTTGAAAACATTTACGTTCCTTCCTTAATATACCTAAACAAAGCCATAGCATACATATTTCCTTAGAACTCAACATTTACCTATATACTCATAATTTTACTTATAAAAAAACTACAAAAAAACTAGGTAAGAAAATTATTGCTACTCCCTTGCATACAAGAACAAACCGGCCCCCTCCATACTAGAAGCCCACACTTTCTTTGTAAATGACCTCACCATTCTTTGATAGTCAGACTATGTATAACACTTTCTTAATAAACGACATCTACTTTTACCACACAAGTTTTCCCACCCTTTCCCCCCCATAACCAACGAGAACCCCTTTGATACCATATATTTTGGATTCAAAATGTGTACCATCAACTAACAATTAAATGGGTCAAGCACGGTAGAACCCAAACCTATTTTCCCCTCTGATACAACCGAGACCCCAAACCTATTTATCTCTTACAACTCCCCAAGTGTACTTACTTGGTTTACTTCCTAGTTATGAATCAACCATGAAGCTTACAAAACCTAACTAGATCTTACTTACCCTTTTAACTCATTAGCTCCCTATGAATAGCAACCTCTAGTTACAACAAGCACACTTAACTAAACATACAAAACACATGCTTGTGCCCCTGTGGTGGTTTGCCGATGCCAAAGAAAAAGAAACAAAGAATATTGTAGATTTAATCCCAAGTGCAGACTTTTATAAGCATTAGTTCTTGTTCTTATATCTTTCCACTTGTGCTAAGGACCACTTGTAAGACATTCCTTTCTTGCTTTATCTAGATTTAGTTAATGTACATACTTGCATAAAAAGAACTTCAAATCAAAAGTATATGAAACGGGTCATGGGACGATTGGGTTAAGAATTAACTAAGACATCTATTACCTAAGTACACACCTTAAAGATTAAAGGTTCAAACTTAAGTATACAAATATAATGCGTAACGATGGAATAGTTTTAAAAAAGAGCTAAATGAGATTATATGCATAACTACAAATTGGTCGACTACATGATAAACGTAGGAGAAACCATACGTGTAAATGCATAGTAAGAATCAATAGGACAAACAAAACGTGTAGTGAGCATGAGTTTGAGTAAGTTCTTGATTTCGTATGTTCTTACAAGGTATAAACTTTCAGCATATACTATTTAAACCATGGTCGTGCTTGTTGTAAATCTTTCATGATTTTATGGAAATATTGTATGTGAATGTCAAAGGGTAAAAGCTCATGTAGAGTTGTGCATTCAAAACACTTCAAACCTTTTCTTTTTCTAGAAGTCGAATACCAAGGAGTGCAATCTTCCAAATATGTTATGTGTCCATGATATGCGTAAACAAACAGGAACGGTGTCTATAACACCCCACTTTGACAAGTGGACCGTTACATGATAATTATGGCGTGTCATCAAAGCATACAAGGTAAATGTTTTAAAACATAAATGACCATAAAAGGAAAATCAGAATCAAACATCAGCCCCTAAAAATAAACTCAAAACACGCATAAAGTAAATGAAGTGCAAAAAGAAAAGAAGTATAAGGTAGCTCCCATCCTGTGCACGTCCTCTTCATGCTCAAGTCTGTCCTTGGGTACCTGCCGTTTGGGTCATGAAAACAAAATATACGGCTGAGCAATACGCTCAGTGAACGGATATAACGACATAATAAGAATAATTGAAACATAGTTAAAGATTAGAAATGCAGCGGAATATGTGTAAGTCCTGGAAAACCTGGAAGTTGTTTAAAAGCATACTTATGCTGAGAAGTCTTGTGTTCATATTTATACTGAAAAGTCTTATATTCATGTTTATACTAAAAAGTCTTACATTCATGTTTATACTAAAAACTATAATTTAATGCGACAAAGCTCATATAGGTCATGATAAATATCAACGTGCATGAATACATAGAGGGGTGACCTCGTCATGTAATTAGAGGGGTTGCCTCTAATTATATTTGTTTGGGTGGAGGGATCAGCTCCATGTAACAGATGTATAGCACTAACCACAGTTACCATGTAATCTGCAAAACATGTACTAGGATGCACCCATTCGCCCCACATAATAATAATAATAATAATAATAATTGCCAATAACTAAAAGGGACGCCACGAGAAATCACTCTCGTCGCGGAAGAATCATAACACCGGTGCCTCAAGTGTTATGGTTATGGTACCTCCATAACTAGGTGGACATGGCATGCATGTATATAGCTCAGGCAGTTTAAAATAATAACATAGTAATTACTAAAAAGTTATGCAAACTAGGGAAGATAGATGGCAGCAAACGGGAAATCCTAAACATAGGAAGAGAATGTCCTTACTGAAGGACGAAATATCCGTACCTTATGTCCAGTAATAAAATGAAGATGAAAGTGGAAAGAACTACTCCGACTTCACGAGTGCGAATGCGAAAGGACATAGGATCAAATAACCACGAACAATAACCGAATGATTGAAAGATCAAAGAATGATTCACCTTTGTTTTTCTTTTCCTTTAGGTCGGCGGCCATTATAGACTCCCTAGGGTTTTATGTTGGTTTTCTTTTTCTTTTAAAAATGAGATGATAAGTATGGTTTTGTTAATTGTTAGTTTATTTAAAATGGGTCGGGCTTGGGCCCTTTTCTCTCTTCTTTTATAAACGGCGAAAACAGCCCCCTTATAGTATATTTTTACTTTTCGTGTTTTATTATTCGTGTCTTAAGTTCGTGTGTTTAACTTGTGTTTTAAATTCTTGTCGTGCATTATTTATTATATGTAAACACTTGTAAACAATAAATAATAATATACGTAATACTTATATTTATACATTAAATATTCATGATACGTGTCGTGTTTTTAAATAAATTATAATAATTTAATTAATCCGTGTTTTCATGTATTTAATGTTCATATGTATTTATGCGGGTTTGATAACTCTTCCCCTCTAAAAATAGTAATTCGTCCTCGTATTAGAAATACGATAAGCTGAAAAGGACATGGACGTGACGTGGCTGAAGAGAACCTGGAACATGACGTGACTGAAGAGAATATACTTAGATCGTAGAAAAGAATAAGGATAAGGAACCCATATGGACTCCTATGTTTCCCAAGTGGCTTCCCGCTCGAGATGGTTCCTCCAAAAGATCTTGACGAAAGGAATAATCTTGGTCTTCATGACCCTGTCTTGACGATACGGAAAAGTTTCTAGTTCTTCAACTTACGATGGATCCTTGCGAATCTGATAGAGTGGATACGTGACAACGTGCAAATAATGATAATTGTAGCCTCTAAGCAATGATGCACGAGACATATTGAAACGTAGTACGTGAAAAATTGTGAATGTGATACATGAACAATTGTGAACGTGATACGTGGAGATATGGTGAATGTAATATGTGCAACAAATGGTGAACGTGATACGTGCAACATATCGTGAACGTGATATGAGAAACGTAGGGTGAACATGATATGTGAAACATATCATGAACGTGCGTAACTGAGGAGGTAACGCCAAACGACACGAGATGAGATGTGAAATGTGACATGAAACGTCTGTCTGGGGATGGAAATTTGTGTTAAACTTGAGTCTGGTCTCCCAAGATTTCTGCAAATCTTTCAAGAATGAAATGTGAAACATAAATCGTAAGTTAGAATAGGATCATGAATGTGAACAATATCATGAACGTGAGTGCGAAAAGCAAATCATGAAATGGAATAAGGATGTGAACGCGTACAAGGTTGTGAACGCGAACGTGAGACGTAATTGTGAGCGTCAACGTAAACGTGAACGTAAATGTAAATTTTTATCCGATTTGATTTTTGATGAAATACTGAGAAATCGTACGATCTCATGTTGAAATAGCCACAGATCTGCTCACTGCGTAATTCTTCGGATGAAAGTAAACGTGTAGGCTAGGTTAAATGGTCGAACGACGATCCAGATAGCATTATGCTTCTTCTGAGCCTGCGGTAGTCGGTAACAAAATCCATGGAGACTTTGTCCACTACCATTCGGAAATTTCTAAAGGTTGAAATATCTACTAGTGTGTTGGCGTTCTATCTTAACCTGCTGGTATGCCAGGCATTTAGATATGAACTATGAGTCTCGGTAAAATATACCTCTCTTAGCGTAGGATCCTCTAGAACACATAATCTAGTGTAGGATTCTCTCCTTTACGCGTAAGCTTAGTCATGATAAAACTAACCATGAGAAACAATGCGATTCAGAGTGTCATTGTAATCAACCAAAATTCGTACTAGAAAAATTTCAGTGTGAAATTTTAATACAAGGTTTTTTTAGCCTCGTATGAAAGTTCGTTAATTCCAAGTCTTTTCGAATTGATTACCAGTAGAAAGTGCGACTCAATTGTTCTTGGTGGAAAATAAAAGGGTTTGGTTGTTTATTTTTAACTAAAAAATAAAAATGTCGTTGAAAGTTTGAAAATTTAATCTAAGATAAAACAAGTTAAAACAATGCTAAGTAAAAAGGCGGGAAAAATTAAAGTTTGAAAAATAGAAACAATTCAGAAAACTGATAATTAAACTAAGTCTGAAAACAAGATAATTGGAATTTCATAGAAATTGTCATTTTCGGGATAATGATCTTTTCAGGAAAATTGGATCTTCGGAATAATGGTCTTTTCAGAAAAAGGGGTTTCTTCGGAATAACAAGGGTTTTCAGAAAAATGGTGATTTCGGAATAAAGGCTTTTTCAGAAAAATAGGTTTTTTCGGAATAAAAAGATTTTCAGAAAATTGGCATCTTTGGAATAATTGACTTTTCAGAAAAATGTAGGATTTTCGGAATAAATACTTTTTCAGAAAAATGGTATTTTCGGAATAAGAAACTTTTCAGAAAAATGAGATCTTCGGAATAACAAGGTTTTCAGAAAAATGGATTTTCGGAATAATGCAACAATTCAGAAAAATAATATTTTCGGAATAACTGATTTTTCGGAATATTACCTTTTTCAGAATAAAAGGTTTTCAGAGAAATGACAATTTCATAGAAATGATAAATTCAGAAGAATGGTAATTTCGGAAAAATTAACCCTAATCCGAAAAAGTTAAAGCACAGATACAGATAAACAGTTAATCAAAACTTAAAGAAATAAGCTACGAATAAGCACGAACCAAACAAGCAATTAACCAAACCTTTAACCAAATAAATTTTAAGAAGAACTAAATAAGCCACAAATTAAAAATTATAAAACACTAAATAATCAAAATATTTAAAATCAACTAATAAGCAAATCTATAAATCTATCAAACCAACTTAATAAAAAATAAGCCAAACACTAGATGATCAATAACCACAATAAGCTCAAAACATCCACCACATCAAAACTAAAAGATCAATCACATGAATAAATCAATCACATAATCAAAGAGATGAGATTAACTACATGATTATCAAGATTAAGAAAAAGATTAAGAAAGGTAGAATGAGAATTAAGAAAATAAGCTTGATTGATTAAAGATTAATATCAAAAGATTACAAGATTAATGTAAAGATTCAATAAGCTTGAAAGGAAAACTAGAGAGAAAAATTAAAAGCACACTTAAAAATTAAACTACAACTATATAAAAACTAACCACCTAACACCCTCCTAATGACATATTAGGAGGGTATTTATAGGAGGCGGGGAGATTACATGCTTAAGCTATCTTCTTTCTTTCTTCTCGTCTCGACTCGACTTAATTTCTTTGTCTTTCTCGACGTCGTCTCTGGATTTGTCGATATAAGTTGAACTCGTCTTATAATTTTCTTCTATAATTAGACTTGAGTTCTTCGACTTCATTAAACTTCCGTCTTTAGACTTTTTCTTCGATAAATATTTAGAATAGGCCTTGGACTTCCGTTCTCTTTGCATTCTCGATCTTTTGACTTCGTCTTTAGTCTTTTTCTTCGATAAAAGCCCGTGATAGCCCATGTTTTCTTCCTTATGCATCTTTTGGTCCTAAAACACAATAAAAACACAAACCACGCATAATTCCGACTTTTACGACATAAAATACACGTTTTGGTCTTGTTATTATTTGAAATAAGTGGTAAAAGGATAAGTGTTTTCACACTTGTTAAATCCCCTACACTTGACCATTGCAATGTCCTCATGCAATGCACTAATTTCAAAGCACGTTTTACATTTTTCATTATAGATAACCCACTTTGGCCTTTATTAAATACTAAACACTAAGAAAACTAAAAGAACAAAACAAGTAAAGAAATCAAAGACTTACATTGGGGTTTTAGGTAGTCATGAATTTTCATCATTCTCAAGTTTCACGTTCCTCATACCAAGCTTAAAAACGAGATCATTGTTATTATAAGTTAGCAAACTAACACGAACTCATGTGGCCCAATTATTCACTTAGACTCCCTTATTCCTAGGTGTATCTCTTATATTTTAATATTGTCTTAAATGATCACTAGGATGCATTGTTTGAATTATTTCGATAGTTACTTATGCTGAAAATAAAGTGGGACGATTTAATCAATAGTTAGCTAAAGGACAAAATCTTTTAAAACTGCTTCCCGGGACCTCATAAAGTTCATATCTTGGCATAACTCGCTTCACGATTTGAGACCTTTCTCGGACTGATATTTGGTAGCGACTTCATACTTCAAATCTTGAGAGACGTTCATGAAATAATGGTCTTCTCTTCATAATAGGAATTTCTTCACTTGAAGTTTTGAGAGATTCTTCATCTTTGGACCACGACTTCTTCATTTTTCTCCAATCTTTATTTTGGACTTTGATATACAACGATCCGCCTCCTTTTAGGACTTGGATCTATTTATCCTCATCCTTGCTAGGGTCTTTTCGGATAGACTTCTCCATGATCTTTTAGGGAGTATTTGCTTTTCGTCGTGTGTCTCGATCCTTCATATTGATTTTAGATAAATGATTCTTCACATCACTTTTGGATCTTTAGCAACAAAATGTAGCCCTCATGTCTTGTTAGGAACTTTTCGGACTCGCCAATCTTCGCATCCCGCTTCAATAAGTTATGCCTTGGCTATGAACTCTAATTAATACCGAGCAACTTTTAAACGATCTTGTGCTAGAAGCTAAAGTAACTTTTCAAATCGTACAACCTTATTTATTGCAGATAAATTTATTAGCAAGCGATGGGAGAATAGGCTTATAATCAACTCACATAAATTCACGAAAGAATACCAAACTTATAATTGACTCTATCATCTCTCGTTCTCCACAATTAAAAATCTCAAGGAATGAGACTCGTGGATGCTTAGCCAATTAAATCAAAGTTTTGGGTTTTCGAGTCATCTATAGGATCTTGCAAACTCTTAGACTTTTTCAAGTTTAGAATTTTTTTTTAAAGTTCCCTTGATAAACAACTCTCTAGGATCAATTATATGAACTTGCGAAAAGTTTCTTGTTCTTAACCCGTGAGAGTTAAGTGAAAAAAAAAAACCTATTTTCTCTCTAGCTTTATCAATGGTGTCTCCTTTTTTCTTTTCCTTTTGATTTCCGATCTCCCTGCTTCAGTAATCTTCTGATTAATTTGTTTTTTGTTTACTTTAAACGTTTCATCTCTTGATGTGTTTATTGTTTACATAAAATAATTCTTCATTTGTTTATTGATTCATTGATTGGTTATCAATCTGGTTACTTTAATCCTGCGTCATCGTTGTGATCCGGGTTCCAGTAATCTTGGAGATGATTAGGGTTTCGTTTTTTTGATTAAGTTTAATAGGTTTTTGTGTCTGTTCAAGTTATTATTTTATTATTATTTGATTAGGGCTTTGTTTGAGTGTGGCGGCTGTTTGTCTTCTAGTGACGGCTAGGGTTTTGGTTATTGCTGTTGTTGTGTCGTTTCATGATTGTTTTGAGAGAGATTGTTCTTCGTTTGAATGGTTAACACAGATCCGTTTTCTGTTGACCTTGATGCGCTTAGAGATCGAATGAAAAGACTTAAGGGTGATTCTCAGGATTCGTCACCGGGAGTGAATCCCATTGAGGATTTGACTAGGACTAGTAATGCGGATGAGGTGCAGTCTGTTGCTGGTAATGACAATAATTGTGGGAGATCTCTTTCTCATGATCGTTGGAATGCTGCTCGGGATAAGCCGGCTCAAGAACTAGGGCCTGTTGGGGTACGTACCAGTGCTGCTGCTACAACTTCGGTTTGGGATCCTATAGGGCATGGAAACATGTTAAATGTTGCTGCTGGAACAACTCAAAGTGGGCAAACTTTGCCTGTTAGCCAAGGCACTTACTTGCACCCTTCGGTTCAGCCTAGAGGTGAGGAGAGCTCATCTAATCAAAATGAAAAAACATTTGCGTCAATAATGCAACTTGCATCCAATAAGACGATTCATATCCAAGAGTTGCATAATGATGAGAACGTAATAGGGGCTACTGTGGCCCTTCCATTTGATGCTGTTGAGGAGGTAAGATCACGCCTTAGTAATACATTATTTGGGTATTTTATCGGAAAACGTTTAGCGTTTCCGCTAGTCGAAAATTATGTGAAGAACGTTTGGTCCAAGTATGGATTGAAAAGAGTGAAACTTCAGGACGAGTTTTTTCTATTCCAATTTGAGACTAAAAATGGTATGGAAAGTGTTTTGGAGAATGGGCCGTGGCTGATTCGTCAAGTTCCATTAATTCTTAATGTATGGTCGTCTGTTACTGATTTGCATAAGGCAGAGATTAGGAAGGCTCCGGTTTGGGTCAAATTGCACCGTGTTCCTATAGTTGCGTATTCTGAAGTTGGTCTAAGCTTGATTACATCTCAGATTGGTCGTCCGATTATGTTGGATTCTTATACTAGTAGTATGTGTATCAATCCATGGGGTCGGAGCACGTTTGCTCGTGCTCTTATTGAGGTTTCTGCTGCGGATGTTCTTAAAAAATCCATGGTTGTTGCTATCCCGATTGAGAAAGATAAAGGGCATAATTTGGTGACTATTGATATTGAGTATGAGTGGACTCCTCCTAGATGCTCTACTTGTCTCATTTTTGATCACATTGATTCTAAATGTCCTAAGTTGTCTTTGGTTGTCAATAGTAAGGTTGCTACACAGGTTGTTGATGTAGATGAAGCTCGTATGGATAATGATAATGATGGTTTTGTGGTAGTGAATAATAATAAGAAGAAGAAGGGTAAGAACAAGCAACATCAGGTTGCTGGGATTAAATTAACTAAACCGGCTCTTAATCTTGCTTATCGTGTTGTTGAGAAAGGGGGTAGTTCTAAGACGACTAAACCAAAGGAGTCGTTAGGTACTTCAGTTCCGGATGCTCCAAAGAAGGATGGATCTATTCTTAAGAGGGGTTTCCTTAATAATAAGGTTTTGGCTCCTGATTCTAGTCAAACGGGGACAAGCAACAAGAATTCCTTTGGTGCTTTGAGTGGTATGATGGAAGATGGCACTGATTGGGAGGATGGTGGTGGCCCAACAGATGAGGTGGTAAATGCTGATAGTGAGACTGACGAAGATATAGTGATTGATGATCGCCATGGAACTCGTCAGCCGGATATTCGCACTTCTCATGCATTATGATGATTTCATTTTTTCAATGTTTATGCACTTTTAGGTGGTTTTTTCCTATTGGTGTAATTTGTTTTGTAACTGTTTGTTAAGAGATCATATGGCATGTCATATGATTTAGTGGTTGTTCAAGCTAGTTAGCTTGAGGTTAATGTAGCTTTTCCGCTACATTCCATTGTACTTCAACGCTTTTTGGGAATATATTTTACCGGGGATGATGCCCTTTTACCCAAAAAAAAAAAAAACCCGTGAGAGTTAAGACTTTCGCGTTTTAAAGTTCCCTATATAAAAGCCTAGCAAAACTTGACTTAAACACGTTAAGGATACTAGCTAGAGTAAACTTAGATAAATAAACTCGGGTTGAGTCAAAATATTCACGACTTTGAAAAATTTAAAACCACTTTATTGAAAATTTATTTTAGCAAAAAAAGTAAATAACGATAGCAAAAGAAATTTACAAGGCCAAAATAGATTAAAAATTTTGAAAAATGTCAAAAAAATCAAATTTTCTGGTTAAATTGAGGACAAATTCATGGAAAAGCCCACTTAATTCGATAGAAGTCCCCCTACACTTGATATAAACATTGTCCTCAATGTTTAAGCATGTGGGAGTAAAATCCCCTACACTTATGACATTGTGCACTTTGTTTAAATCTTGCTAAGGAAAGGACAACTATAGTGATTTCAATGTATATAAGATATGAAATATTGAATCACGACAGTTTAGGATAGAACCGGGAAGACGGGTATACGGGATCACGGTTCGTCAAAAGTAATCGAGAATGGATCTTTGAAGCTTTAATCCCTGCACAGAAGAAGAAACAAGACAACAAACACATACGGGGCTCCCCCTACACTTATTATGAAAATGGTAAAGGATAGATCAAAGGGTTGCTCCCGAGAAGCGCTTGTTTTTTATAACCGAGCCACGAGCTTGACTCGACCCATAACTTAATTCAAGGGAAACGTGGTGAGGGATGGAATCATCTCATGAGAGATGTCCTCACCAAAGTACAACTTCACGCGCTGGCCATTCACCTTAAAATTAGGCCCATTTGGCTGAGAAAGCTCAATGGTGCCATATGGGAAGACTTTGGCGACGGTGAATGGACCAGACCAGCGGCTCTTCAGCTTTCCCGAGAAGATCTTCAACCGAGAGTTAAAGAGTAAAACTTGATCACCAACGTGGAACTCTCGATTCTTAATCCTTGCATCATGGATGATCTTGGTCTTCTCCTTGTAGATCAATGAGTTCTCATAAGCATCATTCCTTAGTTCATTTAGCTCATTGAGTTGAATCTTCCGAAGATCGTCGGCTTTGTTGATGTCGAAGTTAGCCCACTTCAAGGCCCAGTATGCCTTATGTTCCAGCTCGATAGGGAGGTGGCATGCTTTCCCGTACATAGGACGATAAGGTGTACAACCAATCGGGGTCTTATAAGCGGTACGGAAAGCCCACAAAGCATCATCTAACTTATCGGCCCAAGAGGCACGATACTCTCCCATAGTACGCTCCAGAATTTACTTTAATCCACGGTTAGATATCTCGGCTTGACCATTCGTTTGAGGATGATAAGCGGTGGAAAGACGGTGATTGACACCGTACTTAGCCATGACTCGAGCAAATTGATCATTGCAAAAATGAGTCCCGCGGTCACTGATGATAGCACGAGGAACACCGAATCGGGCAAAAAGCTGGTTCAAAAAGTTCACAACCACCCTCGCATCGTTCGTAGGGAGAGCCTTAGCTTCAACCCATTTGGAAACGTAGTCAACGGCTACGAGGATGTACTTGTTCCCTTTAGATGATGGAACGACCCCATAAAGTCGATGCCCCATACATCAAAGATTTCACATTCTTGTATGAAATTTTGAGGCATCTCATCTTTATGTGTGATATTGCCTTGTCTTTGGCAAGCATCACAACGTTTAACCATTTCGTGAGCGTCACGGTAAATGGTGGGCCAATAGACCAGAGTCGAACACTTTCTTCGCGGTATAATTTGGACCAAAATGACCACCGGTGGGTCCTTTATGGCAAGCTTCAAGAATTTCTAAAGCTGCGTGTCCATCAACACATCGGCGAATAATCAGATCAGCACATTGTTTGAAGAGATAAGGGTCATCCCAAAAGTAAGTCTTAATATCTTTAAATAACTTCTTCTTTTGTTGGGATGTTAACCCTTCGACGAGGATACCACCCGCTAAGTAGTTTGCAATGTCCGCAAACCATGGGGCGTCATCAAGATTGGAATTGATAGACATTAAGGTCTCAAGGGGAAAAGAGTCATTGATCTCTTGGTTCGGATGATCCCCTTGATAAGGATCCTTAAGTCTACTTAGATGATCCGCGGCTAGGTTTTCCGCTCCCTTTTTGTCACGAATTTCAATTTTAAATTCTTGAAGGAGCAAAACCCAACGAAGAAGTCTTGGATTGGAATCTTGCTTAGTTAACAAGTACTTCAACACGGAATGATCGGTGTACACGATGGTGGTAGAAAGGACAAGATAGGGGCGGAACTTTTCAAAAGCATACACTACAGCTAAAAGCTTTTTTCGGTAGTGGTATAATGCAATTGAGCCCCCGTCATTGTCTTGCTAGCGTAATGGATTGGTTGGAAGTGTTTGTTCACTCTTTGGCCCAAAACCGCTCCAATAGCAAAGTCTCTAGCATCACACATCAATTCAAAAGGTAGCCCCCAATTAGGGGTAACCAAGACCGGTGCCTTAGTTAGCTTATCCTTAAGAAGATTGAAGGATTCAAGACACTCTTTAGAAAAGATGAAAGGAGTATCTTTTTCCAAGAGGTGGGTCATCGGGCGAGCGATTTTAGAAAAATCTTGAATGAATCGACGATAGAAGCCCGAGTGACCAAGGAAACTTCTCACACCCTTCACGGTTGAAGGTGGAGGTAATTTGGCTATGACATCCACTTTAGCACGGTCCACTTCAAGACCGGCTTTTGAGATTTTATGTCCAAGCACAATGCCTTCTTTTACCATGAAATGGCATTTTTCCCAATTTAGAACAAGGCGAGTGTCTTCACACCGCTTAAGCATGTATTCCAAATTGGCAAGGAAATGAGAGAAAGAATCACCATAGACCGAGAAATCATCCATGAAGACTTCCATAGTTTCTTCAACCATGTCATGGAAGATAGCCATCATACACCTTTGGAATGTCCCAAGAGCATTGCATAAGCCGAAAGGCATTCTTTTGTAAGCAAATGTTCCATAAGGGCAAGTTAATGTGGTTTTCTCTTGGTCTTTAGGATCGATGGGAATTTGAAAATACCCGGAGAAACCGTCTAAAACGCAGTAATAGTCATTACCAGCTAGACGTTCAAGCATTTGGTCCATGAAAGGGAGGGGAAAATGATCCTTTCTCGTAGCATCATTGAGTTTGCGATAGTCTATACAAACTCTCCACCCTGTAACGAGACGAGTAGGAATCAACTCATTGTTTTCATTAGGCACAACGGTGATTCCGCCTTTCTTAGGCACACAATGGACGGGACTAACCCATGGTGAATCCGAGATAGGGTAGATCATTCTCGCATCAAGAAGTTTGATAACCTCTTTTTTGATAACGTCATGGATCTTGTGATTCACCCTTTTTTGGCTTTGAATAGTGGGTTTAAAGTCGTCCTCCATGAGAATTTTATGTGTGCAAAAGTGAGGATCAATTCCACGAATATCGGAGATTTTCCAAGCAATCGCTTTCTTGTGATTCTTCAGCACGGCGATAAGTCGAGATTTTTCTTCCTCTTTCAAGTCCTTTACGATGATGACGGGTGACTTCTTGTTGTCTTCAAGGAAAACGTACTCGAGATGAGACGGTAGGTCCTTAAGCTCTAAATCCGGAGGATTTTTGATGGAAGGCGTAGTCAAATTCAGTTCATCGATAGAGATATCCTTAGGAGATGGTGGAGAAATATCGTCCTCATTAAGCAGTTTCTCAATGGTACGAATGTCTTCATCCGAATTGGAGGGAGAATCGTCATATTGCAAGTCCACATCTCCCAAAGTTGCTTCAAATTCTTTCAAAATGAAATCACTTTCTCCAAATAGAGTTAGTGATGGAGCAATAGAGGCAACGGTCTCAACAATGGGTAAAGAAGAGGAACCACTTTTACAAGCGTCTTTAAAATGTTCTTCACAAGCCTCATCAAGAACGCCAATGAAATTAACACTCTCATTTTCAGAAGGCTGCTTAGAAAGTTTACCCATGTTGAAGACGATTTTATCGTCACCAACTCTCATGATTAATTCGCCCGCGGTTACATCAATGAGAGTGCGACCGGTCCTCAAGAATGGACGTCCAACGATTAATGAAACACGGGGATCCATCTCGTAGTCAACGACAACAAAATATGCCGGAAAGGTGAATTTGTCGACACCAACGAAGACATCTTCGGCTATCCCCACTGGATAAGCAACCGTACGGTTAACTAATTCCAAAGTCATTCGTGTGGGGACTAGCTCGGGTAGAGACAATTGTTTCCAGACGCTTAAAGGCATTAACTTTATACTAGCACCTAGATCGGCTAGGGCCATACAATTCTCTACCCCGGGGAAGTTGCAAGGAATCAAGAAACGACCCGGATCACCAAGTTTGGTTGGTAATTTCCTTAAGAGCACTACGAAGCAATTCTCATTAAGTTAGGTCTGAGCGATATCGAGGAGTTTCTCCTTATCACTGAGAAGATCTTTAAACATTTTGGCATACGTTGGCATGTGAGCGAGAGCCTCAGCAAAGGAGATATTGAAATTCAGTTGTTTAAACATTTTGAGAAATTTAGAAACCTGAATATCATCCTTGTTCTTCAATTTCTCTTTCCTCAACCTTGAAGGATAAGGTATATTGGGTTGAGATGAAGGCTTTGGAATGGAATTCTCACTCACATCCTTGGTTGGTGGAGGGGTGGAAGTAGAAGGTGGAGGAATTGGAGAAGGAGAAGGTGGAGGAATTAGAGAAGTAGAAGTTGGAGGAATTGTAGAAGGAGACTCGTTTTCCTTAGTCATAATCACCGGTGTAGGTGTAGGAAGCTCGGGTTCCTTTAGACCTTTTCCACTGCGAGTAGTGATTGCTTTCATCTCCCCTCTTGGATTAGCAACGGTGTTACTCAGAAGAGAACCCGAACCAGAGGCTTGATTACTTGGGAAGAAACTAGCCATCATGTTCCTTAAGTCATTCGTTTAACTTGCCAAAGTGTTTCGCATATCGGCTCGAAGATCATTCCCTTGTTTCACCATATCTGCTTTCATGTTGGCCATTTCCCGCTGAAGATTCTGCACTATCGCATCATTAGTCCTCATGTAAGTTTCAACCTCATGATTAAATACGGTGGGTTGGTTGGAAGGAGGAGTATGGTAGGCAGGTGGTTGATAAGCGGGTTGTTGGTAAACTTGGTTGTTTCTTTGAGGTGGATATGGGGTTCTTTGGGTTTGTTATAGATTTGGAGCACGAGGTTGATTTTCATTGTGCGATTTAGGTTATTTGGGTTTTATGGGGGAAAACCGGGTGGTGAAAGAAAGTCGTTTGAGCGATAGCTGAGCAAATTGTGGTCACCTTGAGGACGTGCTTGATAGCCTCCTGTAGCAAAGTTACCGTTGGCGGCATACACATTTTCCGGATTGTCATGATTCGAAGGACAATCGGTGTATGAATGAGATCCCTCGCCTATTTCACATGATTGACTCAAAACATTAACTTGGGCAGTGATAGCTTTGGTGTTGTTGGAGGTTTGGAGAGCAAGTGATTCAACAAGCGAAGTAAGCTTATCAATTCTCTTGTCGCTCTCATTAGTGCTAGCACTAGCCACATTAGTCCGAACACTCTTGGTTTGCACTCTAGACTTGTTCTCAATAATATCCCAAGCGGCATTAGAAGACTTAACCAAAATATTACCCCCCGAAACACTATTTAGTAAATCTTGGTCATTCATGCTTAAACCATTGTAAAAAGTATTAAATTGATGTACTTTTATGAAACCATGTTGTGGACACTTTCTTAAAACGGTCCCAAGATTCACTAAATGTCTCACCGTACTTTTGTTCAAAGGTAATGATTTCATTCCGCAAAGCGGTAGTACTTGAGGGTGGGAAAAAGTAGTTGATGAATTTGGTCTCTAAATCCGTCCACGTAAGAATACTTTGTGGCGGTTCCTTATCAAGCCAATTCCGGGCTTGTCCATCTAAGGAGAAAGGAAAAAGTTGCAAGCGAATCACCTCTTGTGAAACCCCATTATACTTGACCGTATTAGTGAGTTGAAGGAACCTTTTTATATGGTCATGAGGATCATCAAGAGAACGCCCCAAGAAAGGTTTAGCAGAGACCATTTGAATGAAGCCGGATTTAAGCTCAAAGTTGTTGGCTCCAATCTCGGGTATGACAATAGCATCAGTGTTGCCCTCTACCTGCGATTGCAAAAGCTCGATCATTGGTTGATTGTCCATGGTGACAATAGGTGGATTAATGACTTCGGCTTGAGCTACTTTCTTCTAACGAGTAGGAGTACGCATACACACCTACAAAAGGAAAAGTAAAATAGACAAGAAATATTTTTGGTTTTTTATGTTTTTCTATTTTTGTATTTTTGAAAATTTTATATTTTTTAGGATTTTTGAAAATTTTAAAGCAAGGAAAATAAAGTTCAAAAATGAACGGATCCCAAAATCCAACGCGTCTCTCACTTAAAACCGTTAATCTTAACGAAAAGAGCCGGCAGCGGCGCCATTTAATACAAGGTTTTTTTAGCCTCGTATGAAAGTTCGTTAATTCCAAGTCTTTTCGAATTGATTACCAGTAGAAAGTGCGACTCAATTGTTCTTGGTGGAAAATAAAAGGGTTTGGTTGTTTATTTTAAACTAAAAAATAAAAATGTCGTTGAAAGCTTGAAAATTTAATCTAAGATAAAACAAGTTAAAACAATGCTAAGTAAAAAGGCGGGAAAAATTAAAGTTTGAAAAATAGAAACAATTCAGAAAACTGATAATTAAACTAAGTCTGAAAACAAGATAATTGGAATTTCATAGAAATTGACATTTTCGGAATAATGATCTTTTCAGGAAAATTGGATCTTCGGAATAATGGTCTTTTCAGAAAAAGGGGTTTCGGAATAACAAGGGTTTTCAGAAAAATGGTGATTTCGGAATAAAGGCTTTTTCAGAAAAATAGTTTTTTCGGAATAAAAAGATTTTCAGAAAATTGGCATCTTCGGAATAATTGACTTTTCAGAAAAATGTAGGATTTTTGGAATAAATACTTTTTCAGAAAAATGGTATATTCGAAATAAGAAACTTTTCAGAAAAATGGGATCTTCGGAATAACAAGGTTTTCAGAAAAATGGATTTTCGAAATAATGCAACAATTCAGAAAAATATTATTTTCGGAATAACTGATTTTTCAGAATATTTACCTTTTTCGGAATAAAAGGTTTTCAGAGAAATGACAATTTCATAGTAATGATAAATTCAGAAGAATGGTAATTTCGGAAAAATTAACCCTAATCCGAAAAAGTTAAAGCAGAGATACAGATAAACAGTTAATCAAAACTTAAAGAAATAAGCTACGAATAAGCACAAACCAAACAAGCAATTAACCAAAACTTTAGGCAAATAAATTTTAAGAAGAACTAAATAAGCCACAAGTTAAAAATTATAAAAACACTAAATAATCAAAATATTTAAAATCAACTAATAAGCAAATCTATAAATCTATCAAACCAACTTAATAAAAAATAAGCCAAACACTAGAAGATCAATAACCACAATAAGCTCAAAACATCCACCACATCAAAACTAAAAGATCAATCACATGAATAAATCAATCACATAATCAAAGAGATGAGATTAACTACATGATTATCAAGATTAAGAAAAAGGTTAAGAAAGGTAGAATGAGAATTAAGAAAATAAGCTTGATTGATTAAAGATTAATATCAAAAGATTACAAGATTAATGTAAAGATTCAATAAGCTTGAAAGGAAAACTAGAGAGAAAAATTAAAAGCCCACTTAAAAATTAAACTACAACTATATAAAAACTAACCACCTAACACCCTCCTAATGACATATTAGGAGGGTACTTATAGGAGGCGGGGAGATCACATGCTTAAGCTATCTTCTTTCTTTCTTCTCGTCTCGACTCGACTTAATTTCTTTGTCTTTCTCGACGTCGTCTCGGGATTTGTCGATATAAGTTGAACTCGTCTTATAATTTTCTTCTATAATTAGACTTGAGTTCTTCGACTTCATTAAACTTCCGTCTTTAGACTTTTTCTTTGATAAATCTTCAGAATAGGCCTTGGACTTCCGTTCTCTTTGCATTCTTGATCTTTTGACTTCGTCTTTAGTCTTTTTCTTCGATAAAAGCCCGTGATAGCCCATGTTTTCCTCCTTTTGCATCTTTTGGTCCTAAAACAAAATAAAAACACAAACCACGCATAATTCCGACTTTTACGACATAAAATACACGTTTTGGTCTTGTTATTATTGGAAATAAGTGGTAAAAGGATAAGTGTTTTCACACTTATTAAATTTCTTTTGTCGTAGAAGTTGCAACATAATGCGAAGATGGTCTTCGTGCTCTTCTCTAGACTTAGAGAAGGTCAGAATGTTAGCAATGAACAAAATGACGAATTTGTCCAGAATTCATGAAAACTCAATTTCTCAAGTCCATAATTACTGTTGGGCATTCGTGAGACCAAATGGTACGAATATGAATCGATAATGACCATAACGTGTGTGAAGAGCAGTTACAGAAATGTCCTGTTCTTTCACTCGCAACTGATGGTAGCCTGATCGTAAATAGATCTTGAAAAGTGTTTAGAGTCTGGTAGTTGGTCGGATAGATTATTAATACTTGGAAAAGGGTAACAATTATGAATGGTGATCCTATTTAATTTACGGTAATCGATGCACAACCTCATGCTACCGTCCTTCTTCTTTGATAAATAGAACTGGCGCAACCCAGGGTGATACACTCGGCGAATAAAACCTCGTTCCAACAACTCTTGCGGTTGTCCCTCCAACTCCTTGATCTCATGTCAAACTTCACTTCACGATTAGGTGGTATGCCTGGTAGTTCTTCTGGAAATGCATCTAGGAATTCTAACACAATCAGCTAGTTATGGGCTTAATAACTTTAGAAAATCGCGTCATGAATGGTAGGTAGAAAGTCTTCGTAGCCATGGGATAATAAGGCACATGCTTGTAAAGCAGAAACAATTTGTATAGATTTTCCTGGTAGTAAAACCATGATGAATGTATACATGATCCTGAACACGCTGAATATGCTATGAAATGAATGGCGATCAATCGTAGCGAGATATGCTGCTAATCGGTCTATACTCAGAATCATATCGAACTCGCACATGTCCAAGGGAAGTGCGTTAGCAGAGGGTCTTGTCGTTAACTAAAAGGGGAGCCTTTGTACACATGGGATATACGAACAACGTCTTTTTTGGGCGTGGATATATGTAATATATATAATCAAGGAATGAAGATGCCATGTTGATACATGAAGTAAACATGGCAGATCTCACTGAATGTGTTTCGCCTGTCTCACACGAGACGAACACTACGTGTCCAAACATGAACAATATGTCAGTGATGGTATCCGAAATTCTAGAGGTCTGATTCACACATGCCACAACAGAATGGATGTACCCCTTGGAGGGTATCCTGAATTACTGAGGGCCTGGTTCAGGAGATATACGGGAATCATGTGTTGTGACTCGTGTTTGGGGAAAATATGAGTACGACATGTGTCTTGACTGGTGTCTTGACATGTATCTTCAGAAAATATACGTGAGACATGTGTCTTGACGGATGTCTTGACATGTGTCTCGATCTGTGAAAGCGAATAAAGTTTAAAGCTTTTAGGTTAAAATTCCAGAATTGGCGGATCGGTTGGACTGCTTACCCTTTACATTTCTGGTTACGTCCGTTACCGGAGTTTCTGTCGTCATTACAAAATATTTGTTAATGCGGTAGTTGTCGCTACCTCCTTGTCTGTCAGTTCCAAAACGATCATTATCATGACTGTGATTCATGTATCTATTCAGTTGAGTGGTCGGCTGGTACCGGTTCTCACTCATATTCTTGAAAGAACAGTTGAGTGACGTGTGACATGTATTGAGAAAGTAAAGGCATGTAATGTAATGGTAGCGTCCGGTGGGTGAGGTATACTCTCGTCTGGTCGTTTCGATCTAACGCCTTCGTCTTCATCTTGTAGAATCTTCAAATGACGAGTAGCATCAATATCTTGTAGAATCTCCAAATTATGAGCAACATCAGCATCTTGTAAAATCTCCAAATTATGAGCAGCATCAGCACTAGTATAATATCGACAAGTGGAATACGCTTGGGATGATGAAGAATCAACTAGAGAATACTCATGGAGTATTGTAAGTGAAATACACATGGATTTCGGTACGTGTAATACACATGGGATACGGTACATGGAGTATACGTGGAATACGGTACATGGAGTACACGTGGAATACACATGAGATGATCGGTATGGGTGTCAACCATCTGACATGATTTAACAAGGAAATAATTGATTAAACAGTTAGAGGATCAAACTGAAAAGAGCAACATGATAGCCTAGCAATTTCAGCGTAGACCTCATTCTGGTTGCTTAGAGAAAACACCAAAAGTATGGTTAAATGAAATTCAACGATGATCAGTATGGAAGCATGATTAATGAAAACCAACCATGACTATCATGAAAGCAGGATTAAATGAAATCCATCACTGTCTAGCATGAAAGCAAAGTCAACATGATGAAAACATAATCGACATAAGGAGGCATTAAAACATAATCAACATGAGATCATGAAAACATAGTTGCCATAAGGAACATAAAAACATAATCAACAGAGAACTGTCATTGACTGGTGTGGACGATTTTGGTGCAATCCACAAAATTCGAAGAAAAGACATGTGACTAAGTATGGATGATTATGGTTCAATCCATACTTGTTAAATTTCAAGGGAAAAAGAAAATCATGGATAGAAATTAACAACTGAGACTAAATATGGAGGGCTGTGGTCCAATCCATATTAGTCAAAACTTCAACGAAAACATCGTGAGTGAGGATCAACAATACTCAAAAATATAATTATCATTACATGGAATGTAACAACGTCGTCTAGGAAAAGCCTGGCGACAACCCACTAGTCACAGGTCAAGTTTTAGAGCCTACAGGTTGAAACCAGGCTCTGATACCATAATTGTAACACCCCACTTTGACAAGTGGGCTGTTACATGATTATTATGGCATGTCATCAAAGCATAAAAGGTAAATGTTTTAAAATATAAATGACCATAAAACGAAAACCGGAATCAAACATCGGCCCCTAAACATAAACAAAAAAACATGCATAAAGTAAATGAAGTGCAAAAGGAAAAGAAGTATAAGGTATCTTCCATCCTATGATCGTCCTCTCCATGCTCGATTCTGTCCTCGGGTACCTGCCGTTTGGGTCATGGAAAGAAAATATACGGCTGAGCAATACGCTTAGTGAACGGATATAACGACATAATAAGAAGAATTGAAACATAGTTAAAGATTAGAAATGAAGCGAAATATGTGTAAGTCCTGAAAAACCTGGAAGTTGTTTAAGAACATACTGATTGGTGTATTTTGCATACACCTTATAGCATGTTAATTTAGCATAAATGTATATTTATTTGTCATTATATATGTACTTTGAGTGTGTTTTATAATTATGTAGGTTATGAGCGAAATGGAATAAAATGGCCGCTTCATTAATTTTTTGGAGAAAAGATATTGAGAGCACCGATAAATGAAGACAAAATATTGAAGAAAAAGATTTGTGCGCGTCGCAATATTTTCGGTCATCTTTTATTTGTCCGGGTTTCGTTTCAGCAATTTTTGGTGATCGGCTATTTTTAATTGGGCCAAAGTTATTATATCTCAAAAGAATAAAAAAAAATTATAACAATTTTTGGCCCATTAGCCCAGTAAAACAAGTAACCGACTGTGGGAATTTATATATATCATCAATTTGTGACTGGTCTATGGAAGCTAGCGATCAAAAAGAATCAAAAAGAAAAAGACAGAAAAAAAGATTGGAGGATATTACAAGTTGTCCATTGTGGACATATCACAGCCGACACAAAACATTACCTCAGCCGCCATTTTTTTCTTTATATATTTGTTTGGTTTTTGGGAGATATCAAAACTAACAGCCAAAGTATTATAGTAGAGAAAATGGTGATTATAGTAAAGGCGATGATGTTTAATATTATTTGGCTCAAGTGCACCGCGATGTCCGGCTAATTTTGTTGTAATTCCTTCTGATAACTTTATTTATGGTTTGATCATTACTTTCGGATTATCATATTTATTTTACATTGATTTATAATTTATTTATAAACAATATTATTTGATTTGGTATTATGTTTAATTATTTGTGCAAGACAATTTATTGTTAGTTAACGATTCATACTTATTTTATTTAGTTAAAAAAAAGATGGTTGCATAATCGATATAAATTCTACCTAAATAAATTATTAAAACATAATTATTGGTTGGATTAATATAAGATTTATTATCGCGAGCTATTGATAAACATAATAAGTGCCGACATTAATTCATTCATATTAAGTCGAAATAATCTTTGTAAACGAGCTAAAAAGTTTCGATAATCCATAAGTGTGATTAACCATAAATATTGGGAGCTGGAAAGGATTACATTTTTCTTTTTTTGTTTACATCTTTATTATATTTTCCTAGCTTTATTATTAGTTTAATAAGTATTTTAATTTTTAATCAACATTTTTTATTCAGAGTATAAGTGAATTAGATTTTAAACCAAAACTTTTATTGATCAGTGATCACCCCAAAACTTAAATTAAAACGACATATTCCTCGTGGATTCGATACCCACTTACCCTATCTAGTATAAGGTAATTAGGTTTATTTTTTATCAGTACTTCGACGCTGATCAAAATTTGGCGCCGCTGCCGGGGAATAGTGAGCTTTTAGTTTAAGTTTTTGTTAATATTTTTTAAATAAAATAAAAAACACAAAATGATTTTATTTTTCTTGTTTTGTTTGTTTGTTTTGTTTCTTGTGAGTGTGCGGGTTAGTGTATCCGCACACGTGGATTGGGACGTACATCACCTTTAGCTTACGATCCTGAGGTTGAGAAAAGTGCAAGGTTGAGGAGGAAAGCGTTTCGACAGTTTTCTACTAATCTTGATTTTACAGGTTTAGAAGAGCTTTTCACTAAAATGACAAGTGATGACGATGTTAGCGGAGATGCTAGTGAAGATGCTAGTGGAGATACTAGCGAAGAAGAATCCCCACCACGGGGTGTTGATTCTTATTACAGGCCGAGGATCTTTGAGGATCCCTCGCCTATCGTCTATCCGAAATCGATTATAGGGGTTACAAGTAACTTCAAGATACAGCTGAATCTCCTAGCAATTTTGCCAGTGTTTAGAGGTCGTGAGGAGCTATGCGCACATCTGCGAGAGTTCTTCTCCATTATTGACACACATCAGGTTAATAACATTACCAAGGATGAGGTAAGACTTCGCCTTTTTCCTTTTTCTCTTAAATATCAAGCTAAGGACTGGTTCTCATCTCTTGAGCCAGGTAGTATTAACTCATGGTCTGAAATGCAATATGCTTTTCTTGAGGAATTTTTTTCTATAAGTAAAACTGCTGCCATTGGGAATAAGATTAAATCCTTTCGTCAAATCTCAGGCGAGCAGTTTCATGAAGCATTTAGTAGACTTAAGGAGTTATTAAGAACTTGTTCTCATCATGATGTTCCAAAATAGGATCTTGTCAAAGTCTTCTATGATGGTTTGGATTATAATAACCAACAATTTGTGATGGCAACTAGTAGGGATATGTTTTTCTCGCGACCTATGGAGGAAGAATGGGAGTTTTTTGAAAAACTGAGCAACGGTTCTGTTGTTCCCTAATTTATTCACTTTACCATGGTTGATAAATAGAAAATAGATGAAAAGAATGAAGATTTTAGAGAGAGAAAGTAGTGAGAGAAAGTAGAGAGAAGGAGGTGATAAACTTGTGAAATTAGATTAAGAATAATGAGATCATCCACCCTCCTAACATGCTAGGAGGGTACTTATATAGTCCACCCACATGCAGGCTCTCTAATGGACTATATTGTTTTGGGTCAGGCTTGAATAAATGCTTAGTAACTTGAAAGAGGCCTTTTAAGCTAACCATCAAGCCCGTAATGTCACGACTATTTTAACTAACTATTACAACGTTCTAATAAATATTACAATATAAACTATGACCGAACGTTCTTGTTTGACTCAGTATTTTGAGGCTAACAATCTCTCCCAATGTGAGGTCATTCCTCTTCGATATTTGGAGTCCAATAGAGATTTATAAATTTCGTCATAAATGAGTCTTGAACGTGTAATAGTAGTGTTGTTCCTTCATGCTGTGATCTTTGAGCCTTTGTCGTTGTCTTTCGACTTTGTCTTTTATCTTGAGATCTTCAAATTATCCTTGACTTGTCTTTGCCATCTTGCGATCTTGTGTCTTCATCCACATGCTCATACTTCGCACAATCTTGAAAGCTTTCTAACAATCTCCTTTGAAGAGAGGTCATTCCTCTACAGAGTTGCGGAAGTCTTTAGCTTTCTTGATTATTAAGTATGTCTTTGGGCATGAGTATGTGGTTTTGAATCTTCGACTTTGCTGAGTACACCGTAACGTCACCTTCTTGAGACAAAACATAGACACGGACTGAATGGCTTTGTCATTCGTCCTAAATCGGTAGCGTTTTACCTCCGGTCGGTGAAGACTATTACACGATATTAAATATCGTACCTGTGATTAGGTAGATTTAATTAAGAATCTCCTTGACAGGCTTTCGCGGCTGTACTAGCCGTTCTCTTTATTCGACCGTCTCAAAGCAAGACTGCGAACATAAAGAGTGAATCAATTGGATAAATATCCGCTTGATTAAAGTCGTCAATTCAAATTCCTGGAACAAGTTTGATTCATTCAGAATCTTACCATTGTTGCTTTCCAGTTGACACAAGCTTGATTCATAAGAATCTCGCAAGTTACCTACCGTAGCGTTGTTTGATGTTGACGCTAGAAGGATTTCCATTCATCACTGTGAATATTAATAAATATCACTCTGAATGTTCTGGCAAGAACATAAAGATATTGCGTAGAAACCTGAAACGAGTTTGAGTCGATAAAGAAACAAACCATTGTTGCTTTTCAGTTTTACATATGTTCAATTCATAAAGAATCTTACACATGACCTACCGCAGTGCTGTTTGATGTTAACAGTGGAAGGATTTCCACTCTTCATTGTGAATACTAGGTAGTATCACTCTGAGTATTCTAGCAATATCGCAAGGATATAGCGTAGAACTCTCTTGATCTTCATCAGTGTGTCCTAACGAGATTTGATTGATCTCTTGGCTCTATACTCGATTTGTGCACTTTTAGTGGTCAGAGGCTGGAGCAGATGCCACCTATTCAATATCAAATATCTCGGAGTGAGAAAGTCAATAGAAGTCATGTTGATATCCGTGACAATAAAACAAACTTCTTTTGAGAGAAGCCTGAGTCAGCTGGGGAGGGGTTGTGCATTACATCACTGGGTCCATGATGTATTGTCTTCATGATGTGTTGACCCGGTTTCTGCCTAAGTTGTATGGAGGGCTTCTTTGTTTACACCCTTTATCCTTACATTTATTTTTCATTCTTCAACCCCTTTAATGCTTACCAAGACATCATTACTAGCACCTTGTTGTGATTGTTCCAGTGCTAGCATCAGTACTTAGTCGGCATTTAGCTACGTTCACATTCTACTCCATCTTTCCTAAGGACTTCTAATAATCTATTGGATTGTCCCTGGGAAGATCCCTCCGGTTCTGGTTGGATCATAGGACTTAAACCTAACCACCCTTTTGACACCAATAACGTCGTGAATTAAAGATGTTGTGGGTATTTGATCATAACCATGAGTGCTTGAGTCTTTAGATCACATTTTAATCACTTTTTCTCCCCTATCTCTAATATATAAAATCTTTTGATATTAGAGATACCAAATTTGATTAAAATATATTTTGAAAATAGTCTTGAAAATCTTCGGGAGAAGAATGTGTCAAACTAGCATGAATTTGGAACGCTCCCCCTCAAAAATTGATCCAATGGAATTGTCATTACGAGGATATGATCCACATTAATCTTTTGAGGATAGGAGTTGTTGAACACACAATTTTTGAAAGATTTTGAATATCATTGAGAAATTCTTGAAAAAATTGTGTTCAACGGTTTTTGAAAAATCAATTCTTTGTGGCGAAAAGGTTTTTCTAAAGCATAAACTTGAGTTCTTAGACTTTGAATGTCTTGGCAAATCTACTCAAGTGTAAGAAGATTTAACTTCTTTTGCTGAGGGTAAGAGCACTAAATCGTACACTCCCCCGTGAATATAGATCCGGGTTGCAATCTGAAAATGATTACAAGCCATTGTGTTGAGCTCAAAATGTTGAATGTTTTGTGACAAGCTCAACCCAAGATAGATTTCTCTACCCGTTGTTGGAAAAATTGTCCAAAATAGACATTTTCCTTTTAAAAATAGAAATGACATGTTGTGATACATATTTACAACTTTCATTCGAGCTTTATGTACACACCCGTGTCGTTATTGAGCGATATTTCTAGGCACGTCCATATTATGGATACTGAAAGACATGTCGAGATGAATATTTTTGGATTATCAAAGATTTTTTAATTTGTATTTTGTTTTTTCATTAATATTTACAGGTAGATGTTTGATAGATGAATCAAGCAGGCTTCTTTGCCAGAATCTCCAGTTCTGCTAGAGTCAAACATCTCATACCAATTTGCCTAACTAGATACGCAAACCTCTCTTTCGAAAGAGCTTTTGTAAACAAGTCAGCTAATTGGTAATCCGTTCCAACAAAGTATAATTCGATATCTGACATCAATGTGCTTCGTGCGGGAATGCTGTACCGGATTGCAGGAGATGGCTATGGCAGACTTTGAGTCACAATACATAGGTACTTTATCAAAGTGGAATCCATAATCCGTGAGTTGTGTTCTCATCCATATAACTTGAGCACAACACGCAGATAGAGACACATACTCCGCTTCGGCTGATGACAATCATGTGCAATCCTTCTTCTTGGAAGACCATCCCACAAGCTTATCTTGACCTAAAAATTGTGCACCACCATAAGTAATTTTTCGTGTATCAAGACACCCTGCATGATCAGAATCTGAATAGGCCGTTAGAAAGAAACAGGTTTCCCTCGGATACCGGAGTCCCATGTGAATGGTATTCTTAAGGTACCAAAAGATCCGTTTAACCTCCTTGAGGTGCTTTTCAGTGGGTCGTGCTTGATATCGTGCACAATAACACGTAGCATGTGATATATCTGGTCGGCTTGCTGTTAAGTACATGGGGGAGCTGATCATGGAACGATATCTCGTTTGATCTATGGCATCTCCCTCCAAATCAGCATCTAGGGATGTGGTTGATAATGGTGTCCCAATGGGGTCACATGATGTCATACCATTCTTTTTGATTATCTCTTGACAATACTTAGCTTGGTTAATGAAGATACCACTTGGGATTGGTGAACTTAAATTCCTAGAAAGAACTTAAGTTCGCCCATCATAGACATTTCAAATTTGATGTGCATTACTTTTTCAAACCATTTTGACAGTTTTGATTTGTAGACCCGAAAATAATGTCATCAACATAAATTTGCACAAGCAAAATGTCATCCCCATATTTATAAGTGAACAAAGTTAGATCATTGGAGTCTTTTGAGAAACCTTTGGATACCAAAAATTTTGAGAGCTCATCGTACCACGCCCTTGGAGCTTGCTTGAGTCCATAAAGTGCTTTGTAGAGACGATACACCTTGTCAGGATAATGAGGATTGATGAATCCTTCCGGCTGCGTGACATAGACTTCTTCCTTCAAAGGACCGTTAATAAACGCCGTCTTTACGTCCATTTGATAAACGATGAATCCCTTATGTGCAGCATAAGCAAGGAAAATCCTGACCGCTTCCATACGAGCTACTGGTGCAAATGATTCTTCAAAATCAATACCCTCTTTCTGTCCATACCCTTTAGCCACTAGCCTAGATTTATTCTTGATGATCGTGTTCTCTTCATCCATCTTGTTATTCCAGATCCATCGAAGATTTAATGGTATTACATCGTATGGTCTGTCAACAAGTTCCCAGACTTTAAGTCTTTAAAATTTTTGAAGTTCATCCGTCATCGATTCAATCCAAGCGTGATCAGCCATGGCTTCTTTGATGTTTTCGGTTCTGCTGAACTCACGGCGAGTGCAAACATACAAACATCGCCATCGGTTTCAAGCTTTCGTCTTGTACGAACCGGCTGTGAAGGGTTTCCAATTACTTGAACCAAAGGATGATCTCGGGTCCAATGATGTGTTGAAGGATGTCGTTGATAGAACGTATGCATATTTGACGGATTAACATGGCGAGTAGAAGACTCTCCAGTTTCGTGTACTGGTGTACCGAATGGGTTGATAAATTCGTCTTTGTCAGATAATGCATTGTCTGCTTGATTTGTGTTCTCTGGAGCAATGACAATAGTTGTGGATGTTGTAGGAGCGGTTGTTGATGTGATATTCTGAGTAAGTAACTCTGCAGCAACCGGTGTTGAAGTAGATGAAGTTGTATCCTTTTGTTGACGTTGATCGGTATCATCATTCTTATCATGAGTGACAGCGGAAGACTTCGATACAACTTGTTTCTCCCCCGTGAAATATTCATCATACATTGGTCCATATATCATTTCCAACTCTTCAAGTGTCGTGTTGACTATCATATCTGCTCTTGGAACATTTCCTTGAACCAGCGTTGAACTTGACGGTTCATTGTTGTGGTCTTGATTTCCGAGTTCCGTGCGGTTGTGAACGGAAGTCGTTTGTCGTTGTGTATCGGGACTTAAACTGTTTTGTTCAAGTGCCATTTCTTGTAATTCATCAAATCGGATGTGAATAGTTTCGACTATCAATTTTGTTCTCTTGTTGTACACTCTATATCCCTTAGACTGAGTTACATATCCCACTAGAATACATGCAACACCTTTCTCTTTCATCTTGTCCAGATTTTCACCATCTCGAATAATGTAACATGTACATCCAAAAACATGAAGGTGTTTGAGTGAATGTTTTCGATCATGAATTATGTGATATGGTATCTTTTCGTGTCTTGGGATAATTAAGGAGCGGTTTTGTGTGTAGCATGCGGTTGACACGGCTTCGGCCCAAAATTATAGTGCAAGTTTTGAAGTGGATAATAATGTTCGAGCAGCCTCAAATAAAGTACGGTTTCGTCTTTCAACAACGCCGTTTTGTTCGGGTGTTCGAGCAATAGATGTTTCATGTTCAATTCCTTCGGCTTCAAAATAGTTTCTCAGATTAGAATTCAAAAATTTTATACCTCTGTCGGTACGAACCACTTTAACTTGAGCTTGAAGACCACGTTGTATCAATTTAAGGAAGCTGATGAGAACTTCGGGTGTTTCATCCTTGGACCTCAAGAAGTGATTCCATGTGTACCTTGAGTAATCATCGACAATTACCATAATATATTTCTTCCCATTTATACTATGAACACGCATGGGACCACACAAATCTATATGAAGAAGATCTAACCGTCCTTTAGAGCTTGGTGTAGTCTTTATTTTAAAGAAACTTCGTTTAGCTTTAAAAAGCTCACAAGAAGAACAAAGATGATCTTTGATGAATTTCAAGCTTGGAAGACCTCTCACAATAACTTTCTTGGAAAACAAGTTGATGGTATCAAAGTTAAGATGAGATAAACGTTGATGCCATAACCATGCCTGAGTCGTTGAAGCTTTAGACATGAAGAAAAATAGAGTTGTAGAAGTTGTGTCTTGAAGTGAAATAGTGTAGAGATTAGTACCCCATGTACCGGTAAGTAAGTCATTCCCATCATAATCACGAACAAAACATGTCTTCTTCCTGAAAGCAACCTCCAAATCTGCATCACAGAATTGACCAACCGAGAAAAGATTGTGATTGAGCCCTTCAACGTGGTATACCCTTTTGATCGTAATATTCCCCTGAACCAAATCTCCATATCCTAGGATTGGTGCAAATTGATCATTTCCGAATCAGACCGTACCCAGGAACTTCTCCACGAAGTTAATTAGAAGCTTGAGATTCCCGGTCATGTGCTTCGTGCATCAGGAGTCTAGTATGAAGAGAATTATTTGTATCACCTGCAGAAGAGTTAGAACATAATGGAGCATTTGCTAAATTGGATACAACAGTAGTTGTGATTGTAGAATAATTAGTGTCCTTAGCAACATTTAAAGGCATACTAACACTCGTTGTCACAAGCAACATTTAAAGGCATACTAACACTCGTTGTCACATTTTCTTTCCTAACTTTAGGCATCCATTTATATCCTGGAGGACATTGATTAGCAAACCAGCATTTCCAAGACTTGCTAGCAGACTCATATAATTCCTTAATTCTGCTTCTAGTGTTCTTAGTGGTGGAGTCTGATGTATTACTTTTCTTAGTGGGGGATGCACTAGAATGGTTCACTTTGTGTTTGGGTTTATTAGCACTAATAGGCATCGCAACTTGCTTCTTAGTTCTAGTTTCTACGCCTTTGACATTATTCATAGCACACAGAGAATGATTAGCATTAGCACACTTTCCACATTTGACACAAACAAATTTCACATTCATAGCATTCAAATCATTCAAATCGTCATTACATGCGATTACAGACTTTTTATTCTTAAAAACATTCAAATTCCTAGGGTGTTCTTCTACTTCCTTCATCTTCCCTTGACTCTTGTGTTTCCAGAACTTATCATTCACTTGAGTGCTCTTAAGTTGAGGCCGGCTAACACTAGCAGTGGAGACTACTCCTGTAGTAGAAGACACACGAATATTAGTTTTTCTAGAAGTCTGAGGTGAGTGACTAACTTTGTTTGTGGGTTTAGTGGTCATTCTATAGATCCCTGGTTTAATCACATTATTGTGCTTAACGCTTGGTGCTATAGCATTCCTTATGGGTTGATTATGTGGTAACCTTTCCTTTCCATCCATCTTGGGGGCAAACACAGATTTTGCAAACGAAGAATTTGAGAAAGCAGATGGTTTTCCCAAGATAGAAAATCTATTCACTCTAGAGGTATTGGGTTGTCTAACAACAGGTTGCTTAACGCTAGGTTCCACAACTTTCCCACCCATCTTAGCAACAAGTTTCTTGAACTCTGCTATTGCTATGTCTTTTTCTTGTAACTGAGCTTTCAAATCCGAAATATCAAGATTTTTTTCGTTATAATAATCGACATGACTCAGATAATTTTACTTCTAAAGGTATATCATTTGAAAAGCTGCCAACTTTCTTTTGCAAAGCAAGTTCAAGTGAGTGACAATGTTTTTGAAGATAATCATATCTATGTTGAAGTAACGAAAACTCTTTTTGGTCAACTTTATTCGAAAGCTAAGTTTCAAGACGTTCACATTCTTTAACTTGATCATGATATTTGCATGCAACATTAGAATGTTCATCAATATCAGCACAGGATGTAACATATGCACACATAATATCTTTTGAGAGACATTCATGTAAGAGTAGATCATAAGCTGTAGAAAACTCGTCTCTTTCAGGTTGATGGTCGTTCACTTCTTGTTCAAGAGATTCCACATATTTCAAATCATCAAACATTTCTTGCTTAATTAGTGTCTCAAATTCCAAAATATGTTTTTGCGTTCTTTCCGCAAGCGGAATCAAAATACTTTTCACAAGCACAGTTATATCGTGAGGAATTTCTTTGTCTCCCTTCGAAAGTTCACGTTTTTTCCAGTCATCATCAACAACCTTTTTGAAATTTTCAATGTTACTCTTGAGAATACTAAGTGCTTGCTTACTCTTGCTTACAAAGGCTTTAAATGGCAAGTAGCCAATAAATTTTGAAACATTAGTTTCTTAGTGGCAAAAGCTTGTCTCCATTTAACTCTTATTTGTTCACAATCGAAAAATATTTGCTCACGAGTTTTCTGTGTTTGTGGTTTGAAAAGACCATAAAGACTATTTCATAAGCATAATTATATGGTTTAACAAATTTTTTATTAACTTTTGGTCTACTCTCTTCTTCCACATCGTTTGTCTCTTCACTATCAGGCCTAACAACGAGAAAATCAAGATCGGTCCATTAGGACTCATCAAGATATAAATGTTGATTCTCAGATTGAGCTTGCTCAAGGTACTTAGGATTAGCAAAACTAGGTCTATCCTTGAAAAACGAACGAGGTGCCAACATTCTCATTGTTTGAATAGATTGATTTGTTTTGTAAACAATTTTCTTGTAAAAATCAAGTTGAGTTTCAAGTTCCACCATTTTGTCGATGTCATTCGCTTGTTTAGTTTTGAAATCCTTTTCCATATTTTCAACCACAACTTTCTTTTCATTAACAAGTTTATTTTTATCCTCTTGAAGAAAACCATTTACTTGAGTTAGCTCATTAACTTTAGTGGTAGCAAGATACGTTTTGTGACGTTCAGTACTCAAAGAGGTGTTATAATTACGTTTCTCTTGTTCAAGAAGCTTAAGAGTTTCGTTTTATTTCTCTTGAAAATCGTCCTTTTTAACATTAATTAAACACCCTTTGTACCCCTCAACCTCATTGGTCTTTTGAAGAAGCTGAGCTCTATAGCTATCAATGGTCTCACTAGATTTAATTAGAGCAGCTTAGCATTCTTCAAAATTTTGAGTGAGCGTAGCGTTTGCCTTCTTTAATTGCTTTTGACTCTTTCTAGTTTCTTTGACATCTTTTTGTAAAGAAGCAATTAAGTTAGCAAGCGCAATACGCTCCTCGTCATCATCATACTCATTTGCATGTTGATCATCCTCAAACTCATTATTGCACATGTCTGATGAATCGGGTGTGGTATTGCTATCAACCGTCTCCATTATACATGTGTCATTAATGGCTTTGGGTAGCTCAGAATGCTCATGAATATTACCAAACACATTATATTCCTCTTCAGTGTGTACCTTATCGATTGGCTCAGTGTCAAAGATAGGATCATTGTCATCTTCAGTGACGTTGAGAACTTCTTCAACATTTGCCATGTATGAGTAATGTGCTTCAAGTTCTTGATCGGAGGCTTCATCATCAGTATCATCAAGCATTGCTCCTTCCTCAGCCGACAATTTAACCCCAGCTTCCATCTTCTTTTAAAGCAGCATCTTTTCCTTATGATAGCCAGAGTCCCTAACCCGTTTCGGCTACCTACATTCCTTTGCCATATGCCCATAGCCTTGACAATTAAAGCACTGAATCCCATTTTGCTGAACCACTGGATTACCAACAGTTTCCCTATTCCTAACAGAAGTAGCAATCCTCTGAGTATCATACTTAGCAGTTTGTCGATCATACCGTGCAGAACCCTCAACATGTGTTGGATTACGTCTATCATACCTAGGAGGACTTTCATCACGTTGACGTGTGTCATACCTTCGAGGACTCTCAACATATTGGTTCCTTGTATTTGATGATGTTCGAAGATTGTTGTTGGTGGGTTTGAAGATTTTCTTGTAGGTCTTCATAATGAAAGTAATTTGTTGCTTCATCTCCCTATCCTTCTGAGCTATTTCTTCATCAGTGTCCTCTCCAGATGATGGCTCAGGTGATGGTGATGGTGCTCTTGGTTCTTTGTCACGTGATCGTATGGGAACAGAATACTTAGATGAAGTGGAGTATCTTGGTGAGGAGGATGTAGTGGAGTACCTTGGTGAGAATGATGTAGTGGAGTATGACTTTGGAGCATGAGAGCGATGATCTTGAACGTGTTGAGTTGTAGACACCAAAGCAAGTGGATTAGCAGTCTTTGCTATCCTTTCAGCACGAAGTTCATTCGCCTCGTTTTGAAATTGTTTAAAAATGTCAAAGAGCGTGTGATAGTTGACCTCGTCTAACTTACTCTGTTGTTTCACCAAAGTTACGAACCGTGTCCACTCAGGTTGAAGTTGCTGTAGAAATTGCACATTGACTTGCATGGTGGAGACTTGCAAATTGTTTCTTGTCATGTCATTCATCATCTTGCAGAACCTTGAGTAATATGAATCAATTGATTCCCCATCCAATGAAGTAAACTTTCCAAAGTTCCAAAACAAATTAGTTTTGACATCTTGCTTGTTAAGTGATTCTCCTTGTTGCAAGCGTTCAATAGCAAACCACATCTCTTTAGCAGTAGAGCATGCATCAACCATTGAGTAAATATCATCCCCAATCCCACTTAGAATCAAATATATTGCTTCTTTCTCTACATCAATCCAAGCACGTTTCTCTTTCGAAGTGTTCTCATATGTTTCCTCAATTGTTTGCTCATCGGAACCAGTCGTCGAGTCGGTTGTTGGAATTGCATGAATGGTGATTGTAGTGAGAGTATAGGGTCCTTCTTTGATGCAACGGCGAAGAACATCACCATTAGGTTTTGTGTCAAGATATCGAAGGAATCGTGATTACCATTGTGCATATCTACCAGTCACAAGCATTGGTGGTCTCTCTTTGTTACCCGCCACCATGATGTTGTTGTTTGTCACACGATACTCTTGAGTAGAATCCATGTTGAAAACTTTGAAATAGATGAAGTGAAAACGGATCTTAAGTAGATGTGTTGTGATTGTTGTTGTCGATGAAAAATGTTAAAATCCCCTAAAAGTTGTCTTCACAATAAACCAAAAATTCTAAGGCGAAAAAACACACGATTAAAATTTTTTACTTTTGTAAAAACTTCTATTTTCGGAATATTGGAGTTTTTTCGGAATAAGTGCAGATCTCGGATAAAAGACCCTTCTTCGGAATAATGGCGGATTTCGGATAAATGTAGTTTTTCGGGAAAATGGATAAGTTCGGATAACTAGGTCTTTTTCGGAAAAATGAGAAAATTTCGGAAAAAATACCTTCTTCGGAATAATAGCTCTTCTTCGGAATAGATACTATTTCGGAATATTGGGTTCTTCGGAATATGTGAAATTTTCAGAAAAGGCTGAAATCTTCGGATAACTCACTTTTTCGGAATACACGCCTATCTTCGGATAAACTCACAACTTTCGGATAAATGCAATTTTCAGAATAAGTACACTTCTTCGGAATAAATGGATTTTTCTCGGATAAATGGGGTTTTTTTGGAATAAAAGAACTTCTTCGGATAAATCTTCGGAATATCTATTATCTTCGGAATGATGAGCGGATTTTCGGAATAACTTCACTAGATATCTTCGGATAAAGTGCTTTTTCGGAATACAATCTTTTTCGGATAAAAGCACTTCTTCGGATAAACAGCAATCTTCGCAATGTAAAACCCTTATCCGAAAATCATTATTTCGGAATACTGAAACCCTTTTCTGAAAACCTTTTTTTGGAATGTTCTTGTTGGCCTACAGAGCTACTGTTTACGAACCGTATCCCAAAAACCAATCCAAACACCTCAAAAACTTGCGATTTTAACCACAAAAACTTAACCAAATCCCTACCAAATCTATGTAAATGAATTACATCAAGATTTAGAACCCGAAAACACTAAAAAAATTAATCCGTGATGATTTTGATGAAAAACCAACCGAATCAAACAATAAACCAAACAACCAAACACAATCTACCCTGTAGCGATTTATACCAATTGTTGTTCCCTAATTTATTCACTTCACCATGGTTGATAAATAGAAAATAGATGAAAAGAATGAAGATTTTAGAGAGAGAATGTAGTGAGAGAAATTAGAGAGAATGAGGTGATAAACTTATGAAATTAGATTAAGAATAATGAGATCATCCACCCTCCTAACATGCTAGGAGGGTACTTATATAGTCCACCCACATGCGGGCTCTCTAATGGACTATATTGTTTTGGGTCGGGCTTTAATAAATGCTTAGTACCTTGAAAGAGGCCTTTTAAGCTAACCATCAAGCCCGTAATGTCACGACTATTTTAACTAACTATTACAACGTTCTAATAAATATTACAATATAAACCTATGACCGAACATTCTTGTTTGACTCAATATTTTGAGGCTAACAGGTTCTAAGACCTAAGCTTCAGTAGATCAAAATAATCACGCATCTTCCGGCAATTCTGTGTCTAAACAACGTGGCACAAATTCTGAAATTAGCGAGTTAAGTAAGAAAGTTGATATTTTGTTGAGAAATCTAGGAAAAGGTGTTCTAAATGTGTCTAAGGTGTCACATAGTGGGTGTTCAATGTGTGGTGATCCGAGTCACTCAGTCGATAATTGTCAAATTTGGGGGGCGCCACCAAATGAGGATGTGAATGGAGTCTATGGAGGTCGTCCACGGAATGATCCATTCTCTGAAAGTTACAATCCTGGATGGCGCAATCACCCCAACTTCCGTTGGAAAGATGAAGACAATTGCCCTAATAATGCCCAACAACACTATGGTTATAAACCAAGGTATGAGGGTGGCGATTCCTCTAAACTCCAACAAAATTATTACTATCATAAGCCACAACAACAATATCCAAATCAGGGCCAAGGGCAAGATGATAATTGTCTCGTAAACCTTGACCGGAAGTTTGATAGGCTTATGGATTCATTGTCTACCAACAATCAAGAGATCAATAGAAAGTTCGAGGTCACCAATCAAAGACACGAGACCACTACCAAATCAATTGCAGCTCTTGAGAGACAAGTTGGTCAATTGGCGGATCAATTGAACAAAAGAGATGAGGGAAAGCTACCGAGCTACCCCACCATGAATCCCGCACACAAGAGAAATGGAAATGAGCACGTGAATATGGTGACATCTCTTCGAAACGGTAAAACCTACAACAATGACATCGGAATTCCAAGTATTCATAGTTCTTCTCTCGATGTCAAGGATTTCGTTACTGATGACAAAATTATTTTTGAAGGTAGAAATTCAAATAATGTTAAGTCCGGTTATGAATTGGTAAATGATTTGTTAAATGATTTTCCTAAACCAGCAACACAGAATCCTAAAGCTACTGAATCTCCCGAAGTTAGGAAGGGTGGTGTGTCCAGCACACCATACCCTACATCTTTGGAAAAATCGACATCTGCAAGGTTAGCTAAAAAGGGTCCCCACGTTGAGGATATGTGGGAGACTTTCAAGCAAGTTAAGATAAATCTACCCCTTATTGATGCTATCAAGCTAATTCCTGCATATGCCAAGTTTTTATAGGACTTGTGTACCCAGAAGAGGAAGCTGAAGGCGCCTTTGCCTAAAAAGAATGACATAACTGAGCATGTTAGTGCGGTCTTATCTAGCTCTCTTCCTCCTAAATTCAAAGATCCTGGAGCACCAATGATTTTAGTTGTGGTGGAAAATATTGCCATTAAGAAGGCACTCCTTGATCTTGGTGCCAGTATCAACATCCTTCCTACTAGTTTGGTCGATAAGTATGAATTAGGAACTCTTCGTAAGATAGACACCATTATTTACTTAGCCGATCGATCTACCAAAATTCCTAGAGGTATCTTAGAGGATGTTATTGTGAAAGTTGATGACTTCTACTACCCATTTGAATTCTTTGTTATAGACACCGAGTCACCATACAAGGATGTTCAACCGACTATTATCCTTGGGCGCCATTCTTAGCCACGATAGATGCTAGGATTAATTGTCGGACTGGCGTCATGGATATTGCATTCGGTAATAAGAAGATAAGATTGAATGTGTTTAATTCTATGAGATCTCCTACGATGAATGAATGTTACTAAGTAGATGTGTTGGATGAGGAAGTTCAGAAGCATGCATCCCGTATGCTTAAGGATGATCCTTTTGAATTATATCTAACCAGTGAGAACGAGGAGACTCTTGATGTTGCTGAATTTCAAGATATTCAAGAGTGTTTGGTCAGTTCTTTGGACCATCAAAAACCACCTTGGTCTTATAATGTGGAGCCCTTGTCTTCTACTTTTGACACAGCCACGAAGCCGTCTCTAGAGGTGCCTCCAACTCTTGAACTAAAACCTTTGCCATCCAATCTCAAATATGCTTTTCTAGGTCCTAACAATACTTTACCTGTTATTGTTGCTTCTGATCTTTCGGAATCACAAGAGGAAGTACTTCTAAAAGTGCTTTCCATGTACAAAGCAGCAGTGGGATGGACAATTGCAGACTTGAAAGGAATCATTCCTTCATTATGTATGCATCGAATTGTTACGGACCAGACATTAAGACATCAAGAGATGCGCAAAGGCGTCTGAATCCTAATATGAAAGAGGTAGTGAAGACAGAAGTCCTTAAATGGTTAGATGTTGGTATCATCTATCCCATCTCGGATAGCAAATGGGTAAGTCCCACTCAAACGGTGCCTAAAAAGGATGGAATCACCGTTGTGGAAATCGAGAGTGGGGAAAAACTCACAACATGACCAGTTACTGGGTGGATAGTGTGTATAGATTACCGTAAGCTGAATAATGCTACATCTAAAGATCACTTTCCACTACCCTTCATTGATCAAATAGTTGAGAAGCTTTCTGGTAAGAAGTTCTATTGCTTCCTAGATGGGTACTCCGGTTATAATCAAATACCCATCCATCCTGATGACCAGGCCAAAACTACATTTACGTGTCCTTATGGGACATTTGCATTTCGAATAATGCCTTTTGGCCTGTGTAATGCACCCGCTACCTTTCAGCGGTGCATGATGAGTATATTTTCTGACATGGTTGGAGAATCTGTAGAGATATTTATAGATGATTTTTCCATCTTTGGACAATCCTTTGAGAGTTGCCTTGATCAACTTGAAAGTGTGTTAAAAATATGCACTGAAACTAATCTGGTGCTTAGTTGAAGAACAACCATTTCATGGTTCGAGATGGAATTGTATTAGGGCATGTTGTGTCTGAAAAAGGATTTGACGTTGACCGTGCCAAAGTTCAAGTAATTTCGACCCTTCCTCCTCCCACTACCATCAAAGGTGTGCGATCTTTTCTTGGTCATGTTGGTTCTATAGGCTATTTCTTAAAGATTTTAGTGCAATATCAAAGCCTCTTTGTAATCTACTCTTAAAAGATGTACGATTTGACTTTAGTGAATCATGTCTTAAAGCATTCAACATGCTTAAGCAAAAGCTTGTAGAAGCCCCTATTCTACAATCACCTGATTGATCGAAGCCTTTCGAGATCATGTGTGATGCGAGTGATTATGCTGCTGGGGGGGGGGGGGGGTTGGGACAACGGGTCAATAACAAAATGGTTGTAATCTTTTATGCTAGTAAGACTTTTTTAGAAGCTCAAATGAATTACACCACTACTGAAAAAGAGTTGCTAGCCGTGGTTTTTGCTCTTGATAAGTTTAGGTCATATATTTGGGGTCATTCTAAGGTCATAGTATTTTCAAATCGTAGTGCCTTAAGACATTTGTTGACTAAGAAAGAGACAAAACCGAGGTTGCTTAGGTGGATTTTACTTTTACAAGAATTTAATCTAGAAATCCGGGATAAAAAGGGGTCAGAAAATGTGGTTGCTGACCATTTGTCTAGAATTATCCCTCCGTCGTTCAACCCTTCTGACGTGATTAAGGAAAGCTTTCCGGATGAAAGCCTGTTTGAGGTTTCTAAGGTTCCTTGGTACGCAAACATATTCAATTACCTAGCTGTTAAGAAGCTTCCGGAGTTTTGGTCCAAACAGCAAAGAAAATACTTCTTCTCTCAGTTGAAGCATTATTTTTGGCAGGATCCGGAGCTATATAAAGTGTGTGCTGACCAAGTTGTTAGGAGATGTGTTCCCGATCACAAGCATATGGACATATTGGCTCATTGTCATTCTTATGCATGTAGTGGACACTTTGATGCTACGAAAATTGGGCATAAAATCCTACAAAGCGGTTTCTTTGGCCGACTATATTCAAGGATGCCCAGTCTTTTGTGAAAGCATGTATTCGTTGCCAACAAGTTAGAGGGATTTCAAGGCGTGATCAAATGCCTATGAATCTCATACTTGTTGTTGAGATCTTTGACGTATGGGGTATTGATTTTATGGGACCATTCCCCACTTCCCATGGCAATGTGTACATTTTAGTGGCATCGGATTATGTGTCTAAGTGGATAGAGGCTGAGGCTACTAGAACCAATGACCATAGTGTAGTTCTTAAATTTGTTAAAAAGAATATCTTTGCTAGACATGGAATTCCTAAGGCTATCATTAGCGATGAGGGTTCCCACATTAAGAACTTCAAATTTGGGAAATTACTGAAACACTATGGAGTTAATCATAGGATAGCTACCCCTTATCACCCACAGACAAGTGGACAGGTTGAAGTATCTAATAGGGAGATTAAGCGAATCTTAGAAAAGACCGTTCGTAGTGATAGGAAAGATTGGTCCTTGAGGTTAGATGATGCATTGTAGGCATATAGGACGACTTTTAAGACTCCTATTGGAATTTCACCGTATAAGTTGGTATATGGCAAGGCGTGTCATTTACCGGTTGAGATAAAGCATAGGGCTGAATGGGCGATTAAGACTATTATTCTGGATTTAGAGAGAGCGGGTAGTTCTAGGAAACTTCAATTATCTGAACTAGACGAGATTAGACGTGATGCTTATGAAAGTTCTAGGATTTATAAGGAGAAAACCAAAGCTTTTCATGACCGACATATCACCAAGAAGTCTTTCTTGGTTGGTCAAAAAGTTTGGTTATTCAACGCTAGACTTAAGCTTTTCCCAGGAAAGTTGAAAAGTAAATGGACGGGTCCATACATTGTGACTCAAGTCTCTTCACACGGCGCCATTGAAATAAAAAATATGGTGGGTGGAGATCCTTTTAAAGTTAATGGACACCGTTTGAAGCCGTATGTTGAGTTGGAGAGTGATCAGATGGAAACGGTTGATGTGGTTTACTTGGAACCACTCTAACCGTCTCAATAGCTCATATGAGTTATGTCTGGCTGAAGACGGTAAACTTAGCGCTTCGCGAGAGGTAACCCGTGGTTTTGTAGTGTGTGTATTTTATTTTTCAATTTATTATCCTATTTTTGTGTGTGTTTAAAACTTTGTGGGTGTGTTCACTAGAAACCCTCACGAGACAAAACTCATCCACTCGGGCTACCGAGTGGTTTAAAGGCTTGTTGCATATGCTAAATGAAACCGTGATTCCTACGAAAGTGAGTAAGGTTTTTGTTTTGTGTGAGTCTGTAAAATTGATTTTTAACCAAAATTTCAATTTAAAGTTTTTGCATTCGTGACAATGCAATGCTTTAAGTTGAGGGGGTGGCACATGTATTACATGTTTTTGTGTGAAATTTTGGTCAAAATGGGTTAAAATGTGATTTTTGGGAAAAATTGAAAAACAATTTAAAAAAAATTAATCACATTACAAGAGTCTTGTGCTAATTAGATGTGGAAGTTTCTTCTACATATTTGTTTGTTGAGTATTTACAGATTCTGAAGATTAGCTTGTGGATTACTTATTGGAGCAAGCTAGAGGATTTGGCCATAATTATCAGGTGCACCCGATTCCATTGTATAATTTGGTTATTAAATTGATTTGATTGTTTGCATGTAGTTAGACATATGTATAATTTAGATGATGAAACCATGCCCGATTGAATTCCCTCTTTACTTTTGCTTAGATCGAGTAGAAAGTTTCTATAGATAATATGAAATATAGTAATGTTATAGTTGGGTTAGGACACTTAGAATTGATCTTATTCGGTGCGCCGCCCGCGCACGGTGGCCTTAGAAAAGAGTTGGAGAACTGTTATAATTATTGGTGGTAGTCATATGTTAGGCTTGCCTATCTGATTCGTCACCCGCGTAAGGTGATACTTTACTTTTAAGCATGGGCCAGACACCAATTTTTATGATGGATAGCATTGCACTTAGCTGAGACAATTTTATATGAAATAACTCAATCCTTGTATTGTTGTAATGAAATTAGGAAGATTAGTTTAATTTAATGCATTGATTAATTAGACTATGTGGTAGATAACTCCATCATATGATGTACCAGTAGGCACACAGTATAGTTGTTCCCATTTAATTAAAACGAAAAATTAACTGGTTCCCATGTGCCAATGTGTCTTAATATGCACCTATAGGATAGATATTCTTTTTTATGAATGATTGGTCTTTATATCAACCTTAAAAGGAGTGTATAAAGCTTTCGGGATGACTTGTATAAGAAACGGTCCCGAATGGCTAAGAAAAAAAGTGCTTATATGCGATGTGAAAAAAAAAGTGAAAAAAAATGAAGGAAAAAAAGTGAAGAAAAAAAAGTGAAGAAAAGAAAAGAAAAAAATTTTGTTAAAAAAAGGAGGTGAAAGTATGTAAGCTAATGTATGATGGCTTATGATGTGCTTTTATGGTATATAAACTCCAATGTTATAAAAGGTGTAAGATATTCTCACTTCTTGTTTTAGATTAATGTTTAGATTGATTATAGGTGTGCATTAGGTACGTTGGGCACATGGTTAATTATATGAAACATAAAGTAAATGGAATCAATGGGAATGGTTATGCTAAGTGTTTAAGAAGGACAAAAATATTGGTAATCATTTTGGATTATTTTTCATGTATGGTGGTTATTAGTGTACTAGGTTGAATTTGATATTTTTGATGCAATTTCAATAGTATGATTAAAAATTATGAAATTAACATTCTTTTAGATTTTTTACTAAAGACCGGTAAAGGTTAAGTTCAGGGGTTTGATTGGTGTTTTCTGCATACACCTTATAGCATGTTAATTTAGCATAATTGTATATTTATTTATCATCATATATGTACTTTGAGTGTGTTTTATAATTATTTAGGTTATGAGCGAAATGGAATAAAATGGCCGCTTTATTAATTTTTTGGAGAAAAGATATTGAGAGCACCGATAAATGAAGAAAAAATATTGAAGAAACAGATTTGAGCGCTTCGCAATATTTTCGGTCATCTTTTATTTGCCCGGGCTTCGTTTGAGCAATTTTTGGCGTTCGGCTATTTTTAATTGGGCCAAAGTTATTATATCTCAAAAGAATAAAAAAAATTATAACAATTTTTGGCCCATTAGCCTACTAAAATAAGTAACAGACTATGGGAGTTTATATATACCATCAATTATGATTGGTCTAGGGAAGCTAGCGATCAAAAAGAATCACAAAGAAAAAGACGGAAAAAAGATTGGAGGATATTACAAGTTGTCCATTGTGGATATATCACAGCCGACACAAAACATTACCTCAGCCGCCATTTTTTTCTTTATCTATTTGTTTGGTTTTTGGGAGATATCAAAACTAACAGTGAAAGTATTATAGTAGAGAAAATGGTGATTATAGTAAAGGCGATGATGTTTAATATTATTTGGCTCGAGTGCACCGCGGTTTCCGGCTTATTTTGTTGTAATTCCTTCCGGTAACTTTATTTATAGTTTGATCATTACTTTTGGATTATCATATTCATTTTACATTGATTTATAATTTATTTATAAAGTATATTATTTGATTTTGTATTATGTTTAATTATTTTTGCAAGACGATTTATTGTTAGTTAACAATTCATACTTATTTTATTTAATTAAAAAAAAGATGGTTGCATAATCGATATAAATTGTACCTAAATAAATTATTAAAACAAAATTATTTGTTGGATTAATATAAGATTTATTATCGCGAGTCATTGATAAACATAATAAGTTTCGACATTAATTCATTCATATTAAATCGAAATAATATTTGCAAACGAGCAAAAATGTTTCGATAAACAATAAGTGTGATTACCCATAAATATTGGGAGCCGGAATGGATTACATTTTTCTTTTATTTGTTTACATGGTTATTATAGTTTTCTAGCTTTATTATTAGTTTAATAAGTATTTTAATTTTTAATCAGCATTTTTATTATTCAGAGTATTTAGTGAATTAGATTTTAAAACCAAAACTTTTATTGATCAGTGATCACCCCAAAACTTAAATTAAAACCACATATTCCTCGTGGATTCGATACCCGCTTACCCAATCTAGTATAAAGTAATTAGGTTTATTTTTTATCGGTACTTCGACGCTGATCACATTCTTATGCTAAAAAGTCTTGTGTTCATATTTATACTGAAAAGTATTATATTCATGATTATAATGAAAAGTCTTATATTCTTGTTTATACTGAAAATTGTAATTTAAATGCCAAAGAGCTCATACAGGTCATGATAAATATCAACGTGCATGAATACATAGAGGGATGACCTCGTCATGCAGTTAAAGGGGTTGCCTCTAATTATATTAGTTTGGGTGGAGGGACCAGATCCATGTAACGGATGTAAAGCACACACCACAGTTACCGTGTAATCTGCAAAACATGTACTAGGATGCACCCATCCGCCTCACATGATAATAATAATAATAATGGCCAAAATCTTAAAGGTACACCGCGAGCAATCACTCTCTTCGCGGAAGAGTCATAACACCGGTGCCTCAAGTTTTATGGTTATGGTACCTCCATAACTAGGTGGACATGGCATGCATGTATATAGATCAGGCAGTTTGTAATAATAACATAGTAATTACTAAAAAGTTATGCAAACTACTGAGGAAAACAGATGGCAGCAAACGGGAAGTCCTAAACATAGGAATAGAATGTCCTTACTGAAGGACGGAATATCCGTACCTTATGTCCAGTAATGAAATGAAGATGAAAGTGGAATGAACTACTCCGACTTCACGAGTGCGAATGCGAAAAGACTTAGGTTCAAACAACCACGAACAATAACCGAATGATTGAAAGATCAAAGAATGATTCACCCTTGTTTTTCTTTTCCTTTAGGCCGACGGCCATTATAGTCTCCCTAGGGTTTTAGGTTGGTTTTCTTTTTCTTGTAAAAATGAGATGATAAGTATGGTTTTGTTAATCGTTAGTTTATTTAAAATGGGCCGGGCTTGGCCCCTTTTCTCTCTTCTTTTATAAACGGCAAAAAAAAAACCCCTAAAAATATAATTTTAGTTTTCGTGTTTTATTATTCGTGTCATTAGTTCGTGTGTTTAACTTGTGTTTTAAATTCTTGTCGTGCATTATTTATTATACGTAAACACTTGTAAATAATAAATAATAATATACGTAATACTTATATTTATACATTAAATATTCATGATACGTGCCGTGTTTTTAAATAAATTATAAAGTGTTAATTAATCCGTGTTTTCATGCATTTAATGTTCATATGTATTTATGTGGGTTTTACAGTGTCACGTATGTGCGTCTAGATTAGAAGTTGAGGAAAATATCAAATGAATAGTGTGCAAGATGTTATGATTTTATGTGTAGAAAACTAGGAGGAACCAAGAGAAACCCAATTTACCTCTACTTTTAACGTGTACATGAGTGTGTGAGTGTGCTTTTGACTACGTATCTGTGTGCTTAGAAACAAAAGGTTCAAAATTTCATATGTATGTAAAAGGAATATGAGAATGGATTAGTTTATATATGCGTCTCGTATGTGTGTGTTTAAACAAGGGCACACTTCTCGTGGGTATGTATATGTGTCGTGTGTGTGTGTGCCCAAACCAAAAGGGTAATCTATTTTCACAGAATATGCATGAAAAAGCTTTATATTATAATTTTACCATGCATGCGTGTATTTGTGTTTAAGATGAAAGATTTTGTTGTGTACATGGGTGTATAGTAGTAGTGTGTTGCGTATGAGTGTGTTAAGCAATGATTGAAAACAAAATGTAAAATTGTAAGGAAAGACTATAACATGTAAGATGGGACGGTATGGTCACGCCGTGCCATGGTATTGCCCGCTGCTGCCGCCGTGACCACATAGTCATTGGCAATGTGGAAGACGTTGTGGCCACAGCCACATGCGTGGAACACGGTTTTAAAAAAATCATTTTGGCCCATTATAACAATTATGAAAACGCCCCTTTGATTTTTAATATTTTCGAACCTCCCCCCCCCCCCCCCCCCTAACGGTCGGATGACCGTTATATTTATGAAAATTTTCAATTTTTGTTGAGAAAACCCTATAACGGCTAGTTTTTTGAAACCCCTCTATATATACAAATCAAACTTCATTATTACTTTACACAAACACAAATTTTACACACAAAAAGTATGTCGTACCGACCTTCCGCGTTTGACGTTGATGATGAATCCGACGTTGATATGTTGGTTACCGCGTATAATTCTTATAATTACTTGCAAGAACAAGAAAACAAACCCCAGCTCACCCGAAATGTTATTGAACGTGATCGTGAGACTGCTGAAGCTCGTTTGGGGGCGGATTACTTTGACGAACCTTGTAAGTATTCGTTACACATTTTTCGTAAAAGATATCGTATGAGTCGAACTTTATTTTTAAAAATTGTCCATGATATTGGAAATTATACGGCGGAGCCTCTTCCAAAACACTTTGGTTTCTTTAGAGTTCGGCCCGATTGTACCGGTCGAATGAGTTCAAGTGTTATTTTGAAATGCACAGCCGCCATACACCAACTGGCATACGGCAGCGTGTCCAATCAGTTTGATGAATACTTGCAATTGGCCGAATGTACTATTTCTGGAAGTTTGTTTTTCTTTAATATGTGTGTTATGGATTTGTACATGAACCACTATTTAAGAAAACCAACTCTTGAAGACGTTCATAAAATTTATGTGAGGCATAACAATGTTCATGGTTTCCCGAGAATGCTTGGAAGCATTGATTGTATGCACTGGGAATGGAGAAATTGTACAGTATCATGGAAGGGACAATACGGGAGGGATGATAAAAAAATACCCAACAATTATGCTTGGAGCAGTTGCTTCTCACGATTTGTGGATTTGACATGCGTTTTTTGGTGTAGCGGGTGCAAATAATGATATAAATGTTTTAGATGTTTCTCCGTTATTTGACGACCTTCTTAATGACGTAGAACCTGTAGCTCCGTTTACAGTAAATGGGGTTACGTTTCAGAACGGGTATTATTTAGCCGACGGGATTTACCCACAGTGGACTAGTTTTGTGAAATCTTTCTCGTTTGTAAGTCAACCCAAAAACATTAATTTTAAATGGAAACAAGAAGGAGCACGAAAGGATGTCGAACGTGCTTTTGGTGTTATTAAAGGTCGTTGGGGAATATTACATCAACCGGCTGGATCATACCAAGTAAACACCATCTGTAGAGTCATGTATAGTTGCATCATATTGCATAACATGATTTTAGAAGATCAAAATATGGGGATTGGTCAAGATAATGAACCCGAATATCGTATTGATGATTCTAATGATGTGTTTGTTTCGGCAAGAATGCAACGTCGGTGGATCGATAGACATGACACCAACCGTACCAAAGCAAAAGAGTTACGGGATAAAAATGCACGTCTTTCACTTCAACGAAATCTTATGGAACACCTTTGGGCACGACGGCTACAAAATGAAGATGAAGAAATGGAAGATTAGTTTTTTTTATTTCCCATGTGTGTAAGGTGTGTTAGGAAGAAAATTGGGAAAGCCATGATGGTGTACTAGTAAAAGAGAATTGGTAAGCTACCCTTTTGTGTGGGATGTGGTTTGAACCGTAAGAGGAAGCTCATCACCGAACAAAAACCAAAAGCAGTGAAAGTGTTAAACTATTATATGTAAAGAACTAGTGTGAGCACAAAAAGGGTTTAGTATCTTTTATTTCCAAGAGTTATCCATGTAGGGATAAATGATGCATGCTACCTTAACTTTCAGACCATAAACCTCACGTTACGTCACATTTTAACTTATCAAACGAGCTTGCCCCTAAAAACTAAAAATACCGAGTCAATCTCGACGCGGACTAGTTTGTAATGGTACTTCCCGTTCATTCTATGGATCATTATTGAACCCGATATTCGTTCCCAAAAATTATGGAAAAATCACTTGCATGAAGTAATAAAAATTGACTTAATGTTAAACCGAGTAGCTCACTTTGCCAAATTAATTGATACACTTAGAAACTAAACTGGATAGCAATATCTATAGTTTTCATACTGACAACTCGTTTATTTTCTGGACTATTATTAAACAAGCTATTGACCCTCAAAGTTGACCCTAGGACCATATTTTATGAACTTGAAAAATGAGAAATGATTTTATAAATTAAATGCAAGTATATATTATCCACCAAGTGCCTTTATATTTTAATTATGAGTATTTATCCTAAGTACGGAATATTTTACTTAGGTTACGAGTAAAGCGTTTACGCATCGATTTGCGCGCTTTGTTTCACGTGCCGTTACTATTGTTCATACTTTGCTATTTCATCGAGGTGAGGTTTATAGCCCCACTTTTACTTGCTTTATATATTTTGGAGTGAGGACATTGCTTATTTTTACGGATAAACATAAGTGCTAAAAACTTAATACATTTTTCTACTTGATGTCTAAGTCCCCGTTATCCCAGTTGCCTTTAGCCCACTATAATGAAACGTTAATTACTTAGTGTAAGCGCGAATGTTATGGATAGATCTATCGAGATTAACCTCCCTGTATAGTTTTGGTTATGTGGCCATCTTAGATACACTTACATTTAATTCCTTACAAATGCTTCGGGATAAGCATTTGCTTGGGCTCTTCTTTACCAGCAACATTTAGAAACCATTGAACTACTCGCCATAATTTCTGCTGCACCTACTGCTGATGTTTCCTCCATTTAGTGAAGATAAACTATCAATATAAAAACATGCTTTTTCTAATAACGCAACATTCGGGGTGACTTTCAACCCATTTCTTTTTTGGCTGCTGTTTAAATTTTACAAATGTAACATACATGGAACAACCAACTTTTAAGCAATAATCATTTCATTTTTATACCACAACAAAACTTACTCTACATGAATTAAATCAATTACGAAAAGAATTTTTGTTCACATCGTTAACTTAAAGCTACCAAGCCGAGAATCCTTGTCTCAATATGCTGCAAAATGTTTCATAGGTCTTAATCTTTATTTCCGAGATCGAATATGATTACGATTAAACAAGTATCATGACAATCATAATACAAGAATAAATAGGAACAATGAAAGAAGAAAGCTTAATATTGAATGATAATATTTGTTTGTAACAACTCGACCTATACATACAAATCTAAAAGTGTCATTGAAAGGATGTGATGGTTCATCAAAACCTAGAGTCATACCTTTTTCTTATAACCGACGCATAACTAAATATTAACTATTTTTCAAACTGTTTTAGTTGGGCTTTGGCCCAGATCAAACGAATTTATGCAGCCTTTATTGGCTTATTTACATGGTTGTAATCATTTACAATTACTAACTAATGTGGCTAAGGTTTTAACATGATTAAAGATGGATTGATCTTAACTGTTTCCAACATTCTCGCCTTAAGATCAAAATAATCTTTAATCTGTTTTTTTTCTTCGTGCTTCGTTGATGTGATCAACTAATGATAATATAATCTTTGACGGGTGTTTTGATCATTCCTTGTAAATCTTTATCCATTTTCTGTTGCTATTCTCCGGTTAAGGTAAGTCTCCGTTTTCCGGTTGTCTTTTTTTATTATGGTAAATCCCATTAAATCATAGCCTTTTCCCCATCTTTCATTGGTTTCTTTTGGCATATACCTTGCCTTTGTCAACCATCTCGGTTGTAGGGTTTATCTCCGGGGTTTCAAGATTTGTTTTATCTTTTCCTTTTGAATTATGATGAACACGTTTTGTGTTCTTTTGCAACAAAAAATAACAACTTTTGTTTTTTTCTCTTTTCTTTTTTTTTATCTTCTTTCTTTACTTGTATGTCCATTGCCTCTTTTCATCTATGGCAGGTTTTCTTAAGGATGATTGAATCATGAATTGGTGTGTTGTTTTATTCTTTTGCTTTGATACTACTGTTTCATAGGTCTTAATTCATATTTCTAAGATAGAATATGATTATAATTAAATAAGTATCATGACAATCATGATACAAGAATAAATAAAAACAGTGAAAGAAAAAGCTTAATATTGAATGATAATATTTATCCGTAATAACTCAAAATATATATATATATATATATATATATATATATATATATATATATATATATATATATATATATATATATATATAAATCTAAAAAGTGTCACTGAAAGGACGTGACCGTTCATAAAAACCTAAAGTCATACCGACCTTTTCATTATAACTGACACATAAGTTACTATTAACTTTTTCAAATTATCTTATTAATCATCGGGTCAAACAAACTAGCAATGTTTTAAAACCCGGTTTTCAAATTGACCCCGTCTCGGTCAACCCGGGTCGACCCGGGTAACCCGATTTTCTAAATAAATAATTTTTTTTAATATTTTTAATAATTAACAAAAGTTATGTGTAAAAACCATAAAAACTCTCGTATATTTAATGGGAGGTGATTTGCACACTCCTCAAATTGATTGACACACTCAAATTTAATGTGTCTTGACACATATGCCCTTATATCACTTCTAATCATGTTTACTTTATAAGGATATATGTGTCAAGACACACCAAATTTGAGTGTGCCAATCAAATTAAGGAGTGTGCAAATCACTTCCCATATTGAATATATAAATTGTTTAGCAACCAATATAATTTGTTAAAAATAAATTTCGTCGCAAATACGTAAAATGTACATATCTTTTTTATAAAAAAACCTGAAAAAATAAAAACCTGATCGGATCACTTCAAACCCGACGAGTCGAGCCGGATTTAAAAAATTGTAAAACCGAGTTAATATGACTCGTTTTTTTTTTTCAAAACCGGCCGTCCAGGGTAGAGGTTTCAAAACATTGAGTCAAAGTATAGGACACATGTGCTCCTGTAACATGAAGACCGAATGTACACGTGTAGTTATCTCTTATGACATGCAACTTCATTTCACCACGTGTACCATCTTTCCATCATCTCAAATCTATTTCCGTTTTATATAAACCCTCTTTTGTAGTGTTTCTTATATGAAAAAATGGCACAATACGGAGGAGACCAACAGTATGGACAGCAAACTCGCCACACCGATGCACACGGCAACCCCATTCAACAAACTGACGAATACGGAACCACGGGTCATACTACTGGGGGCAGTGGAACTGGACTTAGCTATGGTCAGATCGAGCATCAGGAGGCTGGTCATGGAAGTGTTGGAGATAAATTTGATGTGGGTGGAGGCTTTCAAAACCAACCTAGTGCTACACCTATTGGTGGTGCTGGTATTGGAACTGGGAGTTGGATCAGTACAGCTGGTGCTGAAACAGGAACTGGAGGTGGTGTGCTTCATCGCTCAGGAAGTAGCAGCTCGAGCTCTGTAAGTCCTAAATGTCTCGGCTGTTTTTTTTAAATATTGGTACTGATTTGTGTGAATTGATTTACGTGTAGTCTGAAGATGATGGGATGGGAGGAAGAAGGAAGAAGAAGGGTGTGATGCAGAAGATTAAGGAGAAGCTTCCAGGGAGTCATGGTGATCAGCAGCAAACTACGCATACGACTACGACCACAACAACGGGTGCAGGTGTTGGCGGAACTGGTTATGGAGAGACGCGTGAGAGGAACGAAGTGATGGAGAAGATCAAAGAGAAGCTGCCCGGACACCACTGATTTGGATACGTTGTATATAGTATAATAAAGATGGGATACCAATGTGTTTGGGCCCCTTGTATGAGGTTTTTGCTTTTTTGGTTTTTGGTTAATGTAATTGTGACATGACTTGTTAATTTTCTTGTTTAAGTTTGTTGTTATTGTTTCTGTGGAATACAGCCTTCTAAATCCTAATTTTCTAACTGTGGATTTTCGACTCACTTGGAACATTGTGCTATGATATATTGAAATGTAACCTATAAGCTATAACATTCTGGCCGGATTAGAGATGCAAATTATAACCGGATTTTTGGAAATCCGGTTAAAAAATCCGAACCGGTTTCTTTAAAATTCGGTTTTCTCTCGGTCCGGTTTTTTCTATCCGAACCGGTTAGACCGGATTTTCCGATTTTATGGAAATCGGATAAAAATCGGATAAATTACCGGATTTATCTGGTTTAAAAAAACCGGATTTAGCCGGTTTTTAAAATTAAATTTTTTTTTTATTACTAATATTTGATGTAGATGTAGAGACCGGTTAAAACCAGTTAAAACCGGTTTAAAGAACCGGTGTTTATAAGTTTATAAATCTGGGTTTTTCTTTTTGGTTTCCTTAGGCTTTTGTTGGTGTTTTTTTATTTTTGTGGTTTCTTTGGGTTTTTGTTGGTTTTTATTTTATTTTTTGGACCTTTTTATGATATATAAAAGTATTATGTGTATAATTTATTTGAACTTTTAAGTGAAAACATTAAAAATAATAGTTCTAAGAAAATAGTTTTATTTTTATTAACAAGTTTATTAAATAAATGACGAAGTTTTAAATTTCGAAAAAAAGTGATGATGTAAAAAATTGATAACAAACATTTTAAACCGAAAATCCCTCGATCCGAAGATTTTTAACCGAAAAAACTGACCCGAAAAAAAATCCGATAAAAACTGATCCGAAAAAAAATCCGATAACGAAAATTTTTATCCGAAAAAAATCCGATACGAACATTTTTATCCGAAAAAAAACCGATTCCGAAAAATCCGATCAGATTCGAATCCGGATTTATGAAAATCCGGTTTTTTCAAATCCGGATTTTTTTTAAAAATCCGAATCCGATTTTATCCGGTTTATTTGCACCTCTAGGCCGGATGCGTGTAGGGCTGAGCACGGCAGACCCAAAACCGGCCCGGACCGGAAAAACCGACCGGACCGGACCGAACCGAACCGGACCGAATAATTTCGGTCCGGTCCTCGGTCCGGGGTTTTGGACCAATTCGGTCCTCGGTTCGGTCGGTCCGGTCCGGTCCGGTTCGGTCTTACCTAAATTTCTTCAAATACGCCTAATAAGACCGGACCGGACCGAGGACCGAACCGGACCGGACCAACCCGGACCGGACCGGACCATTTCGGTCCGGTCTCGGTCCGGGGTTTCAGACCATTTCGGTCCTCGGTCCGGTCCGGTCTTGACCGGTCCGGTCTGGTCCCGGACTGATGCTCAGCCCTAGATGCGTGTACTCTAACCCGAAACTGGTCTACCGGTCAAAACCGTTTATTGATCATAACCTGTTTCGGTCACGTAATAGTCGGCGGTTACGAACCGGTTACGGCTTCGGATCTTGAGTGTCGGCGGTTGTAACCGGTTGTAACTGGGTTTTTTCTATAAACGTTGTATTAAGTTTAGAAGGCGTTTAGGTCAAGCTGCAAAGAGTTATGGGTCAAGCTGCTGCAACAGTTAAGCTATACGGGGTGCTTAGGTATGGTTAATGCGTAGTTAAAGGGTGTTCGGGTTAATGTGTTGCGGCTACAACAAAGTTTAAGGGGTGTTGGTTAAGCTGCTGTGAAGGGAACGTTTGGGTCAATCTGTTACTTGTTACTCTTTACTGTTGGTGTGAACTTATATATGTCCTTGACAAGATTATTCGTGTGAACTTATATACTGTTAGTGTGAACTTATGTATGTCTGAAAGAGAAAAAATCCCACACAATCCAATTACAGTGTAGGAAAAGAAACCGGTTATGATCGGTTTTTTTGGCATTAACCGGTTACTAACCGAACCGGTTAGCACCGGTTTAAGTTTTTTTCCTCAAAATCCAACCCGACCATAACCGGTTTTTGAGACTAACCGGTCAAACCGAGATTGACCAAAAACCAGTTATGGTTACTGTCCTAACCGGTTACAACAAAAAAACCGAGATGTGCACGACTACTACCTGCTATAAATGACATCCATAAAAAAACAAGTAAACCACTTCATTATAGAAGTGTAGGACTTATGTCCCACATGTTAGAGGCTTAGGTGTAGTAACACCAAAACCCTCAAATAAAATCGTCACATCAGCATAGCACCCAAATAACACCAACCACTCTAATGATAAGACTATTTTTATTCACAACCTCTTTAAACATAACCTCTTATTAAAATATTATTTTCTTACTCTTCTATACAACTTAAACATACAAGCAATCTCAACTTTTTACTATTAATAAACATCCCAACCCAACCTAACATATAATAATATTATTTTTATATTGAATTTAATTACTTAAAACAACTATTTTAGTTCATCCAAAAAAATACTTGAACTCAATCAATTAAAACAAAAATATTTCTATAATTTATTGTTGAGATATGCGATCGTTTAGCCATCGAAAATGCGTGAGCCTATCGGGGGCACACACTTAATACGGAGAACACATTATTACTAAACGTTTATTTACTTATAATATAATTAAACGTTTAATAAAAACTTCACTTATTTTTTTAATTAACAGTGATTAAATTAATCACGTGTTTAATTATTTATCGTGAACGTGTTTAATTAAATTGAGGGACTAAAAATCAACTCTTGAAATCCTTAGGGCCATAGTCGGCCGAAAATTCTATAATTTTGGTTTCTAGAAGATTTTTTGTTTAATTATTAAGCTAAATATTTACCTTTTTTTAAGTTTTCTTGGAGTAGGGAACAAGTAATTTTAAGGAGGTGGAGAGGCTATATAAACAAACCCCTACACCTCATAAAATTCGATCCACCCTTCCCTTTGGTCGACAAAACCGGTCGGCCAAAATCAAGAAACCAAACAATTTTCCCTCAAACTCTAAATCACCTAAAATGTAAACCTTTGTAATATCGAATATCTTTTGGTACTCCCTTGTGAAGTTTCTAAGCCTTATACTAAAACCCTTGATCCTCGTGTGAAGGTTTTAGTCTTGTTTTTGTGCCCTAGTTGGTTCGACTAAACCTAAATCCTGATCAGAGTTTTGGGTGATTTTCTACTATCATCTTGTAACGTTGTATAAACTGATCCTTACGTAATATGTAGAATATTGGTAATATAGAATCACAAGTGAGGTTGATGTTTCTAGTGAGAGAAAGTAGAGAGAGAAAGATGAGAGAAAAATGTATAAAATGTATTATCAAAGTGAAACAACCAACACCCCTTTTCATGAAGGAAAGAGGTTTATACACCCAAGTCCATAAATGGACTTGGGCCTCCGGCCCATGAACATGCTCATGGGTCGGGCTTTTTTAATGTGTTGCTAAAACTATACTACGAGCCCTTAACTATATTGTTGGAGTGACCGAGACTTTCTAACTATAAAAACGTATTTCCAACAATCTCCCCTAAGGGAGGTCACTCCAAGTTACGAAGTTCTAAATCTAGCATGTTAGATCTTCGTTCTCGTGCTCGTAGTCCCATTTCTCTTTTCTTTATTTTTTTTTTCTTCCTTGTTGTGAATATGTGTTGATAATCATCAGGCTTTGGCTTAGAGGATGTTCTTTTGACCTTGCATGTGTAGTCTTCGCCTTCTTGTGATGTTCGCCTCTTCTTGACTTCATGTCCCACATACCTATACTTTGTTGAATTCTTGAAAGCTTCAGAGTTGATACAGCGGAAGATCTCTAGGTTGAACTTTCTTGAATTTTGCTGAAATATTTGGTGTAGAAAGTATAAGTATGTGAGGAAGACTTCATCTGGTACACTGCAACGCCACCGTATTCAAATGCAGCATCATAATAAGACACATATAAAATGGCTTTGACATTTTATTCTGATTTGGTAGCATTTTACCTCTCGTCGGTGAAGACCGTTGGACGATATTAAATATTATACTTGCGACAGGTAGCTCTAATTAAAGATCTCCTTGACAAGATCTCGCGGGTAAACCCGTTCTCTTTATTCGACCGTCCAAAGCTGACTCCGAACATAAAGAGTGAATCATTTGAATAAAGTTATCCTTATGATTGAAGCCGTCTATTCATGAACCTAGAACAAGTGAATTTCAATTAAGATTTTCACCATTGTTTCTTTCCAGTTGTCACGAGCTTGATTCTAATAGAATCTTGTTTGTCACCTACCGCAATGTTGTTTTATGTTGACACTGGAAGGATTTCCACTCATCACTGTGGACACTAAAGAGTTCCACTCTGAGTGTTCTAGCAAGATCACTTGGGTGCGTAGAGGCCATGGAACAGGTTTGATTTCAGTTAAGAGTCAAACCATTGTTTCTTTCCAGTTATCACAAGATTGGTTCTTAAAGAACTACATGTGTCACCTACCATGAGCTTGTTTGATGTTGGCACACGCAGGATATCCATTTTCATTGTAATACTTTTGTATCACTCAGATGTTCTGGCAATATTACAAGAATATTGCGTAGGACTCATAAAAAGATCTTTCTTGCTTTGAAAAGTGTCCTAATGAGACTTTTGATGATCTCGTGGCTCAAGACTCAATAGTGCATTTTGATTTGGTGAGCGGAGGCTGGAGAGGATTTCCACCTTTTCAATATGAATTTATTTGGAGTGAATAAACCGATAGATAACGTGTTGAACTCCGTGACATTAATAAAAATATCGTTTGAGAGATAGTTTAGTTAGCTGGGAGAGGTTGTGCATCGCATCTCTGGGTACATGATAATTTATCGTCTTCAAGATGTGTTGACCCGCTTTCTGCCTAAGTTGTAAGGAGGGCTTCTTTCTTCACACCCTTTGTCTTTACATTTATTTTTCATTCCTCAACCCCTTCAATGCTTACCAATACATCATCACTAGCACCTTGTTTTGATTGTTCCAGTGCTAGCATCAATACTTGGTCGGCATTCTGCTACGTTCACAACCCATTCCCCATCTTTCCTAAGGACTACTATTCTAACTATGGAATTATCCTTGGGAAGATTCCTCCGGTTCTAGAAGAGTCATTGGACTTATACCTAATCCTACCACCATTTTGTCACCACAACCGTCGAGAGTTAAATGTGTTTTGGGTAAGTATTTGTCACCATAAAAATTCCTTAAAATCACTGAGGTACTTGTTATAAAAATATCAAAAGTTTTGTACCTTCAGTGTTTTTGACATAAAAAATGCTCCCCCTTAACATGTGCATAACACATATCAAGTTGAATTATCCATCAAGTCGTTTTCATTTTTAGCTACGTATATTCACAAGTCTCCTTAATCCCATTTTCTCCCCTTATCCAAAATGTTAACGGTTAATATTTTTGATATTAATGGATTAATCGGTCTTTGGGTAAAAATGAAATAGTTTGTTAGCAATAGAACATATTAATGCTCCCTCTCAAATTAATGAGGGTTAGTTGTAGTGCTTGAGTATGATATATTTTGAATGATTTAGAATCTCGTGAGAAATTCTTGAAAGAATATCATACTTTCACACTACAACAAGCCACAAAAAGCCTAATATACACAAAATATACATATTCACAAATAAGTGTATGCAGTTTACCTGATATAGTACGATCATCACGTCAAGTGGACCGTTCCATTAGCCTGTGGTGAGCTCCATACGGCCTGCCACCGACGAATCATTCTAAACTTCGGTTCAACCGCGTTCCTTTAACTTCTCAATCTTTTTGATCACATATACGACACTCTTAATGAAATTACCTGGGTGCGGAGTTTTCCCTCACAGTTCAGAGATCGGAGTATCTTGAGGCTTTCTGGTTTCTTGGGGTTTGCAACATATTCTTCCCCTTGAACAAGGCGAGGGAACTTAAATATCTTCCTAAAATAGCTCAACTGAAGCGTCATTGGCTATTTGTTGATCTTGAGTTCAATCTTTTGTTTAGATAGTTGTTTGCCCTTAGTGAGTGTAGTTGTTGCCCAAAATTCCTGCATGTAGACTTCTGGAACAGATGTTGTTGCTCTTAAAGCAGTCTTGATCGGAGATATATCCAAGATGTCCATAGATATCTTGAATGCTGGGATGGTAGGATCAAAATCATCCTTTAGTCGTACGTTGTTCTCTGCAAGAGGCAATCTGTCGCTCTGTGGACAAATGATAGATCTAGTGCGCGTTGTTGCTCTTCAGTGATGGACATTTTTCCTGCTTAGAGAAAACACATGCAGATGATACACACAAGTACATATATATCATAAAAACCATGTAAACGCTTAGCATGGTAAAACATGTCACGTCACAACATTTTGCTTGATTTAAGTTATCTGAGTTTAAAACCTATGTCATTTTTATTAAAGCTTTCAATATCAAATGATGTCAAAATAAACTTAGTCTAACATAAATTAGACAAAGTGGAAATAGTCAACATTTCGCAATATCATTTTAATCCGCATTTTGCAATGTTCGAAATCACATTTCGCAATATTCGAAAATGATAAATTTCGCAATATCTAGCAATCAACACATTCCGCAATATTCAAAACATGCATATTCCGCAATATTCGAAAATGATACATTTCGCAATATCTAGCAATCAACACATTTCGCAATATTCAAAACATGCATATTCCGCAATAATCGAAAATGATACATTTCACAATATATAGCAATCAGAACATTCCACAATATTCAAATCATGCATATTCCGCAATAATCGAAAAAGATACATTCGTTAATAATCAGCACATTCCGCAATATCCAAAACATGCATATTCCACAATAATCGAGGAAGATCTTGCAATAACTGGGCGGTTATTACGAGAAACTTGCGATCTGATTCGATTTTGTATCTAGGAACGTTTATGGACAAATCTAAGCAATACCCCCTCTTTTTCTATGTTATCCACACAAAAACCCCTTATCAATTTCAGTTTTTGCTACACAATAAATTTTCGAAACCCTAATTTTGTGGATTAGGGTTTGCGAGATAATTGGACAGCATCAATCAATTAAACTTTGATTAGTGTGAATGAAATTGAAAAATAAGCGTCGAATGAATACCTTGTGGCTTAAATCAATAAGAGATGAAAGAAATCAAAGGTTTGTGCAAGTTATCAATGGTAGAAAGAGGAGTGTTTGTGTGTTTGTTTTTACGAAGAAGAAAACGGGGGGGGGGGGGGGGGGTATGGTTTAACTTAGGTCAACCAATAAAACCAACTTTGCGTAAACTGCAACTTTATTCCCCCTTGTTTGTGAAGTAATCCAACTTGTAAAGAGTTGTAGTCGTTGTTTAAAGAGTCAAATACCCATGAAGATATTTTCCGTTTAATGTTTTTGAAGAAACGATTCTGGTGGCAATAAGATTTCTCTAATTTTAACAAATAAATGCACTGAAGCGTACACTAATTTGTGTTAGACCAAGTTATAAAGTAAACTTGATCCCTTATATGATTTTAAAGTAAATCGTACTCGAGAAACTTAATTCCCGTTGTGAGCCAACATTTTCCAAAGAAATACGTGAGTTTAATACGAAAAGCGGGTTGCAGTCTAAAATAACTACAAGCCATATAGGCATGTTTTTAAAATATTTACAACTTTTATACAAACTCTATTTATGGCGTCGCGTAAATGTTAATCGACATTTCTAAGGCCGTAAATATTGTCTTACTAAAAGACATGCCTTTCTGAAAAAATGATAAATACTTTTGGATTTTCTTGATTTTATAATTTTTGGGTTTTATATTTTTGTATTTTTCTTTTTGGGATTTAAATATATACAATATATACCTGATCACGAAAAAGGATACTCGCGAATAGTTTACCACCACTATTCAGTAGTTTCTTGTGCCAACTCTTTAAGAGTCGCTGGTGAGAATGATTTCATACCCAGCTTGTCGATCAAAACTTCGATTCGTCCTCGATCTAAAGCCTTGGTAAAATTATCCGCCAATTGATACTCAGTGTTGACAAAATACAGCTCGATTACTCCGTTCTCCACTTCTTCTTTGATGAAATGGTAGCGTATGTCAATATGCTTTGACCGGGAGTGTTGAACATAGTTACAGCAAAGGGCAATAGCACTTTTGTTGTCACAGTACATCGGTATTTTGTTGAATCCAAGACCGTAGTCAGTCAATTGTGATCTCATCCAAAGGACTTGAGCAAAACAACCAGACATGGCAATGTATTCTGCCTCCGTACTTGAGATCGCATCGCTTTTCTGCCTTTTAGATGCCCAACTGATCAAACGATCTCCAAGTAGTTGCAAACTTCCAGATGTGCTACGTCTAGTATCTTGACACCCAACATGATCCGCATAAGCATAGGATATTAGTGCAATAGAGGAGTCTTTTGGATAACATAGACCACGATGAAGTGTTCCTTTTAGGTACCTAAAGATCCTTTTCACAACAGATAAGTGCTTTTCGGTAGGCCGAGACTGATACTGGGCACACATGCATATGGCAAATTTTAAATCAGGCCTGCTAGCAGTGTGATAGAGAAGGGTGTCGATCATTTCACGATAGAGTTTAGGATCGATAACAACCCAATCTCTATCCTCAACTAACTTGGATCTCTCCACCATTGGAGTATCCACGGGGTCACAATTTTCAAAATGATACCTTTTCAAGGATTCAAGAGCATATTTGAATTTATTAATGAAGATGCCTCTGGGATTCTGAGAAATTTGTAACCCTAAGAAAAATGAAAATTTTCCCATCATCGACATCTTAAAACGTGTGGACATGATTTTCTCAAAACCCTTAGACAATTCTTGGGTAGTGGCAGCAAATATTATATCATCAACATAAATTTATACCAATATCATGTTGTTGCCTTCCTTGAGAATGAACAATGTTGGGTCCACTTTGCCTTTGGAGAAGCCTTCCGAGATGAGCTATGATGACAGTAGATCGTACCATGCGCGTGGAGCTTGTTTCAACCATAAAGAGCCTTCTTGAGCTTGTACACATGATTGGGATACTCTGAGCTCACAAATCCATTCGACTGGCTAACATAGACCTCTTCCCTTAGTTCACCATTTAGAAATGCCGTCTTAGCATCCATTTGATAGACGATCATGTTCATGTGAGCAGCATACACAAGAATAGTGTGATTGCCTCCAATCTTGCAACGGAGGCAAAGGATTCTTCAAAGTCAATACCGAATGCTTGTTTGTAACAATGAGCGACCAATCTTGCCTTGTTCTTTAAAATTCCACCTATCTCATCGAGTTTGACCTTGTATAACAACAACAAAGGAAGAACATTGACGTTGACGGGTAACGGAACTAATTCCCATACTTCAAGTCGCTGAAGTTCATTAAGTTCCTCTTGCATGGCTTCAATCCAACATGATTGCGTCATAGCTAGTTGCCATGTTTTAGGTTCAATTTGAGAGAGAAAGGCATGGAAGTAGAAATATCCTATTCTTGTAATTGATGGCGTGTAGAGACTGGTCTTTCGATGTCACCAATAATATTTCAGATTGGGTGATCCTTTGTCCACTTGGTGTTGTGATTTTCAATCTGGTGGGGTCTAGAGTAAACGGTTTCAGGAGCTTCCTCTGAGGTAGACACACCGTTAGGGTTTTTGGGAATTCATAAACCAAATTATGGAAGCTCTCGAATGTGAGTAGTGTGATCCTCTTCAACATCAGTAGGAACGAGTGGGGGTGTTGATTCAGGTGTAGTTTGAGAATTACTGGGGGATGGTGCATCGGGTTCAATAGTGAGTGTAGATGCATCTAATTGATCTCCATTATCTTGAGCAACAACTTCGGGAATCGGAGCTACTACTACAGGAGCTGGAACATCATCACTGGGAGGATCAAAGAATTCATCAAACATCGGTTGAAATAACTCATCCCACTCTGACCTTGTAGGTGGTATAAATGATGGAGAAGTAGGATTGTTGGGAACTAATCCGGAACTAATAGTACCGGTTCCCATTTCATGAAGCGCGGTTTCAGTGTTGCGTTGCTCAGAAGCCACCGCTGTCAGCTCATCAAAATCGACATTTATAGTTTCTATTATCTTGCCAAGACGACGGTTATATATCCGGTAAGCTTTCTTTGCGGGAGAGTAACCAATGAAAATTCCTATATCAGCCTTCGGTTGAAGTTTACCCAAATTTTCATTGTTGATGGTTGGGTAACAAAGTGCACCAAACACATGAAGAAATGAAAAGTAGGGTTTTCTTTTATGAATAATCTCATACGGTATTTTTCCATGGCGCTTACGAACAATAGAACAGTTTGGGTATAAGATGTTGTTGCTACAGCTTCTGCCCATAAGAATAAAGGAGCATTAACATAAATCAACATACTTCTAGCAGCTTCCATAAGTGTACGATTACGTCTTTCCACGACACCATTTTGTTGTGGAGTGCGAGAAACATATGTTTCATGTGAAATGCCCACTTCCTCATAATAACTCCGTAGAGTCTGATTTAGAAACTCAGTTCCATTTTCAGTACGGATTCGGCGGACAATAGCATTGAGACGCACTTGGATCATTTTGAGAAACTTGATAATATAAGTTAGCACCTGATCCTTAGATGTTAAGAACTTTACCCATGTAAACCTTGAAAAATCATCCACAATGACGAGGACGTATTTTCTACCGCTCACACTTGCTGTACGCATTGGCCCGCAAAGATCTATGTGCAAAAGATACAGTTTTTCTTAATTGGTGTCTTCAGCTTTAGGTTTGTAAGATTTCTTGGTGCTTTTCCCCAATGAACACGCATAACATAAATGATCCTTGTTAAACTTGAGCTTTGGAAGACCACGAACAAGTTCGTTTTTAGCCAAATGGTTAATAGCATCAAAGTTAAGATGAGATAAACGTCGATTCCACAACCATGACTTGGTCTTAGATGCTTTGGAGAGAAGACATACGGGAGAAGCGGCCATCATATTTTGAATTGAAAATTTGTAGAGATTATCCCCTCTAGAGCCTTTTAACAGATCGTTTCCTTCTAAATCACGAATGAAGCAAGTATGTTGTCGAAAAGCAACCTCAAGGTTTGAATCACAAAATTGTCCCACTGAGAATAAATTATGACCGAGTCCTTCCACATAATACACCCTTGAAATCGTAACATTCGCAATCTGATATTCACTATAACCCATGATCTTTGCAATGTGATCGTTACCAAATTTAACCGTGCCTAGAAACTTGCTGACAAAATTTTTAAGCATCGAGCGATCTCCGGTCATGTACTTTGAGCACCCAGAGTCCAAGTACGAGAGGATGATTTGGACCACCTGAAAATATCATCAGACAAAGACGATGTATCAGAATCTAATTGTTCCTCTGTGTTAGCAGGTACAAGTACAATTATCTTAGATTTGCTATCATAAGGTTTCTTAGATTTCCAAATTTTCTTCCTAGTTGTCGGCTTAGATTCAACTTGTCTAAGATCCCGAGGTACTTATTCACTGGTAGGCACAATAGTGGAGGTAGACCTAGTTAAAGGGCGCTTTGTTCATTTTTAGTGCTAGTGTTCCTATTTAAAGGAAGCCGAGACCTAACTTCATTAGATGTGATCCTATTTAAAGGGCACTTAGTTCCATTTATAGTGATGGTCCTACCATTGGGTTGCCGTTGACATCAAACTTGGGTGAATTTCTTCTCCGTTGGTTTCCATTCAAGGTTGTTCCTAATGGCATACATTTCATTAACATGATCAACAAGACATAAATCATGACGCTGAGAAAACATACATTCATTACAATTCCAACATCTTCAATCAGAATTCACTTTGCGCTTAGGCGGCTTCATGACCGCAGGGCCTTTAGTCTTAGCGACATGATTCATTTTATTCAAATTTGAAATAACATTCCTAGGGTGAGCTTCTACTTTCTTCTTCATAGTCCTACTAGTGGAAGGCTTGATCCTATCTTTCTTGACTTGAGATCCAGCCTTAGTAGAAACATTTACTCCTGTAGAAGGCAAGGGAACATTAGTGGCAAGTTTTGGTTCAACCTTGTTGGGTAGAGAAGGTTTAGCTCCTAGGGTTTTGTTGAATGGAGTAACGACAATGGTAATAGGTTGTTTTTGTAGTGGTGCAGAGCCCGGTTGACCGATGTAATTAAGATGTGCTAAGCAGCATTGAACCCGCTCAATATATAAATGAGTAGCGTTATAATCGTTGTTTGTGGGATCAGATTCATATAAGTCATCTAAGATGTCCCTTGTAAGGTACCATGCCTAATTGCATTCTTCATATAGTCCATATATGTGAGAGGGTTGTTCTTATGGTACGGGTTCTTATAAATCACCACTTCTTTAGATTTTGGAGCACTAGAGGTCGGGACAGAGATTGTAGCTGCATTAGCAACAACTTCTTGTCCTTTGAGTTGAAGTGTTTCCTTTAACTCAGCTAAGACCATGTTGTTTTCTATGAGTTGAATATTTAAGTCAGGGATTTCCGCTGACTTTTGGTTCAGTTGGTCAGTAAGTGACTTATGTTGTGCCACATTAAAAGCGAAGCGTTCTTCTAGTGAACCATAAAGTTGTGAAAATCCTTGCTTTGCTCGTTCAAGCTCCCCTAAAATATAGATGATTCTATTTTCCAAGGCATGGTTTTTATTCTCTACAGCCTCTAGTTCCATTTTCTCTACTGAGGACTCTCTCTTAAGTCTCATAATTTCTTCCTTTAATGCCTTAATCACCTTGCCATTCGTCTGAACGTTGTGTTCACATTCATGTGTTAAAAGAAGAGTTTCATTTTTTGATTGTTGTTATATTTGAAGAGATATACAACGTTTTTGAAGCTCATCAAAACGTTTTGAAAGTGTATTATAAGAATCTTGATGCTTTAAAAATTCAGCGTCAGATTCGTGACAAGGTTGATTATCTACCACAACATTTACAGTCTCAACAATATTCACAGAGAGATCATGCACATCATCACATTTATTCACAACAGGTGTAACCTTATTAGCACAATTAAGTGTTACAACGGTCATTACATTGAGGGACACCACTTGTTCCAAGAGTTGGTCATATTCGGACAAAATCTTTTCTTCTCAATTAAATGTAGCTCATAAGCATCATCCATTTCATAGAAAATTTTTTGAACTTCTTTCATTTCAAAATTTAGATTTTCATCGAGAGATATAAAACCCTCTTTAAAATTTTCCACAAACGGAACGCTCTCATTCTCAAACACCGCTTTCGTATGTTCGAAAGCCCATTCTCCTTCGATTTGAGTCGTTGGAACCGTACATTCCGTAATGACCTAGTCAAAACGGGTAAAATATCGTTTAAGTGCTTTCAAACTCAACAATATTGTACTTACCGGTGGAAGAACCTTTGGAATTTCCTTAGGTTCATCCTTTTTGACAAGTGTAGGAAATGTACTAGGGTTCTCTTTGTGGACACAAAAGTAGGTCAATCGGTAAATTCCCTTTGTATGTTAAAGCGAATTCTAAAATCCGTCTTTGAATACTCTTGATTAAGCTTATCATAATCAAACTTAGGACGTTTTTAAAGCATTTTTGACCGATTCCCTTCCAAGAGTGGTATAGACTCGGGATCATCCGGAATAACAATCGGATCTAGTACCTTTCCTAATTTGGTTGCATCGTAAAGTCTTGGTTTGTGGATAAGAGCTTGCTTTGCATATCTCGGGTTAGGTGAAAGGTCTTGTAGACGCGATAAGTTAAATTCCTTAAAAGATGAATCAAACAAATGTACTATGTGTGAGGCGGAGTATTGTTTCAAACCCAAATTATCAATCTTTTTAATTTGATTAGACGCATTAATTTCGGTTTCAACCTTTTTAGACTCGAGAATTTCGAAATCCGTTTTAAGTTATTGAAAATTAGTGACGATTGACTCTTTCTCTTTAATTTCTTTTGAAAGATTTGCTCTTAAATGTTCAATCTCTTGTAAATGATCCATTTGAAGTTTTCTAAATTCATCAAATTCGGGATTAGTTAATGTATTGGTCGAGGGAGTTAATTCCAAGGTTTGAACTTTTTCCTTATACAAAGCAAGCTCGACAGATAAGGTCGTGTTAACACCTAGGGTTTCAAGGACCGCAATATTCATTTGGCTAAGCAAAGCTGCCGGAACCGTTACCAAATCTTGTTGAGCATGGGAATCCATATGCAAAATAGCTCCCGGTTGTATTTCACTCAAATTCTGGGGACTTGTAGTGATATTTCTATCATTGTTTGTCTCCTCATTTGAATTACTCACCACCGGAGGCTCTTCTGGATACTGAGACTCTTGCCCAACTTAATGTGGTGGAATACTAGTATCAATGGGAACACTTGGTACCTCATATAGTTGATCGGACCCATAAACTGAGAGATTTGCCATAAGAGTTGCTTTGGCGGTGTTGAAGTCATCACAGTCAGAATCGTATGCATCGAGATCATCTGCTTGATAAGCTGCATTATGAGTGAAAGCTGTTGTTTGTCCTTCATTATTCGCAACTCCTAGATCAGCAAGAAACGATAACTCCTTCTCGTCTAACTCACGACCATTTGCTTGAGCATTGACCAACATCACCTTCTCCTCAAACCACGAAGCGTCCCTTCTCCTCTTGGGTTGCTTACACTCCCTAGCCATATGTCCCTCCCCCTTGCAGTTGTAACATGTGATCATCTTCAACTTGCCAGTAGTATTTCCCCTTGGAGCAGTGTTGTAAGTTCTTGTATCGGTGTTAGATGAACTTGTTCTCCCTTGACCAGTTTGAACCATGACTCTGCCATCTTAAATGGTAGCTTGTTGACGAGAGTTTGAAGAAGTCCTCAACTGATTGTTGGTGGTAGGAAGTGAAAGATTATTAATATCATAACAATTATATAAAACCCTAAACGAGATCAAAGCACACATAGTGGAAGCGATTTAACATGATCATAATAACAAGACAATTATAATTAATCGAATTAGGGGTACATACCTTTACGCTAAAGAAAATCCACAAGACGAAGAACGAATCACCAATTCAGGTTTATATCGTATATCACCAAGATATACTCTAAAGTAAGACTATATTAAGATCTTGTACACACGTAATACAACGAGCTAACCGTGATTCTAGCACGTGTAAACCGAGCTATATCAATAGTATAAAATCTACCCAACAACCCTCTAGAGGGGCTCGGACTAGATTTAAACTAAAATCGAGCACCAAGAAAAACCACACCGAAACCCTTTGTGGGTTGGTGTTATGATCAACCAAGAGGAGAGGGATAGGAGAGACTCAAGTTGTGTGGAATTATGAGGGGTAAGGGGATGTATTTTTAGGCCTAGAATTCTTATAGCCCAAGGCAAGTTTTGCCTTTCCCCTTGTGTGCCCTAACCGACCCTCGAACACCCCCTTAGGGAGTGTTCTGGAACCTTCTGTCCTTCTTCCTTTTTAATCCTCTTTCTATATATTTATTTAACACTCATTAATACTTAACTCTTAATTAACTAACGATCATTAAAGTTATATAGTTATATAGTGATATAGCTCGATTTAATTTAATAAATATAATAAATATATTTATTAAATAAATTAACTTTTTACGTATTATGTGCAATCCCGTAATCTCGAGTTCGATCCTATCACACGACTGTTAAATATAAGTCCATAAACTTTCAGCTCCCACTTGGACATATTTTGAATATCGTGATTACATTGAGTAGTGTATAGTTACACTTAGCAATGTCTCTAGTACAACTCGAGTAAGGTCTCCTGGATAAAACCTTTTTAATGATTCATCATTATTATTATCCTTTTTATTTCTAATACAACGTTGATAAGGATATGGATCTTAGTCATTCCTTTCATTAACAATTATGTTTCTCATTCCCAGATTCAACAAGATTACCAAAACAAATTTGGGTGTGGCCACACAAACATCTTACTAATCCCACGAGGGGCCCAGCTGTATTAAACTCCAAAACGAAATTTGGAGGAAATAATTCCATATTTACTACAAGCAAACTTCTGAGTTTCGCAACACTTCTGAAAACAATCCTTATAGCTACCAGTTACGTTTTGCGTTAGATTATTCCACAGAGATGCACTAGACTCATAACAGTTTTCTGGTATCTTAAGTCTAAGGATAACTATTTACGATTTACTTGATGACAAAGATCCAAAAGTAAAATCATATAGTTGGGATAAGTCCAATATTCAATTCATCGAATATCATCAAAATCGATCAATATACTTTCAAGTATACTCTATCACAATTTTGATTTGTCTTAATTTAATAATATTCTCATATTATGAATCGACAACGGACATTTTAGCATGACTATTTATTCATGGATTAAAACATATAAAGTAGGATGCAAAATTAAATAATAAGAATAAACGAAACCCAATCTTTATTTTATTAAATAATATCCTTTATCCAAATATTAATCACAGATTTATTGCATGAGTTCGCTAGCTAGTTGTAGCCCAATCGCCTTGGCATGCTTAACTACCTTTGGTCTAGGCAAAGCCTTAGTTAAAGGATCAGCTACATTATCATTTGTGTGAACTTTTATTAATTTGATTTCATGAGCTTCAACTTGTTCTCGAACGTAGTGATGTCTACGTTTAAAATGTCTGGCGCCTTTCATGACTCCAGAATCATTGGCGAATATTATTACGGCAGAATTGTCACAATATATATCAATAGGTTCTTTTATTGAGGGCATCACTCTAAGATCTCCAATAAACATCCTAATCGAAACAGCTTTCATTGCAGCTTCTGAAGCAGCCATGTACTCAGATTCAGTAGCATGCATTGCAATCGTTGTCTACTTCTTACTCCTCCAGTCAACTGCTCCTCCATTGATAATAAAAATGTAACCCGTCTGAGACTTCGTATCGTCTTTATTACATTGCCAGGACGCATCACATAAACCTGTCACATTCAGTTCTATGTCTGATTTCCCTTCAAATGCCAAGAACATATCTTTCGAACTCCTCAAATACTTTAGAATATGTTTAACAGCAGTCCGGTGGAGCTTCCCTGGATTCTGTCGGTATCTACTGACCAAGTTCTGAGCAAATGCCACATCAGGCCTTGTGCATCTAACAACATACATTATAGATCCTACAGCCGAAGCATAAGGCACCTTCTGCATGTATGCCTCCTCTTCAGGAGTTGATGCATCCATCTCATGACTCAGAATATGCTTAACTTACATAGGTTGAAAACCTTTCTTGGAATTATGCATGTTATACTTCTTCCATATCTTATCTATATAAGCATCTTGACGTTGACCAATTAACCGTCTTTTCCTATCCCGATAGATCTTAATTCCCAGAATGTATGCAGCTTCTCCTAAATCATTCATAGAAAAAAATTTACCAAGATAATCCTTAACAGCTTTAAGTCTTGAAATGTTACTTCCTATGATTAATATGTCATCAACATATAGGACTAGGAATACTACATCACTCCCACTAGCTTTGTGATATACACATGGTTCATCACGATTCTGAATAAATCTAAACTTTTTTATTTCTTCGTCAAATCTTTTATTCCATTGACTTGATGCTTGCTTCAAACCATAAATAGATCTTTGAAGTTTGCACACGTGTCTTGGATTCTCAGGATCAACATACCCTTCTGGTTGCTGCATATAGATGTCTTCTTCTAAGCGACCGTTCAAGAAGGAATTTTAAACATCCATTTGCCATATCTCATAGTCATAGTACGCTGCTATATCTATGAGAATCCTACTAGCTCTTAAGTCTGCTATAGGAGAAAATGTCTCCTCGTAGTCTACGCCAAAAGTTTGAGTAAAACCTTTAGCTACTAAACGAGCTTTATAGGATTGTACTTTTCCATCCATGTCGGTTTTCTTCTTGTATATCCACTTATGTCTCACTACTTTAGCATTTGGTGGTGGTTGTACAAGAATACAAACATCATTTACTTTCATGGATTTCATTCCTCATCCATAGCAACCATCCACTTATCCTTCTCATGATCAAGTATGGCGGATTTATAATTAGTAGGTTCACCAAGATCCCCTACTTCATCATCATCCTCTATTTTAAGACATATATTGCTATTTGCGTTTTTAATCCTTGCGGATCTATGTAGAGGAACTAATTCCAGTGGAACCGCCAGACTTTATGGTTCTACAGGAATTACATCGCTAGTACTTTCAGAAGGTAATGTATCTATATGACTCTCTTCAAGATCATAATTGCTCCCACTGAATTCTTGATTTACAAGATCAGATTCAAGGAAGTCTCCATACCTAGTAACAATTACTTTGTTCTCAAGTGGATAATAAAATTAGTAACCCATAGTTTCCTTAGGGTATCCTACAAAGATACATTTTACAGATCATTGTTGGAGTTTGTCACCCGTGTCACGTTTCACATATGCCTCGCAACCCCAGACCTTTAAATAAGACAAATATGGCTTCTTGCTTAGTTCATATGGTGTCTTATCGACCTTCTTTCTGGGAACCATATTTAAAATACGAACAAGAGACTCTAAATCATAATCCCAAAAGGATAAAGGTAAAGTTGTAAGATTAAACATAGATCGCACCATATCCAATAATGTACGATTTCTCCTTTCGGATACACCATTTTGTTGTGGAGTATAGGGAGAAGTAAGATGCTGAACAATTCCATTCTCACTTAGATAATCTATAAACTCTTGACTTGAATATTCACCACCTCTATCATAACGAAGAGATTTTATCTTCCTTCCTAGTTGCAGTTCTACTTCTGCTTTAAACACTTTGAATGTTTCAAATACCTCATGTTTATGCTTTAGTAAATAAACATAACCATAAACGGCTATAATCATCCGTAAATGTTAAAAAGTAGCTAGCACCTTTCCTTGACAAATGTCTAAGTGGCCCGCACACATCAGTATGTATTATACCAAGTAGATCAGTAGCTCTTTCAATATTGCTAATAAAAGGTTTCTTGGTCATCTTTCCAGAGATACAAGACTCACATTTACCGAATGATTCATCATCGATATTTTCTAAAAGACCTTCACGTTGAAGATTTTGTATACGAGTCTTCCCAATATGGGCAAGTCTACAATGCCAAATATAAGAAGAGCTTTTGTCAAACTTTCGCTTCTTGTTCATGCTAAAGACATATTTATTATTCTTGGATTCATTATCATGCATGCTATATCAAACACACTATTCACAAAAATTGCATTAAAATAGAAAATACCATTTTTCCAAATAGAAATTCAATTATTATCAATCGTGTGAACGAATCCATTATTTAACAAACAAGAAAAGGAAATACACCCTTAACAGTTGTAGGTGCATAATGACAATCGTTTAAAATCAGTACTAAACCTGAAGGTAAAACTAAATTAAATGTTCCTATATCTTTAACTGTTGCTTGTGCGCCATTGCCCACTTGTAGAAATCGTTCCCCATATAGCTTCCTTTCTAGATCAAATCCCAGCAGTGTACTACAAATGTTAATACCGCATCCCGTATCATATACCCAGGAATTTAATTTGTATGTTAAATTGAATAATTCAATCATAAATAAAGTACCTGAAGCTGCAACGCTCTGCTCAGACTTCTTCTTTATTTCTCGCAACTCTTCGAGGTAAAGAGGGCAATTCCTCTTCTATTGACGACTTGCCTTGCAATGGTGGCAAGTCTCATCCTTCTGAGATCTATTCTTCTTGACAAAGTTCTGCTTAGGTTTTGAATAAGTCGCAACTTGTTTTCCCTTATCACCCTTGCCTTTGCCTTTCTTCTTGTTCGCTTGCGGTTTTGGCTTACTCACTCTACCCTTTTGTATGGTTAGTACAGAAGGCGCAACAGTAGATGCCTTTTCTTTTAACCCCTTTTCATTGTCAATGAGCATTGCATGCAAAACATTAACTGTCTTCCCCGTGCAATGCATATTATAGTTTCGAACAAAATCATTGAAGTCCTTGTTAAGGGGCCTATTGATCAAGTTGATAGCCATATTATGATCATAGGGTTGTCCTAGTGCAATGAAATTTTCCATATAACCCCTCATCTCCAAGTAGTGGGCACTTACAGACTTTCCTGGAGCTTGCTTGCAGCTATGCAAAGCATCTACTAGGTTGTAGATCTCCACAACTTGCGACTTCTCGAACATAGCATTGAGCTCATCAAGCATTCTCTTTGGTGAAAATAGCTCATACTTCTGTTGAAGTGGAGGAGCCATTTTACCTAGCATTAAGCAAGCCACTTCCGAGTGCTTCTTAAAATTAATAGTGTGTTGAAGCCTTTACGCATTAGATGCTCCTTCAGTAAGATCCTCCGGATAGGGAGTAGTCAAGATATCAATAGTACCCGTTGCTCTCAAGACAATTCTTAGCGAGTGGTACCAATCATTGAAGTTTGGGCCAGTAAGTTCAGGACGTTCAAAGAATTCCTTGAACGCAGAACTTATAGTGTTATTGGTGGGTTGAGCCATTTCTACAGAAATAAGTTCAAATATTAGTATTTTCAATAACAAAATACTTTCAAGAAAATAAAATTACCCTGGTATAAAACCATATTATTTTCCTTGAATTCTAGAACTATATTGACATAGATCCATTACATCAGTTGATCTACTAGTAATGAATGTACTCAACATAGCGACTTGTCGAGCAATTCAATTGACAAACAATTTTCAATTTCTAGATTTTTAAGGGATTTACATTGCCAAAACGTTTTGCATTGTAAACATGTTTCGTCCCTTCTGAATGCCTTAAGTTTCCAGATCTCGCTGAGTAACTTAATTAAGTCATCTAATCTGAGTAACGTAAAACCATCATACGAATTCTCATTCAATGAAAGTTTTCTCTCCATTACAACATCATACAAAAATCTCATTTGATGACGAAGTAATTTCAAGTGTTCGTCAATTAGGAGCATTCAACTTAAATTTTAAGGGTATAAATTTCGATGTCAAATCAATGTATGGAGAAGCATGCATACAACTCCATATCATAAGTTTAATAAAACATTTAGTAAACTTTTTCATGAGACTAAATTTCTACATAAATTATGTTGAGGTATTAGTTAAACCAATTAAAGAATTTACCCACAGCAATTCACAACGTACTTTAGCCAGAACTCGGCTACGCACAAAGCAATACCCTTATTCATTGTGTTTCGGATGTGAACTTGTGGTAAATCACCCTTAAGGTATAATTCAATTAATAATCGAAGGTAATTTCAATTTGACGCATAGGCGAGCCGGGAATTTGGTCAGCGACTAATGGCATAAAACCTCCTTCCTTAACCGGGTATATGACCAGCGGTGCGTTAAACCCACTTTATAGTTTGTCAAAAGGAGTAGGCCGTTAGATTATTATTGTAATTCGCCAAACAACGTAATCTTATGTAATTTAAATCTCTAACAAATCATTATTTTAATATGATTTAGTCCATATTATTTCTTTTAAAAAACCCATTTTTTACAACAATTCAACAATTTTTAATATAAACAAGTAAAAAAACTAAATCATAAACACATAGTAACAATTTATAATGTGCAATAAATGAATCAAATAGCCACATGCATACGATTTTTTCAATAATCATCAAATCTAGGTCTTTATATTTATATAAAAGTCTTCCCTAATTCTAGATTTATTGAATGAAATAATCAAGTAGCACATAAAATCATATATCCATACGATCCATGAAAACATGCACGTTATCATGGATTCTCTCACAAATCTTAACAATTAAATCTCTTCGGATCGTAACCATACATGACATAACAATTAATCATGCAATTTAATCTAAAATTATCCCACATGTAATTTAGGTTTACAAAACAATTCTTTTTTTACTAAAAATTCGGCCAAAACCCTAATTTAAAAAAAAACAAAACCCTAATTTTAAGAAAACCTAAAAAAACATGTAGTTTTAACTCAAAACAATTATTGGTTAAAAAACTTTAGATTTTCGATAATTATTACATGTTAAGCCTGGCTCTGATACCACTGAAGGATTATTAATATCTAACAATTATATAAAACCTTAAACGAGATCAAAGTACACATAGCGGAAGCGATTTAACAAGGTCATAATAATAACACAATTATAATTAATCGAATTAGGGTTACATACCCTTACGCTAAAGCAAATCCACAAGACGAAGAACGAATCACCAATTCGGGTTTATACCGTATATCACCAAGATATAGTCTAAAGTAAGACTATATTACAATCTGATACACACGTAATACAACGAGCTAACCGTGATTCTAGGACGTGTAAACCGACCTATATAGATAGTATAAAATCTACCCAACAACCCTAGAGAGAGAGAGGCTAGAACTAGATTTAAACTATACCAAGCACCAAGAAAAACCACACTGAAACCCTTCGTGGGTTGGTGTTGCGATCGGCCAAGAGGAGAGGGAGAGGAGAGATTCAAGTTGTGTGGAACTATGAGGGGTAAGGGGATGTATTTATAGGCCTATAATTCTTGTAGCCCAAACAAATAAAAGGAAATTTTTGCCTTTCCCCTTGTGTGCCCTAACCGACCCTCGAACACCCCCTTATGGGGTGTTCCGGAACCTTCCGTCCTTCTTTCTTTTTAATCCTATTTCTATATATTTGTTTAACACTCGTTAATACCTAACTCTTAATTAATTAACGATTGTTAAAGTTATATAGTTATATAGCTCGATTTAATTTAATAAATATAATAAATATTTATTAAATAAATTAACTCTTTACGTATTGTCTGCAATCCCGTAATCTCAAGTTTGATCCTATCACACGACTATTAAATATAAGTCCATAAACTTTCAGGAAGTCCTCGATATGCTCGTTTGTTCAATGTTTGAGTGATATAGGCAGACATGACAGCTAACACTTCAGTAGGATTCTCACCGTGTTTGAATTCGGGAATTGGGACCTCATCATCACAATACAATATTGGTGCTGGTGGAGCTGCATATGCAATTGAAGGAGTACTGACCTGTTGTGAGTAGATTGTGTGACATGCTGCAGGTGTCAGATCGATGATAGCAGGAGCTGTAGGTGCCTGATGAGAAAGATATGATTGATGAGCATAAGGTGATGGATATGATTCTCTTTGTGATGATGGTGCTGGTAGCTGTATTGTTGATTTGACGTAGGTGGTTGTGGTAACGTCGAGTACTGTGGATAGCTTGGGGTTTGATAGGCAGGCTGGTGATAGGAGTGTTGTCCCATAGGATAATGAGTGTTGTTATATGACGATATTTTATGATTTGCCAATAACGCCAATTGGTTTAGGATAAGATCCTTGAGACATACGTTTCATGAGCACGTGCTTCTCGTGTTGTTGCAAGAAAGCATAAAGTTGATTTAGATTTGACTTATGCAAATCCCTTACCAGTTTAACATCAATGATGTAGTGACTCCACTCTAGAGGCAACGTATTCATAAACTTGGTATTGATCTGAAATTGAGCAATTGTTAGATTATAAGTGTTCAAATCATTTATCAATGTAGTGAATCGCCAATAGTAGTCATGAAGAGTTTCCCCTGGAGTGTATGTGAACCTATCAAAAAGATCATAAAGTTTACACTCTTGTTTCTGCTTAGAGAGTGAAGTCCCTTGTATTAAAACCGTCAAACGATCCCATAGTTCCTTCGCTATCTTGTGTTGACTTACCATCGATAAATATCGGGTGGAAGAGCTTGAAGAATAGTCTGAACAGCCTTTTCATCTGCATCGGCAACTAGTTGGTTGGCAGGCGATAACTCAGTAAATTACCTTGGCTGAGTCACATCATTTGCAGTAATAGTGCCCCAATCAGGTGGACCTTGCTCAATGGATTTGATCATAAGCCTCCCACTGGGTCTACCAATAATATATGAATTCATGCAACCCTGTCATGCTTTGAATAGCTCTTTGATAAGCAACGGTGGACAGGTATCGGTACCCGATATGATAGATAGATCAGTAAGCGATGTCATTGTCGACATTAATGAGTGAGGATTCATTTTATAATCACTTGAAAAAAAACATTACCGAATGATCGAGCAATGAAATAAAGGTAAAGTGTTTGTAGTTGTTGAAACAATATGTTATTATCCTTTGGTCGTGTTGTTGTGAAAATCTTCAAATAAATGCAAAGTCTAAAATCCTTGAAATATGAAAAAATTGGAAAAGATTTCGCAATAAAAGATCTCGCAATATCTTCTTAATCACAATATCTCGCAGTAATTGCCTATTACAGATTTCGCAATATCCCAGTACCAAACAATCTCGCAATAACCAGTTTGCAAAGATCTCACAATGTTGTGTAGTAAAGTATTTCGCAATATTCAAAAGAATACAAATCTCGCAATACTAGAACACTAAACTTTACGCAATAATCAAGATTTAATAGATTTCGCAATATCTAATGTTTGAAGATTCCACAATACCCACCAAGCAACAAATCTCGCAATAACCTTATATTCACCGCAATAACCCAATTTTAAAACCCTAGATATTGCAAAATATTTTAGGACAAAATTCCGCAAAAAAACCTGAAGGTTTCACAGTAAATGAATAAAATCGAGATTTTTGCTTAGAAATTCGTGATTTTAACCAATCCAAAGTACCCAAATACCTACCACAACTATGTAGGAGATATCTAGATCACTTGGAACAATAAAGACACGAATTTTTTTTGAACCTTGAGTAATATGGTATAAAAACACACGAATCGAAAGAATTAGCCCAAGAACAACACAAAACACCTCTATTTCATCCCATGGCCCTTGATACCAATTGTAGAATATTGGTAATCTAGAATCACAAATGAGGTTGATGTTTCTAGTGAGAGAAAGTAGAGAGAGAAAGATGAGAGAATAATGTATAAAATGTATTATCAAAGTGAAACAACCAACACCCCTTTCCATGAAGGAAAGGGGTTTATATACCCAAGTCCATAAATGGAATTGGGCCTCCGACCAATGAACATTCTCATAGGTCGGGCTTTCTTAATGTGTTACTATAACAATACTACGAGCCCTTAACTATATTGTTGGAGTGACAGAGACTTTCTAACTATAAAAACGTATTTCTAAAATAATCCCACTTAGGGCTTTGGATCTAGGGTTTCTAGTTACAAGATTCACACTATTTGTTCGAGAAGTGAAGTTACCACCAGCATCGTGGTGTGTTCGTTTGACGTGTCGGTGAGCAAATGATAGAGACGGTAATTTAACCGTTAAAGTTCAAGATCAAGATAAAGATGCATTAATTGGTTTATTCAGTTAATTAAAGGTTGGTTTTAATTATTTTTTTATTATGTGCTTAATCATGTATGTTATACAAGATCCATTCCGCTGCGTACTCAGAGTTAATGTTTTAACTAGTATTCTAAAATCCTAACAGTGGCATCACGAGTCAAATCGTATGGTATTCATGGGTTACACATAAAATGAACACGTTAAATCCGCTTAAACTCGCTTTATTTACTTTTCTATAGCAATTACATGCATCCTTGCCATAAAATTTTAATATTGATCCAGATCTATTAAAAGTCGGTAGGTTTAAATTGAATTCGCTAATAAATTACAAGTGTTTATTATCCGTCAAAGACGATAACATATCACTTTTGTGATTATTGCAAGGCATCAAGTACCTTTCTCGAAAACTTGATGAGGGTCTTTGGTCCTCAATTTGGGGAAGACTCATTCGAGACTTGGATCTTATATGTTACTGTTTTCATATAGAGTTTGTTTTCATCTTCTACCCCTTTCTAGTATGTTTTTATGTGCATATTTGTTTTCCATTATGAATTTCAAAACGTAATAATACAAGATTCGAGGTATCATAAAAACGGATCACTACTTATATTGAAACTAGCTTTAAAATTATGTCATGTTAATTACACTTATTTTTTCTTGTGAATTGGCTATGTGTTATTTGTTAAAAATCGTTTTTGGAACAAGATTAATATGGACATAAGATCTATGAAACTTGTTTTTGTTATAATCTAATTATTTTGTGAAATCATATTGTCACTCGAGTTGGGCTTACATACCGTAATGATGGCTTATAAACTATCTTCTCAACAACGTGATTTGCAAAATTAATTATCTTATAATACTTAAAACAACTTGTTTTGTGATTTACTAATGATAGACTTGCTATTACGCTACATTTTCTAGTCAAGCTATCTAGGGTTTGTACGATCTTTAATGTTTTCCCGTGTCATATAGTTGTTTCGACATTTATATGATAATTATCCCAAGAACTTGTGTCTTCGGGCGCATGATGAGTAGGATATAGGGTTTGATCATTCTTTAATTTTTTCTCGCGGTAAACACGCCTAAAACTAAAAGTTAATAAAAGGTTTTTCTTAACTTGTGGTAAAAAGATTATTGCATGCATCTTTTTACACGCTTTTGACATTTGTTTTTAAAAACTTATGTGATACCGATTTGAATTTTTAAGTCTATGTCATCCAATATAAAATCACTTGTAGTTGTTTCTCATCATCTGGTCAAACCTAAGGTGAATTACATGCCCTAGGCGATTTTTGTCATAGGTCAGATGTATGCCTATTATTGCATGCTTTACATTGGCATGACTTAATTCGAGTTCCTAGTTAGATTCGGAACCCGAGGCATAAGATGAGATGAAAAATACTCATGAATTTATTATTTGTAGAACAAGTTTGCTCAAGATTTACATTGGCACTCGTAAGAGTTGGGAGGACATCCCATTCATACACTCTACGACAATAAACTTCATGAATCGTCTCATAATTCTAAGAGTTGCACTTGTAATGCAATTAACGCTTGACACTTACCTCTTGCCCTACTTATTATTAGTTGGTCAGACCTTCTAATATTGAGTGGGGGTGCAAGTAAGATCTTGGTTTTATTAGTAATTAATTGAGTAGTTACTTCTATTAAGAAATTAATTATCGAAAATACTAAATTGAACTTTTTATGTTCCGATTAATTGAGCTATTGCAACATAATTCGTAAACTAATGTTGGTTTCTTATAGAAAACAAACATCGTCTTTTTTCCTGGTAAGAAGAGCGAGACTTACTCCTATCTCTTCTCATTAGTTGACAAGAATAAGATGGGAATATGGGATTATAATCGAATCAATATCGATTGTATTTAAACGCACTTTTAATATTTCATTATCCTAATCCGGTTATGAGATCTTTGAAAGATAACATATTTTGTGTATCTATAGTACTTTTGTTTATAGCTATTAAAATAAATGACATCTTGCACTTGTCATGATGTATGAGTTTAAACCGAAAAGAGTAAAGAATTTACTAGCACCCCGCTAGGTATCTTTCTTAGACTCATGTTATTCCTTAAGTGCTAAATACCCTTGTGGCTATGCAGACGATAAATGAGGAATTGGATGCTAAATAGTCAAGTTAATTGAAAGCATGAACGACTAATCCCTCATCTACATAAGTAGAATTTCATATACTTTGCTCAAATACATAAGTACATGTATAATTGTAGGCACTATTAAGAGATAAGGAAGTCAATACATTGTTATTTGCTTTCTACTGGTGATGTAACATTTATTATGATGACAAATTCAGTGGGAGCGTTGCGATTTATTACTGAAATAATATCCATGTAATATTCTCAACTTCAGTGGGAGCTACAAGATTTATTTTCTCATTAGTCAACCATATTATTTCGAACTTGCTTTGAAATAATGTACTAACTTCCAAATATGAACGATCATTGCTTAAACGAAAAATTGCATTTATTTTATATCATAACATGTTGCCTTCTATGTCGCTTTCTAAAAAGTTATCTATAGAATAATTATCCGTAATTCCTTATTAAACGTTGTGGTTCTAAATCTACTTATAATATCAATGACATAATCATATTTTTTACCCAATCAAACACATGTTGTGTTGTTTTGTCTTCATAATATGATGTTGTGCCTTACACACAAGTGGGAGAAATCTTAAAGTGTGTGCAAGGAACAACATATAATTGGTTTCACTTGCCCTTATGGTAAGAAAGCTAATAATTCTACTAGGACTTAAACACACAAGATGTTTGTTTCCCTACTACATTCAAATGTCACGATATAGTGAAAAGCTACTTCAACATTTTTACTACATGTTTAGTAAATATAATTGTGGTTCAGATATAATAATCATAATTTTGAAGTATAAAATTAACTTGCAATTACTATTGAACTCAAGAGTTTACGTTCATGATTACTTTAGTTAGTATAATTATGTCTCTTTGATAACACATAATTATAAAGTCCTTGAATTGCTCATTGACTTATAACATAAAGTATGCAGTAAAATAATTATGTCTTCTTGTTAACACATAAACATAAGGTCTTTGAACTATTCAAAGACTTATAATGTATACTTGATATGGTGTGGTTTGTTGTAAACACATGAACATATAATTCATAAACTATTTTATCTTCTTGTACATACATGGTTCTTGTATTATTCAAGAAATATACATTATAGCATGCACTAGGATTTAAAATAATGATATTGTAATTTGGCACGAACCAATTGACAAGTATTTAATTTAAAGAGAATTAAGTTATCTATGGAATTTTGATGTAGTCTCACAATTACAACACTCATAGAATACCAAATTATTATGGTATGTCTAACGAGTTGAAATGAACTATATTCATATAGTTTGATTCATGATAGCCTTAATTATTCAACCTCCATGATCTATCAAGGTTAGAAAATTTGTGTGTGTCATTGATACACTCAATATAGTTCAAACCTAGAAGGTATTCAAGACAACCCACAACTGAAACTTCTAAACTATTAGGGACTTTCGGTTTTTCCACTCAAACCAATCGAATCCTTAAACCTTTTGGTTTTTTTCCTACACTTTCTAGCTTGACAATTGTAGTTTGGTGTTCCTCCTAGCTTAACATAAAACAAACCTTTCCTAAAGGTTATTGGTTAGAGGGTGTTATAAGGATTAGGATTCATACTACAAACCCCAATTAGGGTTCTTGGGAGGAATCCCAATATGTCTTGATTAAATTTCTTTAATTTGTTAATATCGTATGAAGCATACTATTAACAAACTTGAGATAAGAATTTAAAATGTGTTTTTGTAGTCTCTTTATTAAGAACAACTTATTGTTTCTTAAATACTTAGTATTTAGAGAATTATCTTTATTTACAAAATTAAGTGGGAGCATAACAAATCTTGAAGACATTCAAGAGCAAAATACATAACCTTTAAACTCCACTTGTTGATTTCATATTTTGGTTAAGCATAATAATGTCAAACCAAAGTAAATGTTACTCTCATTCATAAATCTGCAAAGTTACCTCATCACTTGATTGATATTTTAATATCAATGTTGAGGAGTATAAGTTAGGAGATCTTTGTAATCCACTAACTCATAAGATAGATTATCATATCTTGAATTTGATAAATGGTTAGATCTATGAATGATAAGATGCAGCCTTTAGACAGAAATCAATCATTTGAATTTTATTGATATTTCAAATAATTATAAACCTATGAGGTTAGAACGAGTTTTTTTTAAGAAAGACTCACAAGGAGAAAATGATATACATAATTAATTCATGACTAATAATAGGAAGCTTTTAATTATAATCAAGCGATTGACTGTGATTAAATCATTCTACTCTACACGCATTGATTAAATAAAGATAATTAATGGTCATACATGTTTTCATGTATATGGAATATGAAAAGTTAAGATTTATAGCATTTTTCCTTTATGATTCCTTTTAGTGAGGATGGTGTGTATTCAAAAGGTTTATGAGTCTATAGAATCTTTATTGAGTATACAAGATAAATATTCCAAGTATAGATTACATCATGCATCTAGGAGCTAAATCTAGAATTTAATTACAATATAATTTTAATTAAATTTAGATAAGTTAGAGTAATTTGACATTAAGTGGGAGCACTATGTTTTTTCCTTTAAATTCATATGTTGTATAACATATTGAAGATATCATTCCATCTAAGCCAACTGTTAATCCTTAAGATTGAATGAAGCTTCATTTGAGAATTTATGTAATAAAACTAGTGACTTTGGAATAAATTGTTATTGAAATATACATGTGCGGTAATTATGTGCAACATAATGAAATACATCATTGAAGCAAGTCTTGAATGATATATTTCACTAAACATAATTTATTACATGAATGGAAACCTTATGTTATTAACTAATGATTCATTATGTATATATTATACTGTGTATATGACTTCTTGTCACTTTTGTACAAGAGCAAAGGGAGATAAACAACAATATCTAATTGAGAGTATTTAGATTATTATTAATACAAATGTTTACGAATTATAAAGCATAGTGTTGTACGTGTACACTGATTCTATAAGATAATCAATTCTAGTAAAGTAAGAGTAAGATTTGGTCATTTATGATGAATCTGTTAAACTAGATGTGCCTAAAATGAGCAAAGTTGCATTACACATTAAGGAATAAGAATACTTTACATTTTAAGAAACTGTAAGATGTCTGTCAATATATCGTTGATTTTAAATACCTAATACAAGGTATGATGATATCTTCATACTATGACACTTGCAATAGTATGAGCATGTAAGATGAGACACTCGTCTTGTTTTTCAAATCTTTTACAATTTGTGAAATTTGAAACAAGTATTCGGTAAGTTTACTTAGATGACTATTTAGCATTCTTGTAAAGAAAGTTAAGAATGTTGGAAATATTTTACTTCAACTTGCTAAATTAGTTTCATGCATATTTATTTTAGTATTTGGATAATTGATTGTAAGACAATTATTATTTTCTGACGAATAAAGATACTTGGTATTTGTTATACATTTATATAATTATTGTTGTTTTATTTTAGTATGTTTAATCTTTGAATATTTGATTATTCTAAAATATTTCCATTGTTGGTTAGCAATATGGGAATATTGTCTACATTAAGACAAATGTGAGTGTTGGTTATATTCTTTGAAGGACGGTTCCCACCAAGCTCATGTGTTATTCATAAGGGATACGTTATGGACTCCCTGCACTTTTGAATCATTACTTTTGGATCCTTGTCATGAGTAAGATTTCGAAATCGGTGATTAATTCATCATTAGAGTTGAGATGCAAACAAGTTTGTGTATGTGTGAATATCATTTCTTGATTATAAGTTAAATGCTATCTTGCAAAAGATAGTTATAAAGGCTATAATTGGAAGTGTTGTGAAGCAGCAATCCACAGACACTTGCAATCAAGATAGAATTTGTTCCTCCACTTGATATAGTGCAGATTAGTACCACTGGGCCCTGTCCATAATTAATCAGATAATTTTGTGGCCGCACCCAAAGATTAAATCAAGATGATACTTGTTTACATTTGGTATATATGAATTAACTTCTATAACGAGTAACTAAAAGTTACACTATATGAAATGAGTTAGGATCTATATCCATAATTTAACGGTACTAGTAACAACGGAATGATTATTATCAAGTCACGTAATCGTATACCATTTGTACTTTTGAGATTTTTTTTCTTGAAACAATGCCTCAAATCATTTCCTGTTATAATAAAGTGTCGCTAGATACTTTATTATAGACGTACTATGTCTTGAACTCTCACAAGTGGGGGTTGCTGGGATATGCGATCATTTAGCCATCAAAAATACGCGAGCCTATCGGGGGCACATACTCAATACAAAAAGAACACTTTTATTATACGTTTATTTATTTATAATTAAATGATTAATAAAAACTTCACTTATTTATTTAATTAACGGTGGTTAAATTAATTACGTATTTAATTAATTTATCGGGAACGCGTTTAATTAAACTGATGGACTAAGATTCAACTCTAGAAATCCCTAGAGCCATAGTCGGCCGAAAGTTCTATAAGGGTTTCTAGAAGATTTTTTGTTTAATTATTAAGCTAAATATTTACCTTAATTGAGTTTTCTTGGAGTAGGGAACAAGTAATTTAAAGGAGGTGGGGAGGCTATATAAACAAACCTCTACACCTCATAAAATTCGATCCACCCTTCCCTTTGGTCAACTAAACCGATCAGCCAAAACCAAGAAACCAAACAATTTTCACACAAACCCTAAATCACCTAAAGTATAAACCTTTGCAAGATCGACTATCTTTTGGTACTCCTTTGTGAAGTTTCTAAGCCTTATACTAAAACCCTTGATCCTCGTGTCAAGGTTTTAGTCTTGTTTTTGTGCCCTAATTGGTTCGACTAAACCTAAATCCTGATTAGGGTTTTAGGTGATTTTCTACTATAATCTTTTAACGCTCTATAAACCGATCCTTACGTGATCCCACTTATGGTTTTGGATCTACGGTTTCTAGTTACAAGATTTACACTAGTTGTTCGAGAAGTGAAGTTACTACAAGCATCATGGTGTGTTCGTTTGATGTGTTGTGTGAGCAAACGATAGAGATGGTAGTTTAATCATTAAAGTTCAAGATCAAGATAAAGATGTATTTATTGATTTATTCAACTAATTAAAGGTTGGTTTTAAATTATTTTTATTATGCGCTTAATGATGACGTATAGTCCCCAACCGGGTCATGAACCCGGCCCACGGGTACTACCCCATCCGGCCCATCACGAATGGATTGGATTAATTTCATTTAAGCTTATGGGCTTGAATGAATAGTGGCCGCATAAGATGGGTGCGACCCACGACCCGACACAGCCAAAACAGGGTTAGACAGAATCACAATCCTATTAGGATTGGAATTTGCCTCAAAGAATAGGATATACACTCACCATAATTAGAAGATAACAATCAAGCTAATTATGGTGATTATCTTATGCTTGGGGCCGAAGTAACAGTGACAACCCATTAGGGTTTCACTGCCTATATAAGGAACCCCCAAGGGTTCCACAAAGGTATTACATTCTCTAGACTCTCAACCTACATCCGATTCATAACCCTAACCGATTACTTACTCTCACGCCGAAGTCTAATCGTGGGATACGCTCCCACGGTAAGTCTAACGCGTGTTGCTTTAGTGTGCATGATCTCAACAAGTTATTCACTTGGTGCAAGAGCCGAAGCCTAGCCTACCCGAATTAAGCCTAATTCGGGTCTAGCAAGGATCATCCAACTTTTGTATAACAAGTTGGCGCCATCCGTGGGACCCAAACACAAAGCTAGAATCTTGATCTTGATCTCTTCCAATGACGAAGGGACACCAGCAAGGGAATCCGAGGAACACGAAACCTGGGAACCGAAAGTCCACGGGTTATGGGATATTCATCTCCACCCAGTCCCCTGGTAGCCAAACAGGCGAGCTGAATAATCGAAATGGCTTTCAGTCTTTTGGTGGGACAGGCACTTCCGACAATACCCCGCCACCAACCATCACCATGGATAATCCTGATCCGGGGAGTGCGCCAAAGGCCCCTAAGGAGCCACAGAGCCCACCAACCGAGACAAAGTTAGAAGTGGAATCACTCGGTGACGAGGACCTCGAGCGTGTTCTCACGCGGAACTTTGACAGGATCGTCCCGGGTATTGCGTTAAGGCTAAACCTAGGAAGGAATCTCCAATCCAGGCTTAACTTTGGCAGTACCGCGCCTGGCACCTCCCCTCGAACTCAAAAGAGGAGAAGGAGGGCACGCCCACAGGAACGAACTCCCCTTGAGGAAAACCCTCAGCCTCGGAATGTATTCGAGCGCATAGGGGATCGCATCATGCAGGAGCTACTGCCAGCCCGTGAGGAAGGGGATAGGTCCGACGGCTCTACCGAACGCCCGGTGTTGGAAACACCCGGGAACAATCACCGCACCAGTGTGTGGGATAAGGTGAATGGTGGGAAGAGAGCTCCTAGCTCTTCTTACAGAAGTGGTCATCAGCCGAGAAGCGGGGCATCGCCCCTCCTCACGGCCCTTCGGGGTCGGATTCAGATGACCATCCCCCTAAGCGTCGCCGACCTAGGTATACCCCCTCACCACCATCAGACGATGAGGGATACTATGATGATCCCTACTATCGGAACGAAGAGGAGAATCTCTCCCGTCCATGGTGCGACGACAGAGAGGATGCCTTCACTCTCCGCATACGGAACTACTCTAAGAAAAAGAAGCGTCGTATGCCGGCGTGCGTGAAAACCTATGATGGGTCTGGTGATCCGGATGATCAGCTAAAGATATTTGATAGGCAGGCAAAAATTAAACGATGTCCGATGCCTATATGGTGCCAAATGTTCAATTCGACCTTGATTGGCAATACCCGTGATTGGTTTGAAAGGCTCCCTCACCGAAGTATTGATAGTTTCGGCGAGCTACGCACTGCGTTCAAAAATAATTATACTCAATGAAAGAAGTATAATAGGGATCCAGTCTTGTTAGCAACCGTCAAGCAACGGCCTGGGGAGTCCACGGAGGATTTCACGGAATGTTTCAATGACGAGTGCACGCGCACAAAGACGTGTCCTGAGCTCCTAAAAATTTCTGACTACATGCATGCCATAACGGACAAGGAGCTAATTAGGCGTCTCAGTGACAAATGACCGGAGAGGTATGACGACCTCATGGAAAGGGTTAGAAACTTTGTAGAAGGGGAAACAACGGTAGCTGCAGCGTATCCTACAAAGGGAAATCATAACTATCGATCGAATGACCAGCCCAAGAGGCAATCAGGGGGTCAAAGCACCCAAGGCAACATAAGGAGCTCGGATTACAAGAGCCAGAATATAGGAGGGCGGTCGGAGGACAAATTCACCCCTCTAAAGATGACTTACTGGGATATCTTGTTGATGGAAGGGGCGAACTTCCCAAGGCCTCCCTCAATGACAACTCTAGTTGACCACCGTCAAGGAAATCGCTTTTGCGAATTCCACAATGACATGGACCACGACACGGAGGAGTGCATCCAGCTCAAGAAGCATATAGAGTCACTGATTAAATCAGGCAAACTCAAACACCTGGTCAAGGATTGGAAGGATGGGAAGGATAACAAAAAGTACGACAAGAAGGACTCCTAAAAGGACAAGCCTTCAACCATATATATGATCCAATCTTGGCAGTGCCGCACAAAGCAGAAAGTTAGCCAAAAAATTTCACGCGACAGAGAGATCTCATTCCCTCCCATTACGGCAAGCAACGTGGCCGATGCACCTCTCACGATTGGGGTAAGCATTAGAACACACAACGTTCGTCGTATGTTTGTGGACGGAGGATCATCGGCGGAAGTACTCTACGAACACTGCTTCGTACAGCTACGACCAAAGATAAAAAGCCAACTAGTGTCGGCCACGTCACCGCTCATTGGCTTTAGTGGAGACACTATCTGGACGATAGGACAGCTGCGTCTACTGGTAACCATTGGGGATAAAGAACATTCCACCACGGCATGGATGAACTTTATGGTGATACGTTCACACTCTCCGTATAATGGTATTATCAGAAGACCGGGGATCTTAGCCATACGGGCGGTCCCGTCCACGGCTCATGGCATGATTAAATTCCCAGTCGAAGGGGGAATTGTTACAATCTAGAATTCGATTGTACCGGCATCCGAATGCCACGTTGTGATAACACCAGTCCAGCCGGTTCCTATTAAGGAAGGATCACCATCCCCCCCCCCCCCCCCCAATTGGAAGGTGGTAATCCACCCCGACTACCCGGAGCAAGAGGTAGCCATAGGGGGAACGCTATCGGATAAAGGGAAGAAAGCCATGTGCTCTCTCCTAAAAGCAAACCTTGATATATTCGCATGGAGCCAAAGCATATGACAGGTGTGCCGCTATCGATAGCTGAAACATAAACTTTAAATCCGCCAGGGATATCCCCCTGTTAAGAAAAAGAAGTGTGGTCAAGCACCAGAACGCAACCAGGTAATACTGGATGAGGTACGGAAATTGGTGGACGCAGGAATTATGCGCGAGGAATATTACCACGAATGGTTATCCAATCCGGTCATGGTCAAGAAGCATGATGGAAGCTGGCGCATGTGTGTGGACTTCACGGACTTGAACAAAGCTTGTCCACAAGACTACTATCCTTTACCAGAAATTGACTGGAAGGTAGAATCCTTATGCGGATACCCTTTCAAATGTTTTTTATATGCGTACAAAGGATACCATCAGATCCAGATGGCGGAGGAGGACGAGGAGAAGACGGCGTTCCACACTAGTCAGGGCGTGTATTGTTACACGAAAATGTCATTCGGACTAAAGAACGCCGGAGCGACATATCAGCGACTTGTTGATAAAGCCTTCGACTCCCAGATAGGCCGTAACCTTGAGGTCTAAGTTGACGATTTGGTCATCAAAAGCCATACGGAGGAGACACTTCTCCGTGATATTCAGGAGACGTTCGACACGTTGAGGAGAATCAACATGAAATTGAATCCAAAAAAGTGCACGTTTGGGGCAACCGAGGGGATGTTCCTCGGGTATATGATTAACCGAAACGGCATCAAGCCTTGTCCGGAGAAGACGAACGTCGTGATATAGTTACCATCCCCTCAGACACTCAAGGAGGTACAATCACTCAATGGAAAGCTGGCCAGGCTCAATAGGTTCTTGTCAAAGTCCACGGAGAAGTCACTACCTCTATTCAAAACACTCAAGAAGTGCTTAAGGAAAGGAGACTTCCGCTGGACAAAAGAAGTAGAGGAAGCCTTTGGGCAGCTTAAACAACATCTCGCGGTACTTCCTATGCTAGTCGCACCCCGACCTAGGGAGGAGCTCAGTATGTATCTGTTCGCTACGTACGGAGCAATAAGCACAGTCCTTATGACTGATCGAGACTCATTCCAGACTCCGGTTTACTTTATAAGCGGAGCATTGCAAGGGCCGCAGTTGAACTATTCGTCAATGGAGAAGTTGGTTTTGTCACTGGTATACGCAGCGAAAAGGCTGCGCCGGTATTTCCAGGCGCACCCAATTGTGGTCATCACTGATCAACCAATAAAATAGATCATCTCTAAACCGGACGTGGCCGGGAGGCTACAGAAGTGGAGCGTCCTACTAGGAGAACATAACATCTCCTATAGACCAAGGACGGCTGTTAAGGGCCAAATTTTGGCAAACTTCCTAATTGAGAAACCTGAGGAGGACGCACCAATGGTGCAAAAAGAGGAAATTCCAACTGAACCATGGGTTTTGTTTATTGACGGATCTTTGTTCACGGACGGATCGGGGGCCGGCCTCATTCTCAGAAATCCAGAAGGAATGGAGTTTACCTACGCCTTGCGCTTCGAGTTCACAGACACAAATAATGAGGCCGAATATGAAGCATTGATTGCGGGAATTAAAAACCGCCGCTAGGATGGGAGTCCGCAACCTTGAGGCCTACGTGGACTCAAGGCTTGTCGCGAATCACATCCTAGGGGGGTACGTAGCCAAGGAGGATAACATGATCTAATACTTGGAGAAAGTCAAGTCACTCATCGCCACTTTTGGGAAGTTTTCCATCAAGCAGGTACCAAGAGGCGAAAACAAGAAGGCGGATGCTCTTAGCAAGATTGCGTCTACAAGCTTTGCCCATTTATCCAAACAAGTATTAGTGGAAATACTCAAGGAAAAATCCATTACAGAGGGGAAATCGCAACTATAGTTGAGGAAGAGGGACCTACATGGATGACCCCGATCATCAACTATTTAACTAACGAAACCCTTCCGGAGGATGAAAAGGCGGCACGGCGTATCAGAAGGAAGTCACAGCATTTCGAACTCCGAGATGGGGTTCTATACAAGCGTTCCTTCCTACAGCCGTGGTTGCGATGCGTCAAACCTCGCCAGGCTAGCTATGTGATTAGTGAAATACATGAATGGTCGTGCGGCATGCACGCAGGTCCCAGATCAGTAGTGGCACGAGCTTTACGCACAGGGACATGATTCGTAAATGCAGCGATTGCCAAGTACACAGGCCAGTACCGCGACATCCACAACAAGAACTAACACCCATCACATCCTCATGGCGATTCTATAAGTGGGGGATTGATATCGCATGACCTTTTCATGTTGTCACAGGAGGCGTTAAGTTCTTGATCGTCGCAATGGACTATTTTACACGCTGGATAGAAGCTAAGGCAGTCAAAACGATTACGGGCAAACAGGTAAAAAAGTATGTATGGGAAAATATTGTGTGCCGCTTTGGTTTGCCAGGCGAGATTATCTCGGATAACGGAAAATAGTTTGTGGATAATCCATTCAAGGACTGGTGTGCGGCGTTGAACATTACACGGCGTTTCGCATCAGTTAAACACCCACAGACTAATGGTCTCGTGGAGCGGGCAAACAGAAGCCTAGGTGAAGGTATCAAGGCACGCCTAGATGAACGAAGTGCTAAATGTGTCGATGAACTGCCGCATGTCCTATGGGCACATAGGGCAATGATCAAAACAGCCAATGGGGACACTCCATTCGCACTGGCCTACGGAACCGAGGCTGTTATCCAAGCAGAAATTGGGATGCCAACAATCCGCACGACGGAGGTTAACGTCGTCACGAACGATGAGCAACTCCAGGTCAATCTAGACTTGTTAGAGGAGAAACGAGAGATAGCAGCCATCAATGAGGCCAAGTCTAAGGCATGTATGAAAACTTTTTACGATTCCAAAGTCAAGGGTGTTTCCTTCCGACCAGGGGATTTTGTTTATCGTGCTAACGAGGCAAGTCGCACGGAGAACATAGGGAAGCTTGGTCCAAAGTGGGAAGGTCCGTATGAGGTCACAGAAGCCTTGGGACTAGGTGCATACAAGTTGCGTGATATGGATGGCTGTGACTTGGATCGTACGTGGATTATTTGCAACCTTAAAAGATGCTACCTCTGAGAGGGCTACGGCCTCCGCATGGACACTTCGATGTGGTCAGCTTCAATGAAGATCCATGTATTTTTTGTTTTCATTCTTTCTAGGTTCTATTTGTCTTAGGATTTTAATTTTGTCAAAAATCATAATCATTCTAATATAATGTTGTGGTGCCTAGCTAGCTCTACGGTCTGTTCTTGTGTAAATTATTGTCTTATGTCTTCTAGATTTATTTGTTATTTCCATAATGTGCTATTTCTTATTCATATGCATTCATTCAAACCGTACATGTACTATTCACTCCCAGGCGGGGTAAGAGGATTAATTGAACCTAATAATTCAACTTGTCGCATAAGAGGGATGCAACCCCAGTGGCGCAGATCATGTATCCTTACTAGACACCTTATTTAAAAGACGTTGTAATAAGTTTCCGCATGCGGTACTTACATAGTGCCAGACATGATAAAGACACACGCTACACGTCTAGTAAATTATAGACTTAGTTTTATTCTTGATAAAGCCGTGACATGTCATGCAAACAAATACATGATATCTAAGGAATATAAACAAGTTTCAATTTTGATAAACAAAATTACCGTGATCACCACGGACTCATACATGTGATATTCTAAAAATGTTTACACATAGAGTTACGAATTCCATAGATAACTTAATTCTCTTTGGATTAAATACTTTGTCAATTTGATCGTGTACCAAATTGCAATATCAGTATTTTAAAACCAAGTGCATGCAATAATGTATATTTCTTGAACAATGCGCGAACCATGTGTTTACAAAAAGACATAGCAGTTCAAGAATTATATGTTCATCTTTTTACAAGCAAACAGACCATATCAAGTATACATTATTATTCTTTGAATAATTCAAAGATCTTATGTTTATGTGTTGACACGAAGACATAACTATTTTACTACATACTTTATGTTATAAGTCGGTGAGTAATTCAAAGACTTTATAATTATGTGTTATCAAGAAACATAATTATACTAACTAAAGTAATCATGAACGCAAACTCTTGAGTTCAATAGTAATTTCAAGTTAATTTTTATATTTCAAAATTATGATTATTATATCTTAACCATAATTGTATTTACTAAACATCTAGTAAAAATGTTGAAGTAGCTTTTCACTATATCATGACATTTGAATGTAGTAGGGTAACAAACATCGTGTGTGTTCAAGTCCTAGTAGAATTATTAGCTTTCTTACCTTGATAGCAAGTGAAACCAATATATGTTGTTCCTTGCACACACTTTACGATTTCTCCTACTTGTGTAAGGCACAACATCATATTATAAAGACAAGCAATACAATATGTGGTTGATTGTGCAAATAATATGATAATGTCATTGATATTATAAGTAGATTTAGAACCATAACTTTAGACAAGGAATTGTGGATTATTATTCTATAGATAACGTTTCAGAAGGCGACACGAAATGGCAACGTGTTATCATATAAAATAAAATGCAATTTTCTTTTAAGCAATGGTCGTTCATAATCGGAAGTGATAAATTATTTCAAAGCAAGTTCGAAATAATATGGATGACTAAGTAAGAAAATAAATCTTGTAGCTCCCACTGAAATTGATAATATTACATGGATAGTATTTCAGTAATAAACTGCAACGCTCCCACTGGATTTGTCAACATTAAATGTTACATCACCAGTAGAAGGCAAAAAACAATTTATTGACTTCCTTATCTCTGAAAAAATGCCTACAAGTATACATCTACTTAGGTATTTGAGCAAAGTATGTGAAATTCGACTTGTGTAGATGAGGGACTAGCCGTTCATGCTTTCAAATAACTTGACTATTTAGCATGTAATTCCTCCTTTATCGTCTACATAGCCACAAGGGTATGTAGCACTTTAAGGAATAACAAGAATCCAAGAAATATACCTAGCGAAGTGCTAGTAAATTCTTTACACTTTGCGGTTTAAACTCTTACATCGTGACAAGTGCAAGATGTCATTTATTTTGGTAGCTATAGACAAAAGTACTCTAGATACACAAAATATTTTATCCTTCAATGATTTCAGAACCGGGTTAGGATAATGAAATATTAAAAGTGAGTTTAAATACAATCGATCATTATTCGATTATGATCCTATTTTATTCTTGTCAACCAATGAGAAGAGATAGGAGTAAGTCTCGCTTTTCTTACCAGGAAAAGAGACTATGTTTGTTTCCTATTAGAAACCAAATTTGGTTTACAAATTATGTTGCAATAACACAATTAATCAGAACATAGAAAGTTCAATTTAGTATTTTAGATAATTAAATTCTTAATAGAATTAACTACCCAATTAATTACTAATAAGACTAAGATCCTTGCTTGCACTCCCACTTAATAATAGAGGTCTGACCATATAATAATAAGTAGGGCAAGAGGTAAGCGTCGAGCGTTAATTGCATTACAAGTGCAACTCTTAGATTTATGAGACGATTCATGAATTTTATTGTTGTAGAGTGTTTGGATGGGACATTCTCACAACTCTTTTGACTACCAATGAACATCTCAAACAAACTTGTTCTATATGTTATAAAACCATGAGTATGTTTCATCTCATCTTATGCCTCGGGTTCTGAATCTGACAGGCAACTCGACTTAAGTCGTACCAATTTAAAGCATGCAATAATTGGCAAAGGTCTGACCAATGACAAAGATCGCCTTGGGTGCATGATTCGCCCTAGGTTTGACCAGATGGCGAAAAAAGACTACAAGTGTTATTAAATTGGATGGCATAGACTTAAAGACTCAAGTAGGTATCACATAAGTTTTGAAAACAAATGTCCAAAGCGTGTAAATAGATGCATGCAATCATCTTTTTGGCACAAGTTAAGAAACACATTTTATTAACTTTTAGTTTAGGCGTGTTTACCGTGGGAAAGCATTAAAAAATGATCAAACCCTATATCCTATTCTTCATGCGCTCGAAGGCGCAAGTGCTTGGGATAATTATCATATATATGCCGAAACATGTATATGAAACGGGGAAACATTAAAGATCGTTCAAACCCTAGATAGCTTGACTATAGCACGTAGTGCAATAGCAAGTCCGTCATTAGTAAAGCACAAAACAAGTTGTTTTTAAGTATTATAAACCAATTAATTTTGCAAATCACGTCGTTGAGAAGATAGTTTATAAGCCATCATTACGGTATGTAAGCCCAACTCGAGTGACAATATGATTTGGCAAAACAATTTAGATTATAATAAAAAACAAGTTTTATAGATCTTATGTCCATATTAATCTTTGTTAAAAAAACAAGTTTTAACAAATAACACATAGCCGATTCGCAAGGAAAAAGTGTATTAATATGACATACTTTTAAAGCTAGTTTCGATATATATAGAGATCTGTTTTTATGATTCCTAGAATCTTGTATTATTACGTTTTGCAATTCATAATGGAAAATAAATAAGCACATAAAAACAGACTAGAAATGGGTAGAAGATGAAGACAGACTCTATATGAAAGCAGTAAATCATATAAGATCCAAGATCTCAAGTGAGTCTTCCCCAATTTGAGGATCAAAGACCCTCACCAAGTTGCTAGGTACTTGGTGACGAGCATGCATCACAAATGTGATTGCTAAAGTCTTTGACGGATAAAAATAAAATTTTGTTTATTAACCAAATAATAAAGCTACCCAATTTTATTAGATCTAGATCAAGATTAAAATTTTATGGAAAGAATGCACGTTATTGCTATAGAAATTAAAATAAAGCGAGTATTTAAGCGGATCTAGCGTGTTTATTCTATGTGTAACCCATAAACACCAAACGATTTGACTCGTGATGCCACTATTGGGATTTTAGAACTAGTTAACCATTTAACTACGAGTGTGTAGTGGAATGGATCTAGTTTGATATTATGAATTAACACATAAATAAAACATATAAAATACTAACCTTTAAGTTTAATGATAAAATCAATTAAACTAGTCTTGATCTTGATTCTTGAAATAACGGTTAAATTACCGTCTCTATGGTTGCTCACACTACACGTCACCCGAGTTACGCTAGGATGCTAGTGCTTGCTTCAGGATATAACAAACAACAATAAAACCAAAACTGACAACAAAGGGAATCAGAACCTCGCCAGTAAGATGACAAGCGAACAACCCAATCATTGGACTAAAAGTCCTTTGATGTGTTAATGTTGAACACAATAATACAAAGGGAAGGTAAACGTATGCATGATTTATATCATACGAATGATATATGCAAATACATTCATGCATGGGACACCATGCAAAGTTTAGCATGTATATGGTTTTCTGTGTTTGTGTTGTCGTAGAGTTTTTGTGGAGATACTATGTCGTATATCGCACAAATATGTGAAAAATATGACCCTTCATATATAGTTGCTTTCTCATCACAAAACAAAAGATATCTCATATCTTTTTTCTTGCCGACAAAGAAAATGAACAGAATATATTTTCATTACAAAATATTTGGTTTCTTAATAACCTGGAATAAGTCAAAAGTTAAGATGCAATATATCTCCTTTTGTACACGAAAAGATTGCGCCAAAACATTTGAGTCTATTCGGATATATATGAGACAAAATATAATATGTATGAAAATATTAAAACTTGTCATTTTATTATTTTTATTTAACGGATATTAATTAGTTTATAACGTCTAACGGTTAAACTAAAAGACACGTTAAAATTTTCTCGTGAAACATATTGTATATTTAATAAATATAACCGAGTTATATATATTAAATACATAATAAACGTACTCTTTGTGTATTCGTGTGTGCCCCTGATAGGCTCACTCATTCTCGATGTCTAAACGATCGCATATCTCAACACAACTCACTCATTATTAATGACCTCTTTCAATTTTTAGCAAATATCTATTTACCCATAAATTGGAGAGTAACAATATTCACCAATGTAGGAAGCTAGAAGGCCATGGCCCATAAATTGGAGAGTAACAATATTCACCAGTGTAGGAAGCTAGAAGGCCATGTGTGTCAAGAATTCATTAGTTGCATCAATCGGACTCACATCTTCATAACTTAATGAGCTAGTTGTTGATACAAAAGTTGGGTGATCCTTGCTAGACCCGAATTAGGCTTAATTCGGGTTGGCTGGACTCCGCCTCTCGCACCAAGTGAATTATCTGGTTGGGATCCTGCACACTAAAACAATACGCGTTAGGCTTACCGTGGGAATGTATCCCACAATTAGACTCCGGTATGAGAGTAAGTAATCGGTTAGGGTTAAAGAATCGGATGAGATGTGAGTGTGTAGAATGTAATACCTTTGTGGAACCCTTGCGGGTTCCTTATATAGACAGTGAAACCCTAATGGGCTGTCACTGATGCTTCGGCCCCAAGGAAAGGATAAATACCAGAATTAGATTGATTGTTATCTTCTAATTATAGTGAGTGAATATCCTCTCCTTTGGGATAAATCCTACTCATAGTAGGAGTATGATTCTGTCTAACCCTGTACCGGCCATGCCGGGCCGTGGGCCGCACACGTGTGTGCGGTTACTGTTCATCTAAGCCCATAAGCTCAAATAACATTATTCCCACCCATTTGTGATGGGCCAGATACGGGTAGTACCCGTGGGCCGGATTCATGACCCTGCTGGGGACTATACGTCATCATGTCCCCCCAGTCTAGTTGTTACAGCCGTAGGCGTAACCTCTAGACTATCAAGATACTCCCCGGACGTACCAAGAAAGATCCTTAGAGAATGATAAATTTCCAAACTTTGTTTCGGCCACTCGTGGCAACCTCAGCCGTACTTGTCGACCGAGACAAATTAAATACAACATTGAATATGGTCTTACGTTTGACCGTATATCCCGACACAAGAATGAATGCATTAATGGTAGTCAATTAGTCAGTCGCACGCCTACAAAAGTGCACCAGAAAGGCCCACCCTTGAGCCACGTAAAACTGTCAAGAAGTGACCCGTGGGTCCCTTTGGACGTTTCAGAAGTGTCAGAAATCCCATCCGTTGGATGGGTGTAGTGGCTTACACGTGGCGAACATCTACGCTACCTCGGAAATCGAGGCAACCCTATATAAGAGTTGGTGTGTGCTACAGTTACACACACAGTTTATATTCATTCCGCCATTGTTATTCCCAAGCTCCTTTCTTCAATCTTTTGCCTCTTATTCCACGGATTTCCTCCGCCGCAGGTTAGATCATCACGCCTCTCAAACCCTTTTTATAAAACATGGTGAAGGACAATCCCCTTATTACGGATTAACTGAACGTGATGCCTGCGGAGAAATACATAGACTTTTTGTCTAAGTATTATATTCCTGAAAACGTACACCCAACCTATCCAGGTGAAGGTGAAGCGATTACGGATGCAACGAGGGGAAAGATAGGCGTGTACACGTGCCTATTCGATTTGGCTAACTACCGCATCCCCTTATCCAAGTTTTTGGTAGATCTGCTTCTATATTATGACTTCCACATAACCCAACTGCACTGCATAGGGGCATGTAAAATCAATCAGTTTGAGATTACCTGCCATACATGCAGGGTAACCCCAACCGTAAATCTATTTAGGGTCTTTTACTCCTCCCAACTAGTGAATGGGTGGCTGTCGTTCAAAAAACGATCCGGGAACGCCCCCATGACTTATAGGAAGCCCTTAGACTCCCTCAAGAATTGGTACGACCATTACTTTTTCGTTGATGAGAAAGTATTCCCTACCCCGTTCGTCCTCAAAACCAGAGTACCCAAAGACTATCCTCCCAAATCCAAAGACTATAGTAGTAAGGATTTGAAAATTCTAGATACCCACCGCACAGAATTCCATAGGGGTTTGCCGGAGCACTTCCTGTGCCTAGTAGGGATAAGCCGCTACTACTATGGGAGGGAGGATATGTATCCGTGCTTTCTGACCGAACGTAGGCAGGGTAGGTCCACTTATATTTGTACATGTAAAAAATGCCACATTTGTATTTTTTGAACTTACTAATCCGTATATATGCATATGTCCGCAGAGATGAACCTACATGGATTATTGCGTCAAGACGACCCAATGAAAGTTCCTGAAGGATTCCGTCTGCTGAAAGAAAATGAACTCCCCCTTCTTGATGCGACCGTAGACAAAACCATCCCGCTGGAAGAAACCACCGAGCAGAGATCAGATGAGGGAGAGCCCGTGATTGAGAAGTCCCCGCTTGACTTCCACAACGAAGATGGTGGAAAACTGCTGCTGGAGGGCACCGTGCCGCACCAGGATGAAGAAGAAGAAGAGGAAGATTTCACCAACCCTGCTGACAATCGCACTGGTGATGATGAAGAAACTACCCAAGCTTCTGGGTCCCCCAAGCCCAGATCCAGGAAAAGAAAGACTACCATGAGGGTAGCAAAAACTCTAGGGGACGGGGCGGGGGCACATAATGCTCCCCCGAAGAAGCTAAGGAAAGACCATCCGCAGTTCCAGGAAGGAAGCAGCACTGCTACGACCCAAGTCGACCCCTCACTGCGCGTAGATGAGCAAGTCTGGATGGCCACCCCCATGAATGCTGTAGCTCCTACCATCACGGAACCCATGACTGGCACTACGTAAGTACCTTTTTTTTATTTTAATACTCAAAGGATATAGATCCATAAACAAAACTAACGTGTGTTAATAACAGGGCGTATCCGTCGATCGTGGCCCAAGAGAAGGAGGTGGAAAGGGAACCCTCTCCCATGACATCAATGAGACCTCCATCCCCTCTGGTGATCCATGCTGAGGAGACACATCCTGAGGGACCCGACACCAGCCTACGCCTAGCATGGAATTTATCTAGCTTAACAAGGTTGGAGGCGGAGTCCGAGTGCTCTGAATTCATTGAACACATCACTCCTCCAGCACTGGCGCAAGATTTAGACGAACTGGAGCATGAGACGTTGTTGGAGCAGTTTGATGTGTCCTCCGCACACCAGGTGACGGTTGGTGCGGCCCTGAGACGCCGTCTGATCAAGGCCTTGGCTAACGTGAGCCGTGCTGACAAAAAGATAGCTCGACGTGAAACACTAGTGGGTAAGCACGAGAAAACCATCACATCCTTGTAGGCAGCGTTGGTCGTGGCCGAGTCAACCGTCAAGGAGCAAGCCCATTACGCCAACGCTCGTGAAGAACGTATTGCCGAGCTGGAGGCCCTTTTAGCTGCATCTAACGAGAAGGTATGCTCTCATATTAATGCTTATTTATGCACACAAAAAACCACATTGTCTCTATAATAACTCCAAGTGTCATCTATAGTATTTGCAGCCGAAGCTTCCAGTAAAGCCGTAACCGTACAAGCCTTCACTATAGCTCAAGAGCGCGACGCGCTGAAGGATGAGCTAACCCAGGCGCGGAATACCTTGGACGAGCAAGCTGCAGCAGCTGAGGGCGAACTAAGCAAGATGGCCACGGACTATGCTGAAATGATATGTCCTCCTTTGCTCACAGCCATAGCTGGGCGTAGATGGATGGTTGGCCAGGGAATGCGGCTTGCCGTGAGCAAGGTGACGGAAGCTCCTTGCCTGCTACAGGCATTTGCTGACGTTGTATCGGACGATATTGACCGTGGTAGGCACGAGGGGCTGGTCAAAGCTGCGGAGCTGATAGGCAAGAAGGAAGATATCACCCAGCATGCCTACCACAACCCTCTAGCTGCAGACAAGATGACCGCGTCAATGTCCGCTCTTGCTGAAATCCAACACCCCCTCCTAGACGAGCTAGAAGCGCTAAAGGATGATCCTAATAAGGTAATAATGTCCAAGCAAACTGCTGATCCTATCCAACTGACTTTGCCCACCTACGACTCTGTGTCGAAGGTGATGAAAGGTGAAAAGCTGTTGGCCGAGGCGTTGGATGCGAACATGATCAGGACACAAGATGGGAAGAATGCTCACGGGGAGGCCCTCCGCACCTTGATTGAAGAAGGAAAGAAGGAGATAGGGGAGTTCCTACCTCCTTTGTAATTTACATTGTAAACATTTTTACTAATTTATTCATCCGTATATGTATACGGCTAAAACTGATGTTATTGTCATAACTTGTTACACTTATGCAAGTAAGTCCGTGATGACCACGGCTATTTTGGTGTTTTGAATTTGAAACTTGTGTATTTTTTTTTTTGTTAGATAGCATATACCTGTTCTGCATGACATGTCACGTCTTACTCAAAAAATACAATCAAGTCTATATTTTACTAGACGTGCGGCGTGCGTTTTTACCATGGAAAGCACCGCGTGAGCGCGGGATATGAAAACTTATCGCAACGTCTTGTGAGTAAGGTGTCTAGTAAGGATACATGATCCGCGTCACTGGGGTTACATCCCTCTTATGCGACAAGTTGAATTATTAGGTTCACTTAATCCTCTTACCCCGCCTGGAGGCGCATTGTACATGTACGGTATTGAATGAATGCATATGAATAAGATATAGCACATTGTAGTAACAGCAACTAAATCTGTACGACAATAATAAAATCTAAAAAAGAAGACAATAATTGCACAAGAACGAGTCGTGGAGCTAGCTAGGCACCACGACATTTTATTAGAACGTTTACGTTTTTTGTTTTAACAAGAATGGGAAATCCTAAAAACAAAAGGAACCTAGAAAGCATAAAAAACAAAACAAAGAGTACACATGGATCTTCATTGAAGCTAGATATAGCGAAGTGTCCATGCGGAAGCCGTAGCTTTCAAAGATAGCACCTTTTAAGATTGCAGATATTCCATGTGCGTTCCAGGTCGCGGCCATCCATGTCACGTAACTTGTACGCGCCCCGTCCTAAGGCTTCCGTAACCTCATACGGTCCTTCCCACTTAGGGCCCAGCTTTCCTGTATTCTCCGCTCGACTCGCCTCGTTGGCATGATAAACATAATCTCCCGGTCGAAAAGAAACACCTTTAACCTTGGCGTCATAATAAGCATTCATCCGTGCCTTGGACTTGGCCTCATTGATAGCCGCTATCTCTCTTTTTTCCTCCAACAAGTCCAGATTGATCCGGAGCTGCTCGTCGTTTGTGACGACATTAACCTCCGCTATGCGGATGGTAGGCATTCCTATTTCTGCTGGTATGACTGCTTCAGTATCGTAGGCCAATGCGAATGGAGTGTCCCCGTTGCTGTTTTGACCATAGTCCTATGTGCCCATAGAACATGTGGCAGTTCATCCACCCATTTGGCACTTCGTTCATCCAGGCGTGCCTTGATGCCTTCACCCAAGCTTTTATTTACTCGTTCCACAAGACCATTTGTTTGCGGATGTTTAACAGATGCGAAGCACCGTTTGATATTCAATGCTGCGCACCAGTCCTTGAATGGGTTATCCGCGAACTGCTTCCCGTTGTCCAAGATGATTTCTCCTGGTAAGCCAAAACGGCACACGATGTTCTCCCAAACAAACTTTTTAACTTGTTTTCCTGTGATGGACTTGACTGCCTTGGCCTCTATCCAACATGTAAAGTAGTCCATTGCGACAATCAAGAACTTAACTCCCCCCGCAGCTACGGGGAAAGGTCCTGCAATATCAATCCCCCACTTATAGAATGGCCATGGGGGTGTAATTGGTGTAAGTTCCTGCTGCGGATGTCGTGGTACTGGTCTGTGCACTTGGCAATCACTGCATTTGCGAATCATGTCGCGTGCATCCTTATGCATAGTAGGTCAATAATAACCTGTGCGTAGAGCTCGAGCTACTACGGATCGGGAACCCGCGTGCATGCCGCATAACCCTTCATGTATCTCACTGATCACATAAGTAGCCTGGCGCGACCCAACACACCGCAACCACGGTTGTAAGAAAGAGCGCTTGTAAAGAATACCTTCTCGAAGTTCGAAGTCCTGCGACTTCCTTCTGATACGCCGTGCCACCTTTTCCTCGTCTGGAAGGGTTTCATTAGTCAAATAGTTGATGATCGAGGTCATCCATGTAGGTCCATCTTCCTCAACTATAGCTGCGACTTCCCCTTCTGTTATAGACTTTTCCTTTAGTATTTCCACCAAGACTTGCTTGGATAAGTGGGCGAAACTTGTAGACGCGATCTTGCTAAGAGCGTCCGCCTTCTTGTTTTCACCTCTTGGTACCTGCTTGATAGAAAAATTGCTGAAAGCCACGATGAGTGACTTGACTTTCTCCAAATATCGAACCACGTTATCCTCCTTGGCTATGTACCCCCTAGAATGTGGTTCGCGACAAGCCGTGAGTCCACGTAGGCCTCAAGGTTGCGGACTCCCATTCTAGCGGAGATTTTTAACCCACAATCAACGCTTCATATTCTGCCTCATTATTGGTGGCTATGAACTCAAAGCGCAGGGCGTTTGTAAACTCCATTCCTTCCGGATTCGTAAGGATGAGACCAGATCCTGATTTATCCATGCACGAAGATCCGTCCGTAAATAATACCCATGGTTCTGCTGGAGTTTCCTCTCGTTGTACGACTGGTCCTTCCTCATCCGGCTTCTCTATCAAGAAATCTGCCAAGATTTGGCCTTTATCAGCCGTCCTTGGTCTATAAGATATGTTATGCTCTCCCAATAGAATGATCCACTTCTGTAGCCTACCGGCCACATCTGGTCTGGAGATGACTTGTTTTATTGGTTGATCAGTAATAACCACAATTGGGTGCGCCTGAAAGTACCAGCGTCATCATTTCGTAGCAAACACTAATGCCAAAACCAATTTTTCCATGGAAGAATAATTCAACTCCGGCCCTTGTAGTGTTCTACTTATAAAGTAGACCGGAATTTGGACTGCGTCCCTATCCGTCATGAGTATCGCACTTATTGCTCCATGTGTGGCTGACAGATACATGATGAGCTCCTCCTTGGGTCGGTGGGCCACTAGCATGGGGAGAGATGCGAGGTGCTGCTTGAGCTGACCAAAAGCTTCCTCCGCTTACTTTGTCCACCGGAAGTCTCCTTTCTTGATGCACTTATTGAGTGTTTTAAATAGTGGGAGTGACTTCTCCACGGACTTCGATAAGAACCTGTTTAGCCCGGCCAACTTCCCATTTAAGGATTGCACCTCTTTCCGTGTCTGAGGAGATGGTAACTGTATTACCGCGTCCGTCTTTTCCGGGCAAGGCTTGATGCCATTTGGATCAATCATATATCCAAGGAACATTCCTTCTGTTGCCCCAAACGTGCATTTCTTTGGATTTAGTTTCATATTAATCCTCCTCAATGTGTCAAACGTCTCTTGGACGTCTCGGAGAAGTGCATCCTCCGTATGACTTTTGATGACTAAATCATCAACATAGACATCCAGGTTGCGGCCTATCTGTGAATCGAAGGCTTTGTCAACAAGCCGCTGATATCTTGCCCCGACGTTCTTTAGTCCGAATGGCATTTTGGTATAACAGTATACGCCTTGACTAGTATGGAACGCCGTCTTCTCTGCGTCCTCTTCCGCCATCTGGATCTGGTGGTATTTGTATGCATCTAAGAAGCACGTAAAGGGATATCCACATAGGGATTCCACCTTCCAATCAATCTCTGGTAACAGATAGCAGTCCTGCGGATAGGCTTTGTTCAGATCCGTGAAGTCCACGCGCATGCGCCAGCTCCCATCATGCTTTTTGACCATGACCGGATTGGATAACCACTCGTGGTAGTATACCTCGCGCATGATACCTGCATCCACCAATTTCCGTACTTCATCCAATATTACTTGGCTGCGTTCTGGTGCCTGACCGCGCTTCTTTTACTTAACGAGAGGATATCCCTGGCGGATTTGGAGCTTATGTTCTGCTATCGCACGAGGAACGCCTGTCATGTGCTTGGGCTCCAATGCGAACACATCTAAGTTTGATTTTAGGAGAGAGCACATGGCCCTCTTGCCGTTATCCGAGAGTGTCCCCCCTATGGATACCTCTTGTTCCGGATAATCGGGATGGATTGCCACCTTCCAATTGGGAGGTGGTGATTCATCCTTGGGGGGACAGGTGGAACTGGTGTTGTCACGACATGACACTCGGATGGTGGTATGATTGCATTATAGATAGTGACAATTCCTCCTTCCACAGGGAACTTAATCATTCCGTGAGCTGTGGAGGGTACCGCCCGTATGGCCAGGATACCTGGCCTGCCTATGATCCCGTTGTATGGAGAGAGTGAGCGTATCACCATAAAGTTCATCGACGCCGTGGTAGAATGCTCTTGATTCCCAATGGTTACCAGCAGACGCAGCTGTCCTATTGGCCAGATGGTGTCTCCACTAAAGCCGATGAGCGGCAACATGGCCGGTACTAATTGGCTTCTTATTTCGGGTCGTAACTGTACGAAACAGTGTTTGTATAGTACTTCTGCTGATGACCCTCCATCCACATACATATGGCGGACATTGTGTGTTCCAATGCTTATCTCAATCGTGAGAGGTGCATCGGCTACATCACTTGCCGTGATGGGAGGGAATGAGATTTCTTTGCCGCGTGAAAATTTTTGGCTAATTTTCTGCCTTGTGCGGCGCTTCTTGGATTGGATCATGTATATAGTCGAAGGTTTGTCCTTTTGGGGATCCTTCTTGTCATACTTCTTATTGTCCTTTCCATCCTTCCATTCCTTGACCAAATGCTTGAGCTTGCCTGACTTGATCAGTGACTCAATGTGCTTTTTGAGCTGGATACATTCCTCCGTGCCGTGGCGCTTGTCGTTGTGGAATTCGCAAAAGTGATTTCCTTGACGACGGTCCAGCGGAGTCGTCATTGGGGGAGGTCTCGGGAAGTTGGCCCCTTCTGTCAGCAAGATCTCTCGGTAGGACATCTTTAGAGGGGTAAATTTGTCCTCCGACCGCCCTCCTTTGTTTTGGCTCTTGTAATCTGAGCTCCTCCCACTGCTCTAGTTGTTTTGACCGCCCGACTGTCTCCTGGACTGGTCGTTCGATCGGTAGCTGTTTCCTTTTGAAGGGTAAGCCGCGGCTACCGTGGTTTCTCTATGAAGTTTCTGACCCTTTCCATAAGGTCTTCATACCTCTCTGTTCGATTGTCATTGAGACGTCTAATTAATTCCCTGTCTGTTATGGCGTGCATATAATCGGAAATTTTCAGAAGTTCCGGCATTGTCTTTGTGCGCGTGCACTCGTCATTGAAGCGTTCGGTGAAGGCCTCCGTAGATTCCCCCGACCGTTGCTTGACGGTTGCCAGTGAGACCGGGTCCCTATTATACTTCTTTCGCTGAGTATAATTGTTCTTGAACGCAGTACGTAGTTCAGTGAAGCTATCAATGCTTCGTGGAGGAAGTCCCTCAAACCAATCACGAGCATTGTCGATCAAGGTTGAATTGAACATTTGGCACCATATAGGCATGGGCCATCGTTCAATTTTCGCCTGTGTGTAAAATATCTTTAGGTGATCATCCGGATCACCAGTCCCATCATAAGTCTTGACACACGCCGGCATGCGACGCTTTGTATCCTCAGAGTAATTCCGTATGCGGAGAGTAAAAGGATCTTCCCTGGGATCAGCCCATGGAAGGGTGAGATTAGGGTCACACCATGGGCGGGAAAGATCTTCTGCTTCCGCCTCTCGATAATAGGGGCCGCCATAGTACTCTTCATTGTCTGGTGGCGGTGGAGGAATACGCCTAGGTCGGCGACGCTTGGGTGGATGGTCATCCGAATCCTCTCCTGATGGACCGGGAGAAGGGGGCGGTGCCCCATACTTTGGGTGAGGACCTCTCTTGTGAGAAGAGCTAGGAGCCTTCTTCCCGGTATTCATCCTGTCCCACACGCTTGTGCGGAGATGAGTTCTGGTTAGCTCCAGATCTGGTCGTTCGGGTGAACCGTCAGACCTCTCTCCCTCCTCACGGGATTGTAGTAGTTCCTGCATAAGACGATCCCCTATGCGTTCGAACACATTCCTAGGTTGGGGAGTCTCCTCAAAGAGGTTTCGCTCCTGGGGTCGTGCCCTTCGCTTCCTCTGAATTTGAGGAGAGGTGCTTGGTCCGGCACTGCCAAAGTTGAGCCTAGATTTGAGGTCCCTCCCTAGGTTCAACCTGGATGCAATTCCTGGGACGATCCTCTCGAAGTTCTGCGTGAGAACTCGAGTGAGATCTTCCTCACTAAGTGGTTCGACCTCCACTTCTTCCTCAGTCAATGGTCTGCGCGGCTCCTTGTTAGGGGGGTTGGGCGCACTCCCTGGATCAGGGTTATCCAAGGTCGAAGTAGGTGGACTGAAGACCACTTCGGTTATTCGGTCCGCCTGTTTGGTTACTAGGGGATCGGTTTGGAATGAGTATCCCGTCCCCTGGGGACTTCCGGTTCCCAGGATTCGTATTCCTGGGGTTTCCTTGCGGATGTCCCTTTAGCATTGAGAGATCGAGATGCGATTTGCTCTAGCTTAGTGTAATGGTCCCACGGATGGTGCCAACTTGTTGATACAAAAGTTGGGTGTTCCTTGCTAGACCTGAATTAGGCTTAATTCGGGTTGGCTAGACTCCGGCTCCTGCACCAAGTGAATTATCTGGTTGGGATCCTGCACACTAAAACAACACGCGTTAGGATTACCGTGGGAATGTATTCCACGATTAGACTCCGGCGTGAGAGTAAGTAATTGGTTAGGGTTAAAGAATCGGATGAGATTTGAGTGTGTAGAATGTAATACCTTTGTGGAACCCTTGGGGATTCCTTATATAGGCAGTGAAACCCCAATGGGCTGTCACTGATGCTTCGGCCCCAAGGAAAAGATAAATACCAGAATTAGATTGATTGTTATCTTCTAATTATAGTGAGTGAATATCCTCTCATTTGGGATAAATCCTACTCATAGTAGGAGTATGATTCTGTCTAACCCTGTACCGGCCATGCCGGGCCATGGGCCGTACACGTGTGTGTGGTTACTGTTCATCTAAGCCCATAAGCTCAAATAACATTATTCCCACCTATTCGTGATGGGCCGGATACGGGTAGTACCCGTGGGCCGGGTTCATAACCAGGCTGGGTACTATACGTCATCACTAGTGACACATTTGTTAGACACACAATTAGGCATAAGTTTTAGGCTCTCAAATCTTTTTCTTTAATAATCAGGTAAAGATCAATAGAGAAAACAGACACAAAAAAGCCTGTAATACACATAAATATGGAGCTACGATTAGACTTTTTATTCGCAAAATGAACCTGATGTTGGATTTGCTTATAATTGCGTAGTGTTTGTTCAAATTTAGTCTGAACACTCATCTCACTGTTGACACTAACTGCTTTTATTGGCACTTGTAGCATCTCTTCTTTAATCAGTTGTAAGCTCTCATAAAACGAACATAGAAACAAATCTTGACCTTTCCCCCTTGAAACACCTACAAAACAAATATAATGCTTAAGGAAGGATTGGCATTAGCTTGAATACAAGCATAAGTATAGCCCTCAATAAATCATTACGGTAATAAGATTTACAGAAGCTAGGAATCTATCCTGTCTTAGAGGTAACGCGGATAGTCAAAATTCAATGGCTGGTAACCAACATCATTTACTCCAAATAAATTCCTCAAACTATCAAATGTTGTTAGGCTATAGTAATATTCACTTTTCCCTTAGCATGGAAGAAGCACTTAAGGAAACCAATAACCACGTACAAGTGCATGCTTTAAGGGAATTATTGCAGGACTCTAAACTAGTGTTTGGTTGTGAGCTATGCCTAATCACTTAATTAGATTGTCTTCTTGCATGACAAAAAATCAGTATGTAATGGACGTCAATTAATGAACCACTGGAAAATGTTATGCAATTTTTTAAAACTGTGACACGAGACCTTGAGTCCATGTCGGTAACACACTCTAGGGGATTAAATACGATTTTGGAGCTTTTTGTGAAATAGGGATGCTTCCTAGTTTGAAATAAACAAATAAAGTGAAGGTTTATAAAGCTCATAACAATTACGTTAAATCCTAAATAAGATGAAAGCACACATAACGGAAGCGATTTAACAAGATCATAATTAATAACACATTCATAATTAATCGTGTTAGGGTTACATACCTTTTAGCTATAGCAAATCCACAAGAACATCACCAAATCGCCAATTAGGGTTTATACGAAAAATACCAAGATGTAGTTTATAGTAAAACTATATTACACTCTTGTACACACGTAATGCAACGGATTAATCGTGATGCTAGCACTAATAAACCAGAGCTTCAACTCTTGTGGAATATAGCCAATATTATTAACCAAAAAACAAACCGAATACCCTAAGAGGGGTGTTTGTTCGATCAGTTCAAGAGAGAGACAAAGAGATGGGATGGATAAATTATGAAGGGTATTTATAGATTAGCAAAACTTGTTCTCCAAGTCCTAATCAAAGTAGGAAACAAATCCCCTCCTCTTTAGGCTTGTATAACCGGCGGTGGAAACCCATAGGGGTATTCCGGAACCTTCAAATTTTCCAATGTATTCCATAACGCTCTTTATACTTTACTTTTAATTAACAATCGTTTAAGTTAAACTCGGTTTATATTTAATAAATCTAATAAATATATTTATTAAATTAATTAATTCTTTACGTATTGCGTGCAATCCCGTAATCCCGAGTTCGATCCTATCACACGACTATTTAATTTTACGTCCATAAACTTTCAGCTCCCACTTGGACAAAATTCGAATATCATGATTACATTGACTAGCGTCTAGTTACACTAGCAATGTCACTCAACTCGAGTAAGGTCTCCTGGACAAAACCTTTTAATGATTCATCATTATTATTATCCTTTCATTTCAAATACAACGTTAATAGGATATGGATCTCAGTCATTCCTTCATTAACCATTATGTTTCTCGTTTACGGATATAGCAAGATTATCAAAACAAATTTGGGTGCGGACACACAAACATCTTACTACTTCCCCGAGGGGCCCAGCTGTATTATACTTCAAAATAATTTGAAGGAAACATATCCCATTTTGACTACAAGCGAAACTTACGAACTTTGCAACACTTCTGAAAATAACCCTTATAGCTACCAGTTACGTTTAGCGTTAGGTTATCTCACAAAAACACACTACATTCGTGACAGTTTCCTGATATCTCAGGTCTAAGATAACTATTTATGATTTACTTAATGACAAAAATCCATAAAGTAAAATCATATAGTTGGGATAAGTCCAATATTTAATTCATCAAATATCATCTAAAATTGACCAATATACATTCAAGTATACTCTGTCACTATTTTGAATTGTCTTAGTTTAATAATATTCCCATATTATTAATCGACAACGAACATTTAGAACGTAACAATTATTTTTTTTTGGGTAAAGGGGAAAAACCCCGGTAAAATATATTACGCCAAAAAACACTTAAGTACAACGGATGTAGGTGAAATCCTACATCTAAGCCCGTTACATAGGCAACAACCATGCTTAAACATAAAGCTAAACCCAAAATCACTACACAAGAGGACATTACCTCTCATGACTGCTTAAAAAACATTCTACTTCCTACCACTATGAAGAACTCTAAAATTATGGAAATCTTTAATTTGGCCAGGCAAATCACGTATTTGATCCATGTAATAATCATCATAAGTATCAAATTCCTCTTCAAGTGTATTACCCCCTCCTATGGATGACATATAAGCCTCATAGTCTTCATTGGAAGCAAAAACTTCCTCCTCATCAGAATCACTAAAGTTCGCAAGGTCTTTATCACCAAATGATAGTTTTGGTTTACTAGAAGAAGCCACATCCTCCTTTTCAACCTCCTTACCATTCGTCTTATCCTGAACAGTTGGAACCTAAGTACTCACAGTCATCGTTGTATCTTGATTACCACTTCCCGAATCAACTTGCTGAACCACATTAGAAATCACACCATCCTTCTTTAACTTATCGAAATAATTTTTTAGCTCCAACAAATTAAGGTTATCAGAAACCTTAGATCTGCTATTGTGATTACTATTGTTCTTAGAAGATGACGGTTTAGAAGATTTCATAACCCACGCAGATTTAGGTTTAGAAAACCTAATACCTTCAATGCGTCGAGGTGTAGGTTTTGGAATCTGTTTATTCCAGCCATATTCATGTGTATGTTCAGCTCCACGGTTCACAACCTGAATAGTAATTTTCTTCTTCTTTGGGCACTCCGAATTCAGGTGATCAAAAATTTTACACGTATCACACCTCAGAGGCTTCCATTCATACTCAACAGAGATCATTTCCAATGAATGTCCCTCCTCACCATGAATAGGTACATCCACTACAAAAGATTCTACAAGAGCCTTTTCCGCACTCACCTCAATAAGGGCCCGCGCATACGAACAACGTCCCCACGAGTTAACACATACATCCGCTATGTGAGCATCCAACATAACAGGCCTACCAACCTTAGAAGAAATCAAACTCAGTCCGACCTCTGAATAAGCAACAACCGGTACATTATGCAATTTAACCAAACTGGCACCGTTTTAATATCGTCCTTAATCAGCTTCTTAGTTGGATTCCAAATGTTTAGCATAATTGGTATTAACCTAATACGCCATATACCATTAGAAAGTACTTGCTCCATACCAGCCCTAGTTGAGAACTGAAAGAAAAAAAACCCATGATGAAACATGGTTCTTTTAAGACCAAATCTTGCCCAAGCGTTCTTAACATAGTTTTCAACAATGGGAAATGCATGCCGTCTTCCAATAAAGTAACCATATAATGTGTTCGCGAATTCATCAACTTTTTCATCTACCACATCATTAGGAAGAGTTATATCCGCACCCGGAATACCTTTATCACTAATAAGCAGCGACAATTTCACCTTTTTTGAAGTATTGTGTACCAACACATCAGCACATGACATAGGAGTCACATTAGCATTGTGACTTTGTACATGCATCTGCATTGTATCACTACCCTCAACAAAAGACACACCAGCAACCACCATGTTAGACGCCTGCCCCTGATTTTTAAGAATTGATTTCAATGGCTTGTCCGCAGGGTTGTGAGGTTCTGGTCTAGGCGTATTCTGATCAACAATAGTAGCAGCTAAACCAGCAGTAGGTAATCCTCGTTTAGCAACAATAGGTTTCCCGTCTTTTCCTATCAACACCCGTTAATATTCTTAATCCTCTTAGCAATATCCTTAACAATCAGATCGGGCTTAAGGTTGTTATCTCCTTTATTTCCACGAACCGCATTAAGGAAACCCTTTTCCATCTCTCTATATCCACCTCCAACAGTCACAATCAACAGTTCCAAGGGTGAAGCAACCCAAACAGAAAACGCTTCCAAAACCAGAAACAAACCCTAATCGTAAGATGAACAGTAAACCCTAGATACCAAAACGAATTTAGTATCAAGGATAATAAGAGTTTGTTGATCAAACACGAGATTTCACAATGTAAATAGCAATAATAACAAACAGCGCACAAACCGTAACCACAACCCGAACTGAAAACATAAACCAATCAATGATCAGCGATATGGCTACAAGTTAACAAATCGTATCTTAGTCACTTTAGATACACACAGGTTATTAGAATCGTTCAATTCCCTTGGAAAAAAAAACGAAACCCTGATAACCCAATGAATCTCAAACGATTAAAAAAAGATTGTAAAACAGATCACCACACCCAAGCGAGCAAGAATATGATTATGAATTCAGTAAGGTAAGGGAAAAAGGAATGATTGGCCGCCAGAAATCTCCATGAAAAGAGAGAGAAAAAAATTCGGCCTAGAACATAACAATTATTCATGGATTAGAACATGTAAAACAGGATACAAAATCAAATAATAGAAAATAAACGAAACCCAATCTTTATTTCATCAATTCAATAATGTCTTAACATCTTTTATCCAAATACTAATCACAGATTTATTGCATGAGTTCGCTAGCTAGTTTCAGCCCAATCGCTTTGGCATGCTTAACTACCTTTGGTCTAGGCAAAGACTTAGTAAAAGGATCAGATACGTTATCATCTGTGTGAACTTTTATTAATTTTATTTCACGAGCTTCAACTTGTTCTCGTACGTAGTGATATCTACGTTTAAAGTGTCTGGCGCCTTTCATGACTCCAAGATCATTGGCGAATATAATTGCAGCAGAATTGTCACAATATATATCAATAGGTTCTTTAATTGAAGGCATCACTCCAAGATCTCCAATAAACATCCTAATCCAAACCACATTTAGTTATCTGTATGGCTACCCTTTGAATACCAAAATATTTCTTTTCGTATTCCTCAAATACTGTAGAAAATATTTAACAGCAACCCAGTGAAGCTACCCTGGATTCTGTTGGTATCTACTGACCAAGTTTTGAGCAAACTCCACATCATGCCTTGTGTATTTTACAACATACATAATAGATCCTACAACCGAAGCATAAGGCACCTTCTGCATGTATGGCTCCTCTTCAGGATTTAATGCATCCATCTCATGACTCAGATTATGCTTTAACTTCCATAGGTTGATAACCTTTCTTAGAGTTATGCATGTTATACTTCTTCAATATCTTATCAATATAAGCATCTTGACTAAGACCAATTAACCGTCTTTTCTATCTCGATAGATTTTAATTCCCAGAATATATGCTGCATCTCCTAAATCCTTCATAGAAAAACATTTACCAAGATAATACTTTACTTCCTTAAGTCTTGGAATGTTACTTCCCATGATTAATATGTCATTGGCATATAAAATTAGGAACACTACATCACTCCCACTAGCTTTGTGATATACACATGGCTCATCACGATTTTGAATAAATCCGAACTTTTTGATTTCTTCATCAAATCGTCTATTCCATTGACGTGATGCTTGCTTCAGACCATAAATAGATATTTGAAGTTTGCACACTCGTTTTAGATATTTAGGATCAACGTACCCTTCTGGTTGTTGCATATAGATTTCTTCATCTAAGCGACCGTTCAAGAAGGCAGTTTTAACATCCATTTGCCATATCTCATAGTCATAGTATGCTGCTATAGCTATGAGAATCCTAATAGCTCGTAAGTCTGCTACAGGATAAAATGTCTCCTCATAGTCTACGCTAAAAGTTTGAGTAAAACCTTTAGCTACTAAACGTGCTTTATAGGATTGTACTTCGCCATCTATGTCGGTTTTATTCTTGAAAATCCACCTATTTTTCACTACTTTAGCATTTTTAGGCGCATCAACAAGAATCCAAACATCGTTGATTTTCATGGATTTCATTTCCTCATTCATTACAACTATCCATTTAGACTTTTCTGGATCAAGCATTGCGGATCGATAGTTAGCAGGTTTACCAAGATCCCCTACTTCCTCCTCATCATCCTCTATGTTAAGACATAGTTTGCTTGGCTCTCGTATAGTCCTTCCAAACCTACGTGGAGGAATTAATTCCGGTGGAGCTCCCAGACTTTCTAGCTCTATTGGAATTTCTTCGCTGGTATTTTCAGAAGGTAATGTATCTTCTTGAATTTCTTCAAGATCATAGTTTCTCCCACTAAATTCTTGATTAACAAGATCATTTTCAAGGAAGTCTCCATACCTAGCAACAATAACTTTGTTCTCAGGCGGATAATAGAAGTAGTAACCCATAGTTTCCTTAGGGTAACCTACAAAGATACATTTTACTGAGCGTTGTTAGAGTTTATCTCCAAAGCCACGTTTCACATACGCCTCACAGCCCCAAATCTTTAAATAAGACAAATATGGCCTTTTGCCATGCCATAATTCATATGGTGTCTTATCAACCTTCTTTTTGGGAACCATATTCAGAATACGAACAACAGATTCTAGAGCATAGTCCCAAAAGGATAAAGGTAAAGTTGTAAGATTAAACATAGATTGTACCATATCTAATAACGTACGATTTCTCCTTTCAAATACATTATTTTGTTGTGGAGTATATGGAGAAGTAAGTTTCTGAACAATTCCGTTCTCACTTAAATAATCTTTAAACTCTTGACTTAAATATTCGCCTCCTCGTTCGGAACGAAGAGCTTTAATCTTCTTTCCTAGTTGCAATTCTACTTCTGCTTTAAACACTTTGAATGTTTCAAATACCTCATGTTTATGCTAAAGTAAATAAACATAACCATAACGGCTATAATAATCCGTAAATGTTAAGAAGTAGCTACCACCTTTCTTTGACACATGTCTAAGTGGTCCACACACATCAGTGTGTATCAAACCAAGTAGTTCAATAGCCCTTTCAATATTGCTATTAAAAGGTTTCTTGGTCATCTTTCCAGAGATACAAGACTCACATTTATCAAATGATTCATCATTGATACTTTCCAAAAGACCATCACGTTGAAGCTTTTGTATGCGAGTCTTCCCAATATGGGCAAGTCTACAATGCCAAAGATAAGAAGAGTTCTTGTCTAACTTTCTCTTCTTATTCATGCTAAAAACCGAATTAATATTTCTCTTGGAATTATTATCATGCATGTTAATTTCAAAAACACCATTCACAGAAATTGCATCAAAATAGAATAAACCATCTTTGAAAACAAAAATTCTATTATTATCAATAGTGTAAATAAATCCAAGATCCAACATACTAGAAAAGGAAATAACACCCCTAACAATTGTAGGTGCATAATGACAATCATTTAAACTCAGTACTAAACCCGAAGGTAAAACTAGATTAAATGTTCCTATAGCTTCAACTGCTGCTTGTGCGCCATTGCCCACTTGTAGAAATTGTTCCCCATAGGTAAGCTTCCTTTCCAACTCAAATCCCTGCAGGGTATTACAAATGTTAATACCACATCCCGTATCATATACCCAGAAATTTGATTTGTATGTAAGATTAAATAACTCTATCATAAATAAGTTACCTGAAGATGCTGCAGTACTAAGCTCAGCCTTCTTCTTTATTTCTCGCAACTCTTCGAGATAAAGAGGGCAGTTCCTCTTCCAGTGACTACTTGCTTTGCAATGGTGACAAGTCTCATCCTTTTGAGATTGACTCTTCTTGACAAAGTTCTGCTTGGGTTTTGAATAAGTCACAACTTTTTTGCCCTTATCACCCTTGCCTTTGCCTTTCTTGTTGTTCTTGTGCGATTTTAGCTTATTCACTCCACCCTTTTGTACATAAAGCACAAGAGGAGTAGATGTACTTGCCTTGTCCTTTAGACCCTTTTCATAGTCAATGAACATTGCGTGCAAGTCATTAATTATCTTCCCCGTGCAATGCATATTAAAGTATCTAATGAAATCATTAAAGTCCCTATTAAGAGACCTATTGATTAGGTTAATTGCCATATCATTGTCGTAGGGTTTCCCTAGTGCGATGAGCTGTTCCATATAACCCTTCATCTCTTGATAATGTGCACTTACGGGTTTCCCAGGGGCTTGCTTACAACTGTGCAAAGCATCTACCAAGTCGTAGATCTCCAAAGCCTGAGGCTTCTCATACATTGCCTTGAGCTCTTCAAGCATTTGATTTGGAGCAAATAGCTCAAACTTTCTTTATAAGAAAGGAGCTATTTTTCCGAGCATTAAACAAGCCACATCATTATGCTTCTTAACCTCTGCCTCATAATTCAGTCTTTCAACTAGAGTAGCATTAGGGCCAAGAGGCGCAGGAAACGCCCTGGTCAAGTAATCAGAAGTACCCGCTACTCACAAGACAATTCTCAGTGAGCTGTACCAATCGTTGAAGTTTGGGCCAGTTAGTTCCTGACGTTCAAGATAAGTCTTGAAGGCAGAACTCAACGTGTCGTTATCGGGTTGAGCCATTTCTATAGAAATACGTTCAAAATATTAGTATTTTCGATAATACCATTCAAGAAAATACAATTACCCCAGTAATAAAACCATAGTATTTTCCTTGAAATTAGAATCCATATTGACATAAACTTATCACATCAGTTGATCTGCTAGTGATAAATGTACTCAACATGATAACTTGTCGAACAATAATTGACAAACAAATTTGCAATTTCTACATATTTTTTAGGGATTTACGTTGTCAAAAGTCATTTTGCATCGTAACATTTTTCATCCCTACTTTATGCCTTAAGTTTCCAGATCTCACTGAGTAACTCAATCAAGTAAACTAATCTAAAGAACGCAAAACCTTCATGTGCAATCTTATTCAGTCATTAAGTTTTCTCTCCATTACAACGTCGTCCAAATCTCATATGACGACAATTGTAACTTCAAGTGTTCGTCAATTAGATGGCATAAGACTTAAATTTTTAGGGTATTGATTTTGGTGTTAAAATCATGTATGGAGAAGTATGCATACATCTCCATATCATAAGTTTAATAAAAAAACTTTTAGTAAACCTTTTGGTGAGTCAAAAATTTCGCCATAAATCGTAAGTTGAGGTATTGGTTAAACCAATTAAAGATTTACCCACAAAAATTCACAGCGTACTTTTTCTAGAACTTAGCTAAAGCACAAAGCAATAACCTTATTCATTGTGTTTTGGATGTGAATTTGCGGCAAATCAACCTTATGATATAATGTTAATGATAAGCGTAGGTAATTTCAATTTGACGCACAGGGGAGCCAGGAATTCGGTCAGCGACTAATGGCATAACACCTCCTTAACCGGGTACATGACCAGTGGTGCGTTAAACTCACTTTATAGTTTGTCAAAAGGAGTAGGCGGTTAAATTATCATTGCAAATTATCAATCAACGCAATTCTATGTAATTTAGATCTCAAAACAATTCATTAATTTTTATATGATTTAGTCCATATATATTTTCTTGGAAAAAATTACCCTTGTTTACGACATACAATTAGTATAAAACGTATGAAAACAAGTAGGTACAAAAAAAACTAAATCAAATAGCCACATGCATAACAATATATTCAAAGAACATAAAATCTAGGGTTTTATAAACATATAAAAGTCTTCCCTAATTTTAAAACTTTGAATCAAATAAAGCAAATAGCATATAAAAGTATATGATCCGTGAAAACATGCATGTTCATCACGGATCTCCCACATAATCTTAACAATTAAATCTCTCTACGGATCGTAACCATACATGACATAACAATAGCTTCATGCAAACATCTAAAGATAATCATCATGTAATTTTTAGGGTTTATAAAAAAAATCGGCTAGGCTGATTTAAATAAAAAAACAAAACCCTAATTTTGTGAAAACCTAAAAGACAACATATGATTTTTAATCCAAATCAATATTAGTTAAAAACTTTAGATCTCAATAATTATAACATCTTAAAACGGCTCTCGATGCGACTGAAGGTTTATAAAGCTTATAACAATTACGATAAACCCTAAATAAGATCAAAGCATACATACCGGAAGCGATTTAACAAGATCATAATTAATAACACATTCATAATTAATCGAGTTACGGTTACATACCTTTTAGCTATAGCAAATCCACAAGAACATCACCAAATCGCCAATTAGGGTTTATACGAAAAATACCAAGATATAGTTTATAGTGAAACTATATTACGCTCTTTTACACACGTAATGCAACGGATTAATGGTGATGCTAGCACTTATAAACTGGAGCTTCAACTCTTGTGGAATATAGCCAATATCATTAACCAAAAAACAAAACGAATACCCTAAGAGGGGTGTTTGTTCGGTCATTTTAAGAGAGAGACAAAGAGATGAGATGGATAAATTATTAAGGGTTATGAGGGGTATTTATAGATTAGCAAATATTGTTCTCCAAGTCCTAATCAAATTAGGAAACAAATCCCCTCCTCTTTGGGCTTGTATAACCGGCGGTGGAAACCCATAGGGGTATTCCGGAACCTTCTAATTTTCCAATGTATTCCATAACGCTCGTTATACTTAACTTTTAATTAAGGATTGTTTAAGTTAAACTCGGTTTATATTATTGAATATAATAAATACATTTATTAAATTAATTAATCCTTTACGTATTGCGTGCAATCCCGTAATCCTGAGTTCGATTCTATCACACGACTATTTAATTTTACGTCCATAAACTTTTATAAAGCATAGCTAATGGGTATTGCATTTCAAGTCTAATAGCATACATAGTTCAGCTCAGACAGTACTGATGTTAAGGTTGCACAGACTCACAGAATTTCCTTGATGAAAATAAGTCCACAAAACTGAGGTAGATTAGAATTTGTTCACCTTATTTTGTCTAAATGAGTACATAACATTCTTGGTTTTTATAAATACATAAACCTTTGTTTTAGCAAAAAAGTTTAAAACTTCGTAGCCTTTTAACCTTTTCATAACACTAGACATAATGACATTATGTGTTTCATTAATTTCTACTTCCCTTTTTTTGTTGAAAAGGTAAATTATATAAATCATTCAAAAAGCTAGACTTATGAAACAAAGCCATGCAAGAATTATAAGCATACCTCAAACAGAATTACAACTCTTAACTAGAGTATTACAACCACATACTACTACCAAATTCACAACTAACACTACATTCAACTTTTATTCTTCTTAATGCTTAGGCTACAACATTTAACTTGACTTTCGACAGTACAATAACCCTTTGTACACATGCAATATTTTTGACCTTGAAGGTAAGCATCTTTATGCTTATATTATCATTTTATTCAGTTCTCCAATTGATCTTTTGACACACTAAATATCGTGTAGTTTCTTTCTTGCCAAATGAAATAGACTGGCAGCAATGTCAAGTCCAAATTCATCACTTCCTTGACTAACAATTACACACACCATGAAAGGCTATTTAACCAAATTCCTTACAACCCTATTCACATCTATAGCATGTGTATCATTCCATCATGTTCCTCTACACAGAATCTATCGATACCAATATCCCTTTAAAACAAGTCAAAGAAGTATAGTAAGAATGTGTGAGCAGTAAGGGAAAGCATTAAGTTTGGCATTAAAGAATTAAAAAAAGGTGATAAACATAATAAAGTGATTTCAAATGTTGAGAAAAGTTCGAAACATAAAATATAAATTTGAAAAGTCAAAAGTGGTAAAATACAAAAGATATTTGGAGAATAAATATTAAAGAAAACTATCTTTGTCCGGTCACTTACATCAAAATTGTGATTTTTCATTCATTCGATTTACCAAAAAAGAGTTTCTTTTGGTAGTTAGGTCCTCTTCTCTGTTGGGCTGAATTAAATCACGCTGAGTCTACTGCTTATTTGTGCCTGGTTTTGCTATTTATTATAACTATAATAAAAGATGGGAATTTACGTATTAAAATATTAGACCCTCTTTTTTCACATTGAAATATTTGTGTCTAAAAAAATGAAATAAAAACGTCCTTAGATGTAACTTTATTAGGCCACAGAAAAAATGAAAAGTAAAAAGAAGGAAAAATTCTCGGTGCCAACAAATTGGTAAACATAATGCTCCACAAACAAAATCTTGTGTCATTCGCCTCACTTATCCTCACTCACTCACCCTCTTAAAAAAAGAAAAATAACAAACTCACTGTGTGTAAAGGATGCGAAAAAAATTGAGAACTAAAACAGGTGTCTCTCTGCTCCTCCATACATCTGGGCTAGGGGGTTTCCCAGCCGTTGATGAGGGTTAGCTGAGACTTTTTCTTATTCACCTTTAGATCTACCTGGGTTGGTAACTTTACCAACCATTAATTATCATTGTCTTCAGATCCCTCGATGTGAAGAACGGCGCGTTCATTCGATGAGGAGATGTTGCCAAGTGTACCCTAGTATTTAAGGCCTTTATATACGCTGCTTCCCAATAATTTTGATCATCTTCTCATTTTTTCGGCTAGGTCTACAGTCCAAAAACTCCAACCTCCATTATTATCTTCGTTGTAGAAAAAGTTTACGGTTTCCAACGGTTAGTCTTCGCGATTTTATGCATCTTTGTCCTTGATTTTTTATTTTTTGGGTGTACACATGTTTTTTTACGTTTTCTGTTTCTTTGAAAAAGGTTATAGAATTTTAGTTAATAATACGTGTGTTTATTTGCTGCTATGGAGTTCATGTTAAGTAATAAATTTTGCTATTGGTAACTCTTATATGATTTAGGGAGCGTTTGGAAGCCGTTAATCGGAATAAAGTAATGATAATGGCTATAATTACAAGCGTTTGGTATACATGTGTTACTTTCAAATGTTGGATTCAAATATTTTTTTTATCATACTTCATTCCAGTCATATAAGGTACACCCATAGTGATTCATAATCTGAAACCAAACGCTCCCTTACTACTTTGAATTCATAAGTACGTATTTAAAATATTTTTTTAGCAGAATGAATTAAGAGCTGCTATAGTTTCTATTGGTGTATCATACTGCTCTGTATACATCATCGCTCAGGAACTGTCGTCTGACATTCAAAGGCATGGGAAGCGGCTCGCCAAGTAGGTCATCAGTTATAAGGCTGTGTTACATATGTGGTTGTCCTCACGAGGTTGGTATATGTGGTGGCTGTCTAGCACAGGACCGCGCTGGGTTTTTCACCCACGATGTGGTTGGAGGTACGCTTCACACACAACCACGATTGTTTTATGTTTCTTTCCTACATTTGATTATGTCTGTATTTCAACGCAGATTTTTCTCGCGAATATGTACGTGTGCGTGGCCTACGCTTTGACGACCAAAGCCGGTTATGGGCTGACATACTATCGTCTTATGCAACCACTGACTATGGACCACAAAGTAGATGCAGTCGGCTTTATCCACATACCGTTGATCTAACGTGCGTGTCCAATTGTTACCTATTTAACATGGCCTCCCATTGCCTTTTATCAGGCTTCTCTCTTACATCTTCGTACGGTACTCATGCTGGCCGTGCTCCAACAACGCCCCCACCAGAGCGTTCACGCCAAGCAATTCGGAAAGTGTTGAATGCAAGGCGCTCACTTCATATGCCATATGCACGTGATATTGCGGCTTCCAATTCTGGCACCCCTCATACGTTGCAGCCAAACGGTTCTCAACCAAGATCGTCCACTACTTCCACCCATGTGAGGCGTACCATTAATCGTCTAGATACCATAATGCATGATGCAGATCTTGTCAGACAAACTGTAGCAGACGAGCATGTCTATCAAAACCGAACACGAACGTCCACCGAACGGTTATCTGTTTCACCAAAGATCATATCCGGCAGTTCTGCCACGTCTGCTTCTACTTCTGCTAGCTAGTCAGGTAACATCTCCTAAACCTGTGTCAACGTAATCCTTTCCTCTATTAATGGGGCAAACAATCTACTTAATGGCACGTGCCAGGTGACCCAGTGTATCATGATCTTGGGGATTGTGTCTACCGTTGTCGCCATTGTGATGCTCTGTTCTGGTTTAGCGAGAGAATGAAAAGATCTGAATACGCTCGGATTCCAGTATATCATGGTTGCTGTCGCGATGGTAAAATATATATGCCACAACCACCTCCACCTCCTGTTGCAATTCAGCAGCTTTTCTCGAATGCTCACTTCATGGAAAACATCTGCGCCTATAACCAGATGTTTTCCATGACTTCATTTGGCGCGAATATTGGAAGTTCTGTTAACCAAGGCGTTGGGCCATACGTTTTCAAAATTTATGGCCAGATATACACCAGCTAGGGTCACTGTGCCTTGAGCCAAGCGACCCACCTAGATTCTTACAACTTTACATATATGACACCCAACATGAGGTGGCGAACAGGCTGGCCCAATTTGGTGGGGCGGTGGATAGTTCTCTGTAGCCCACTATTGTGGAACATCTGATACAAATACTAGATGAAAACAACACATTAGTACAACTGTTTAGGACTGCTCGTGATAAATGTGAAGATGCAAATATTGCCGATTTCAGGATATGGCTTTACAACACAGGAAGCGTCCGCGGATACCCTACCTCCCGTGACATTGGAGGTATCGTCTTTGAAAATGGCCCCCGGACACGCACCGACTATGATGTCATCACTGAATACAGGGGTGGTCCAGTCAAAAGGGTAAACAAGCTGCATAAGTCATACATGTCACTTCAATTCCCTTTGCTATTCATATTTGAGGAATCGGGGTTCCATCCTCGCCTAATTTTGAGGCCCCGTGATGGCCATGGTGAGGGGTCAAAGGTCACTATAAAAAATTACTATAAATATCAGCTCCACCCACGTGTATGTAGTTATGGTCTAATCTTTAGGGGTGGTCGATTGTTCCAAAAATATGTTGTTGTTGTTTATTGCTCTCTTGAACAAGCAATGCTTGACTTTATTTGGAAACACTAAAATGATATCCGGTAAGACTATTTGGCTGGTTTGTATGATTCTTTGCACAGAGGCGAGCGAGAAGGGTTCCAAGGTCGAAAGCAAATTGTGATGCCAATGTCTTTTACCGCAGGACCAGGCTATATGTATAATCACTATCTCGACGCACTTGCCCTCTGTAGAGCGCTGGGGAACCCCTAGTTCTTTATTACATTGACATGCAATGTAAAATAGCCGGAAATACAACGCCACATGGAACAATTCCCATGGCTGACCACATCAGACAGGCCAGACGTCGGTTGCAGGGTGTTTGAACAAAAAGTGATTGACTTTGTTAATTACCTCAAGCAAACACACCTGTTTGGAAGTGTGACTGGAGGTACTTTTCTTTTACTATTCCTTCTCACTTATTTACTAAATGTAACCACAAAATTAACAATCGTGCCTTACCTGGTAGTGTTGTACACCATCGAGTTCCAGAAACGAGGTCTGTCATACTGCCATACACTTCTGTGGGTTGATGATAAAGACAAGATAACCGATCCCACCCAGGTGGATGCCTTCATTTCTACTGAGCTTCCAGATCCTGAAACTGACCCGGCCGCATTTGCTGTTGTGTCTGAGTTGATGATGCACGGTCCATGTGGCGCGCCAAACATGTCTGCACCATGTATGAAAGACCGTTCTTGCAGCAAAAATTTCCCAAAGAAATATAACAGACACACATACTTCGATGATGCGGGTAACGTTCAATATCAGCGATGGGATTCAGGCATATATGTACAAAAAAGGGAATCACAACTCGATAACTCCTACGTCGTCCCCTACAATCGAACCCTCTCTTTGGCGTTCCAAGCTCATATTAATGTTAAGTATTGCGGCTGGAGCTTGTTAATAAAATACCTATTCAAATATATTTCAAAAGCTCCCGATTGGAGATTCGCGAACGTATCAACCCCTGTTGATGGCCCTTCAACATCTACCTCTAAACCTTGACCGCTAGAGATGAGATACAAGATTTTGTTGACGGTCGCTACATTTGTCCACATGAAGCTTGCTGGAGAATCTTTATCCTTAGTCGAGAACCAGCGATCTAGATATTGGCTGTTCATTTGGAAAATATGTAGCAGATAAATTTTAGAGAAAAAGACAATATTCAGATCGTTGTCAATTTCCCGGAAAAAAATCTTACAGAATGGTATAAATACAACTCAGACAATGTAGACGGCCACCATCTCACCTATCTGAAATTCCCCACAGAATTTGTTTGGTACAACGACGCCAAGGCATGGAGACCCCGCGTCCTTAGAACCAAACACTTATTTGGGAGATTAGCCTTTGTTCATCCCAGTGCAAGTGAGCTTTTCTACTTTAGAATTCTGCTAAGTTATCGAAAAGGATACAAATCGCCGGTGGGCGTATGCACTGTCAACCAACAGATCTTCCCAGCATATCGCGTGGCGTGTGAAGCTTTGGGGCTCCTTGGTGATGATTGCGAATGGACATTGCGCTTGAAGAAGCGTTTGGTCATGGTTCTGCTGCAGAAATAAGGACCGTGTTTGCTCGAATACTAATGTTCTATGAAATCACAGATCCGGTAAAGCTTTGGGGAAAACACTAGGAAAGAATGTTTGATGATGTACCTGTACGCGTGTCTGCAATGACAGGTATACCCAAATATTTTGTAAACGATGAGGATAAGAGAGGGTACATTCTATACGACATACTCGGCATTATTGGTGGTTATGGGAAAACGTTGACGGAGTATGGGCTGCAAAACCCTCCCAAAAAATTGTTGGACGACCTGAAAAATAAACTACTGATGGAAGAAAAATGCTACAACCTAGCCTTGCTCCGTGAACAAACTGCTCAGGCTCTTCCGAGTCTCAACACCGACCAACGGGCAATATACGATCTCATTCTGGCGGCTGCAGAAAATAACCAGCATGAATTAATCTTTGTCTATGGCCATGGTGGGACAGGCAAAACCTTCCTTTGGAAAACTATAACAGGTGCGTTACGGTCACAAAGGAAGATAGTTCTAACTGTGGCTTCATCTGAAATTGCGTCGTTGTTGCTTCCGGCTGGTCGAACGACACATTCTAGGTTCAAAATTCCATTAGAATTAACAGATGAGTGTCTTTGGCACATAAAAAACACACAGCTTGGGATTCTTTTACGGGACATACATGTCATAATATGGGATGAAGCACCTATGAATAACTGGCGTTGCTTTGAAACCTTCGACAGGAGTCTTCGAGATATTATGAATAAACCTGATTGTATTTTTCGGGGGGAAACCGTTATTTTTGGGGGGGACTTCCGGCAAACACTGTCTATGAAGAAAGGAGCATCATCGTTGGAGCTTATCAGCCTATCTATCAGTCAGTCAGAACTATGGTCAGCATTCAAGGTATACACCCTTAATGAAAATATGCGCCTTATGCGGCAGGATCTTGACCCGATTGCAAAACAAAAGGCCCAGACTTTCGCAGCTTGGCTTTTAGATGTTGGTAACGGGGAAGTTGGGGATCCAGATGTTGACGACCCTGAAAGCACAAGATGGATATCTATACCACCAGAGTACTGTGTTCGTGGCGACGAGGAGGGTGTTGTAGAACTTATAGACTTCATATACGATAAACAAACACTAGATTAGCCCACGGCATCAACACTCCAAGAAAAAGCGATTGTTTGTCCGAAAAACGAAACCGCGGACGTGATCAACGATAAGATCCTGGGTGGAATTCCAGGTGAAGCAACCTTGTATCTAAGCAACAATGAGGCCTTTGCGCACGGCGGCAACACAACCAAGACATACATGTTGTACCCAATGGAATTTTTAAACACAATAAACCTGCCAGGTTTCCGGCCACACGAACTGCAATTAAAGGTAAGTTGCCCAATCATGATGCTGCGTAATACTAACCTGGCATTCGGTCTTTGCAATGGTACACGGCTAATTGTCAGGTCTCTTATGTCAAAGCTAATTGAAGCCCAGATCACTACAGGCACACGGGTTGGAGAAAAGGTCTTCATACATAGAATCCCACTGGTGTACGAAGATAAAATCTGTCTTTTACATTTAAACGTAAACAATTCCCGATTAAAGTGTGTTACGCCATGAAAATAAATAAAAGCCAGGGACAGTCACATTCAAAAATCGGTTTCTACTTGCCCGAACCGGTTTTCAGTCACGGACAACTTTATGTTGCTTTGTCACGCGCGACTTCACCGCAAGGCCTTAAAATCCTAATCAAACAACACGAAAACCAGCCTGAAAACACGACTAAAAATATTGTTTTCAGAGACTTTCTTGATAGCCTATAACACATCAAATACGAAACAAAGATTGTTGGAAATTCACTTTATGTGACGACATTTAAGAATTCTAATTAGTTATCATAGTCACACACGCATAGACTAGACTAGGTAACGATGTATAGTTTAGGTGTCGTGTGACTATATATACCCCTCCAAGGCTTCCAAGGAGGGGGTTGTTGTTTATTTTTCATTTTCACTTTTATAAACTTTTTCTTTCCTTTACACACACAACCTCTCTACTTCATCCATGGCTACCACCACCATATTTCACCCTACTAGACCGTCGAATCCTTAAATGGCAAACCCGCAATTGGCATCAGAGCTTCGGTTCAATCCTTGGATTGACGTGCTTTCGTTATTAATTTTGGTGGTCTAATATTTTTGTTTCAAAATCTGTTCAATAGTTTATACAATCTGTTTTAACTTTTTTGTTACAAATTAAAGTTTTGGTGGTCTACGTCTCTATGTCTCTGTCTAAAGTTTTTCGTCACTATAGATCTTGTCCAAACAGCTTTTGTCAGTGGTTTCATACTTTATCTGGTCTCAAGACCACATACCTAGTATGATTCATATGTCCACGGTTTCATTTTTTAGGTGAATACATATATGGTCAATGTTTACTTATCTGGTTTTGATAGCATTTTCTGGATTTTTTCTGGTATGTTTTTTTGAACATGAAGATGAAGATGAAGATGTGCCCAGAAAAGCAAGATCCTAAAATTCAAGAAAAATTACAACTTATGAATGCATTCTGATGGTCACCGTTGCGCTGACAACGATCGCATTGATTGCGATGGATGAAATGCGATGGAACCATTGCGATGGGTACCATTTCGATGGGTACCATCGCGATGGGTACCATCGCGATGGGGCACATCAGGTTGCGATGGAAGTTTACTAGACTGCGATGGCTTTATCTTTTAAATATTGCGATGACTCAATATTGACTTGTGATGGGTTTAAAATAAAAAATTGCGATGACTCACTGTTTGTTTTCAGAAACACTTTGACCAGTTTAACAAAACCAGTAACCATGTTTGTATAATCACCGAAACCTAAATCGAACAACATCCTTTTCACTCCACTATCAAACCCAACTATCATAACTGACCTAATCCCATCGTCTCCTATCACCATCTACAACATCTAATCCTACATTATCTCGACTCAAAACATATTCACGATCTCAGATTTGTTCATGATAAGAAAACCTTTAAAGATTTTTCTGAATGAACAACATGCATCATATATCTTATTAAGTATGGTCTAAACCATCTTTTATATACGCAAAAAATAATGAGTTATAACAAATATGTTATAATCATTATTCTATTCCGAATCCACAAAACAAAAACCGACATGCAATTAAGCAAGCTACCTACCCGAGACCCTTTATTGGATCTTGAAGCCATATACTTGCTCAGTTTATCACGGGTTACCAGATTTTAATTTGGTATTCACGATGATGAACTTTAATTCATGGATATTCTTGGAACTCATGTTTGCTTTGTTTCATGGGTGTCATATCTTTGTGGGTTTCTGAATTAGGTTGGTAATTGTCCATGATCTCGGCTACTACAATTATGGAAGGGTCGAATTGATGGAAGGATATGTGTGATTCGTTTACGAGTTTAGATGTGAACGAGGGATTGATTGTCTCAAAGATTGAGATATGATTAGAGATGGGGTATTGTTTGATAGATGGATCTGATGAAATGAGATGGAGTATTTTTTTTGATAAGATTTGCAGAGTTGGTGGGTGAGGAGATGAAGGAGATGGGGGCGGAGGATTTTGGTGTGAGATTAGGTTTAAGGTTACGTGTGATTAGGGGCGTTATATACCTAATAATTAGGTATAGTTACAGCTTGGACCGGGTATTGTTTTGTAATGGACCAATATGCGACACTACTCAGAATAAATGTCAAAAGGTTGTTGTTTGGGTCGAGTACTCAATGGGCCGAGACAATTAACCATGAAGCAGTTTGTTGTTTAGACTGGAATTGGTTCGTGATATTTGATATAACAAATTTATTTTTTTTGTGTGATCAATTTACATCATTTTACACAAGTTTATTATAAACTTTGTGTTAAATGATTAAATTCAAACAAATTTTGTTATATTAAATATAATTAGACTTCGATGCGACAAAGTGACGAGACTAAGTGACAAAATTATTTGAAGAGACCTAAGAAAAATGGCTATATTTTTAGTAGCTACGGATGTTTGATCGGGTATTAATTATTTGAAGTTGAAGACGGATTTTTCGAAGGCGTGAACTTATTTTATCTTTGAAAGATAACTTGCTCGTGCTTAATCTTAGAATGAAGACTTGTTTATCTAGTTTCCGGGTTTGGGGTGGTTGTGATGACTTGGATAACTATCACTTTAATGAGCTACTTTATTGTACTCCGTGTCACGCGCATAGTCGACGTGGATAATTTCAAGAGGTGTTGTGCTTTTATACTTCTTTAGTAATGTATTGGGTACTTAGAGATTTCTCCACCGTTCCCCATTCAACAATAGTGCAAGATTAAGTCACAAGATCGAAAGATTCTTATTCAGTTTCACGTTTGATATATCTGATTCATTCCATCAGTGGTCACTTCAAACTGCCTATAAGGGGGTTGGTAAAGATGGCCATGGATAATTTATGAGTAGAGAATTTCGATCAACAGCTAATTCTCACAAAATATATAATTCAGCTTATTTATTATTCTCACGAGATTTCAGGTACATGTGCGTACGATTTATTGCTGGTTCCGAGTTTCTAAACCATCAAGGGGGAAGAAAAAGACATATTAAATGCACAATGAGTACACGTGATAAACTTCATACCTTCTTTTGATTTGAAGACATTCCGGGAAGACATTTGTCATAACCGCAGAGAAAATCAGTTTTTTAACTCGTGGCGTTATCAATCTCTAAACGGTACACTATTGTTTGATGTTTAATTGTTTTGATGTTGCAACTATTCATCATCATTATCCTATATGGAGAGATATGCACTTCCGGGACTTAATTGACTCTGGTGCATCTCCGGAAGAAGATATGTGCATTTCCGGGACTTAATTAACTCTGGTGTTACGATGTCAACTTCATGAATGGGATAAAGTGTCTACTTCAGTATTTGAGCTTCATACTTGGGATTGGTTTACTTTCTTCAACTACGTGGGGGAAGAAATGTCTTGATTCTTTCTAGTATGCATAACTTGAACTCTCAAGGGGAAGAAAAATTCAGAAGAATTATTCAAGCGTGAGAAGAGAAGTTGTTGATCTACTTGGTGTGCCCCAAACTTTCAATCACTCATAGCAAAATTATCATTTCATATGATGGGGTTTGCTTGTTAAATTCCGCTGTGCGCTTAATCAATCTAAGCTTTATTGAAAGCTTTGAAGTTGCTTATGAGGATTGTCGGTTTAGGGGGAAGCTATTAAAAGCTTCTACATCAAGATTATGTGGCATGAATTAAGGGGGAAGTTAATTCAGAAGCTTCTCCTTAACCAGAAGTATATGGATTACTTAGCTCGTGCCGTTACAGTATTTCTACTACAAGTTACTTTAAAGATGAGTCGTTTTAAAGTGAAGACTTGAAGTCAAAGACCTCAGAAGACCTCATCAGCATTGGACGCTTCATGGAAGCTTTTGTTCTTAATCATTATGTACTTGTTAGGAAGAATATTGTAAGGAATTCTACACGTCGTCCCATGGGGGAAGATTGTTGGAAAATCACTTTATGTGACGACATTTAAGAATTCCCATTAGTTATCATAGTCACACACGCATAGACTAGACTAGGTAACGATGTATAGTTTAGGTGTCGTGTGACTATATATACCCCTCCAAGGCTTCCAAGGAGGGGGTTGTTGTTTGTTTTTCATTTTCACTTTTATAAACTTTTTCTTTCTTTTACACACACACCCTCTCTACTTCATCCGTGGCTACCACCACCATATTCCACCCTACTAGACCACCGGATCCTTAAATGGCAAACCCACAAAGATAACAAGAACAAAAAATGTGCAATGCACATACAGTAGATACACATTTTTTATACATTTCTTTTTACAGTTACATACTGCATACATTCACACCAACTGCATATTACCAGTATCTATAGTCTCTTTTTTAATGTATGTTTTTCCCAACTAAGGTAAACGCGGTGTAGATTTTTCTGTTTTTTTTCTTTTGTACCATTATTGTTTCCTGCACATGCTCCATTCTTATGTTTCATGCACATACAAATAAAATACATGTTTGTATAACATACAACTTATCTCCATATGATCTGTATACGAAGCTGAAACTTGATTTTTCTTACGCAGCTGAACAACCAACATGGCCGGTCCAAGTAGTACCACTTTAGTCCCTACAACTACTCCAATCTCTGAGTTGGCAGTTGGTGTACGCGGGTATGTCATATAATTATTTGCGTATCGGAAATGGACTACAAAACCATGCCAACAAAAGAAATCCCAACCATCAGAGAATTGCATTTTTGTTGTATCTTTATTGACAGATAGGTACCATTTGTTTCCTATTAAACGTATAACAAGTAAATGTGTGCTAGATCACTAACCTAGCACGACAACACGTGACAGGGCCATGCCATCCAAGCAAACATGGACCTGAACCACACATCGTACTTTCATTCGAAGATATGCTTAGGGAAGGTTTACCGAATATCTGAGTTCTTTTATGAGAAGACAAACCCTTATCAACAAATACTGCCGTACCCAACTACACTCGGATTTGGGAAGATAACGAAATTCGAACATTTGGAAAGCCTCGAGAAAGAATTCCCACATCATTATTTTGTGTTGGTTTCATACAATAAGCTGCCAACACGTGTACCCTACCAGGACGAACAATAGAAAACCATCTACCCACGTCTCACAGGTAAGGCTAACATCTCTGTTCCTTTATTTACCCCGAACCAAACGCTAATAGGTTCCTTTTTGGTTTGTATTTAACGCCTTCGCAGACTACTTTGGCTGCCTTCGTACTATTGGAGATTTGCCACCTACAGGGAGCTAGAATATTCGCAGGACAAATTGACATTGAAGATTTAGGGTAAGCAACACGTATTAAGATTAACGTTCCTACTGCTACGTTATAGGAAAAATCTAATACAAACTCTATTTATGCGGTGAAAATATGGCCGAGGTAACTCTATGGGGTGCACTTGCAGCACATCTTAAGAAAGCAGAAATCGAAAAACAGCCACCCCTGGTCATGATTGGCGTAACAGCGTATAGGGCTTCAGAATACAAAGGCGTCATAGAGCTTTCATCCACGCCAGCAACCCATTACTACATCAACCTACCAGTGCTAGAGTTTTTGCAACCCCGTGCAGCGTAAGAAATGTTTTCCTTCCATTCCTTTTTATATTTTGATGGAACAGTTTCCGTTAACATGTAACACACCACAGATTCATAGAACGCTTGAGAACAACTCCCATGGTCCGTGTGACAAAACACCACTTCCAACCACCCCAGACTGAAGAACAACGAAATACATACTCCCTATCCACCCTTCTGATGCAGAACCCTGCCAGATACAAGGTATATTGCACATACACATAAATAATGTAACCCTATGAACACATGAACAACCGTACTATGTTTGCTTTTGTAGGATGTAAACTTTGTATGCGAAGCAACAATCACCACAGTGTATCAAAACAGACATTGGTACTACATATCATGTACTAAATGCGGCAAGAAACCATCAGAATACGAGGGAACATACATATGCATAGACCATGGTGTGATGGAATCCCATGAATTCAGGTAACAGAGAAAAAAAATGTTACCCAAAAAACCAACATATACTCCTTTCTAAAAACACAACCGTATTGTGTTCCTAACATGTACACCTTAAAAGTTGCTATCCACGATGGAACAACGAAGGCAAACTTCACGCTTTTTTTAGAAGCTGTAGTGGACATTATCGGCCACAGCTGTTCCGATCTGGCATAGAAATACTGGATGGCTGACCGACGTACAGTCCCAGATGAGTTAACCACTATCGTTGGGTAAAAGAGAAAATTCATTATCCAGTTTGCTCCAAAAAACACCCAAAGGAGCCAGAGAGTTCAATGTAAACAAAATTCTATAACTTCAAGAGGTCATTGAGGAACACAAACCACTTCAGTTAACAAATGAAACTAATGAAACTGTCGTTCAACAACCCTCTGCCAATGCAACTCCAACCAACCAGGACCCGAAAATAAACATACCGGATATTGACACAACAACAACTGCAGTCACCCTCGTACTTCCAACGAGTCCAGTAGATCCAGGTAACCACAGTTTACATGCAAATACTATCTAAAATAGGTCTTCTTATTTTTTACGCTTTATTCATCATATTCACCAATGTATACATGTTTTCACACAACTTCTCATAACCTTAATCTATTACATAAATATGTTACTACACCCTGCCCCTACAACCTAGGAACCTACATGTAGGTACACATAGAAGGAAAAAAAAAATGTTACCCTGACCATGGTGTGATGGAATCCCATGAATTCAGGTAACAGAGAAAAAAAATGTTACCCAAAAAACCAACATATACTCCTTTCTAAAAACACAACCGTATTGTGTTCCTAACATGTACACCTTAAAAGTTGCTATCCACGATGGAACAACGAAGGCAAACTTCACGCTTTTTTTAGAAGCTGTAGTGGACATTATCGGCCACAGCTGTTCCGATCTGGCATAGAAATACTGGATGGCTGACCGACGTACAGTCCCAGATGAGTTAACCACTATCGTTGGGTAAAAGAGAAAATTCATTATCCAGTTTGCTCCAAAAAACACCCAAATGAGCCAGAGAGTTCAATGTAAACAAAATTCTATAACTTCAAGAGGTCATTGAGGAACACAAACCACTTCAGTTAACAAATGAAACTAATGAAACTGTCGTTCAACAACCCTCTGCCAATGCAACTCCAACCAACCAGGACCCGAAAATAAACATACCGGATATTGACACAACAACAACTGCAGTCACCCTCGTACTTCCAACGAGTCCAGTAGATCCAGGTAACCACAGTTTACATGCAAATACTATCTAAAATAGGTCTTCTTATTTTTTACGCTTTATTCATCATATTCACCAATGTATACATGTTTTCACACAACTTCTCATAACCTTAATCTATTACATAAATATGTTACTACACCCTGCCCCTACAACCTAGGAACCTACATGTAGGTACACATAGAAGGAAAACGGTACACACAAAAACACTACTTTCACCTTTATTACACAAACATTCTTAAGAAACTTTCTAAACAAACGAAAAGGAGACACAAGGGAACACCCATTAGCAGCTACCTCCCACGTCTGGTTTATTATACTGAAAACACAGACAACAATGAACCACATCGCACGACCCCCCCCCCCCCCCCACACACACACTCAGATCCATTACCAGAATCCTCCTTTTGAAAAGTTGTTTTTACCAAATACGCCTTGCTGTCGCGTTGATCTCCGCCTGCAGATGTGTTCGGAAGGAACAATCTTGATCCTGCATCATTCCCAAAAACGTAACCACATATTTCTGACTAATAATATATTTCATTTCTACATACTCCATGTGCAACACACTATTCCACCACACACCTTTTTTAACTATACATAAATCGTTAACAAAAATATACATTGTTGTATTTACTATATTCTTGAACTAACTATCTTATTCGCCTTCATAACTAGGTACTCCTCCAGAAGACGTTGTGCTAAACATTGCTAAAACAACTGTTGAGAAAACCAAAGAAGAACAAGTGAAAGGAAAGACTACGACCGCCAAACGTCTGCTCCTACCTGACCTAGAAGCAACTGACAAGAAAAAAAATCGGCCTAACCAGATTAAGAAATGTATAGTACTTATGCTTTTGTTGTAACCAGTATGTCATGAAAGCGTACGTGTCATGTGACAACATACTAACTATCTAGGTTATGTTTATGGCTCCCATGCCACATGTGACGCAACTTTTGTAAAAACTATTTTCCAGAACTCTAATGCTATAACTGCTCATCAGTTTGTCTCATAACTACGCTTCTACCCAACCAACGTCCACAGAAAACCCGTGGCGGAGCGCGGGCATCTATCCTAGTTGAACTAATTTTCTAACATAATAACAGATCACTGTAATGTCAAGATATGCGATCGTTTAGCCATCGAAAATGCGTGAGCTTATCGAGGGCATACACTTAATACGGAGAACAAACTTTTATTATACGTTTTATTATTTATAATTAAATGTTTAATAAAAACTTCACTTGTTTATTTAATTAACGGTGGTTAAATTAATTACGTGTTTTAATTAATTTATCGTGATTATTTTTAATTAAATTGAGGGACTAAAAATCTCTTTTAGAAACCATAAGCCATAGGCGGCTGATTATCTCCTTAGGGAGTTCTAGAAGATATTTTTTGTTTATTAATTAAATTAAATATTTACCTTAATTAAGTTTTCTTGAAGTAGGGACCAAGTTTGTTAAGAAGGTTGAGAGGCTATGTGTACCCTCTCATATCCTTCATAAAAATCGTCCCCCTCTCCCCTTCTCTTTGTTTGACCAATCGACCAAGGAAAAAAAACCCCTCAAACCTTAAAATCACCTAAACTGTAAACCTTCGAAAGATCGACTACCTTTTGGTTTCCCTTATGAAGTTTTTAAGCATTTTACTAAACCCTTGATCCTCGTGTCAAGGTTTTAGCTTTGTTTTATTTCCCTTTGTGGTTCGTTCAACTCTAAACCCTAATTAGGGTTTCTGGTGATTTCTTCCACGATTCTTGTAACGGTAAACTGATCCTTACACAATCCCACTTAGGGTTATGGATCTAGGGTTTCTAGTTACAAGATAATTACACAAGTTGTTTGAAGTCAGGTTACTACTAGCATCGTAGTGATTGTTCGTTTGACGTATCGTGTGAGCAAACGATAGAGACGGTTATTTAAGTAGTTAAGTTCAAGATCAAGACTCATTAGTTAATTTATTCATTTAATTCAAGGTTTGTTTTAAATTGTTTTTATTATGTGGTTAATTATGTTTGTCATACTAGATTCATTCCGCTGCGTACTCGTAGATAATAGTTAAACTAGTTCTTAAATCCCAACAATGGCATCACGAGTCAATTCGTATGGCATTCATGGGTTACGCATAGAATGAACACGCTAGATCTGCTCAAAACCTCTTTCATTTATGTTTCTATGGCCATAACATGCATTCTTGCCATAAAGTTTTAATCTTGATCTAGATTTATTAAAACTGGGTAGGTCTAAAATCGAATCAGTTAATAACATATTATGATTGTTTGTTTATCCGGCTAAAAAACCTATGCAATCAAGCTCTTTGATGGATTTGGATGCCATTGTTGATCAAGAGGGGGGAGGGTCTTTTAGTTCTTCAATTGGGGAAGACTCAATTTGAGATTCGGGATCTTATATGTTACTGCTTTCATATAGAGTATGTCTTCACCTCTACCCCCTTTTTTTAGTATGTTTTTATGTGCTTAATTGTTTTTCATTATGAATTGCAAAATTAATAATACAAGATTCTAGGAATCATAAAACAGATCTCTACTTATATCAAAACTAGCTCTAAAAGTATATCATATTAATTACACTTATTTTTCCTTGCGAATCGGCTAGTGATATTTGTTAGAACTTGTTTTTTGAACAAAAACTTAATATTGACATAAGATCTGAAACTTGTTTTATTATAATCTACATATTTTGCGAAATCATATTGTCACCCAACTTGGGCTTACATACCGTAATGATGGCTTATAAACTATCTTCTCAATGACGTGATTTGAAAAATAATTGGTTTATAATAAAAATTACAACACCATTTTGTGCTTTACTAATGATGGACTTGTTACTACACTACGTGTTTTAGTCAAGCTATCTAGGGTTTGAACGATCTTAAATTGTGCTAAAAGATGATTGCATGCTTGTTACATGATTTTGAAATTTTTTTCTAAAACCGTATGTGATACCTATTTGAACTTTTAAGTCTATGCCATCCAATCTAAAAGCACTTGTAGTGTTTTTTCATCATTTGGTCAGACCTAAGATGAGTTACATACCCGAGGCGATTTTTGTCATAGGTCAGATCTATGCCAATTATTGCTTGCTTTATATTGGTACGACTTAAGTCGAGTTCCCAGTCAGATTCGGAACCCGAGGCATAAGATGAGATGAAACATACTCATAATTTTATTACATGTAGAACAAGTTTGTTTGAGATGTTCATTGGTATTCGAAAGAGTTGTGAGAACATCTCACTCAAACACTCTACAAAAATAAACTTCATGAATCATCTCATAAATTCTAAGAGTTGCACTGGTAATGCAATTAACGCTCGATCTTACCTCTTGCCCTACTTATTATTTAGTTGGTCAGACCTATAATATTAAGTGGAGTGAAAGTAAGGATCTTAGTCTCATAATTATTAATTGGGTAGTTAATTCTTTTGAGAATGAAATTATCAAAAATACTAATCGTTTGAACTTTTATTTGGTAGATGAATAGTTCTACCTTTTTATTAAACAGTTCGGTTGTTAAGTAATCCATTGAGAAAATGAAGTTGACTGAAAGCAATTTCATCGGTTGGTATCGTGCTCTTAGGATAGCGCTTGAAACTAACGATTTTTGTAAATACCTTGAGCAGCCTATTCTTGATCTCCCTTGCTCCCTCCTGGTCACTTCGACCCTGAACAAAATCTAGATGATCATACTCTTTGGGTCAAAAGGTCCAGGGAAATTGATGGCCTTATGCTTATGACTATGCCCCCTGAACTTCAGAGAAATCTGTAGGGCCATGGCGCGTGGTCTATGTTAAAGGAATTGAAGACCATGTTCTGCCAGCAGGCAGATCGACAACTATTTGATGTTGCACGAGCTTTTCACGCGTGTAAAAATGAGGATGGATAATCTGTGAGCTCCTATGTCTTAAATATGAAGGGATACATAGAGAATTTGGAACGTCTCGATCATTCCATATCACTTAAACTTGTTGTCAGTCTAATTTTGGTCTCACTGAGCAAGGAGTATGATAGGTTCGTGCAAGATTACAATATGCATGTCTTGGGGAAGACAATACCTGAGTTGCATGCCATGATCAAGTTATATGAGAAGACGCTACCAAAGAAGGTTTCACCTGCTACTATTAATGCAGTCAATGCGATTAGGACAGGAAGGATCCAAAAGCCTAGTAAGGCTAAACCGTCTAATGCTGCGAAGGGTAAGAATCAAGGAAAAGGGAAGAAAGTAGCAATTTACTTCTAGAGCCAAGATTCCCCCTCAACAAAAGAGAGAGAATCCTGCTAAGGACGCCACTTGTCACCAATGCGGTGCTATTGGTCATTGGAAGAGAAACTGTCAAGAGTATCTCGCTGAGTTGTGGAAGAAGAAGAAGTTATCTCAAGGATCTAGCACTTCAGGTATCTTCACTATAGAACTCTTTACTTAACCTAATAAATCTTGGGTTTATGAAACTGGTTGTGATACTCACATCTGTAATACTACTCAGGGACTAAGGATAAGTAGGAAGTTGAAGCCAGGAGCTTTAATTCTATACGTGAGCAATGGTCATCGTCCAACTTTCGAAGCCATTGGAGGTTTTCAATTATTTCTCCCTAGCGGACTAGTTGTTGTTTTAAATAATTTTCATTATTCACCTTCTATTTCTAGAGGGATATTTTCAGTTTTCCGTTTGTATGGTGATGGTCTTGTTAATCGTTTTAGAATAATGTAAGTATTTCAGTTTCTAAAGATAATATGTTTTATTTTAGTGCTATTCCTTGTGATGGTATATTTGAAATTGATATGTGTGATTTTGATGCAAACAATAGTTCTATTTATGATGTAAATAAGAAAAGGACCAAATCTAATTTGGACTCTACATTGTTATGGCATTGTCGCCTTGGCCGCATAAGCAAAAAGCGCATTAATCAATTACAATTTGATGGATTGCTTAAGTCAAACGATGACGATTCCTTTGACAAGTGTGTTTCATGTTTATCTGCAAAGATGGCACGTAAACCTTCTTCAAATCAAGTGGAGAGGGCCAAAGATCTGCTTGGACTTATACACACCGATGTATGCAGCCCATTCAGAACCGTGTCAAGACAAGGTGCAAGCTAATTCATCACCTTCACTAAAGACTTTAGTCGTTATGGTTATGCTTACTTTCTAAAGCATAAACACGAAGTGTTTGAAACATTTAAGTGTTCCAAAAGGAAGTATAAAATCAACTCAGTAAAACCATAAAAGCACCACGTTCTGATCATAGAGGTGAATTTATGAGTTTTGAGTTTTTGGATCATCTTAAGGCGCATGGGATTATTGCCCATAGAACTCCTCCATATACACCACAACATAATGGTGTGTTTGAGAGGAGAAATAGAACCCTACTGGATATGGTTCGCTCAATGATGGCACAAATAACTCTTCCAAAGTCCTTTTGGGATTATGCTCTTGTGTCTGCTGCATGCATACTCAATATGGTTCCAACTAAGAAGGTTGAAAATACTCCTTACGAAGTATGGCATGGGCAAGCCCCTAAGTTGTCTTACTTAAAGGTCTTGGGATGCGAGGCTCCTGTTAAGCGTGATACGCTTAATAAACCTGACAAACTTGAACCCAAATCAGTTAAGTGTATCTTTGTAGTATACTGAAAGGAAACGATGGGTTACTCCTTCTATTACCCACCCAAGAAAAAAGTTATTGTTGCTCGTAATGCTGAATTCCAAGAGAGAAATTTTATTAATCAAGAAGCAAGTGGGAGTTTAGAAGATCTTGAAGTAATTCAAGATGAAGATATACATCCTTTTGAAAACACTAGTGATCATGAAGAGGATGATCAAGAAATTGATGAACCTATTAATATTGCTTCCATTCGTAAGTCCACGAAGACTAGGCGTGCTCCTGATCGTATGTGTTTATACATTGACTCTAAGGAACATGAGTTAGGGGAGCATGATGAACCTACTAACTACAAAGATGCATTAGCAGATCCTGAATCTGAAAAATGGTTGGATACTATAAATGTGGAGATGCAATCCATGAAAGACAATGATGTATGGATCTTAGTTGACCTTCTTCCTTACACTAAAACCGTTAGTGGCAAGTGGTTATACAAGAAGAAGACCGACATGGATGGCAAAGTACACACCTTTAAAGCTCGATATGTTGCGAGGGGCTTCACTCAAACATATGGGGTTGATTATGAAGAGACCTTCTTTTCGGTTGCATATACCAAAGCTATAAGGATTCTCTTAGCCATAGCCACGTTCTATGACTTATGAGATTTGGCAAATGGATGTTAAAACTGTTTTCCTCAATGGATGACTTTACGAAGAAGTCTATATGAAGGAACCTGAAGGTTTTATCAATCCTAATTATTCAAAACGTGTATGCAAGCTTCAAAGATCCATTTATGGACTTATGCAAGCATCAAGGCAATGGAATAACAGATTTGATGATGAAATCAAGAACTTTGGTTTCACTCATAATCCAGATGAGCCATGTGTATATATTAAAGCTAGTGGGAGTAATGTAGTTTTCCTAATCTTGTATGTCGATAACATATTACTCATGGGAAAATACATTCCAACGTTGCAAAGTGTAAAAGCTTACCTTGGAAAGTGTTTTGCCATGAAGGATTTAGGAGAGACTGCTTATATTTCTTGGAATCAAGATCTACCGAGATAGGTCAAGACGGTTAATTGGTTTATGTCAAAGTGCTTACATTGAAAAGATTTTGAAAAAGTATAACATGGATAATTCCAAACGTGGATTTATTCACATGCAAGCTGAATCAAAATTATGTAAGTCTCAAGGAGCATCTACCCTTGCTGAGGTAAACGCATGCATAGAGTTCCTTATGCTTCGGTAGTAGGATCAATCATGTATGATATTAGATGCACTAGATCAGATGTTGCGTTCTCACATAATATGACAAGCCGATTTCAGCAGAATCCTGGTGATCCTTACTGGACTGCTGTTAAGAAAACTCAAAGGTATCTTAGGCATACCAAAGATTTGTTTCTTGTTTATAGAGGAGATATGAAACGAGAGCTCAGGGTTGCTTACTACACTGACGCTGGGTATCTGATAAACGTTGATGACATGAAGTCTCAAACTGGATATGTTTTCATACTAAATAGAGGTGTTGTTAGTTGGCAAAGCGCGAAGTAGACCATCCATGCCATCTCATCTACAAAGGCTGAGTATATAGCCGCTTCGGAGGCTGCTAAGGAAGCAATTTGGATTAGGAAGTTTATTTCTGGGCTTGGTATCGTTCCCACAAATAATGAACCTATGAAGATGTATTGTGATAATACAAGAGCCATTACTATATCTAATGAACCAGGAATAACTAAAGGTGTGAAACATTATCGTGATAAAGTTCACTACCTCAGAGAAGTGATTGAACAGGGTGACATTACACTAGACAAAGTTCACACATATGACAACTTAGCTGTAACACCCCATTTTGATAATGGAATGTCACGCGTAATTATGGCGTGTCATCAAAGCATACAAGGATAAATGTCTAAAACATTACATGACCATAAAAGGAAATACCAGAATCAAACATCGGTAGTCGAAAAGTAAAGCTCATCACACACAAACATAAGTACTGTAAATGAAAGGACTAAACAATGTCCATCGAAAGAGTATCAAAGTATAGATAATGCATAAAGTAAAGAAAGGCTAGAAAGCTTCTAGTCCATATGCACGTACGCTTAAAGTCTACGAGCGTGCCTGAGTACCTGCCGTTTTGGGAACATGAAAAGGAAAACGGCTGAGAAATACGCTCAGTGCATGGATGTACAATAAAGAATGAATAATATAAGCATATAAGCATATAACAGCGGAAGAACTAAGTCCCGAATAACCCGGTTAAGTCTTAGTAAAACTGGTTTTATAGTTTGAAAAGCCTTATGTTTATCTTATAAAAACTGTTTAACATATTTTACCATTAGCCAATATAGTTCATGAAAATCCACCGTGCATGAATAATTGGAGGGGTGACCTCATCATGCAAATTAGAGGGGCTGCCTCTAATTTAATATACTGGTTTTGGGTAGGAGGGATCAGCTCCTTGTGAAGGATGCAAGGCACACACCACATTCAGACTGAGTAATCTGCTAAAAAACATGTAACTAGGATGCACCCATACGCCCCACATGATAAATATAATAATATGGACAAACACTGAAGGGACGCCACGAACAATCACTCCGCCGTGGGGAAGTCATAACACTAGTGCCTCTAGTGTTATGGTTATGGTACCTCCATAACTAGGTGAAACTGGTGATGCATGTATATGGCTTCAGGTATTCTAAATTAAACATAAGCAATCAAACATATAAACTTATACTATGGGAAAACAGTTGGCTCCATACGGGGAAATCCTAATAAGGAAAGAATGTCCATACTGAAAGGACGGGAATCCGTACCTTATGTCCAGTGAACGAAGAAGACGAACGGAAGAGAGTCCTACTTCGGTATCACTAATGCTACATATATACATACGTGTATAAGTATCTGATTGCTAAATACGTAACTGATTTTATGTCATGTCTTAGCTTATTTTATATGTTCATGTCATGTTTTATTGTTTTAAGCTTTATACTGTATTTATCTTACATTCTGTCTATTCTGATTAAGTATTACTTGTATTTCATGTATTATTATACTTGTTGTGTAATAATAAGTAACTTTCTAAAAATAGCAGGTTTCCTAAAATAGAAAGTTTCCAAAAATAGAAAGTTACCAAAAATAGAAAGTTTCCAAAAATAGAAAGTTTCCAAAAATAGAAAGTTTCTAAAAATAGAAAGTTTCCAAAAATAGAAAGTTTCCAAAAATAGAATTAATGCTTAAAATAGATAAGTTTCTAAAAATAGAAAGTTTCTATAAATAGATTAGCTGCCTTAATTAAATAAGTTTCAAAAATAGAAAGTTTCCATAATTAGATATAAGCTGGTTAAATAAGCTAATTATATAAGCTTAAGTGTTTTCTGATGATTATTCTATGTCATGTTGTTATAAAGTATAGTTTATTAATTATTACATGCAAATTAAATAAACTATAGGTTAAAAGTATTTAATTAAATATATCATGTTTTTAATTAAATAAGGTAAAATACTTAGGTTAAAACATGTATTATTAATTACTAATAATATAACCTAAGTCATGTAAATTAATTAATTATAGTCATGGTTTTAATAATTAATTAATTATAAAGTCTAGTTAAAAATAAATACTTAGGTTAAAATTCATGATCTAATAATTTAATTTATAACTTAAGTCATGTTAATTAAATTAATCATGTCATATTTTATTAATTTAATTTTTAACACATAACTATTAAAATCATACACCTTAACATAATCAATGAACCGGATCGTGACTAGAAACCATGAACCGGACCCGTAATCAACACCATACCCCGAACCAAGGTCGGGGTACCCCTTGTTTGCTGCTGCCGTGGGATCACCGCCACCATACCGAGACCATGAGGTCTCGGTGGTGGTTAATAAGCCAAGCCGAGACCCCTTAGGGCTCGTTTTAGGCGTCGGCTAGAACAAACACCCCTAAAAACCCTTGTTTTGATTTACCCTATTATCATAGTCATGTTTTAATAATTGTTTTTAATTAGTTTTTAAAAACATCATGATTTTATGTGATTTATTAAATCAAAACATAAAAGAAAAGGGTTAAAAAGGTTATACCGAATGCGTGAAACAAAGGAGGATGAACACACACGAATCCTGGTACAATATTCAAGATCAAAAATCAACCGAACACCTCCCTTTGGTGTTGTAAATCCAGCGGCCAAAAGAACAAAGGAGAAGGAGAAAACTTTTTAGTGTTTTTAATTATTTCTTGATTTTGTAAATTATGACAAAAGATTTCCTAATCCCCTTGTTTTAGTAAAATTAAAATGGGCTTGGCCCATTCTCTTGGTGTAGCCGCGGGTAGGGGGCCCCACATGGGGTAACCCGTACCTTTTTCGAGTCTAAATACTTTAATATGTGTTCGTGTTTTATGTGTTCTAATTAATTATTGATAGTGACTTAATATATTTATTCGTGTTCGTAATAAATATATATATGTAATTAATATTAGCTCGTGATTAAATTACGTTCATGATTTCATGATTGCATGTTCGGAATAATAATTATTATTTGAATAATTATCGTGTGTTCATACGTAATAAATACTTATCGTGTTCTAACACGTATGTAATACTTTAAATTCTTATACGTGAACATAAACATACTATAAAAGGAAAGTTTTAATCTAGTACGTACGATCTTAAGGGTACTATTCATCGTAAAAGCATGTGGGTTTTACAAGTCTTCCCCCCTAAAAAGAATAATTCGTCCCCGAATTACAGATAAAGTAAACTGGAAAAGAAGAACATCCCGAATTCAAAATATGAAATGAGGGTAAGAAGCCTGGATAGACTCCTCTGTTTCCCAAGTGGCTTCCCACTCGGTATGATCCCTCCAAAGGATTTTGACGAATGGAATCGTCTTCCTTCTCATGACTCGTTCTTGTCTGTCAAGAACTCGTTCGGGTTCTTCTATGAAAGTGAGATCTTCACGTATCAGTTCTGTGGATACTGAACCATGTGAAGGGGATGATACCGGTACCCTCTGAGTAAGGACACATGAAACACATTGTGTACTTGCGAAAGCTGCGGAGGTAACGCTAACCGGTAAGATACTTCACCGACTCGTTCAGTGATATCAAACGGTCCGATGAAACGAGGACTGAGCTTCCCTTTAATCCCGAAGCGTCTAACACCATGTGCCGACGAAACCTTAAGAAAGACGTGATCTCCTACGTTAAAATGTATGTCCCTACGATGCTTATCGGCGTAACTCTTCTGACGTGACCGTGCTTCCTGAAGTTTCTGCTTAGCTACTGCGACCCTCTCATTGGTCATCTCTATGATCTCTGGTCCTTCAAGTGTTCGCTCGCCAACCTGATCCCAGCAGATTGGGGCGCGACACTTTCTGCCATACAACATCTCGAAAGGAGCACACTTGATACTTGCGTGCCAACTGTTGTTGTATGCAAACTCCACCAAACAGATATAATCGTCCCAATCACCCGTCCATTCCAACGCACATGACCTCAACATATCTTCCAATGTCTGAATCGTTCGCTCCGACTGCCCGTCTGTTTGAGGATGAAAAGCCGTGCTAAGCTTAAGTTGTGTACCCCAAGCTTTCTGCAGACTCTTCCAAAATCGCGAAGTTAAACGAGTATCTCTGTCTAAGACGATGCTGGATGGAGCACCGTGGAGTCTCATGATCTCTCTTCTATATGTATCGGTGAGTTTACTTACCGAATCTTCCTTGCGGATCGGTAAGAAATGAGTTGATTTGGTAAGTCGATCTACGATAACCCAAATTGCATCGTGCTTCCTCTTGGTAGGCGAAAGACCAGTAACAAAATCCATGGTGATTTTGTCCCACTTCCACTCTGGGATATCTAACGGTTGAAGGAGACCGCCAGATCGCTGATGCTCGATCTTAACCTGCTGGCAGGTAAGACATTTGGAGACGTAAGTGACCACATCCTGTTTCATACCACTCCACCAAAAGTACTGCTTGATGTCATGGTACATCTTAGTCGAACCAGGATGTATAGATAATAGGGAGCTATGAGCTTCAGCTAACAAGGCTTCCCGGAGTTCTTGATCATCAGGAACACAAAGTCTCGTGCCCTGCCATACGATACCATCTGCATCTACTCTGAATTTCCTCTGTTTCTCCAAATTCTGAACTATCGCCCAGATTTCTCCATCATCTTTCTGAGCTTCTTTGTTCTTAGAGAGTAACTCGGGTTCTACTCTAAGATTAGCCCAGTAACCGTGCTGTCCACGTACCATGATCTCAATGTCTAGTCGCTCCAAGTCTCTTATGATTTCCTCCTCAATTTTAATGCCGTTGATCATTCTGGACTTCCTGCTAAGTGCATCTGCTACTAAATTCGCCTTTTCGGGATGATACTGTAGATTAATGTCATAATCCTTCAACAGCTCTAACCATCTCCTCTGCCTCATGTTCAATTCACATTGAGTGAATACATACTTTAAGCTCTTGTGGTCCGTGAAAATGTCACATGATTCTCCATATAAGTAGTACCTCCATATCTTCAATGCAAACACGACTGCAGCAAGTTCCAAGTCATGCGTAGGGTAATTTTCTTCATAAAGCTTAAGCGAAGCGTACTCGATCACTTTCCCATGTTGCATGAGAACACAGCCAAGTCCCTTCCCCGATGCATCACTGTAGATTTGAAATCCACCCGTACCAGATGGGAGAGTAAGAATAGGTGCAGATACTAGCTTCTGCTTCAGGTCTTCAAAGCTCTTCTCTCGTTCTTCAGTCCAGACGAATTTCTCCCCTTTCCGCATCAGTTTGGTCAATGGTAGTGCTAAGCGAGAAAAGTTCTCCACGAACCTATGGTAATAGCCAGCTAAGCCTAAGAAACTGCGGACTTCCTTCGCTGATGTCGGCCTTGGCTACTTAGTAATAGCCTCAACATTCGCTGGATCCATAGTGATTCCTTCTGCTGATACAATGTGACCTAAGAATGCCACCTTGTCTAACCAGAACTCACACTTGGAGAATTTAGCATACAGCTGCTTCTGGAGAAGAATCTGTAGTACTGTACGAAGATGGTCTTCGTGTTCCTCCTTGGACTTTGAGAAAATCTGGATGTCATCGATGAAGACAATGACGAACTTGTCCAGAAATTTATGGAAAATTCTGTTCATCAAATCCATGAACACTGCTGGAGCATTGGTCAGGCCGAATGGCATGACTACAAATTCGTAGTGGCCATAGCGGGTATGAAAAGCAGTCTTGGCGATGTCCTACTCCTTAACACGTAGTTGATGATAGACTGACCTAAGATCAATCTTGGAAGTGTTTGGCCCCTTGGAGTTGGTCAAACAGATCGTCTATTCACGGCAGTGGATACCTATTCCTGATAGTAATCTTGTTGAGCTCGCGATAGTCTATGCAAAGACGCATACTGCCGTCCTTCTTCTTAATAAATAAGACCGGTGCGCCCCATGGAGATGCGCTCGGTCGAATGAAACCTCGTTCTAGAAGTTCTTGCAGTTGATCCTTCAACTCCTTTAACTCTATGGGAGCCATGCGATAAGGAGCCTTGGAAATCGGTTCAGCTCCTGGGATGAGCTCGATATTAAATTCCACTTCTCGTGCAGGTGGTATGCCCGGAATTTCTTCTGGAAATACATCTTGGAATTCCAACACTATTTGTTGATCCTGAATTGATGGAGATTCAGCATCCATGTCGTGAACCGTAGCTAGATAACCCTCGCAGCCATGTGACAGTAGTGCACGCGCTTGCAGGGTAGATATGATTTGTACAGACCTTCCGGGTACGAACCCGTTGTGAATGTACTCTGGTGCATTAACATCACCGAAGATAACTCGATATGAATGGCAGTCTATGGTAGCATGATGCTTGGATAGCCAATCCATGCCCAAAATCATGTCAAAGTCATTCATGTCCAACGGAAGTGCGTCAACAGGACGAACCTTATCGTCAAATTCTAGGGGAAGACTCTTGTATACATGGCTTATGCGTACAGAGTCTCTCAAGGGCGTGGAAATACTCAGTATATTATCTAGTGGCATGGGGAGCATCCTAATGTTCTTAGCATAAGCAGTAGAAATGACCGAGTGAGTAGCACCCATATCAAATAGAACACACACAACCTGACCATACATATACAAGATTCTAGTGATGGTACCTGTAGACTTGTTGGCCTGATCTCGAGATGTCATGTAGACACGTCCAGTGGTAGGAGGCGGCTTGGTATCAGCATGTCCTAATGTGCCCTCCATCTCGCCCTTACGGCAGTACTTCATGATATGGCCAGGAAGACCACACTTGAAGCATGTGTTAGTGTTACGATGACATGGCCCTGGGTGCCTACGGTGGCAAGTAGAGCAAAGAGGATGAGTATATCCTCTAGCAGGTGCTCTGGCTGGCTGAGGACCTGATAAAAATTTTTACATGAGACATGTTAATAGGGTACAAAGGACAATGCGAATAATCGTAAGATTTAATACCAGTGATAGCTGGACGGCTAGGCTGTGAACCTCTCTGGTTCTGGTTGATGAGATGGCATTTATACATGATCTCATCGTTCTTTTCGGGCTTTAAATGCATTAAAATGTCATGAATTACCATATATATGCTTGTATTTGTTTACTTATGTGTTTTAGGTATGGATATCGTGAAAAAGACAAAAGATCACAAGAAACAAGGAAAAACGGACACGAGAAACGAAGCCGTACAAAGAACCGGGCCTAGTTCATGATTTATCCAAGATTAATCCTTGAAGACTTGAAGATGTACAAGAATGATCCTCAAAATGTGAAGAAATGACACTTAAAACCCTTGTATATTCATAATTACAAGTTTGGTCCCTTAAGTTTGTCAAAATTACAAAATGGTCCTTCAACGTTGAAGAAATGGCAAGATTAGTCCCTCATCAATTCTAATTTGTCAAATATGGTTCCTCATGAAGTCAAAGATACTATGAAGACCTTTAAAGATCAAGAAAGTCCAAAATCAGTCCCTCAATTATGGAAAAATGGCAAAAACAACCCTTGAAACACTTTTGCCAAAGTTTTGGGGCAAAAGTGTGAATTCATAACTTCAAATACAAAGGAATGTGTTTATGTTGGCTGAAAAACGTGTTATGCATCTTTTCCCAAAAACAAAGGACCAAAACTGCCAAGTCTAAAGTTCAAATTCCTAAATAAGCGGGTAACATTTACTGTAGAGATTTTTACCAGCCAAGAACAACCTTTTACCCAGGATTAAAAATGAAGAAAACAAAGGGGGAAAGGGAATTAGCTCATCTCACGTGTGATTCACCTCACCTCCATCATATCCCACAAAAAAACCTCAACTTCCACTACCAGAAAGATACCCCAAGCCCCACTCACATGACGACACCTAGCAAAGAATCATGACATGGCAAAATCAATGAACTTAAACCTTTCCTTAGTCACCAAGCACTCAATGAACGTCCCTGATTCATCCAAGCAAGCTGGAAACAAGCCTAGAAGATTCTGCAAGGCTAGTTTAGGAAATTCAGTTGCTAGGGTTTATGAATAGTGTTTTGTAAGCATTTACCTATAAAAGGAGACCTCAACTTTTGAGAGTCCCTTGTTCCAGATTTTGGCTATTATCTTTGTAATTCCTTTTATTTAAATAAAATTTGAATTTCTTAAAATTGTGAAATCTCTTTTATGTTTTATAAAAGTTGGTGTTAGAATAGCTGAAATCTGAGTTCCCTTTGATGTTATAGACCTTCCTTAATCTTGTGGTTAAGGCACGTCTATGTTTCTTAGGTTTTCAAAGGTTTAAAAACCTTGAAATCTTTGTTTCTGTTTTACCTATAATCTTGTACTAATCCTTAGCCAAGATCCTAAAGCTCCTTCAAGCTTGTTGACACCAAGCCTGAGAAGAGATTTAAGCTATTGGGTGAGTTGTTTGTTCATTTGTGTTGAAGAATCATAAGCATCAAAACCTTGTTATACTTTGAACATCAGTAGGTTTTGATCTTCTTTGTGAAGAACCTTGGTCTTGTTCTAGTTGTTGAACAAGGTCCAAGGAGCATTGCTGGTCCTCCTAGGATGTTGTGGAGGACAGGTATGGCCTCTTGTTTAAGTTTCCCCTAAAAGTTTCATGATATAGCCTGTTTTGGATTTTGGACTGTGATTTTGTGTTCTTGTGTTTGAGGTTGTGATTTTTCTGTTTGAATCTTTTAGTAGTCATCTAGGAAGTGTGTTTGAATAATAAAATCAGTAGGTTGTGCTTAGAAATCACAAGTTGCTTTGAGAAGTTGTGGATTAAGGTGTGTTTGTGTCTGCTGGTTCAAAGGCCTTAGGGCCTTGGAGCTTGGCTCCTTTTGGTTTATAACTATTTGTTTGTTGGTATGAAAGTTGTTTCAAGTGTTGGATAGGTCTAAAACAAGGTATAACTAAAAATCATAGGTTGCTAATTTTTAAACACTTTTTTCAGTCAAACACATCAGCAGGTCTAATTTGTTTGTTTGTTTGAATTAAGGTGCGAAACTTGGTTTGCTTATAGATTTGTTGGTTGTGCAACTCTGCATCATCTGGTTTTAGAGTTTGGTTGCTTATTGAGAAGTCTATGGCTTATTGAATTTCAGCTTTTGGTCATTTAGATCAGCAAATGCATGATATGTGATTTGGATGCAATTGGCTTGATTCTTGTTGTTTCATGCTTGTATTTGGTTCTGATTAGCTTGCTGCATTGTTTATTCTCAGTTTTTTTTTTTGGGTAAAGGGGATAAACCCCGGTAAAATATATTACACCAAAAAATATCAGTTAAGTACAATGGAATATGACTGAGTGCCACATTAACCTCAAGCATAAGCTTGAACGACCTCTACTCAGTTTGAGATTGGCGTGTTTTTAACTGAGTTGCTGTTTGAACTGTTTAGCGTAAACTGAAATCTGCTTGGGTGTTCTTAGTTTAATTAGTTTATGCTAGTTCTGAATCTAGGGTGCCTGCATAATTTAGGCTAGTGTTAATCTGCATATGCCACTGATTTGACTATCTTTATAGTAACCTGCTGAGTGGTAGATTCATTTGAGGTTCGTTCTATACTGCGTTACTATTTCTGAACATTAGATATTAAGTTTAGGTCTGAGTAGATGGTTTGATTCATTAGTTAAGTTCTGATTGTATTTGTTTTAGGTTAAGTGATTAAATATGCTTACTTGCTTGCTGTTTGGAGATGCGAATATGCTGTTCTTTGATCCCATCTTTTGAATATCTTCTTGAAGCCATGTGCCAATCCCTTGGACGTTTGTGGTAGACAGGCTGGATCAATCAATCTTGAGCGTTTGATTTCGTTTGGAGGACACGAAACCATTGAGAGTCGTTGATTCTCTGGTGTGCCCTTGTCTTTTTGCCAATGGGTGGGGTTTTGGGGACCAGGGAGTGAGAGTGATGGGGGATTAAGAGTGGGGTTTGGATTAATCATTGATCAATCACTAATTTGGAGTAGATTAGGTCTTCATCATCAATTTTTAATTTGGGGAAAAATTTAGGGTTTATAAGGAAAAACGTGTGTTTGATCTTTTCAGAATAGGTTAATTGTGTTTAAGGGGAAAAAGGAACACGTTTAATATTAAACGTGTTATTTTTTTGGGTCAACCGGGTTGGGTATCCCTAAAGTTTGTCAAAATTACAAAAAGGACCCTTAACTTTGAAGAATTGGCAAATTTAGTCCCTCATCAAATCTAAATTGCCAATAATGGTCCTTCAAGAAGTCAACAATCAAGTCAAAGCCTTGAAATTGAAAACATGCCAAAATCAGCCCTTGAATATTGAAGAATTTGCATATTTAGTCCTTGTTTCAAGTCTTTATAATATTTGTGCCAAAACTGACAACTTCCCAAAGATATTTACAAAGGAAAGGTAATTTGGGCGGTTTTAATACAAAGTGAATAAAAAGGAAAACCTTGGGGGCCACTTTTGGGAGACAAACAAACCCCACAAACCAATCCTCCACTGACACGTCACCATAACCCAACTCATAAACCCATTTACCCGTTTACCCAATACCCAACCCGGTTGACCCAAAAAAATAACTTGTTTAATATTAAACGTGTTCCTTTTTCCCCTTAAACACAATTAACCTATTCTGAAAAGATCAAACACACGTTTTTCCTTATAAACCCTAAATTTTTCCCCAAATTAAAAATTGATGATGAAGACCTAATCTACTCCAGATTAGTGATTGATCAATGATTAATCCAAACCCCACTCTTAATCCCCCATCACTCTCACTCCCTGGTCCCCAAAACCCCACCCATTGGCAAAAAGACAAGGGCACACCAGAGAATCAACGACTCTCAATGGTTTCGTGTCCTCCAAACGAAATCAAACGCTCAAGATTGATTGATCCAGCCTGTCTACCACAAACGTCCAAGGGATTTGCACATGGCTTCAAGAAGATATTCAAAAGATGGGATCAAAGAACAGCATATTCGCATCTCCAAACAAGGGTATTTCTGGAATTTAATAGATTAGGGTTTCTTTTTATTTTCGATTCTAGAATGATCTGAGGGGATCTATAAATGAGGACCAACTTGTGGTATCCCATTTTTTCCTTGTCTCGGATTTTTTTGGTAATCTACTCTTTTTATGAATGAAAAGTTTGAAGTTTTTATTAAAACATCCGAGTTCCAATTTATTTTCTGTTTCATGACTTAAGTTAATGTTTTTAAATTTGTGTTAAAGTTCCTGTTTAAGATTAATCAGTAAGTGGATTGGAGTGAATCATAGTTTTCCCGTTTAAATTGATTTATAAATTTCAAGTGTTGAGTATTTTAGAACTTTGGTAAAGATTTTGAGAAGAAAAGTGGAATCATTTATTTATATTGTGAACTTACTGAATCAAGACCATAGGTCTTGATTCTTGGATTTCATTTTACTCTTAGCAGCTTCCTTTTTCACTCAGGGTGCTTCGGTTCAGCTGTTGAACCCCAACGAACCACCCCACCCTCATTTTATTGTCCAAGACACCCCTGCCTCACCTAGTTGTTGGTAGAGGTCAGGGGAGCTTAGCTGGCCCTTGTTGGATGCAAACAAGGGCAGGTATCGCCATCTTTTTCCTTCTTTCTTTTTTCTTATTTTTATCTTTGTTAATTGCTTAATAGTTCTTGTGGCAAACCGCTCGCCCTTGGGACTTTTACTGCTAAAGTCTCAAGGTGTTATCCTTTTAACACCTTTTCTTATTTTGGCTTTTTAAATAAGCCGTAGCACATTAGGGCCTTTCTAGCTTATTTAAATAGCTTATTTAGGCTAGCTTATTTTTCTCAGGCTCACATTAAAGTGTTAGATTGTTCTTTGTAAAAGTTTTATTTTTCCAATTATTTTATTATTTTTTTTATTGATTTTTATTTACCCGTTTTTTATTAATTGCTTAAAAAATAGTTAAAAGTAATTTTAATTTTAGGAAAAATAATTTTTAAGTTTTAATTTATCAACTTGAGGTTTACATCTAGTTAGATTTTTAAAAACTTTAATTTTTATTTTTATTTAATTTTATGTTTTTAATTAAACTCTAAAAATAAATATAAGATTATAAAAAAAGTTTTAGGAACTTTAAATTTCATTTTTCTCTTAGTTACATTATTTTAAGTTTTTAGAAATTTTTTAGAATTTATTTTATAAACTTTTTATTTTTGGGATTATTTTAATATTATTTAATTGGTAAAAATAGAAAGTTTGTTTTTTCTAGTTTTTTATTAGGTTAAGGACATTAAATTAGGAACTTTGTCACTTTCCAATTAATTTTTAGGCTTTTAAATTAATTTCTAGATTTAATTTAAGATTTAATACATTTTAATAGTTTTTAAGTGTTTAAAAATAGTTTAAATTGGTTTTAAAATTTTTAAAAATAGTTTTTAGCTTAATTAAGTCATTTTTGAGGTTTACAAACTATAAAATCTTGTTTAGGGCTTTTTAATAATTAAAAGTGATTTTTAGGGCTTTAATTAGCATTAAAAAGTCATTATTTAATTAATTAAAAGGTTTTAGCAAGTTTGGATTTTTTTGTAAACTCTTAGAATATTATTGGGGATTTTTAGGAATTTTTAGGAATTTTTAGGTTAAAATTTTTATTTTTTTTCGTTTTTACGGTTTTACGTTTACGCCTTTTTCGTCGTAGTTTAATACGTTTTCGTAACCGTCTCTTCTTTCCTTTCTTATTTCTTTTTCAATCAATATAATCTCAAACAAAAATCAACTCTCAACACAACGCACTTGCCTCCTCGAGAACGAACTCACCTAGGGTCATTCACACACGGTTTTCCTAAATCGTTGTGCACTTGCCCTATTTATTGCTCTCTTTTCCTAAAGGGTTGCAAAACTCCAACATCATTTTGGCGCCGCTGCCGGGGAGGCGTGTTGTGTTTTGGTTGAACCATTGTTGTTTTCTATATTAGCCATAAAAGTATTTGTATTAATAGCACTCTATTAATACGTATTATCGTTTTTCGATTTTTGTGAATATTATTACTATATTGTATACGTAGAACAATAAATTTACAAGTACTCCAAATACGTGAGCAATCACAACCTTGACTCGGGATTTCATCACTCGATCATTGTATTCGAATCTCAAACCAAAGAAAAAAGGCAAAAATAGATAAATACTTTCGTGAAGCTTGATTTTGATAATACAAACTATAAGGTGGGTATAAGGCGGTTGTATTTCACGACCTAAAGGAAAAAGGCTCTTAAGTGCTTCGCGCCGCCTCGTTTCCTCCGCTTGCTTGTGCGTATTTGATTTTGAGAGTGAATCGAGGGTTTTGCCGCCCAAAGTATTATTAAGTATCATATATATTTTCTTGGTTCCATTTGATTAAACCCTCTTGAACGATTTGGTGTTCCACCATCGTTCTAAAGTCATCGAAGGCGTTCACTTCACGTGATCGTTTTCATTCCTTGAGGCTTCTTTAATCGAGAGATTTGATTAAGGAGGAGATTTGTAGATTTGTGTCTACTAATACATTCCAAAAAATCCAAAAAAGTTAAAAACAATCAAAAACCACAAAAAATTGAAAAAGTAAAAACACCAAAAAGAATCTTCTTTGCTCGCCTCCTCGTTGTACGTGACGTTTATGCAAACTCGCTCTAAAGCTAGACGTGCTCGTAAACGAAGAAACAAATCACTCACTCCCACTAGTGAGGACTCTCCTATTCACGAACCCATGGTAGTGAAAGAAGCACCCATGGCTAATCGAACTATGATGGAGTTGCTTCAAGCACCCACCGAGGGTTATGGAGAAGCGATTGTGATTCCCGCTATCCTTGCGGAGAATTTTGAGGTTAAGACGGGTTTGTTGTCCATGATTCAAAACAACAAGTTTCGAGGGGACGAAAAGGACAACCCGCATAACCACATTCGCCAATTTAATCGTCTCACCGCCACATGCAAGTTTAAGGATGTTTCAAACGACTCGATTAAGATGATGCTTTTTCCGTATTCCTTAGCGGGGCCCGCAAAAATTTGGTTAGAGAAAGAGCCACCCAATTCTATATTGACGTGGAAGGATCTCGTTTCAAAATTCGTGAACCAATTTTTTCCGCCCTCTAAGACTACGCACTTGAAAAACGAGATTTCAAAGTTTTCGCAAGAGTATAATGAGAGTTTTTCAACGGCTTGGAATAGGTTTAAGGAAATGTTGCACGAATGTCCTCATCATGGTTTTTCCGACTTGCATCAAATAGACACGTTTTACAATGGCTTGAACGATCATGAGCGTGATTATCTTAATGCCGCCGCGGGTGGTAATTTCTTGTGTAAGACGGTCGAGGAAGCATTGGTAATTATTGATAATAGGTCTAAGGTGTATAGTCCTCGTAGCACGTCGAGTGTTCGTAAGGCTTCGTCTTCATCTTCACCTAGTTTGTCACACACCGTTGATGCTTGCCAAGTCGAGGCTAATTTGGAGAACAAAATTTTTGATATAGTGAAAGGCTTGTTAGTTGAGTTTAAAGTTGGTGAACAACCCGCTCCCGCTACGATTAAAGCGGTTGAGGTTTCTTGTATGTATTGTGGTGGAGCTCACGATTATTCCGAGTGCATTACCAACAGTGGTAACACTTCGAGTGCCTGCGCGGCCGCGGGAACTTATAACCAAAACGGTCAAGTTCCTCGCACTAATCAATTGACTCCACCGGGTTTTTCACCAAATCAAAATGCTAACAATTATCGAAACAATCAAGTTGGTTACCAAAGCAATCAAAGGAACAATTATAAGGGTAATAACAACTATGGGAATCAAGGGAGTAGTAGTAGTAGCCAATTGCAAAATCAAAATAAAAACCGTAATTTTCAAAATGCAAGTCAAGGTCTTCAAAACAATAAAGAACTTCCAATAGACTTTTTGAATTACGCTACTTCAAATGATAAGATTTTGGAAAACATTCAAGAGCAAATGGCTAATCAAGCTAAGGACACGGCTAAGAACGCAAAGGAGTTAGCTAATTTCATTAAGGAAAATCTAGCCATGAGAAATGAATTGAAAAATGATTTTGCTAACCAAATTCGAGGTCAAAACAACAAGATAGAGCAAAGTCATGCTAGGCTTGAACAAAGAATTGACCAAAAAGCCGCTATTCAAGATGTGAAGTTTAATAATTTTGATGCTAAGCTTAATGCAATTTTAGAAGCCGTAATGGGAAACAAAGCCTCTACTTCGGGTAGTTTGCCTAGTAACACCGTGTCAAACAGTTCAAACAGCAACTCAGTTAAAAACACGCCAATCTCAAACTGAGAATAAACAATGCAGCAAGCTAATCATATAGTCCAAGTGAGCATATTCTAGCACCAACTTTATCAGTTTAAACTAAACAATAAACCTAAGTACTATTACTGCTTACACTACTTAACTAAATTCAACAGTTTATTTAATCTAAAGACAATCCTCAATAAATCAGCAACTTGACAAGCAAATCTCACAAGAACTATTAAGCAATTAACAAAGATAAAAATAAGAAAAAAGAAAGAAGGAAAAAGATGGCGATACCTGCCCTTGTTTGCATCCAACAAGGGCCAGCTAAGCTCCCCTGACCTCTACCAACAACTAGGTGAGGCAGGGGTGTCTTGGACAATAAAATGAGGGTGGGGTGGTTCGTTGGGGTTCAACAGCTGAACCGAAGCACCCTGAGTGAAAAAGGAAGCTGCTAAGAGTAAAATGAAATCCAAGAATCAAGACCTATGGTCTTGATTCAGTAAGTTCACAATATAAATAAATGATTCCACTTTTCTTCTCAAAATCTTTACCAAAGTTCTAAAATACTCAACACTTGAAATTTATAAATCAATTTAAACGGGAAAACTATGATTCACTCCAATCCACTTACTGATTAATCTTAAACAGGAACTTTAACACAAAATTAAAAACATTAACTTAAGTCATGAAACAGAAAATAAATTGGAACTCGGATGTTTTAATAAAAACTTCAAACTTTTCATTCATAAAAAGAGTAGATTACAAAAAAAATCCGAGACAAGGAAAAAATGGGATACCACAAGTTGGTCCTCATTTATAGATCCCCTCAGATCATTCTAGAATCGAAAATAAAAAGAAACCCTAATCTATTAAATTCCAGAAATACCCTTGTTTGGAGATGCGAATATGCTGTTCTTTGATCCCATCTTTTGAATATCTTCTTGAAGCCATGTGCAAATCCCTTGGACGTTTGTGGTAGACAGGCTGGATCAATCAATCTTGAGCGTTTGATTTCGTTTGGAGGACACGAAACCATTGAGAGTCGTTGATTCTCTGGTGTGCCCTTGTCTTTTTGCCAATGGGTGGGGTTTTGGGGACCAGGGAGTGAGAGTGATGGGGGATTAAGAGTGGGGTTTGGATTAATCATTGATCAATCACTAATCTGGAGTAGATTAGGTCTTCATCATCAATTTTTAATTTGGGGAAAAATTTAGGGTTTATAAGGAAAAACGTGTGTTTGATCTTTTCACCACAAGTTGGTCCTCATTTATAGATCCCCTCAGATCATTCTAGAATCGAAAATAAAAAGAAACCCTAATCTATTAAATTCCAGAAATACCCTTGTTTGGAGATGCGAATATGCTGTTCTTTGATCCCATCTTTTGAATATCTTCTTGAAGCCATGTGCAAATCCCTTGGACGTTTGTGGTAGACAGGCTGGATCAATCAATCTTGAGCGTTTGATTTCGTTTGGAGGACACGAAACCATTGAGAGTCGTTGATTCTCTGGTGTGCCCTTGTCTTTTTGCCAATGGGTGGGGTTTTGGGGACCAGGGAGTGAGAGTGATGGGGGATTAAGAGTGGGGTTTGGATTAATCATTGATCAATCACTAATCTGGAGTAGATTAGGTCTTCATCATCAATTTTTAATTTGGGGAAAAATTTAGGGTTTATAAGGAAAAACGTGTGTTTGATCTTTTCAGAATAGGTTAATTGTGTTTAAGGGGAAAAAGGAACACGTTTAATATTAAACGTGTTATTTTTTTGGGTCAACCGGGTTGGGTATTGGGTAAACGGGTAAATGGGTTTATGAGTTGGGTTATGGTGACGTGTCAGTGGAGGATTGGTTTGTAGGGTTTGCTTTTATACATGGTCTCATCGTTCTTTTTGGACTTAAAATGCATTAAATATCATCAAAATACCCAAATATATGCTTGTGTTTGTTTCTTGTGTATTTTAGGTACGGATATTGAGAAAATGACAAAAGATCACAAGAATCACGCAAAAACGAACACGGGAAACGAAGCCGCACGATGAACCAAGCCCTAGTGAGGAATTTTCCAAAGAAAACCCTTGAAGATTTGAAGAATATTGAAGATTGGTCCTCCAAGTTTGAAGAATTGACACTTTATACCCTTGTATCTTCATAATTACAAGTTTGGTCCCTAAAGTTTGTCAAAATTACAAAAAGGACCCTTAACTTTGAAGAATTGGCAAATTTAGTCCCTCATCAAATCTAAATTGCCAATAATGGTCCTTCAAGAAGTCAACAATCAAGTCAAAGCCTTGAAATTGAAAACATGCCAAAATCAGCCCTTGAATATTGAAGAATTTGCATATTTAGTCCTTGTTTCAAGTCTTTATAATATTTGTGCCAAAACTGACAACTTCCCAAAGATATTTACAAAGGAAAGGTAATTTGGGCGGTTTTAATACAAAGTGAATAAAAAGGAAAACCTTGGGGGCCACTTTTGGGAGACAAACAAACCCCACAAACCAATCCTCCACTGACACGTCACCATAACCCAACTCATAAACCCATTTACCCGTTTACCCAATACCCAACCCGGTTGACCCAAAAAAATAACACTTTAATATTAAACGTGTTCCTTTTTCCCCTTAAACACAATTAACCTATTCTGAAAAGATCAAACACACGTTTTTCCTTATAAACCCTAAATTTTTCCCCAAATTAAAAATTGATGATGAAGACCTAATCTACTCCAGATTAGTGATTGATCAATGATTAATCCAAACCCCACTCTTAATCCCCCATCACTCTCACTCCCTGGTCCCCAAAACCCCACCCATTGGCAAAAAGACAAGGGCACACCATAGAATCAACGACTCTCAATGGTTTCGTGTCCTCCAAACGAAATCAAACGCTCAAGATTGAACAAAAAAAATCCGAGACAAGGAAAAAATGGGATACCACAAGTTGGTCCTCATTTATAGATCCCCTCAGATCATTCTAGAATCGAAAATAAAAAGAAACCCTAATCTATTAAATTCCAGAAATACCCTTGTTTGGAGATGCGAATATGCTGTTCTTTGATCCCATCTTTTGAATATCTTCTTGAAGCCATGTGCAAATCCCTTGGACGTTTGTGGTAGACAGGCTGGATCAATCAATCTTGAGCGTTTGATTTCGTTTGGAGGACACGAAACCATTGAGAGTCGTTGATTCTCTGGTGTGCCCTTGTCTTTTTGCCAATGGGTGGGGTTTTGGGGACCAGGGAGTGAGAGTAATGGGGGATTAAGAGTGGGGTTTGGATTAATCATTGATCAATCACTAATCTGGAGTAGATTAGGTCTTCATCATCAATTTTTAATTTGGGGAAAAATTTAGGGTTTATAAGGAAAAACGTGTGTTTGATCTTTTCAGAATAGGTTAATTGTGTTTAAGGGGAAAAAGGAACACGTTTAATATTAAACGTGTTATTTTTTTGGGTCAACCGGGTTGGGTATTGGGTAAACGGGTGTTATCCTTTTAACACCTTTTCTTATTTTGGCTTTTTAAATAAGCCGTAGCACATTAGGGCCTTTCTAGCTTATTTAAATAGCTTATTTAGGCTAGCTTATTTTTCTCAGGCTCACATTAAAGTGTTAGATTGTTCTTTGTAAAAGTTTTATTTTTCCAATTATTTTATTATTTTTTTTATTGATTTTTATTTACCCGTTTTTTATTAATTGCTTAAAAAATAGTTAAAAGTAATTTTAATTTTAGGAAAAATAATTTTTAAGTTTTAATTTATCAACTTGAGGTTTACATCTAGTTAGATTTTCAAAAACTTTAATTTTTATTTTTATTTAATTTTAGGTTTTTAATTAAACTCTAAAAATTAATATAAGATTATAAAAAAAGTTTTAGGAACTTTAAATTTCATTTTTCTCTTAGTTACATTATTTTAAGTTTTTAGAAAATTTTTAGAATTTATTTTATAAACTTTTTATTTTTGGGATTATTTTAATATTATTTAATTGGTAAAAATAGAAAGTTTGTTTTTTCTAGTTTTTTATTAGGTTAAGGACATTAAATTAGGAACTTTGTCACTTTCCAATTAATTTTTAGGCTTTTAAATTAATTTCTAGATTTAATTTAAGATTTAATACATTTTAATAGTTTTTAAGTGTTTAAAAATAGTTTAAATTGGTTTTAAAATTTTTAAAAATAGTTTTTAGCTTAATTAAGTCATTTTTGAGGTTTACAAACTATAAAATCTTGTTTAGGGCTTTTTAATAATTAAAAGTGATTTTTAGGGCTTTAATTAGCATTAAAAAGTCATTATTTAATTAATTAAAAGGTTTTAGCAAGTTTGGATTTTTTGTAAACTCTTAGAATATTATTGGGGATTTTTAGGAATTTTTAGGAATTTTTAGGTTAAAATTTTTATTTTTTTTCGTTTTTACGGTTTTACGTTTACGCCTTTTTCGTCGTAGTTTAATACGTTTTCGTAACCGTCTCTTCTTTCCTTTCTTATTTCTTTTTCAATCAATATAATCTCAAACAAAAATCAACTCTCAACACAATGCACTTGCCTCCTCGAGAACGAACTCACCTAGGGTCATTCACACACGGTTTTCCTAAATCGTTGTGCACTTGCCCTATTTATTGCTCTCTTTTCCTAAAGGGTTGCAAAACTCCAACATCATTTTGGCGCCGCTGCCGGGGAGGCGTGTTGTGTTTTGGTTGAACCATTGTTGTTTTCTATATTAGCCATAAAAGTATTTGTATTAATAGCACTCTATTAATACGTATTATCGTTTTTCGATTTTTGTGAATATTATTACTATATTGTATACGTAGAACAATAAATTTACAAGTACTCCAAATACGTGAGCAATCACAACCTTGACTCGGGATTTCATCACTCGATCATTGTATTCGAATCTCAAACCAAAGAAAAAAGGCAAAAATAGATAAATACTTTCGTGAAGCTTGATTTTGATAATACAAACTATAAGGTGGGTATAAGGCGGTTGTATTTCACGACCTAAAGGAAAAAGGCTCTTAAGTGCTTCGCGCCGCCTCGTTTCCTCCGCTTGCTTGTGCGTATTTGATTTTGAGAGTGAATCGAGGGTTTTTCCGCCCAAAGTATTATTAAGTATCATATATATTTTCTTGGTTCCATTTGATTAAACCCTCTTGAACGATTTGGTGTTCCACCATCGTTCTAAAGTCATCGAAGGCGTTCACTTCACGTGATCATTTTCATTCCTTGAGGCTTCTTTAATCGAGAGATTTGATTAAGGAGGAGATTTGTAGATTTGTGTCTACTAATACATTCCAAAAAATCCAAAAAAGTTAAAAACAATCAAAAACCACAAAAATTTGAAAAAGTAAAAACACCAAAAAGAATCTTCTTTGCTCGCCTCCTCGTTGTACGTGACGTTTATGCAAACTCGCTCTAAAGCTAGACGTGCTCGTAAACGAAGAAACAAATCACTCACTCCCACTAGTGAGGACTCTCCTATTGACGATCCCATTGTAGTGAAAGAAGCACCCATGGCTAATCGAACTATGATGGAGTTGCTTCAAGCACCCACCGAGGGTTATGGAGAAGCGATTGTGATTCCCGCTATCCTTGCGGAGAATTTTGAGGTTAAGACGGGTTTGTTGTCCATGATTCAAAACAACAAGTTTCGAGGGGACGAAAAGGACAACCCGCATAACCACATTCGCCAATTTAATCGTCTCACCGCCACATGCAAGTTTAAGGATGTTTCAAACGACTCGATTAAGATGATGCTTTTTCCGTATTCCTTAGCGGGGCCCGCAAAAATTTGGTTAGAGAAAGAGCCACCCAATTCTATATTGACGTGGAAGGATCTCGTTTCAAAATTCGTGAACCAATTTTTTCCGCCCTCTAAGACTACGCACTTGAAAAACGAGATTTCAAAGTTTTCGCAAGAGTATAATGAGAGTTTTTCAACGGCTTGGAATAGGTTTAAGGAAATGTTGCACGAATGTCCTCATCATGGTTTTTCCGACTTGCATCAAATAGACACGTTTTACAATGGCTTGAACGATCATGAGCGTGATTATCTTAATGCCGCCGCGGGTGGTAATTTCTTGTGTAAGACGGTTGAGGAAGCATTGGTAATTATTGAGAATAGGTCTAAGGTGTATAGTCCTCGTAGCACGTCGAGTGTTCGTAAGGCTTCGTCTTCATCTTCACCTAGTTTGTCACACACCGTTGATGCTTGCCAAGTCGAGGCTAATTTGGAGAACAAAATTTTTGATATAGTGAAAGGCTTGTTAGTTGAGTTTAAAGTTGGTGAACAACCCGCTCCCGCTACGATTAAAGCGGTTGAGGTTTCTTGTATGTATTGTGGTGGAGCTCACGATTATTCCGAGTGCATTACCAACGGTGGTAACACTTCGAGTGCCTTCGCGGCCGCGGGAACTTATAACCAAAACGGTCAAGTTCCTCGCACTAATCAATTGACTCCACCGGGTTTTTCACCAAATCAAAATGCTAACAATTATCGAAACAATCAAGTTGGTTACCAAAGCAATCAAAGGAACAATTATAAGGGTAATAACAACTATGGGAATCAAGGGAGTAGTAGTAGTAGCCAATTGCAAAATCAAAATCAAAACCGTAATTTTCAAAATGCAAGTCAAGGTCTTCAAAACAATAAAGAACTTCCAATAGACTTTTTGAATTACGCTACTTCAAATGATAAGATTTTGGAAAACATTCAAGAGCAAATGGCTAATCAAGCTAAGGACACGGCTAAGAACGCAAAGGAGTTAGCTAATTTCATTAAGGAAAATCTAGCCATGAGAAATGAATTGAAAAATGATTTTGCTAACCAAATTCGAGGTCAAAACAACAAGATAGAGCAAAGTCATGCTAGGCTTGAACAAAGAATTGACCAAAAAGCCGCTATTCAAGATGTGAAGTTTAATAATTTTGATGCTAAGCTTAATGCAATTTTAGAAGCCGTAATGGGAAACAAAGCCTCTACTTATCCGACCAAGATTGTCGGTTTTCCCCCACGGATCTCTCCAAGATCCTCTTCAATGCTCGGTTTGAAACCTCGACTTGCCCACTCGTTTGTGGGTGATAAGCCGTAGAAAGACGATGTGTAACCCCATATTTCCTTAGAACCCTTTCGAATTGGTCATTACAAAAATGGGTTCCACGATCGCTTATGATAGCACGAGGGGTTCCAAACCTAGCAAACAAACTTTTCAAGAACTTAACTACCACACGAGCATCATTAGTGGGCAAGGCCTTCGCCTCCACCCACTTAGAAAGGTAGTCAACCGCAACGAGAATGTACTTATTACCACGAGATGATGGGAATGGCCCCATAAAGTCTATGCCCCAAACGTCAAAGATCTCACATACTTGAATGATATTTTGTGGCATTTCATCTTTTTGTGAGGCTTTTCCTTGTCGTTGGCATGAATCACAAGACTTCACAAGATCTTGTGCATCTCGGTAAATAGTAGGCCAAAAGAAGCCGACATCAAACACCTTTTTAGCCGTGAGATTAGCACCGTGGTGACCACCCGTGGGTCCCTCATGGCAAGCTCTAAGGATGTTAGAAGCTTCGGTGCCAAATACACAACGGCGGATGATTTGATCCGCACACGTTCGAAACAAGTAAGGGTCGTTCCAAAAATAGAACTTGACATCACGAAAGAATTTTCGTTTTTCTTGAGTTGTCATACCCTTAATGATGAAGTTACCCGCATGGTAATTTGCAAAATCCACAAACCATGGGGTAGAAGAATCAAGTTTGGAATTCACTACACCAAGTGTCTCGAGCGGAAATGTTTCGGTGATTTCCTTGGGCTCGTAAACACTTTGGTGAGGATCTTCCAAACGAGAGAGATGATCGGCCGCTAGATTCTCGGCTCCTTTTTTGTCAACGATTTTGTGATCAAATTCTTGAAGGAGGAGAATCCAACGAAGTAATCTCGGCTTTGCATCTTGTTTAGCCATGAGATACTTGATAGCCGAATGGTCCGTATACACTATGCATTTCGTCAAGACGAGGTAAGGTCGGAATTTCTCAAATGCATACACCACGGCAAGGAACTCCTTTTCCGTTGTAGTGTATTTAAGTTGAGCCTCAGTCATCGTCTTGCTAGCATAGTGAATAGGCAAGAAGTGCTTATCATGACGTTGCCCCAAAACGGCCCCAATAGCGTAATCACTTGCATCACACATAAGCTCAAAGGGGAGGTTCCAATTTGGAGCAACAAGAATGGGAGCTTCGGTAAGTTTCCTCTTAAGGATCTCAAAGGCTCGTACACAATCTTCGTCAAAGACAAAACGTGCCTCTTTTTCAAGAAGATGTGTAATGGGTCGAGAAATCTTCGAGAAATCCTTGATGAATCGTCGATAAAAGCCCGCGTGGCCTAGGAAACTCCTAACTCCCTTGACGGTTTTGGGATGAGGTAATTTGGCGATGACGTCTACCTTAGCTTGATCTACCTCAATCCCCGCTTTCGAGACCTTGTGCCCTAAGACGATTCCACTTTTAACCATAAAATGACACTTTTCCCAATTAAGCACAAGGTTGGTTTCCTCACAACGTTTTAACATTCTCTCAAGGTTCGACAAACACGAAGTAAAGGAATCACCAAACACGGAAAAGTCATCCATGAAGACTTCCATCGTCTTCTCGATCATATCATGAAAAATAGCCATCATGCATCGTTGAAAAGTTCCCGGTGCATTACAAAGTCCGAATGGCATTCTACGATAAGCAAACGTTCCATATGGACACGTAAACGTAGTTTTTTCTTGATCACGAGGATCGATGGGAATTTGGAAGTAACCGGAAAAACCATCTAAAAAGCAATAGAAATCGTTTCCCGCAAGACGCTCCAACATTTGGTCCATGAAGGGCAAGGGAAAATGGTCTTTTCGAGTGGCTTCATTCAACTTACGATAGTCAATGCACACTCTCCATCCGGTCACGAGTCTTGTGGGAATTAACTCGTTGGCATCGTTTGGCACAACGGTCATCCCTCCTTTGTAAATATCTTTGGGAAGTTGTCAGTTTTGGCACAAATATTATAAAGACTTAAAACAAGGACTAAATATGCAAATTCTTCAATATTCAAGGGCTGATTTTGGCATGTTTTCAATTTCAAGGCTTTGACTTGATTGTTGACTTCTTGAAGGACCATTATTGGCAATTTAGATTTGATGAGGGACTAAATTTGCAAATTCTTCAAAGTTAAGGGTCCTTTTTGTAATTTTGACAAACATTAGGGACCAAACTTGTAATTATGAAGATACAAGGGTATAAAGTGTCAATTCTTCAAACTTGGAGGACCAATCTTCAATATTCTTCAAATCTTCAAGGGTTTTCTTTGGAAAATTCCTCACTAGGGCTTGGTTCATCGTGCGGCTTCGTTTCCCGTGTTCGTTTTTGCGTGATTCTTGTGATCTTTTGTCATTTTCTCAATATCCGTACCTAAAATACACAAGCAACAAACAAAAGCATATATTTGGGTATTTTGATGATATTTAATGCATTTTAAGTCCAAAAAGAACGATGAGACCATGTATAAAAGCCGTCTCATCAGGTTCCTTGTGCATTACTTGGTGTGTGCCTTTTGTTTGCTGCTTATCTCACAAGCTTATAAGCCCACCAGCTTATAGTGCTTAATCTGCCAAAAACAAGCTTAGCAAGCCAACTGTTTTGCTAAGTTCATTGGTCTAGACCTCTAGACTTGATCTAAAACAGCTTCTAACAAGCTTATTCACATCTCATAACCAAGTTCTGCAAGTTTGGTGAATTTTGGAGTGAGTTGACTTTCGTTGACCACGGCAAAAAGTGCTTATCAATTAGTTTAGCTTATTGAAACGTGCCACAACCTAGTTTTTGTACTTTTCATCATTTATCTCACCTTTTAAGCTCTACTGGAAGAAATCAGAACTTAATAAGAGCTTTTCACTAGGAAATTAAGTTTTCTTATTTTAAAAGAGTGCTTATTGGTTCACACAGCTTATTGTACTTGGCTTATTGGGATTTTCTTTGTTGATTAGTCTTAGTTAAGTTATTTGTGAGCTTTTGCAACAAACTAGAGCTTCTGAAACAGCCTAGAACTCTATCCCGACTATTTTGTCATTTTGTGGGATTGTTCTTTGCTTATTTCTGGCTTATTGAGTGTGCTTTTTCAAAATTTCTTTTTACTGGTCTCTTTAATATCCCAAAAGAAGGTTGTGTGTCAAATTAGAGCTTATGGCATTGGCTTATTGCTTAATGGGCTTATTGGCCCAATAAGAATAAGCTGTGTGTTCATTAAGCTGTGATAAGCTCATTTTCAGCTTTTGGGCCTTCAGAGTTTTGTTTTTAGAATTGAATTTTGAGTCAGATAGGGCTTTTCCAAGTCATTTGGGCTTATTTTGACTTTTTGGGCTAAAAAGCCCATTAAGGTTGACTGAATTTGCTTTTAGCCCATTTGGGGGCCCATTAGGGGTAAGTTGGTAATTTTACTTTCATTTTCTGATTATTTAGGTTAAAATAAACTAGTTTGCAAGTTTTTAGATTTTTTATAATTTTTGGATTTTTAATATTATTTTATTTTTATTTTTCAAATTTCACATTTTTGCACTTTTTACATTTTTCTTAGCTTAAATACATTGAAATATGATTTTTGCAACTCTTAGATTAATTTTATCATCTTTAGATTAATTTTTACAATTATTTTAAGTTTTAATAGTTTTTAAATCATTTTAAATAGTTTTTCTTAGTTTAAAATTTTATAAAAATAGTTTTTAATCTTTTTAGGTCATTTTAGAGGTTTACCAATTGAAAAATCTTTATTTGGGCTTTTTGATAATTAATTTGATTTTTAGGGCTTTAATTAGCATTTAAAAATTAATATTTTAATTAATTAAAAGGTTTGAAAAAGTTTTGATCATTGGTAGACTCTTAGTTTATTTATTTTGATTTTTGGTAAATTTTTGGGAATTTTTAGAATTAATTTTTATTTTTGTACTTTTTACGGTTTTACGTTTAGTTATCGTAGTAATTAATTTCATGTCTTCGTCATTCTCTTTTCTCATCCTCTTCTATCCAATATTAATCTCAAACCAATTACGAATTACTCACACACATATACCTCCTTGTGAAACGAATTTCATTGGGTCATTAGTGCTTGATTTTCCTAAATCATCACTTAATACTTACCGCTTTTACGCCTTTTTCCTAAAAGGTGTAATTTACCACAATCATTTTGGCGCCGCTGCCGGGGAGGTGTGTCGTGATTAATTTGTCTTGTTGTTTTTAATATTAACCATAAATAGTATTTGTATTAATAGAAATCTACTAATACGTATTATCGGTTTTTTGATTTTTCTTGTTAAATTATTATTACTATATTGTATTAAGTACCACAATCAATACAAAATATCTCCAAAAGTGTGAAAACACAACCTTAATTGGGATTTGATCTCCTAATTATTGTATTCGAATCTCAAACAAAAGAAAAAGGCAAAAATAGATAAATACTTTCGTGAAGCTCGATTTTGAAAAATACGAACTATAAGGTGGGTATAAGGCGGGTATTATAAAATATACCCTAAGGAAAAAGGCTCTTAAGTGCTTCGCGCAGCCTCGTTTCCCCGCTTGCTTGTGAGTATTTTGAGCTTGAAGGCTAATCGAGGGTTTTGCCGCCCAAAGTATTATTACGTATAATATATTTGCTTGGTTTTCTTTGTGATTAAACCCTCTTGAACAATTTGGATTTCACCAAAGTTCTAAAGTCATTCGTAGGCGTTCACTCCATGTGATCGTTTTCATTCTTTTGAGGCTTCTTTAATCAAGAGTTTGATTCGAGGAGAGATTTGGTAGATTGTTGTCTACGAAGATACACCAAAATCTAAAAAAATAAAAAACAATCAAAAACACAAAAAAAAATTGAAAATTCACAAAACACCCAAAAAGAATCTTCTTTGCTCACGTCCCATTCTTCGTGAAGTTTATGATCACTCGTAATCAAGCAAAACGAGCTCGTAAACATCGTCAAAATCAAGGAAATCAAGAGACGTTGATTGAAGAACAAACTCCAATTGTTGAACCTATTGTAGAACAAGAAGTCGTCATGGCTAATCGTACTATGATGGAGTTGCTTCAAGCACCCATCGAGGGTTTTGGAGAGGCCATTGTGATTCCCGCTATCCTTGCGGAGAATTTCGAGATTAAGACGGGTTTAATGTCGATGTTGCAAGCAAATAAGTTTAGAGGTCATGAGAAAGACAACCCGCATTACCACATAAGGAATTTTAATCGTCTCACCGCAACTAGCAAGTTTAAGGATGTTCCTAATGACGCCATTAAGATGATGTTGTTTCCATACTCGTTAGATGGACCCGCAAAAATTTGGCTTGAGAAAGAACCGCCAAATTCGATTTTGACATGGGGTGATCTCGTTTCTAAGTTTGTGAACAAATTTTTTACACCATCTAAAACAACACATTTGAAAAATGAGATTTCAAGATTTGTACAACGAAATAATGAAAGTTTTTCAATGACATGGGAACGATTTAAAGAAATATTACATGAATGTCCACACCATGATTTTTCGGAATTGCATCAAGTTGATACTTTTTATAATGGGCTTAATGATCATGAACGAGATTATTTGAATGCCGCCGCGGGTGGTAATTTTTTGTGCAAAACGACCGATGAGGCTTTAAAGATTATCGAGAATAGATCTAAGGTTTATAGCCCTCGTAACACATGGAGTGTTGCCAATATGGGTTCGTCATCGTGGTCATCGTCTCGTAGCATTAATGCCTTACATGATGAAGCTAATGAGGAAAATCGGTTTTTCGATAGATTTGCTAATCTTATGACTCATTGGAAAGCACAAAAGGCTTTGAATTCCGCTTCGGTTAAAGCGGTTGATAAGAGTTGTTTGTCTTGTGGTGGAGCTCATGATCTTTACTAGTGCATTACCGCCGGTGGTAACACTTCGAGTGCTTACGTAGCAACGGGAACTTATAACCAAAACGGCCAAGGTTCCCGCCCAAATCAAGCTCCACCAAATCAAAATGCTAATAACTATCGAAACAACAATCAAGGTGGTAATTATCAAGACAATTCACGTAACTACAACAAAGGGAATTATCAAAGTGGGAATGGACAAGTCACTAATCAAAACCAAAACCGTGATTTTCAAAACACTACACAAGGTTTTCAAAATGCTCACACTAAAAAACTTCAAGGAGAATTTTTGGATTATGCTAAAGCAAATGATGCTAAGTTTGATAACATGCAACGTGCGATGATTAGCTTAAGATCCGAGTTGAAAAACGAGCTTAAAAACGAACTTGCTAATGAACTTAAGCCTCATGATAATAAAATGGAAGGAAATGTCCAACGTCTTCAACAAAATCAACAAAAGATGGAACAAGGACAACATGAGATTAAGCAAGAATTGTTAAAAGCGGATTTAAGGCAATCAAAATTTGAAGATCGAATGGCAAAAATGTTTGAAGCAATCATGTGTAAACCCTCTTCCTCGGATGGTCTTCCTAGTGATACCATTGCAAACCCGAAGGGAGAAATGAAGGTTATTACTACACGAAGTGCTAAAACTTTCAAAGGACCAATCTCTCGTCCAAGTACTTCTACGGAGAAGGAAATCGAGAAAGAACCCGAGGTGATGGTCGAAAAGGAGCATATCACAATCCGACGAAGTACCGCTCATACCACACCTACGGTTTAACCAATACCAATTGTGGAACCCGAGATTCCAAGGCCGTTGCCTAATGTCCAACCCACACCACCCTTACCTTACCCTTCGAGACGAAACAAAGAGAAATTGCAAGAACGTAACAAACAACAAATCGAGCTTTTAATAAAAATGTTTCAACAAGTGCATTTTGATGTGAGTTTAGCCGACGCGTTGTTATATATGCCTCGTTTTGCCTCCACTTTTAAAAGTATGATGAGCGATAAGGAAAAGCTTTCAAAGCTTGCTACTTGTTCTTCGGTTTATCTTAACCGCATACTGGAAAAAGTTGGTGACCCCGGAAAGTTTCTCATTCCTTGTGACATACAAGATATGAAAGAATGCCTCGCCTTGGCCGATCTTGGTGCGAGCATTAATTTGATGCCATTTTCCATTTGGAAATCGCTTTCGCTTCCGGCTCTTACTCCTTCTAACATGTCTATCGAGATGGCCGATCATTCTACGATTCTAGCATCTGGAGTAGCCGAAGATGTTTTCGTGAAAGTGGGGAAGTTCTACTATCCCGTTGATTTTATAGTAGTTGACATCCCCGCGGATCCTCAAATTTCTCTAATTTTAGGTCGTCCATTTTTAGACACCTCGAGATCGCTTATCGACGTTCATGCAAGAACTATCATTTTGAGATTCAACGAAGAGGAACTTGTTATAAACGCTACTCAAAACTCAAAACCTTCTCATGTTTATGCAATCGCTACCATCAATCACATTGACTTAGTTGATGTGGTTTGCGATGAGTTTTCACAAGAAGTGTTAGGTTTTTCCGATAGCTCGTCAAGTGGCAATCCCACTATTTTGGATCCGATTCTTGCTAATTCTACACCAAATCTCACTCCATTCCAAGGAGGCGATTTTACTTCGAATGAAATCCACAATGAAGATAAGGTGTTTATTAGTGATGATACTTCTATTCCACCATTTCTTCCACCGATGGAAGTTATGAGTGTTGAGCCAAAATCTTCAATCGAGGAACCACCTATCCTTGAATTGAAAGATCTTCCATCTCACCTTGAATACGCATTCTTGGAAGGTGATGACAAGTTGCCGGTTATTATTGCAAGAGGTCTTGCTAATGATGAAAAAACCGAGCTCTTGAAAGTTCTTAAAGCTCATAAAGGGGCAATTGCGTGGAAAATTTCCGACATTAAGGGTATTGACCCAAAATTTTGTACTCACAAGATTTTAATGGAGGAGGACTACAAACCCGCAATTCAAAGTCAAAGAAGGGTAAACCCCAAAATTCATGATGTCATCAAAAAGGAAGTTTTAAAACTCCTTGACGCGGGAATAATTTATCCTATCTCCGATAGCCCATGGGTGAGCCCAATCCATTGTGTCCCTAAAAAGGAAGGAATGACCGTTGTGCCTAATGAAAACAACGAGTTAATTCCCACTCGTGTTGTGACCGGTTGGAGGGTGTGTATTGACTACCGAAATTTAAATGACGCCACTCGTAAAGACCACTTTACTTTGCCCTTCATGGATCAAATGTTGGAGCGACTCGCGGGAAATAAATTCTATTGCTTTTTTGATGGTTTTTCCGGTTACTTTCAAATCCCTATCGACCCTCGTGATCAAGAGAAGACTACGTTTACGTGTCCTTATGGAACGTTTTCTTATCGTAGGATGCCTTTCGGACTTTGTAATGCACCGGGTACGTTTCAACGGTGTATGATGGCCATTTTTCACGATATAATCAAGAATTCGATGGAAGTATTTATGGATGACTTTTCGGTGTTTGGAAATTCGTTCACGTCGTGTTTATCCAATCTCGAGCAAATGTTAAAACGTTGTGAAGAAACCAATCTTGTGCTTAATTGGGAAAAATGTCATTTCCTATGTAAACAAGGAATCGTCTTAGGACATAAGGTCTTGAAAGCAGGGATTGAGGTCGATAAAGCTAAGGTAGACGTCATCGCCAAGTTACCTCATCCCAAAACCGTTAAGGGAGTTAGGAGTTTCCTAGGCCACGGGGGCTTTTATCGTCGTTTCATCAAAGACTTTTCGAAAATCTCTCGACCTATGACACACCTTCTCGAGAAGGATGCTCTTTTTAATTTCAATGAGAATTGTGTTAGAGCTTTCGAAACTCTTAAAAGGAAACTTACCGAAGCTCCCATTCTTGTTGCTCCTAATTGGGAATTACCCTTTGAAATCATGTGCGATGCAAGTGATTATGCTATAGGGGCCGTCTTAGGGCAACGTTATGAAAAGCATTTCCGTCCTATCCATTATGCTAGTAAGAGGATGACCGAGGCTCAATTAAAGTACACCACAACGGAAAAGGAATTCCTTGCCGTGGTCTATGCTTTTTAGAAATTCCGACCTTATCTCGTCTTAACTAAAAGCATCGTGTATTCCGACCATTCGGCTATCAACTATCTCTTAGCTAAGCAAGATGCTAAGCCGAGATTGCTTCGTTGGATGCTCCTCCTCCAAGAATTTGATGTCACCGTGCTTGACAAAAAAGGAGCCGAGAATCTAGCGGCCGATCATCTCTCTCGTCTAGAAGATCCTCACAAAGATGTTTTCGAGAACAAGGAAATCACCGAAACATTTCCTCTCGAGACTCTCGGTGTTGTGAATTCTAAAGACCCCACCCCATGGTTTGCCGACATTGCAAATTACCATGCGAGCAATTTCATTATCAAGGGTATGACGACACAACAAAAGCGAAAATTCTTTCGCGACGTCAAGTTCTATTTTTGGGACGACCCTTATCTCTTTCGGGTTTGTGCGGATCAACTCGTTCGACGTTGTGTTTTTGGTACCGAAGCTTCTAATATCCTTAGAGCTTGTCACGAGGGACCCACGGGTGGTCACCACGGTGATAATCTCACGGCTAAGAAAGTGTTCAATGACGGCTTCTTTTGCCTTCTATCTATCGCGATGCACACGCACTTGTAAAGTCGTGTGATTCGTGCCAACGTCAAGGAAAATCGTCTCAACGTGATGAAATGCCGCAAAACATAATTCAAGTGTGTGAGATTTTCGACATTTGGGGCATAGACTTTATGGGGCCGTTCCCATCGTCTCATGGTAACAAGTATATCCTCGTCGCGGTGGACTACCTTTCTAAGTGGGTGGAAGCTAAGGCTTTACCTACTAATGATGCTCGTGTGGTAGTGAAGTTTTTGAAACAACTATTCTCTCGGTTCGGAACCCCTCGTGCTATTATAAGCGATCGTGGAAACCATTTTTGTAATGACCAATTCGAGAAGGTCTTACAGAAATATGGAGTTACTCATCGTCTTTCTACGGCTTATCACACAAAAACGAGTGGGCAAGTCGAGGTTTCAAACCGAGATTTGAAGAGGATTTTAGAGAGACCGATTGGAGAAAACCGTGCTTCATGGTCCGACAAACTCGATGACGCTTTATGGGCCTTTAGGACCGCTTATAAGACACCTATCGGTTGTACTCCTTATAAGTTAGTCTATGGGAAGAATTGTCATTTGTCCATTGAATTGGAGCACAAGGCATATTGGGCACTTAAGCATGCAAACTTTGACTTAAAGACCGCGGGAGATCACCAGAAAATACAATTGAATGAATTGGATGAACTAAGAGACAATGCTTATGAAAATTCATTGATTTTCAAAGAAAAGACTAAAAAGTTTCATGATGCAAAGATTAAAACCGGGTTTTTAACGTTGGTGATCAAGTATTACTTTTTAACTCTAGACTTAAGATATTTTCTGGGAAATTGAAATCTCGTTGGTCGGGTCCTTTCACCGTTACACAAGTGTTTCCTTATGGGACCATCGAGCTAGCTCAAGATGATGGTCCTAACTTCAAGGTGAACGGACATAGGCTTAAGCACTACTTTGGTGGGGAAATTCCTTCAATGGTTGACCTCGACCAAGTCACCTTCCCCAATGATAATTAGCATTGAGGGGATCGAGTCAAGCTCATGACTCGGTAATCAAAAACAAGGTGCCTCGTGGGGGAGATCCTATGCTTATCCTTTTATGCTTTCTAATAAATAATGAGAAGGGATTTGTGCCCTTCCAACTCGTTGTCTCGTGGTTGTTTGTGATTGTGTTATCTAGATCATCATCATCTAAGATTAAAGACTCTCGTGTTCGTTTACGTGAGCCTCCATCGTTTGCTTGAAGAATTTTTTCACGAATCCATTGACATATCCTTTATTATTCTAACAATTATCTTTTAGCATAATTCATAAACGGCTTTAGATATATTGTTGATCACCCTTTCCATGCTAGATCCTAAGCATTCGATTCTTCGTCTCTAGTATGGGGGTGCTCCACCTTTAGACTCGAAACATTGAGGACAATGTTTACTTTTAGTATGGGGGGTGAATATGTACTTGCTTTGCTACGCCCTCACGCTTTCCAACTTCCAATGTTTTGTTGCTCATAAGGCTAAAAATGGCCAAATTTTAAAATTTTTCTTAGTTTTCATAAGTGTTTTTAAGACACGAATGTATATTTTCCGATGGGTAGTATAAGAGCTAATTTTTTACTTTATGGTCATTTGGAGCCCTTTACATTCCTTAACCCGTTCAATTCAAGTTTTGCTAGACTTTTATATAGGGAACTTTAAAACGCGAAGGTCTTAGCTTATTCGGGTTAAGAACAAGAACTTTTCGCAAGTTCCTATAATTGATCCTAGAAAGTCACTTATCAAGGGAACTATAAAATGCATTCTCTAAACTTGAAAAAGTCCAAGAAAGTGCAAGATCCTATAGGTGGCTTGAAAACCCAAAACTTTGATTTGATATAGTCTTAATGAAAGCTAATCTAAATTTGGCTTAATTTTGACTTGCATGGCTAAGTATTCACAAGTCTCTTTAATTAGAGGTCTTTATATAGTGAAGAACGAGAGATGATAGAGTTAGGCAAGTGATCATGCTAAACGTAGAACATGAAAATGTTCTTTCAAAAACTCATATGTTTTTAATTGTGGCTTTTTCTTCCCATAAGATCAATGCATTAAGAATAAAAATAATTGAAATAAGTAAGGTCGTACGATTTAAAAGGTTACTTAGCTTCTAGCACAAGATCGTTTAAAAGTTGCTCGGGGTTGAATAGAGTTCATAGCCAAGGCATAACTTATTGAAGCGGGACGCGAAGATTGGTGAAGATCCAAAAAGGCCCTAACAAGGCATGAGGAGCTCTATTTTGTTGTTAAAGATCCAAGATGATGGAAGTATCATTATTCCTAAATCAATATGAAGGATCGAGACACACGACGAAAAGCAATTACTCCCCTAAAGATCATGGAGAAAGTCTATCCAAAAAGACCCTTACAAGGTATGAGGATAAATATATCCAAGTCCGAAAAGGAGGCGGATCGTTGTATATCAAAATCCAAAATATAGATTGAAGAAAAATGATGAAGTCGTGGTCCAAATATGAAGAATCTCTCCAAAAAATGTCAAGTGAAGAAATTCCAAAATATGAAGAGAAGACCATAATTTTAATAACGTCTTCCCAAGATTTGAAGTATGAAGTACATGCCAAATATCGGTCCGAGAAAGGTCTCAAATCGTGAAACGAGCTATGCCAAGATATGAACTTAAGGAGATACATGAGAAGCCGTTTTAAAAGATTTTGTCCTTCGGATAACTATCGATTAAATCGTGCTACTTTGCTTTCGGACTAATAAATACTCAAATAAGTCAATATGAATCACTTGTGATCCATGACAAGTAGTTAAAAAATTCTAGAAACCCATTTCCTTTCATAATAACTAGGATTGCGGGGAGAAAAAGTATTACACAATTTGGACGTATGAGTAGTGTTAGCATTGTGACTTGTACCAACAATCATCTCGTTTTTTCACTTAGCATGGAATGTATGACAATCAAGGATGACGAAATTTACTCTATGGGACATTTACTTATTTATGTTCATTAACCCTAAAAGTCACATTCGTGATGAAAATCATACATTATGTCTTTACACATCTTCATAGTATTGTTGCAAGTCTTTTACTTTTCAATAAAGGTTAATAAAATTGAATCTTGGTGATGCTTAGATACTTTATTCTAGCAATGCGTGAGGGCACGGCAATGGATTAGTATGGGGGAGTGATGAGATGGCATTTATACATGATCTCATCGTTCTTTTCGGGCTTTAAATGCATTAAAATGTCATAAATTACCATATATATGCTTGTATTTGTTTACTTGTGTGTTTTAGGTATGGATATCTTGAAAAAGACAAAAGATCACAAGAAACAAGGAAAAACGGACACGAGAAACGAAGCCGTACAAAGAACCGGGCCCTAGTTCATGATTTATCCAAGATTAATCCTTGAAGACTTGAAGATGTACAAGAATGATCCTCAAAATGTGAAGAAATGACACTTAAAACCCTGTATATTCATAATTACAAGTTTGGTCCCTTAAGTTTGTCAAAATTAAAAAATGGTCCTTCAACTTTGAATAAATGGTAAGATTAGTCCCTCATCAATTCTAATTTGTCAAATATGGTCCCTCATGAAGTCAAAGATACTATGAAGACCTTTGAAGATCAAGAAAGTCCAAAATCAGTCCCTCAATTATGGAAAAATGGCAAAAACAACCCTTGAAACACTTTTGCCAAAGTTTTAGGGCAAAAGTGTGAAATTCATAACTTCAAATACAAAGGAATGTGTTTATGTTGACTGAAAAACGTGTTATGCATCTTTTCCCAAAAACAAAGGACCAAAACTGCCAAGTCTAAAGTTCAAATTCCTAAATAAGCGGGCAACATTTACTATAGAGATTTTTACCAGCCAAGAACAACCTTTTACCCAGGATTAAAAATGAAGAAAACAAAGGGGAAAAGGGAATTAGCTCATCTTACGTGTGATTCACCTCACCTCCATCACATCCCACAACAAAAACCTCAACTTCCACTACCAGAAAGATACCCCAAGCCCCAGTCACATGACGACACCTGTCAAAGAATCATGACATGGCAAAATCAACGAACTTAAACCTTTCCTTAGTCACCAAGCACTCAATGAACGTCCCTGATTCATCCAAGCAAGCTGGCAACAAGACTAGAAGATTCTGCAAGGCTAGTTTAGGAAATTCAGTTGCTAGGGTTTATGAATAGTGTTTTGTAAGCATTTGCCTATAAAAGGAGACCTCAACTTGTGAGAGTCCCTTGTTCCAGATTTTGGCTATTATCTTTGTAATTCCTTTTTATTTAAATAAAATTTGAATTTCTTATAAAAGTTGGTGTTAGAATAGCTGAAATCTGAGTTCCCTTTGATGTTATAGACCTTCCTTAATCTTGTGGTTAAGGCACGTCTATGTTTGTTAGGTTTTCTAAGGTTCAAAAACCTTGAAATCTTTGTTTCCGTTTTACCTATAATCTTGTACTAATCCTTAGCCAAGAGCCTAAAGCTCCTTCAAGCTTGTTGACACCAAGCCTGAGAAGAGATTTAAGCTATTGGATGAGTTGTTTGTTCATTTGTGTTGAAGAATCATAAGCATCAAAACCTTGTTCTACTTTGAACATCAGCAGGTTTTGATCTTCTTTGTGAAGAACCTTGGTCTTGTTCTTGTTGTTGAACAAGGTCCAAGGAGCATTGCTGGTCCTCCTAGGATGTTGTGGATGACATGTATGGCCTCTTGTTTAAGTTTCCCCTAAAAATTTCATGATATAGCCTGTTTTGGATTTTAGACTATGATTTTGTGTTCTTGTGTTTGAGGTTGTGATTTTTCTGTTTGAATCTGTTAGTAGTCATCTAGGAAGTGTGTTTGAATTATAAAATCAGTACGTTGTGCTTAGAAATCACAAGTTGCTTTGAGAAGTTGTGGATTAAGGTGTGTTTGTGTCTGCTGGTTCAAAGGCCTTAGGGCCTTGGAGCTTGGCTCCTTTTGGTTTATAACTATTTGTTTGCTGGTATGAAAGTTGTTTCAAGTGTTGGATAGGTCTAAAACAAGGTATAACTAAAAATCATAGGTTGCTAGTTTTTGAACACTTTTTTCAGTCAAACACATCAGCAGGTCTAATTTGATTGTTTGTTTGAATTAAGGTGTGAAACTTGGTTTGCTTATAGATTTGTTAGTTTTGCAACTCTGCATCATCTGGTTATAGAGTTTGGTTGCTTATTGAGAAGTCTATGGATTATTGAATTTCAGCTTTTGGTCATTTAGATCAACAAATGCATGATATGTGATTTGGATGTAATTGGTTTGATTCTTGTTGTTTCATGCTTGTATTTGGTTCCTTGTGCATTACTTGTTGTGTGACTTTTGTTTGCTGCTTATCTCACAAGCTTATAAGCCCACTAGCTTATAGTGCTTAATCTACCAAAAACAAGCTTAGCAAGCCAACATTTGGATGTATGTGATTAGGTCATTTTAGAGGTTTACCAATTGAAAAATCTTTATTTGGGCTTTTTGATAATTAATTTGATTTTTAGGGCTTTAATTAGCATTTAAAAATTAATATTTTAATTAATTAAAAGGTTTGAAAAAGTTTTGATCATTGGTAGACTCTTAGTTTATTTATTTTGATTTTTGGTAAATTTTTGGGAATTTTTAGAATTAATTTTAATTTTTGTACTTTTTACGGTTTTACGATTAGTCATCGTAGTAATTAATTTCACGTCTTCGTCATTCTCTTTTCTCATCCCCTTCTATCCAATATTAATCTCAAACCAATTACGAATTACTCACACACATATACCTCCTTGGGAAATGAACTTCATTGGGTCATTAGTGCTTGATTTTCCTAAATCATCACTTAATACTTACCGCTTTTACGCCTTTTTCCTAAAAGGTGTAATTTACCATAATCATTTTGGCGCCGCTGCCGGGGAGGTGTGTCGTGATTAATTTGTCTTGTTGTTTTTAATATTAACCATAAATAGTATTTGTATTAGTAGAAATCTACTAATACGTATTATCGGTTTTTTGGTTTTTCTTGTGAAATTATTATTACTATATTGTATTAAGTATCACAATCAATACAAAATATCTCCAAAAGTGTGAAAACACAACCTTAATTGGGATTTGATCTCCTAATTATTGTATTCGAATCTCAAACAAAAGAAAAAGGCAAAAATAGATAAATACTTTCGTGAAGCTCGATTTGGAAAAATACGAACTATAAGGTGGGTATAAGGCGGGTATTATAAAATATACCCTAAGGAAAAAGGCTCTTAAGTGCTTCGCGCCGCCTCGTTTCCCCGCTTGCTTGTGAGTATTTTGAGATTGAAGGCTAATCGAGGGTTTTGCCGCCCAAAGTATTATTACGTATAATATATTTGCTTGGTTTTCTTTGTGATTAGACCCTCTTGAACAATTTGGTTTTCACCAAGGTTCTAAAGTCATTCGAAGGCGTTCACTCCACGTGATCGTTTTCATTCTTTTGAGGCTTCTTTAATCAAGAGTTTGATTCGAGGAGAGATTTGGTAGATTGTTTTCTACGAAGATACACCAAAATCCAAAAAAATTTAAAACAATCAAAAACACAAAAAAAAAATTGAAGATTCACAAAACACCCAAAAAGAATCTTCTTTGCTCACCTCCCATTCTTCGTGAAGTTTATGATCACTCGTAATCAAGCAAAACGAGCTCGTAAACGTCGTCAAAATCAAGGAAATCAAGAGACGTTGATTGAAGAACAAACTCCAATTGTTGAACCTATTGTAGAACAAAAAGTCGTCATGGCTAATCGTACTATGATGGAGTTGCTTCAAGCACCCACCGAGGGTTTTAGAGAGGCCATTGTGATTCCCGCTATCCTTGCGGAGAATTTCGAGATTAAGACGGGTTTAATGTCGATGTTGCAAGCAAATAAGTTTAGAGGTCATGAGAAAGACAACCCGTATTACCACATAAGGAATTTTAATCGTCTCACCGCAACTAGCAAGTTTAAGGATGTTCCACATGACGCCATTAAGATGATGTTGTTTCCATACTCGTTAGATGGACCCGCAAAAATTTGGCTTGAGAAAGAACCGCCAAATTCGATTTTGACATGGGGTGATCTCGTCTCTAAGTTTGTGAACAAAATTTTTCCACCATCTAAAACAACACATTTGAAAAATGAGATTTCAAGATTTGTTCAACGAAATAATGAAAGTTTTTCAATGGCATGGGAACGATTTAAAGAAATGTTACATGAATGTCCACACCATGATTTTTCGGAATTGCATCAAGTTGATACTTTTTATAATGGGCTTAATGATCATGAACGAGATTATTTGAATGCCGCCACGGGTGGTAATTTTTTGTGCAAAACGACCGATGAAGCTTTAAAGATTATCGAGAATAGATCTAAGGTTTATAGCCCTCGTAACACACCGAGTGTTGCCAATATGGGTTCGTCATCGTCGTCATCGTCTCGTAGCATTAATGCCTTACATGATGAAGCTAATGAGGAAAATCGTTTTTTCGATAGATTTGCTAATCTTATGACTCATTGGAAAGCACAAGAGGCTTTGAATTCCGCTTCGGTTAAAGCGGTTGATAAGAGTTGTTTGTCTTGTGGTGGAGCTCATGATCTTTCCGAGTGCATTACCGCCGGTGGTAACACTTCGAGTGCTTACGTAGCAACGGGAACTTATAACCAAAATGGCCAAGGTTCCCGCCCAAATCAAGCTCCACCAAATCAAAATGCTAATAACTATCGAAACAACAATCAAGGTGGTAATTATCAAGGCAATTCACGTAACTACAACAAAGGGAATTATCAAAGTGGGAATGGACAAGTCACTAATCAAAACCAAAACCGTGATTTTCAAAACACTACACAAGGTTTTCAAAATGCTCACACTAAAAATCTTCAAGGAGAATTTTTAGATTATGCTAAAGCAAATGATGATAAGTTTGATAACATGCAACGTGAGATGATTAGCTTAAGATCCGAGTTGAAAAACGAGCTTAAAAACGAACTTGCTAGTGAACTTAAGACTCGTGCTAATAAAATGGAAGGAAATGTCCAACGTCTTCAACAAAATCAACAAAAGATGGAACAAGGACAACATGAGATTAAGCAAGAATTGTTAAAAGCGGATTTAAGGCAATCAAAATTTGAAGACCGAATGGCAAAAATGTTTGAAGCAATCATGTGTACTCTTCCTCGGGTGGTCTTCCTAGTGATACCATTGCAAACCCGAAGGGAGAAATGAAGGTTATTACTACACGAAGTGGTAAAACTTTCAAGGAACCAATCTCTCATCCAAGTACTTCTACGGAGAAGGAAATCGAGAAAGAACTCGAGGTGATGGTCGAAAAGGAGCATATCACAATCCCATGAAGTACCGCTCATACCACACCTACGGTTTAACCAATACCAATTCGAGACGAAACAAAGAGAAATTGAAAGAACGTAGCAAACAACAAATCGAGCTTTTAATAAAAATGTTTCAACAAGTGCATTTTGATGTGAGTTTAGCCGACGCGTTGTTATATATGCCTCGTTTCGCCTCCACTTTTAAAAGTATGATGAGCGATAAGGAAAAGCTTTCAAAGCTTGCTAATTGTTCTTCGGTTTATCTTAACCGCATACCGGAAAAAGTTGGTGACCCCGGAATGTTTCTCATTCCTTGTGACATACAAGATATGAAAGAATGCCTCGCCTTGGCCGATCTTGGTGCGAGCATTAATTTGATGCCATTTTCCATTTGGAAATCGCTTTCGCTTCCGGCTCTTACTCCTTCTAACATGTCTATCGAGATGGCCGATCATTCTACGATTCTAGCATGTGGAGTAGCCGAAGATGTTTTCGTGAAAGTGGGGAAGTTCTACTATCCCGTTGATTTTATAGTAGTTGACATCCCCGCGGATCCTCAAATTCCTCTAATTTTAGGTCGTCCATTTTTAGACACCTCAAGATCACTTATCAACGTTCATGCAAGAACTATCACTTTGAGATTCAACGAAGAGGAACTTGTTATAAACGCTACTCAAAACTCAAAACCTTCTCATGTTTATGCAATAGCTACCATCAATCACATTGACTTAGTTGATGTGGTTTGCGATGAGTTTTCACAAGAAGTGTTAGGTTTTTCCGATAGCTCGTCAAGTGGCAATCCCACTATTTTGGATCCGATTCTTGCTAATTCTACACCAAATCTCACTCCATTCCAAGGAGGCGATTTTACTTCGAATGAAATCCACAATGAAGATAAGGTGTTTATTAGTGATGATACTTCTATTCCACCATTTCTTCCACCGATGGAAGTTATGAGTGTTGAGCCAAAATCTTCAATCGAGGAACCACCTATCCTTGAATTGAAAGATCTTCCATCTCACCTTGAATACGCATTCTTGTAAGGTGATGACAAGTTGCCGGTTATTATTGCAAGAGGTCTTGCTAATGATGAAAAAACCGAGCTCTTGAAAGTTCTTAAAGCTCATAAAGGGGTAATTGCGTGGAAAATTTCCGACATTAAGGGTATTGACCCAAAATTTTGTACTCACAAAATTTTAATGGAGGAGGACTACAAACCCGTAATTCAAAGTCAAAGAAGGGTAAACCCCAAAATTCACGATGTCATCAAAAAGGAAGTTTTAAAACTCCTTGACGCGGGAATGATTTATCCTATCTCCGATAGCCCATGGGTGAGCCCAATCCATTGTGTCCCTAAAAAGGGAGGAATGACCGTTGTGTCTAATGAAAACAACGAGTTAATTCCCACTCGTGTTGTGACCGGTTTGAGGGTGTGTATTGACTACCGAAAGTTAAATGACGTCACTCGTAAAGACCACTTTCCTTTGCCCTTCATGGATCAAATGTTGGAGCGACTCGCGGGAAATGAATTATATTTCTTTTTAGATGGTTTTTCCGGTTACTTTCAAATCCCTATCGACCCTCGTGATCAAGAGAAGACTAAGTTTACGTGTCCTTATGGAACGTTTGCTTATCGTAGGATGCCTTCGGACTTTGTAATGCACCGGGTACGTTTTAACGGTGTATGATGGCCATTTTTCACGATATGATCGAGAAGTCGATGGAAGTATTTATGGATGACTTTTCGGTGTTTGGCAATTCGTTCACGTCGTGTTTATCCAATCTTGAGCGAATGTTAAAACGTTGTGAAGAAACCAATCTTGTGCTTAATTGGGAAAAATGTCATTTCATGTGTAAACAAGGAATCGTCTTAGGACATAAGGTATCGAAAGCGGGGATTGAGGTCGATAAAGCTAAGGTAGACGTCATCGCCAAGTTACCTCATCCCAAAACCGTTAAGGGAGTTAGGAGTTTCCTAGGCCACGGGGGCTTTTATCGTCGTTTCATAAAAGACTTTTCGAAAATCTCTCGACCTATGACACACCTTCTCGAGAAGGATGCTCCTTTTAATTTCAATGAGGATTGTGTTAGAGCTTTCGAAACTCTTAAAAGGAAACTTACCGAAGCTCCCATTCTTGTTGCTCCTAATTGGGAATTACCCTTTGAAATCATGTGCGATGCAAGTGATTATGCTATAGGAGCCGTCTTAGGGCAACGTTATGAAAAATATTTACGTCCTATCCATTACGCTAGTAAGAGGATGACCGAGGCTCAATTAAAGTACACCACAACGGAAAAGGAATTCCTTGCCGTGGTCTATGCTTTTGAGAAATTCCGACCTTATCTCGTCTTAACTAAAAGCATCGTGTATACCGACCATTCGGCTATGAAGTATCTCTTAGCTAAGCAAGATGCTAAGCCGAGATTGCTTCGTTGGATGCTCCTCCTCCAAGAATTTGATGTCACCGTGCTTGACAAAAAAGGAGCCGAGAATCTAGCGGCCGATCATCTCTCTCGTCTAGAAGATCCTCACAAAGATGTTTTCGAGAACAAGGAAATCACCGAAACATTTCCTCTCGATACTCTCGGTGTTGTGAATTCTAAAGACCCCACCCCATGGTTTGCCGACATTGCAAATTACCATGCGGGCAATTTCATAATCAAGGGTATGACGACACAACAAAAGCGAAAATTCTTTCGTGACTTCAAGTTCTATTTTTGGGACGACCCTTATCTCTTTCGGGTTTGTGCGGATCAACTCGTTCGACGTTGTGTTTTTGGTACCGAAGCTTCTAATATCCTTAGAGCTTGTCACGAGGGACCCACGGGTGGTCACCACGGTGATAATCTCACGGCTAAGAAAGTGTTCGATGACGGCTTCTTTTGGCCTTCTATCTATCGTGATGCACACGCACTTGTAAAGTCGTGTGATTCATGCCAACGTCAAGGGAAATCATCTCAACGTGATGAAATGCCGCAAAACATAATTCAAGTGTGTGATATTTTCGACATTTGGGGCATAGACTTTATGGGGCCGTTCCCATCGTCTCATGGTAACAAGTATATCCTCTTCGTGGTGGACTACCTTTCTAAGTGGGTGGAAGCTAAGGCTTTACCTACTAATGATGCTCGTGTGGTAGTGAAGTTTTTGAAACAACTATTCTCTAGGTTCGGAACCCCTCGTGCTATTATAAGCGATCGTGGAACCCAATTTTGTAATGACCAATTCGAGAAGGTCTTAAAGAAATATGGAGTTACTCATCGTCTTTCTACGGCTTATCACCCACAAATGAGTGGGCAAGTCGAGGTTTCGAACCAAGCTTTGAAGAGGATTTTATAGAGATCGATTGGAGAAAACCGTGCTTCATGGTCCGACAAACTCGATGACGCTTTATGGGACTATAGGACCGTTATAAGACACCTATCGGTTGTACTCCTTATAAGTTAGTCTATGGGAAGAATTGTCATTTGTCCATTGAATTGGAGCACAAGGCATATTGGGCACTTAAGCATGCAAACTTTGACTTAAAGACCGCGGGAGATCACCGGAAAATACAATTGAATGAATTGGATGAACTAAGAGACAATGCTTATGAAAATTCATTGATTTTCAAAGAAAAGACTAAAAAGTTTCATGATGCAAAGATTAAAAACCGGGTTTTTAACGTTGGTGATCAAGTATTACTTTTTAACTCTAGACTTAAGATATTTTCTGGGAAATTGAAATCTCGTTTGTCGGGTCCTTTAACCGTTACACAAGTGTTTCCTTATGGGACCATCGAGCTAGCTCAAGATGATGGTCCTAACTTCAAGGTGAACGGACATAGGCTTAAGCACTACTTTGGTGGGGAAATTCCTTCAATGGTTGACCTCGACCAAGTCACCTTCCCCAATGATAATTAGCATTGAGGGGATCGAGTCGAGCTCATGACTCGGTAATCAAAAATGAGGTGCCTCGTGGGGGAGATCCTATGCTTATCCTTTTATGCTTTCTAATAAATAATGAGAAGGGATTTGTGCCCTTCCAACTTGTTGTCTCGTGGTTGTTTGTGATTGTGTTATCTAGATCATCATCATCTACGATTAAAGACTCTCGTGTTCGTTTACGTGAGCCTCCATCGTTTGCTTGAAGAAGTTTTTCACGAATCCATTGACATATCCTTTATTGTTCTAACAATTATCTTTTAGCATAATTCATAAACGGCTTTAGAGATATTGTTGATCACCCTTTCCATGCTAGAACCTAAGCATTTGATTCTTCATCTCTAGTATGGGGGTGCTCCACCTTTAGACTCGAAACATAGAGGACAATGTTTAATTTTAGTATGGGGGGTGAATATGTACTTTCTTTGCTACGCCCTCACGCTTTCCAACTTTTAATGTTTTGTTGCTAATAAGGCTAAAAATGGCCAAATTTTAAAAATTTTCTTAGTTTTCATAAGTGTTTTTAAGACACAAATGTATATTTTGCGATGGGTAGAATAAGAGCTAATTCTTGACTTGATGGGCATTTGGATCCCTTTACATTCCTTAACCCGCTCAATTCAAGTTTTGCTAGACTTTTATATAGGGAACTTTAAAACGCGAAGGTCTTAGCTTATTCGGGTTAAGAACAAGAACTTTTTGCAAGTTCCTATAATTGATCCTAGAAAGTCACTTATCAAGGGAACTATAAAATGCATTCTCTAAACTTGAAAAAAATCCAAGAAAGTGCAAGATCCTATAGGTGGCTTGAAAACCCAAAACATTGATTTGATATAGTCTTAATGAAAGCTAATCCAAATTTGGCTTAATTTTGACTTGCATGGCTAAGTATTCACGAGACTCTTTAATTAGAGGTATTTATATAGTGAAGAACGAGAGATGATAGAGTTAGACAAGTGATCATGCTAAACGTAGAACATGAAAATGTTCTTTCAAAAACTCATATGTTTTTAATTGTGGCTTTTTCTTCCCATAAGATCAATGCACTGGGAATAAAAATAATTGCAATAAGTAAGGTCGTACGATTTGAAAGGTTACTTAGCTTCTAGCACAAGATCGTTTAAAAGTTGCTCGGGGTTGAATAGAGTTCATAGCCAAGGCATAAATTATTGAAGCGGGACGCGAAGATTGGTGAAGATCCAAAAAGGCCCTAACAAGGCATGAGGAGCTCTATTTTGTTGCTAAAGATCCAAGATGATGTGAAGTATCATTATTCCTAAATCAATATGAAGGATCGAGACACACGACGAAAAGCAATTACTCCCCTAAAGATCATGGAGAAAGTCTATCCAAAAATACCCTTACAAGGTATGAGGATAAATATATCCAAGTCCGAAAAGGAGGCGGATCGTTTTATATCAAAATCCAAAATAAAGATTGAAGAAAAATGATGAAGTCGTGGTCCAAATATGAAGAATCTCTCCAAAAAACGTCAAGTGAAGAAATTCCAAAATATGAAGAGAAGACCATAATTTCAATAACGTCTTCCCAAGATTTGAAGTATGAAGTACATGCCAAATATCGGTCCGAGAAAGGTCTCAAATCGTGAAACGAGTTATGCCAAGATATGAACTTAAGGAGATACACGAGAAGCCGTTTTAAAAGATTTTGTCCTTCGGCTAACTATCGATTAAATCGTGCTACTTTGCTTTCGGACTAATAAATACTCAAATAAGTCAATATGAATCACTTGTGATCTATGACAAGTAGTTAAAAAATTCTAGAAACCCATTTTCTTTCGTAATAACTAGGATTACGGGGAGAAAAAGTATTACACAATTTGGACGTATGAGTAGTGTTAGCATTGTTACTTGTACCAACAATGATCTCATTTTTGCACTTAGCATGGAATGTATGACAATCAAGGATGACGAAATTTACTCTATGGGACATTTACTTGTTTCTATTCATTAACCCTAAAAGTCACATTCGTGATGAAAATCATACATTATGTCTTTACACATCTTCATAGTATTGTTGCAAGTCTTTTACTTTTCAATAAAGGTTAATAAAATTGAATCTTGGTGATGCTTAGATACTTTTTTCTAGCAATGCGTGAGGGCACGAAAATGGCTTAGTATGGGGGAGTGATGAGATGACGTTTATACATGATCTCATCGTTCTTTTCGGACTTTAAATGCATTAAAATGTCATAAATTACCATATATATGCTTGTATTTGTTTACTTGTGTTTTTTAGGTATGGATATCGTGAAAAAGACAAAAGATCACAAGAAAAAGGAAAAACGGACACGAGAAACGAAGCCATACAAAGAACCGGGCCCTAGTTCATGATTTATCCAAGATTATACCTTGAAGACTTGAAGATGTACAAGAATGATCCTCAAAATGTGAAGAAATGACACTTAAAACCCTTGTATATTCATAATTACAAGTTTGGTCCCTTAAGTTTGTCAAAATTACAAAATGGTCCTTCAACTTTGAAGAAATGGCAAGATTAGTCCATCATCAATTCTAATTTGTCAAATATGGTCCCTCATGAAGTCAAAGATACTATGAAGACCTTTGAAGATCAAGAAAGTCCAAAATCAGTCCCTCAATTATGGAAAAATGGCAAAAACAACCCTTGAAACACTTTTGCCAAAGTTTTGGGGCAAAAGTGTGAAATTCATAACTTCAAATACAAAGGAATGTGTTTATGTTGGCTGAAAATCGTGTTATGCATCTTTTCCCAAAAACAAAGGACCAAAACTGCCAAGTCTAAAGTTCAAATTCCTAAATAAGCGGGTAACATTTACTGTAGAGATTTTTACCAGCCAAGAACAACCTTTTACCCAGGATTAAAAATGAAGAAAACAAAGGGGAAAAGGGAATTAGCTCATCTCACGTGTGATTCACCTCACCTCCATCACATCCCACCACAAAAACCTCAACTTCCACTACCAGAAAGATACCCCAAGCCCCACTCACATGACGACACCTGGCAAAGAATCATGACATGGCAAAATCAACGAACTTAAACCTTTCCTTAGTCACCAAGCACTCAATGAACGTCCCTGATTCATCCAAGCAAGCTGGCAACAAGCCTAGAAGATTCTACAAGGCTAGTTTAGGAAATTCAGTTGCTAGGGTTTATGAATAGTGTTTTGTAAGCATTTGCCTATAAAAGGAGACCTCAACTTGTGAGACTCCCTTGTTCCAGATTTTGGCTATTATCTTTGTAATTCCTTTTTATTTAAATAAAATTTGAATTTCTTAAAATTGTGAAATCTCTTTTGTGTTTTATAAAAGTCGGTGTTAGAATAGCTGAAATCTGAGTTCCCTTTGATGTTATAGACCTTCCTTAATCTTGTGGTTAAGGCACGTCTATGTTTGTTAGGTTTTCAAAGGTTCAAAAACCTTGAAATCTTTGTTTCTGTTTTACCTATAATCTTATACTAATCCTTAGCCAAGAGCCTAAAGCTCCTTCAAGCTTGTTGACACCAAGCCTGATAAGAGATTTAAGCTATTAGGTGAGTTGTTTGTTCATTTGTGTTGAAGAATCATAAGCATCAAAACCTTGTTCTACTTTGAACATCAGCAGGTTTTGATCTTCTTTATGAAGAACCTTGGTCTTGTTCTAGTTGTTGAACAAGGTCCAAGGAGCATTGATGGTCCTCCTAGGATGTTGTGGAGGACAGGTATGGCCTCTTGTTTTAGATTCCCCTAAAAATTTCATGATATAGCCTGTTTTTGGATTTTGGACTGTGATTTTGTGTTCTTGTGTTTGAGGTTGTGATTTTTGTGTTTGAATCTGTTAGTAGTCATCTAGGAAGTGTGTTTGAATTATAAAGTCAGTAGGTTGTGCTTAGAAATCACAAGTTGCTTTGAGAAGTTGTGGATTAAGGTGTGTTTGTGTCTGCTGGTTCAAAGGCCTTAGGGCCTTGGAGCTTGGCTCCTTTTGGTTTATAACTATTTGTTTGCTGGTATGAAATTTGTTTCAAGTGTTGGATATGTCTAAAACAAGGTATAACTAAAAATCATAGGTTGCTAGTTTTTGAACACTTTTTTCAGTCAAACACATCAGTAGGTCTAATTTGTTTGTTTGTTTGAATTAAGGTGTGAAACTTGGTTTGCTTATAGATTTGTTGGTTGTGCAACTCTGCATCATCTGGTTTTAGAGTTTGGTTGCTTATTAAGAAGTCTATGGCTTATTGAATTTCAGCTTTTGGTCATTTATATCAGCAAATGCATGATATGTTATTTGGATGCAATTGGTTTGATTCTTGTTGTTTCATGCTTGTATTTGGTTCCTTGTGCATTACTTGGTGTGTGCCTTTTGTTTGCTGCTTATCTCACAAGATTATAAGCCCACAGGCTTATAGTGCTTAATCTGCCCAAAACAAGCTTAGCAAGCCAACTATTTTGCTAAGTTCTTTGGTCTAGACCTCTAGACTTGATCCAAAACAGCTTCTAACAAGCTTATTCATATCTCATAACCAAGTTCTACAAGTTTGGTGAATTTTGGAGTGAGTTGACTTTCGTTGACCAAGGCAAAAAGTGCTTATCAATCAGTTTAGCTTATTGAAACGTGCCACAACCTAGTTTTTGTACTTTTCATCATTTATCTCACCTTTTAAGCTCTACTGGAAGAAATCAGAACTTAATAAGAGCTTTTCACTAGGAAATTAAGTTTTCTTATTTTAAAAGAGTGCTTATTGGTTCACACAGCTTATTGTACTTGGCTTATTGGGATTTTCTTTGTTGATTAGTCTTAGTTAAGCTATTTGTGAGCTTTTGCAACAAACTAGAGCTTCTAAAACAGCCTAGAACTCTATCCTGACTATTTTGTCGTTTTGTGGAATTGTTCTTTGCTTATTTCTGGCTTATTGAGTGTGCTTTTTCAAATTTCTTTTTACAGATCTCTTTAGTATGCCAAAATAAGGTTGTGTGTCAAATTAGAGCTTATGGCATTGGCTTATTGCTTAATGGGCTTATTGGCCCAATAAGAATAAGTTGTGTGTTCATTAAGCTGTGATAAGCTCATTTTCAACTTTTGGGCCTTCAGAGTTTTGTGTTTAGAATTGAATTTTGAGTCAGATAGGGCTTTTCCAAGTCATTTGGGCTTATTTTGACTTTTTGGGCTAAAAAGCCCATTAAGGTTGACTGAATTTCCTTTTAGCCCATTTGGGGGCCCATTAGGGGTAATTTGGTAATTTTACTTTCATTTTCTGATTATTTAGGTTATAATAAACTAGTTTGCAAGTTTTTAGATTTTTTATAATTTTTGGATTTTTAATATTATTTTATTTTTATTTTTCAAATTTCACATTTTTGCACTTTTTATATTTTTCTTAGCTTAAATACATTGAAATAGGGTTTTTGCAACTCTTAGATTAATTTTATCATCTTTAGATTAATTTTAATAATTATTTTAAGTTTTAATAGTTTTTAAATCATTTTAATAGTTTTTCTTAGTTTAAAAATTTATAAAAATAGTTTTTAATCTTTTTAGGTCATTTTAGAGGTTTACCAATTGAAAAATCTTTATTTGGGCTTTTTGATAATTAATTTGATTTTTAGGGCTTTAATTAGCATTTAAAAATTAATATTTTAATTAATTAAAAGGTTTGAAAAAGTTTTGATCATTGCTAGACTCTTAGTTTATTTATTTTGATTTTTGGTAAATTTTTGGGAATTTTTAGAATTAATTTTTATTTTTGTACTTTTTACGGTTTTACGTTTAGTCATCGTAGTAATTAATTTTACGTCTTCGTCATTCTCTTTTCTCATCCCCTTCTATCCAATATTAATCTCAAACCAGTTACGAATTACTCACACACATATACCTCCTTGGGAAACGAACTTCATTGGGTCATTAGTGCTTGATTTTCCTAAATCATCACTTAATACTTACCGCTTTTACACCTTTTTCCTAAAAGGTGTAATTTACCACAATCACTGGTCCCTACCGTTTCCATGGTTCCTGGTAGAAGATTTGCTAGAGTGTCAGAATTATGAGTTATAACATGAAATCATAAGAAAATGTGTAAGTATTAGGTACTGCTGCCGTTGGAGTGTCCAGCGTTGTTACGGTAATTATCATTACCGCCACGCCTATCCGTAGCAGAACGGTCGTTAGTCTGACCGTTTCCCTTGGGCTGATTAGGCTGCTGCTGAGTAACCGGCTGAGACCGGTGCCCAGTTAAGATACAATTTAAAGAGATGAATAATTGACATATAAAGAAGAATACGGATTGATCACCGCTTGAATACGAATGTTTACCTCTTGTCGGGTTTCTCAGCTTCCCCGAACTCATCTCTCTCATGCAGCATTTCCAGCTTACGTGTCGCATCGGCCACTTGGGCTATAGTGTTGAACGTAGCACACACACCAGATTGTTTGCGCCCGATGTGCGAAGAGCCCACCTAAAGTGATGTGCCTGCTCTTCAGGAGTACCTGCCGCTGCACCAAGGAAACCAGCTAAGCGAAGAAAGCGCTGCATAAACTCATTGCCATTCTCCCCAGCTCTCTGTCGGATCCCATGGTACTCCCTCTTAAGCTTGTCTTTCTCAGCCTTGGGAAAGAACTGCTCCATCATCCTATCTCTGAACTGATCCCATGTCAAACCAGCCACCCAATTATCACCTCCCTCAGACTGCTTCAATGCTAACCACCAATTTAACACATCGCCTTCGAACCGGTAGCATGCCAACCTCGCCTTGTACACGGGGTCACAACCCATAGCATCGAAGATCTTCTCGATGTGAGCCAACCAGCTTTCAGCTTCACTGGGGCTATCTATTCTCTCGAAAGCTCGAGGACGGAGCTTGTTGAATCTCTCCAGCCATATTGCCAATGTCACCGGAGGAGGAGGAGAAGGAGGAGGTGCTTGGTTTGCTGCTGATTGTTGGCAGCCTGAACCTCATCCCTGATGTCATTCCTCAGTTGAGGAAGCAAAGCTTGCATTGCAGCTTGGATTGCTGCATTGAGTTGTTCCTGTTCTCGTGTGAGAACCATCTGACAGTATAACATAAAACATATGATTCAACAGATCAAACATAAAATATATACATGAAAAAAATTTATACCAATAAATCACGAGAAAAAATTTTATGCAGGAAAATTCGTATATGAATGCATGATGGAGTTTTATGAAAACCTTTGTATGCTCGAGAGTGAACGCCTATGGTCAGTTCACCCAAAATAAAAGACATGGCGAGGGGATGCCTATGGGTCGGTCCCAAATTTAAAAGTTTCGATAAAACACATGCGACTAAATAGGGCCAGTCCTGTACCAACCATTACTTAGTCATAAACCTGCGACAATGACATATATATGTATGCTTAAAATAATGATGAATGCGTGAAAACGACTGTCAATTCTAGGAAGACCATAGTGACTACCCACTAATCACAGGTCATGTTTTGAGAGCCTACAGGTCGAAGCCTTGGCTCTGATACCATAACTGTAACACCCCATTTTGATAATGGAATGTCACGCGTAATTATGGCGTATCATCAAAGCATACAAGGATAAATGTCTAAAACATTACATGACCATAAAAGGAAATACGGAATCAAACATCGGTAGTCCAAAAGTAAAGCTCATCACACACAAACATAAGTACTGTAAATGAAAGGACTAAACAATGTCCATGGAAAGAGTATCAAAGTATAGATAATGCATAAAGTAAAGAAAGGCTAGAAAGCTTCCAGTCCATATGCACGTACGCTTAAAGTCTACGAGCGTCCCTGAGTACCTGCCGTTTTGGGAACATGAAAAGGAAAACGGCTGAGCAATACGCTCAGTGCACGGATGTACAATAAAGCATGAATAATATAAGCATATAAGCATATAACAGCGAAAGAAATAAGTCCCGAATAACACGGTTAAGTATTAGTAAAACTGGTTTTATAGTTTGAAAAGCCTTATGTTTATCTTATAAAAACTGTTTAACATATTTTACCATTAGCCAATATAGGTCATAAAAATCCACCGTGCATGAATAATTGGAGGGGTGACCTCATCATGCAAATTAGAGGGGCTGCCTCTAATTTAATATACTGGTTTTGGGTAGGAGGGATCAACTCCTTGTGAAGGATGCAAGGCACACACCACATTCACACTGAGTAATCTGCTAAAAAACATGTAACTAGGATGCACCCATAAGCCCCATATGATAAATATAATAATATGGCCAAAAGCTGAAGGGACGCCACGAGAAATCACTCCGCCGTGGGGAAGTCATAACACCAGTGCCTCTAGTGTTGTGGTTATGGTACCTCCATAACTAGGTCAAACTGGTCATGCATGTATATAGCTTTAGGTATTCTAAATTAAACATAAGCAATCAAACATATAAACTTATACTATGGGAAAACAGTTGGCTGCATACGGGGAAATCCTAATAAGGAAAGAATGTCCATACTGAAAGGACGGGAATCCGTACCTTATGTCCAGTGAACGAAGAAGACGAACGGAAGAGAGTCCTACTTCGGTATCACTAATGCTACATATATACATACGTGTATAAGTATCTGATTACTGAATACGTAACTGATTTTATGTCATGTCTTAGCTTATTTTATACGTTCATGTCATGTTTTACTGTTTTAAGCTTTATACTGTATTTATCTTACATTCTGTCTATTCTGATTAAGTATTACTTGTATTTCATGTATTATTATACTTGTTGTGTAATAATAAGTCACTTTCTAAAAATAGCAGGTTTCCTAAAATAGAAAGTTTCAAAAAATAGAAAGTTACCAAAAATAGAAAGTTTACAAAATAGAAAGTTTCCAAAAATATAAAGTTTCCAAAAATAGAAAGTTTCCAAAAATAGAAAGTTTCCAAAAATAGAAAGTTTCAAAAAATAGAAAGTTTCCAAAAATAGAATTACTGCTTAAAATAGATAAGTTTCTAAAAATAGAAAGTTTCCATAAATAGATTAGCTGCCTTAATTAAATAAGTTTCTAAAAATAGAAAGTTTCAATAATTAGATATAAGCTGGTTAAATAAGCTAATTATATAAGTTTAAGTGTTTTCTGATGATTATTCTAAGTCATGTTGTTCTAAAGTATAGTTTATTAATTATTACATGCAAATTAAATAAACTATAGGTTAAAAGTATTTAATTAAATATATCATGTTTTTAATTAAATAAGGTAAAATACTTAGGTTAAAACATGTATTATTAATTACTAATAATATAACCTAAGTCATGTAAATTAATTAATTACAGTCATGGTTTTAATAATTAATTAATTATAAAGTCTAGTTAAAAATAAATACTTAGGTTAAAATTCATGATCTAATAATTTATTTTATAACCTAAGTCATGTTAATTAAATTAATCATGTCATATTTTATTAATTTAATTTTTAACACATGACTATTAAAATCATACACCTTAACATAATCAATGAACCGGATCGTGATTAGAAACCATGAACCGTACCCGTAATCAACACCATACCCCGAACCAAGGTCGGGGTACCCCTTGTTTGCTGCTGTCGTGGGATCACCACCACCATACCGAGACCCCGAGGTCTCGGTGGTGGTTAATAAGCCAAGCCGAGACCCGTTAGGGCTCGGTTTAGGCGTCGGCTAAAACAAACACCCCTAAAAACACTTGTTTTGATTTACCCCATAATCATAGTCATGTTTTAATAATTGTTTTTAATTAGTTTTTAAAAACATCATGATTTTATGTGATTTATTAAATCAAAACATAAATAAAAGGGTTAAAAAGGTTATACCGAATGCGTGAAACAAATGAGGATGAACACACACGAATCCTGGTACAATATTCAAGATCAAAAATCAACCGAACACCTCCCTTTGGTGATGTAAATCCGGCGGCCAAAAGAACAAAGGAGATAGAGAAAACTTTTTAGGGTTTTTAATTATTTCTTGATTTTGTGAATTATGACAAAATATTTCCTAATTCCCTTGTGTTAACACTTAAGATTCAAGCTAACAAGAGGTGATCCGGAGGTCGGGGAGGATAAAAGAAGTATTTAGACATTTTTAGAGAGAGAAAGATAAAGTTTGACATGAGTGTGTGTATTTAGAGAGAGAAGTGAAATACACAATAAGAAGAAATCATCACCCCTCCATGGAATTATGGAGGGGTATATATAGGCTAAACAAGAGGTCACTTTGACAACATGTCAAAAGTAGTCCCTCCACGTTTTGCCTATCTGAATCAAATGTAATTCTGTAAATGGCGCTCACATTTTAGGGCTAACACCTTGCTTTAGTAAAATTAATATGGGCTTGGCCCATTCTCTTGGTGTAGCCGCGGGTAGGAGGCCCCACATGGGGTAACCCGTACCTTTTCCGAGTCTAAATATTTTAATGTGTGTTCGGGTTTTATCGTGTTCGTGTTTTATGTATTCTAATTAATTATTGATCGTGACTTAATATATTTGTTCGTGTTCGTAATAAATATATATACGTAATTAATATTAGCTCGTGATTAAATTACGTTCATGATTTCATGATCGCATGTTCGGAATTATAATTATTATTTGAATAATTATCGTGTGTTCATAAGTAATAAATACTTATCGTGTTCTAACACGTACGTAATACTTAAAATTCTTATACGTGAACATAAACATACTATAAAAGGAAAGTTTTAATCTAGTACGTACGATCTTAAGAGTACTATTCATGGTAAAAGCATGCGGGTTTTACATTAGCTGACCCTTTTACGAGAGATTAGACCTTAAAAAGCATTCAATGCTCACAACAAATATTGGATTGCTTCCAGATAATAATCTCATGTAATCTGTGTTATTTTAGTAATTGGATAATTTGAGATTGTAAGGCAATTATTATTTTTTGATGAATAAAGATACTTGATGTTTGTTTTCATTCATATAATTATTGTTGTCCTATATTTGTATGTTTATATCCTTAAATATTTTATTATTCTAAATATGACCATTGTTAGTTAGCAATATGGGAATATTCTCTATATTAAGACAAATATGAGTGTTGGCTATATTTTTTTGAATATAAATGATGATTCCCACCAAACTCTTATGTTATTCATAAGGGATGCGTATTGGAAACCCCGAACTTTCGAATAATACTTTTGGATCCTTGTCATAAGTAAGTTTTCTAAAATGGTGATTTAAAGTCGTCCTTAGACTTGAGATGCAAAAAAGTTTGTGCATGTGTGAATATTGCTTCTTGATTATATGTTAAACGCTAGCTCGCAAGACTTAGTTATAAAGGCTACAGTTGGAAGTGTTGTGAAGAAGCATCCACATACACTTGCAGTCAATATAGAATTTGTTCCTTCACTTGGTATAGTGCAGTTCATTACCACTAGATCCTCTTTAAAAATTATCAGGTAATTGTATGGCCGTACCCAAAGTGTGATCATGATGATTCTTGTTTAAATTTGGACTATCTTAATTAATTTGATCACAAGAAATAAGGTTAAACCATATGGAATGACTTAGGATCCATATTCATGGTTTAACGGTACTAGAAACAAAGGGATGATTACCATCAAGCTTTATAATCATATACGATCGAATAGTTTTGAGATATTCTTCTTGAAACTATTAACTCAACATTTCCGGTTATAATGAAATGTTGCTAGATGCTTCATTATGGACGTAATATGTCTAATCTCTCTCAAGAGTTAGTTATAAAGGCTATAGTTGGAAGTGTTGTGAAGAAGCATCCACATACACGTGCAGTCAATATAGAATTTGTTCATCCACTTGATATAGTGCAGTTCAGTACCACTGGATCCTCTCCAAAATTAATCAGGTAATTGTATGGCCGTACCCAAAGTGTGATCAAAATGATTCTTCTTTAGATTTGGACTATCCGAATTAATTTGATTACGAGAAATAAGGTTAAACTATATGGAATGACTTAGGATCAATATTCATGGTTTAACGGTACTAGAAATAAAGGGATGAGTACCAGTAAGCTTTATAATCATATACGATCAAATAATTTTGAGATATTCTTCTTGAAACTATTAACTCAACATTTCCGGTTATAATGAAGTATTGCTAGATGCTTCAATACGGACGTAATATGTCCACAAGTGGGAGTTGTCGGGATATGCGATCATTAAGCCATCAGAAATGTGTGAGCCTATCGGGGGCACACACTCAATACGGAGAACACACTTTTATTATACGTTTTATTACTTATAATTAAACTTTTAATAAAAAGCTTTACTTATTTATGTAATTAACGGTGGTTAAATTAATTATGTGTTTTAATTCATTTATCATGAGTACGTTTAACTAAATTGAGGGACTAAAAATCACTTCTAGAAACCCCTAAGCCATAGGCGGCCGATTATCTCCTTAGGGAGTTCTAGAAGATTTTTTGTTTATTAATTAAGCTAAATATTTACATTAATTAAGTTTTCTTGGAGTAGGGACTAAGTTTTCTAAGGAGGTTGAGAGGCTATATATACAACCTCATACCCTTCATAAAAATCGTCCCCCTCTCCCCTTCTCTTTGTTCGACCGATCGACCAAGGTAAAAGGAAACCACCTCAAATCCTAAAATCACCTAAAGTGTAACCTTTGCAAAATCGACTACCTTTTGGTACTCCCTTTTGAAGTTTCTAAGCCTTTTACTAAACCTTTCATCCTCGTGTCAAGGTTTTAGCTTTGTGTTGTTTCCCCTTGTGGTTCGTCCAACTCTAAACCCTAATTAGGGTTTCGGGTGATTTTTTCCATGATTCTTGTAACGGTTATAAACCGATCCTTATGCAATCCCACTTAGGGTTTAAGATCTAGGGTTTCTAGTTACAAGATAATTAGACAAGTTGTTTAAAGTGAAGTTACTACTAGCATCGTAGTGATTAAAAAAAAAAAACCCTAAAAAACATCAATGGCGGCAGAATTTTCTTTCTTTTCATGATTCGATTTTCTATCCTGTTAATCTCTAAATCTTATAACAATGCTGGTTTCTCGATTAATCTTTGATTAATCTAGAGTTAACATAGTTGTTATTTGGTTGACAGTTTTTCTAGGGTTCTATAATCGTGTCTTATTTGTTATTTTGCTGCGTTTGTTGTGCTTTGTTTTTCATCCTGGTCGGTTCGTGAGTCTTTTCCCAATTGTTTACCTTCACGATTGTTACCTGTGTGACGTGTATTGTTGTAGCTATTAGGGTTTTTGTTTCTGTTACGGTTAGGGCTTGGATTGGCTATTCAATGGTCGGCTGACCTTCTATAGTTTATTTAATTGGTCGGCTGAAATTCATGGTCGGCTGACTTTTAAAGCAATTGTTTATTCAGTGCTTGATCGTCCTTTTAAAGCAATTGTTTATTCACAATTTAGGGTGGGTGACCTTCAATTTGGCGGCTGACATTCTAATTGTGACGGCTGACCTTTGTTAAGGTTTTGGCGGCTGACATTGAGATTCTCGTCTCAATTTTAGGTTTGGCGGCTGACAAGTGGGGTCTCGGTTGGTGAGATTTAGTTAAGGTTTTGGTATTTAAATTAATTATTAGTGCAAGTTTGCTAGTGCGTTGGATTTAGTTTTTACGATCAAAAAAAAAAAAGTTACTGTTTGGTTAGGGGTTATCTTTCGTGGTTAGGGCTGTGTTTGATTGAACATGGATTCGAGCAATGAAAGTGATAAGCCATTGTTTACAGGTTGGATGGATGTGGTTAAGGTGTCTACTCTTGAGGTTTTAGTAACGCTAGAGGAGATATCTAATTTGTTTTCTATTCCTTTGAATACTGTGCGTGACATTGAAGTGTTTGCAAATGGTGTGAAGGCAAACAAATTTCCTAAATGGTCTACGTTACCTAAGGAGACCACTATGCTTTATTATAAAGCTTTGTGTGAACGCCATAAGAATTTAACTAGCAGCACTTCTTCACTCAGTTCAGGTGGTTCGAGTGTGCACTCTGCACAAATGGCTAAGGAAACAGACCTTGAAGCTAAGGCTGCTACCATTAATGGTATGCAATCGTATCATCTACATGCGGTTTTGAAAGTATTTGGTGTAACGATTTGCACGAAAGGTGACGCGAGTGAATTTATTCATGAATTAAGAATGAAGAAACATCCGTTGTGGGAATTGATCTCACCTGATCGTGCTAAAGAAATTCTGGTGTTACTTTGCAAATTTGAGGGTGATATGGTCACATCTACTAATGAAGGTATTAATACAGTCTCTTCTTCGTTTAATGAAAATGTCTATGAAGGGGTTAATATCTCTATTCCTAGGAAGGTTGTTGAAACAGTAAATGCTCGCTACCATAACACTTTATATGGTTACTTTCTTGGTAAAAGGATTGCATTCCCTGTGGTTGAGTATTTTGCTAAGAATAACTGGGCAAAACATGGCCTTAAGCGTATCATGATGAATGAGAAAGGTTTCTTTTTTTTTCAATTTGGATCTAGTGAGGGTCTTAATGCGGTTCTGGAAGGTGGTCCGTGGATGGTTCGTAATTCACCAATTTTTCTTAAGAAATGGACTATGAAAACGAATCTTCTAAAGGAGGAACTAACTCGTATTCCGGTATGGGTTAAGTTTCATGATGTCCCGCTACAGGTATTTGAAGAGGAAGGTATTAGTTTAATTGCTTCGTTTCTTGGTAAGCTTATTATGATGGATAATTATACTGATAATATGTGCAAAGAGTCTTGGGGTCGTTGTAGTTTTGCTCGTTGTCTTATTGAGATGAATGCTGATTCGGAGTTTATAGATAGCGTTACTATTGGTGTCCCTGATCTTGAAGGCTCTGGTTGTACTAAGGAGGTAATTCGAGTTGAATACGAATGGAAACCGCCTAGATGTCATACTTGTAATATTTTTGGTCATTCTGTTGATTCTTGTCCGAAAATTGTTAAACCTATAACGGTTGAAAAAGTGACAACTCATGTTGATAATGATGGGTTCCAACAAGTGCAAAGCAAGAGGAAGAAGTACAAAGGTAATTTAGGGACTCAAGTTCCGAGAGGTGTTCCATTGAGCAAGGGTTTCCAAGCAGGTAAGACGGTTGTTTTTCGCCCAAAAACTCACTTGGATACTACAAGTACGAGTGCTGATAATAGTAGTAAGTTGAATACTAAATCTGGTCAGGTGCAGCAGTCTAGCAATCTTAATGGTCCGAACAAGGCTAAAGCTCAAATGAGCAGTGTTTCTACATCTAATAAATTTTCATCTTTGTCCATGCCTGGTATTGACGAAGGGGCTCAAGTAAGCGAGGAAGATAATGAGGAGGAGGAGGGAGTCGAGGTCGTCTTTGATGAATCGGTGAATCTTCTCAATACTCATATTGGGGCAAGCACTCCTTCTGGATGATCCCATGTTGATATTTTATTATTTTCCTCGTAACTTTATGTTATCGTCTTGGTTTTTGTCTAGTTTATATATTTCCAGTATTCTAGACTAGTTAATGTTTATGGCCTGTCGTAAACATTTTGTTTAACAAGCTGCCTGTAGCTTGCGGTTAATGTGGTATTTCAGCCACATTCCTTGTACTTCAACGGTTTTTTTGGTTCTATTTACCGGGGTCATTGCTACCCTTTTACCAAAAAAAAAAAAAAAAAGCATCGTAGTGATTGTTCGTTTGACGTGTCGTGTGGGCAAACGATACAGACGGTTATTTGACCGTTAAGTTCGAGATCAAGATCAAGACTTATTACTTGATTTATTCATTTAATTCAAGGTTGGTTTTAAAATTTTTTTATTATGTGATTAATTATGTTTGTCATACTAGATTCATTTCGCTCCGTACTCATAATTAATAGTTTAATTAAGGGTAAAAACTATACAATACCATCGTACTTATCAAAATGTACCGTCTTTAAACACTTACAATTTAATCGCTAGACATTACCAATGAACTTTCAAATTTGTTTTGTCTTTACCAATATGACCATAAAATGACTGTATTACCCTTGTCTTCTTTTATATAATTACATATATTGTCACCTTCAACCAATATCACCTTCAAATGTCACCGCCACCTTCAACAACCATCACCTTTGTTGATAAAAAAGTTGGATGATCCTAGCTTGCCCTGAATTAGGCTTAATTCGGGTGTCCGGGTTCCGGCTCTTGCACCAAGTGAACTTTGGTTTGAGATCCTGCACACTACAAGTAGCACGCTGTTAGGCTTACGGTGAGAATGTATCCCACGATTAGACTCCGGCGTGAGAGTACGTAATCGGTTTAGGGTTAATAGCGGGTGAGATGAGAGAATGAATAACACGATACCTTTGTGGAACCCTTTAGGGTTCCTTATATAGGCAGTAAAACCCTAGTGGGCTTTTACCAAAGCTTCGGCCCCAAGTAAAGGATAAACACCATAATTAGTTGATTGTTATCTTCTAATTATGGTTAATGTATATCTTATTCTTTAGGGTAAATAACAATCCTAGTTAGGTTGTGATTCTGTCTAAACCTTTGCCGGCCATGCCGGGCCGTGGGCTGCACATGACTCATGCGGCCACTGTTCATCAGAAACCCATAGTTTCAAATGACACTACTCGAACCCATTCGTGATGGGCCGGATGTGGGTAGTACCTGTGGGTCGTGTTCATGACCCGGCTGGGGACTATACGTCATCATGTCCCCTCAGTCTAGTTGTTACCGCCGTAGGCGAAGCTGCTAGACTAACCAACGTCCCTCAACTTACTCGCAAAGAAGATGCACACAATCATAAGCTGTTAACCGGGACAACATTAATAAAGGTATTAATGGTAGTCAAAGGATGGCTATGTCAGCGCCTGCTCATATGAAAATCTGAAAAAGTGCACCAGGAGGGCCCCACTCTTGAGCCACGTAAAAAACTGAGAAGAGGTGACCTATGGGTCCCTCTGACGCATCATCTGCCCTCATAAACTCAGCCGTTAGATAAAGCTAGTGGAAACCACATGTCTATCATCTAGCAATCCTCGGAAACCGAGGCAATACTATTCATATCTATGTGTGAGACTCTACACACACAGTTTATTCCCACCCTTGTTGCAAACTGATAGTAGTATGATTACACTTGTTTAGGAAAACAAGCGTATAAAGCGGTAAGCACTAAGTGTACGTTTAGGAAAACGTAAACACTTATGAACCTTGTTGTGAGTTCGTTCTCGAGGAGGATTAATGTGTGTGTTAAACATGATGGTATTTGAGATTAATATTAATGTGACAAAGGAAAAACGAAAATGATGACGGTTACGATTAAAATTAAACTACGACGAATGATAAAACGTAAAACGTAAAAATGTGACGAAATTGAAAATTACTCTAAAAATTCCCGAAAAATCATAAAAATTCCTAAAATCAAATTAGGGTTTACAAATGATCAAAACTATTTCAAACCTTTTATTTAATTAATATTTAAATTTTTAATGCTAATTAAAGCCCTAAAAATCAAATAAGTTAATAGAAATCCCAAATAAAGATTTTTCAACTTGTAAACCTCAAAAATGACTTAATAATACTAAAAAGTTTTTTCCAAAATTTTAAAAATATTAAAACTATTTAATATAATTTAAAACTAAAAATAAATATTAAAATAATATTAAAAATAAAAAAATTATAAAAAGTTCTAAAACCTTGTAAACTAGTTTATTTTAACCTAATTAAACAGAAAATGAAAGTGAAATTACCTAAATACCCTTATTGGGCCCTAAAATGGGCCAAAAGTGAAAACAGTCCAAATTAACGGGCTTTTTGGCACAATAAGATAAAAGTCAACCAAATAAGCCCAAAAGTTCCAGTCTAGCTTAAAATTTGATTTTAAACAAAAAATTCTAAAGACCCAAAATCTGAAAGTGAGCTTATCACAGCTTAATACACACCCAGCTTATTCTTAATGAGCCAATAAGCCCATTAAGCAATAAGCTTAAGCCAAAAGCTGAAATGTGACACACATCCTTCTCTTGTGATTATAAAGCTGTTTGTAAAAAGAATTTTGAAAAAGCACACTAAATAAGCCAGAAATAAGCCAAGTATTTTACACAAAAAGACAAAATAGTCGTTTTTCATAATGAGACCACTTCAGGACTTGATTTTTCTTGCAAAATGTTCTAAATGACTTAACTAAGACAAATAAGAAAAAATATTACCAATAAGCTAAGTATAATAAGCTGAATAAGTAGATAAACAGTTTGGAAATTGACAAAGGAGTTCGTTTTCTAGTCAAACCTTAAAACAAAAAGCTACAAACTTCCAGACTAGCTAATTAGATGAAATGAGTAAGATTGGTTACAAAATTGAAGTTGTTGCACGTTGGAATAAGCAAAAATGGCTTATTGATAAGCTGAACAAAAATTATAACTAGTAGTGGGTAGTGTCAGTGGGAACTCTAGGAAAAGAGTTCCCACTGATGAAACAATGATTCCCTTTTCAGCTTGTTTTAGTTAGTTTCTTTGGACAATCAAGGCACCCCTACAACCAGTGAGTTGTAGGGAGTCACAAACAAGTAACAAAAACACAATTCACTAAGCCAATTGATACAATTTAAACAATTAATGCTTAGACATGTAAAAAGCAAGGTCTGATGGTTTTAGCAACTATTTAAGAAAGATTAAGTCAACAAATCTCTATCAAATGCATACAACAGCTATCATAATCATTCCCCTAACCTAATCATGGCATTCTAACAGGTTTCATGCAAGAATTGACAAAAGTGAGCTAGTTATGGGCCTATGTGTCTTACTGATGTAATGGTTAAGCACATACGGCAATTTGCTAATATACTTGACCAAATGATGAAATTCAAAACCACAAAACAAGTTGTCAGGTTGCACAAACTTAGGTTTTTCATTTCTCAGACTTAGTCCTATACCCTAGCCATGATGACTAAGACTTACTACACTAAGACCTAAAACAAACTTGTTTTTAGCAAAGATTCAGTTCAAGTGTTTCAAGTCACAAGTTATGCAGATTTTTAGAGCTAAACTACACAGAATCAACACTAAACACACTAGTGTCCTTAAAACCTAATCAAATACTATTAATACCTACTTAAACTGCAAATCCAAACAACCATTAATTATTGATATCCAAATTTTTCAAAGACTTTATGAGATTCAATCGTTCAAAACACAATAATTAGATCTAAACACACTTAAAATAACATAAATGAACCAAAAATAACCTAGAAACACTTATCATGAAAACATATTGTAGATTTAAGTAGCATGCAATTTCCAAAAAAATTCAAAAAGAGAGAAAAAGAAGTCAATACCTCCTCCCAATGGCGTCCTATGGGAGGCAACTATGCTCCCCTAAGGTTGACCAACATCTAGGTCAAGCTAGGGGTGTCTTGGGTGAAATGAAGTGGCAACCAAGACTACATCAGTCAATGGTTGGACCACTTGGTGGTGATGGCTGTTTTGAAACAAAGAAAACAAACAAACCTCAATTCTCAATGAACCCACACCAAAAGCTAGCTTAAGGTATGAGTTAACCAAAAATTTAGGGGTTAGTATCGAGTAGCAGCTTAGACAAATAAGTAAGAAAAGTAAACAGATTTTTCCAACACTTTTCCATCCCCACAACTTGAATCTTCCCAAACCAAAGGTCTCACTTCACTTTGATAAACTCTTATCAGGGTGATATGATCAACCGAGAGTTCAAAAATTATCAAATGCTTGAACTAGAAATTTGGAAAAACCAGAGATTTTGAAACCCTTTTGAAACACAAATTCAATAAGCATAAAAACAACTTTTGAGACGAATTAAAAGCAAGTAACTGAGAACAATAACAGGAATAATAAAGGGAACTTGGAATTTTCTTTGTCAACAAACAATACTCACTTTCTCATTCATAGTAAAGTAGATTTACAATGTTGTGACCAAAATCAGAAAACCCAAGAACAACTTCTAAGCTATGACCTAATGGCTTTATATAGAGCCTTACATGAGTCTAAAAACTAGAAACCCAAATGCTGTGACTTTCCAGAAGTACCCTTAGAAAGTTTGAATTTTCAAGTCAATGTGCTTGATCTTGGCGTTTAGTAGATGCAAAGCTGTCTTCAAATGATCTCATAGGTTCATTTTATTGTGGGGAGCAAGATAAAAGGTGAGGGTAGTTGATTCTCTACATTTTTTTTTTGTTTGGGAGTAAAAGGTGGGGTAGGGGAGGTACAAGGTAGCATGTGAGGTGATGGTGATGGGTGATTAAGAATGGGTTTAGGTTTAGGTTAGGGTGAATCAACAATCTGGAGTTAATTGGAAATTTCCCTTTGATTTGATGAAGTTTGAGATTAGGGTTTATGTTTGTTCTTGGCTGGGAAAAGGGGTTTGCTAAATCTGGATTAAGGGAAAATTAAGTGTTAACTGCCAAGTTTTATATTAAATAAATCGTTTGAAAATGTTTAATTAATATAACTTGGCCAGTTAGTGGAATGGTGACGGGGCAGGGGTGGTGACATGGTGAAGTGTGATTGGTGGAGGGGATGATGTGGAGGCTTCTGGTTGGTGGTATGAGTTTGAATGTCGGCCAGCTTTAGTCCCTAACTTTCCAAGTTATGTTCATTTGATGTCACACCCCACCATGGCAGAATATTGGGCTCGACGTATGGATATCATCACAACAATAGCGTGTCTATAGAGATAACTAAATGAAATGGAAATATCATAAATGGTGACACAATGTCATGAAGATATCACAAACAATGCGGGCGTCTAGGTAAATAGGTAATAGGTCTACCTCTTACCAAAGGCATACAATTAACAAATAACAAACATATAGGTGTCACAAAGTATCACTTATTCAAACATAAGTAAAGACTAAGAGGAAAGGGGGTTCCTCCAAATGCAATCCTAAGCCTCCAAGGTAGCCACTCCTATTCTCACGCTTAACAACATTCTCACCTGAAAGAGACTCTACAACACGTCAACATAAAGTTGGTGAGAGTCATAGGTTTAAACTCCAAATCAATTATAAGCTGTGAATAACAACCATTAACAAAAGAACATATGGACAATGTGCTACATTTATGTATTAACAACTAGCATTCAAGATTAATCATACCAAACCAATTCCAAGGCTCCAAGCCTTACCAATAACCACAATTCCAAGGCTTCAATCCTTACCAATCACCATGGTCCCATAGGCGCCCATACACCTATGAACCAATCCCAAGGCCCCGCCTTGTCAACATCCCCTTGGTACCAAGTGAAACCATAAGAACTGAAACGGTACGTGTCCCCCGATCCAAATCATAAACACAATCAAGAATCCCATAGCAGTTAATCATATAAGTGTACACACAAGTCCATCACAAACCATAAAAACATTCACAACATTATTTACAAAACCATACAGTGTCTCTTCCATTCTATCTGGAATTAAAAACATTTATAAATCATAGAAACATGGGACTATGAAACTCACCTAAACAAGCTTCTCTAAGTATTCGCGCTCTAGCAAAAATCTAAACACACAAACGTATACAATCAAGACATGAACCACATACCAAAATGGCTCATCAATCAATGATGGATATCTAACCTTCTCCTACAACCTAACCCTATTTATATGCCATATTCATCTCATTACACCCTTATATAAAGCCCTTAACTTAGTTTAGTTCATAACTCGCCCCGTTAACATTTAACCCAAAACAGTCTCGTTTTTCATACTTCAAACTATGGGTCGAACACCCCCTTAACAAAAATAACATGCCCTGTAAAAGAAACCCTATGCCCTTACATGTGTTAGCTAACTCTACCATTTGGCCGCAACCTTAAAGCTACTGTTAAGGCCTCCATATATATATATATATATATATATATATATATATATATATATATATATATATATATATATATATATATATATATATATATATATATATATATATATATATATATATATATATATATATATATATATATATATATATAATATATATATATATATATATATATATATATATATATATATATATATATATATATATATATATATATATATATATATATATATATATATATATATATATATATATATATGTATATATATATATATATATATATATATATATACTTTTACCTATCCAGAATTTACTGATTTTGAACATACTAAAAGTTTGTTACTATCAGATGGTCTTACCCTGACCCATTTGTTTAGCCCTCCTCCAGATCTTTTATTTAATATATAATATAAGTCTCATGTTCATTAAGGTATGAGTTAACCAAAAATTTAGGGGTTAGTAGCAAGTAGAAGCTTAGACAAATAAGTAAGAAAAGTAAACAGATTTTTCCAACACTTTTCCATCCCCACAACTTGAATCTTCCCAAACCAAAGGTCTCACTTCACTTTGATAAACTCTTATCAGGGTGATATGATCAACCGAGAGTTCAAAAATTATCAAATGCTTGAACTAGAAATTTGGAAAAACCAGAGATTTTGAAACCCTTTTGAAACACAAATTCAATAAGCATAAAAACAACTTTTGAGACGAATTAAAAGCAAGTAACTGAGAACAATAACAGGAATAATAAAGGGAACTTAGAATTTTCTTTGTCAACAAACAATACTCACTTTCTCATTCATAGTAAAGTAGATTTACAATGTTGTGACCAAAATCAGAAAAACCAAGAACAACTTCTAAGCTATGACCTAATGGCTTTATATAGAGCCTTACATGAGTCTAAAAACTAGAAACCCTAATGTTGTGACTTTCCAGAAGTACCCTTAGAAAGTTTGAATTTTCAAGTCAATGTGCTTGATCTTGGCGTTTAGTAGATGCAAAGCTGTCTTCAAATGATCTCATAGGTTCATTTTGTTGTGGGGAGCAAGATAAAAGGTGAGGGTAGTTGATTCTCTACATTTTTTTTGTTTAGGAGTAAAAGGTGGGGCAGGGGAGGTACAAGGTAGCATGTGAGGTGATGGTGATGGGTGATTAAGAATGGGTTTAGGTTTAGGTTAGGGTGAATCAACAATCTGGAGTTAATTGGAAATTTCCCTTTGATTTGATGAAGTTTGAGATTAGGGTTTATGTTTGTTCTTGGCTGGGAAAAGGGGTTTGTTAAATCTGGATTAAGGGAAAATTAAGTGTTAACTGCCAAGTTTTATATTAAATAAATCGTTTGAAAATGTTTAATTAATATAACTTGGCCAGTTAGTGGAATGGTGACGGGGCAGGGGTGGTGACATGGTGAAGTGTGATTGGTGGAGGGGATGATGTGGAGGCTTCTGGTTGGTGGTATGAGTTTGAATGTCGGCCAGCTTTAGTCCCTAACTTTCCAAGTTATGTTCATTTGATGTCACACCCCACCATGGCAGAATATTGGGCTCGACGTATGGATATCATCACAACAATAGCGTGTCTATAGAGATAACTAAATGAAATGGAAATATCATAAATGGTGACATAGTGTCATGAAAATATCACAAACAATGCGGGCGTCTAGGTAAATAGGTAATAGGTCTACCTCTTACCAAAGGCATACAATTAACAAATAACAAACATATAGGTGTCTACAAAGTATCACTTATTCAAACATAAGTAAAGACTAAGAGGAAAGGGGGTTCCTCCAAATGCAATCCTAAGCCTCCAAGGTAGCCACTACTATTCTCACGCTTAACAACATTCTCACCTGAAAGAGACACTAAAACACGTCAACATAAAGTTGGTGAGAGTCATAGGTTTAAACTCCAAATCATTTATAAGCTGTGAATAACAACCATTAACAAAAGAACATATGGACAATGTGCTACATTTATGTATTAATAACTAGCATTCAAGATTAATCATACCAAACCAATTCCAAGGCTCCAAGCCTTACCAATAACCACAATTCCAAGGCTCCAATCCTTACCAATCACTATGGTCCTATAGGCGCCCATACACCTATGAACCAATCCTAAGGCCCCGCCTTGTCAACATCCCCTTGGTACCAAGTGAAACCACAAGAACTGAAACGGTACGTGTCCCCCGATCCAAATCATAAACACAATCAAGAATCACATAGCAGTTAATCATATAAGTGTACACACAAGTCCATCACAAACCATAAAAACATTCACAACATTATTTACAAAACCATACAGTGTCTCTTCCATTCTATCTGGAATTAAAAACATTTATAAATCATAGAAACATGGGACTATGAAACTCACCTAAACAAGCTTCTCTAAGTATTCGTGCTCTAGCAAAAATCTAAACACACAAACGTATACAATCAAGACATGAACCACATACCAAAATGGCTCATCAATCAATGATGGATATCTAACCTTCTCCTACAACTTAACCCTATTTATATGCCATATTCATCTCATTACACCCTTATATAAAGCCCTTAACTTAGTTTAGTTTATAACTCGCCCCGTTAACATTTAACCCAAAACAGTCTCGTTTTTCATACTTCAAACTATGGGTCGAAGACCCCCTTAACCAAAATAACATGCCCTGTAAAAGAAACCCTATGCCCTTACATGTGTTAGCTAACTCTACCATTTGGCCGCAACCTTAAAGCTACTGTTAAGGCCTCCATATATATATATATATATATATATATATATATATATATATATATATATATATATATATATATATATATATATATATATATATATATATATATATATATATATGTATACTTTTACCTATCCAGAATTTACTGATTTTGAACATACGAAAAGTTTGTTACGATCAGAGGATCTTACCCTGACCCATTTGTTTAGCCCTCCTCCAGATCTTTTCTTTAATATATAATATAAGTCTCATGTTCGTTTGGAGGTCCAATTATACTCCTAAGTACCCTAACCATCTTAAAATATTAATTTAAACCCGACTGATTTCAAAACTGCTTTGACCTCCGACTGTTGTAACCTATTTTTCACCCACTTCTCGACCTCTAATTTAGTTCTTGTTTCTTGCATTTGAAAGCCAACTCAATTACCTTTCTAGGGGTACCAAGATCACAATTTAAAAGTTCGTAATGCTATAGATATGATCAAAACAAGTGACCTGATATTCTGTCCAGTTTTTAAAAACGAATTTAACACAATTAGCTTAATTAATTACCATCACCATGTATAATTATTTTCTCTAATTAATATAATCATGTTTATACCATTATAATACAGAATTCATAATTAACCTAACCCTAGATCCATCATGTATTGATTAAGAACGAGTTAAAAATAATTTAATCGAAAAGAGAAACATAGGTTTTACCTTAGAATATTTAGAAGACAAGAAAATTATGAAGAACCCTAAAAATCTCAATTGATGCTGACTAAACCTTGATCTGCAGGGATTTTATGAGTGTTTTGATTAATAAAAAGACTTTATATACTTTCCTAACAAGTCCTTGGCCCATGTACAAAAGCCCGATTCTCTTTTTCCCTTTTTCCCCTTTTCTTTTCTTCATGCGTTTACAAACCGACTATACCCCTATATATTTATAGTTTTTTTAGTTTTTATTACATATTAATATACTATTAATAATACCTTATGTTACCTTAATTTATTTCAGTTCCTAAAACCTCGAAAACTTTAAAATCGTTAAACTAGTCAATACGCGTATACCGTAAAAGACGTAAAAATATATAGTTTTATAAAAACTCTTGAAATGTGAAATAAACTATATAACTAAGTCCCAAATGACTTAAAACCATCCTGAGAAATATTCATGTGACTAATTACCTCATCCGAGACCTCTACATGCTAAACCTTAAATCGTAAAAATACGATTTACTATAATACTTATACGTATACGTAAAACACCAAAATAACACCATTTCATTTCATAGTCACCAATTTGTGGGCTCATGAACATGAAATAATCGTTACTCAATTTACTTATGACTTCCATTTACCCATAAACGATATCCAAACCTCACTCCAAACACACAAAATAAACACATAAGCACATAAAAGCACATATTTTCACAAAACACCCTAAACTATAGTCTAAGTGACGAACCCCAAAACCATGGTTGTCACATCACTCCCTCCTAATAGAAATCTCGTCCCGAGATTTACTCCTTAGGATCAAACACACAAACAACAAATCACATGAGGATACTTGTTCTAAATGAACTCCTCTCATTTCCATGTGTAGTTTAGTTCAAGTCTCAAATTACCACATATATTAACCAACATTATTTAAAATCGTTCTCAAACTATTTGTTGATCCCAAACTTAGATCGATTTAGCTTGTGTAAACGAGAATGAATCAAGTTAAACACTTAGAGAAACTTTGTTGTATATGAAACAATCTAAGTATTATGCGGAATTAATACTTAAACAAGAACACACAAACAGGATAAACCAAACTTTCACTTTGATTGATTAATCGAACTTGCGTACAATGAAAGTGTAAAGCATATATATTGAACTAAAACCTAAAGGCCTCCTTTTATAGAATAAGGAACCTTGTACAAGAGTCTACGTATCAGCTATTTTCGGTAAAGATAAACATAAGAAATACATTGTCGAACATATCTTTACTAGAAACATAAAACGTGTAGACTAAGTATCCTATCAGTGCTTGACTTCTTCTTATCAACGCTTGACTTCTTCTTGTCAAGGCTTGACTTGATAACGCTTGATTTCTTCCTATCAACGTCCAATTTCCTCTTGTCAGCGTCTAACTGTCTTGGCTTCGTTTTATTCCCAACAATCCTCCCCTAAACTTGATATCTACTCTAGTAATCATGTTTCTGAATAAAAACTAAGTACAAGGAGGATTCTTACAAATACAAATTACTTATTAAGTTGGAAATAAATAAACCTAATCAAATCATTGCCAACGTCACTTGTGTAATCCATCTCCAGCTGTGTTGACAACATTTTCTTCAAAATTTATTTGGACATAGGATATTCAGCATCCACAAGAAGATACTCAGAAAACTCTGTAGTACTCAAATGATACACACCAGCTGCTGAATGTAGACGCCATTAAAGTCCACTGACATCATCAAGATCCTTCCATACTGGATCCTCATCATTTGGCTCACACATTCTCTTGAATGTTGACCAAATCTTTATTCTATTGACTGAAGTAGGTGCTTCAGTCTCATACTTGGCCTACATCAACCTCCATAGGTCTGTCAAGTCTTCCCTATCAAGGCTTGCAAACAAAGACATAAGAGTAGTGAAAGTATGTACCTCTTTCCCATATCTGCCAATCATCCAAAACCCACTCGCATCTTCCTCATAGTGAACTATAGGGTTTTTGGAATCATGAGGTAACACCTCTACCATATGTGAAGCTTCCAAGGGTGAGAGCTTAATACTCATTCTAATAACAGCTTCACTAGGATTCACTCTATCCAATTTTTCTGGGAACTCAAGTGGAGCTCCCTTCTTCAATGGTCTTGGTGTAACTAAAGCCTGTTGGATCTGCATCTCTTCTACAAGTTCTTCCTTTCTTTCATCTAAAAGAAGCCTGATAGTGTTCTGCTCTTGAACACTTGCCCATATAGGATAAGCTTTATATTCGAACTCATTAAAAGACAATCTCTGTAACTTCTTAAAAGTCCAACCTCCTTGATGACATCTGAGTAACATGTAGTAAAGCTCCCTTCTATCCTTTTTAGACTGTGCAAGAACCTTACTAGCCTTAAACTTCAGAATTACCTTGCAATCCCTTTGAAATCTTAAGAGCATCTCCAAACCCCAAATTTGATATAATAAAGTCATGTTTGGATTCTCCATTACCTTATTCTCCCATGCAAAGTACATCTGAGCTACTTCATGCATCTCATAGTCTACCTGATTTTTCAACTCTGCAATCCATTCCTTTGCCAACTCATCACCATATTTAAGTCTCTCTTGTTCTTCAATAATCATCACACTTGAATCTGTGCTCTCATCATCACTACCTTCCTTACTCTCAATAGTAGTTTCCTTCATCCTCTCCTCTTTCTCAAGTTGTGCAGCCAACATGGAATCAAACTTTACTTGGGCTGCATCCTTGGGAACTACTGTTTCTACCATAATCCCTTTACCTTTATCTAATACATCAATGGAGGGTAAAGAGATTGATGGTACCTGTGTAGACACTTCCTTGATGATAGCTGATGACTAGGATACATCAACCATACCTGCAGGTCTATCAACGTCCAAAACCTGTGTGTCAACACCTAACATACTCCTATCAGCGCTTAGCTTGTCAGCGTCAAAAACCTGCTTATCAACGCTCAACTTACTCTTGTCAGCGCTTGGCTTAAAAACCTGTTCCAGCATCTCTATGAATGATATCTTTGTCGGAGTTACCAGGGAAACATCAATAACTGGTCTCTCCTTCAAGCTAGTCAAAGCTTTAGCCATTTCCACACCAATAGAACCACCTGAGCCTTTGTCACTTAAATTAAATGGCTCAGTAGCAGCTTCCTCCCCTTTGTAAGAATCCTCCTTTGATGAATGGACTCTTGTCTACATTCTCCTAGTCTCAACAGCTTCCAAAACAACAATCCTCTCCCTCAATTGCTTGAGTTCAAGGCCTTGTGTAGAGACAGTATGTACAATGTCTGCATTTTTCTTTTGCAAGCTAATACAGACAGCCGTCAATTCCAACAATGTGTAAGGTTCCAATCTGCCCTCCTCTAGAATGGGAATTTGACCTCCCAAAGTAGATTCATAGGGCATAGATAGGGTCTTAATGATGTTAGGACTGGCTTGGCCTGCATCTAAGCTAGTACCAATAGTCCTAGCCCCACCCATGTCACCAACTACACTTGTGGTGGTGGTTCTCTCTGCAACATGGCTAGGACCACTAGAGGAGAACACTCTAGTAGTCCTTTGGCGTTTTTCCATCCTAATGTCTGGGTGTGTAGAAGATGAAGTGGATTGGGTGTCTGTTTGAAGACTAAGGGGTGTTTGGGTTTGTTCTAAAAGTGTGTCAGCATTTGGATTAAGAATGTCAACGCCAACATTTAACGTGCCAGTGTTGAAGGGATCTTGGTCAATTTCCATACGCTGGGGTGATGGTGGTTGTTCAGGTAATGGGTCTGGTTGTGGTAGTGGGTCTGGTTGAGGTTGTGCTGCTGCAATAACAGTAATCATGACTTGGGTAAGGGGTAAGTCTCTGTGAGGTGGTGAATCCATCTTTCCAAAAGTGCTTTCTTTTGAACAGGGATCGTATAAAAATCATTGTGATCCCTATTGCAGTATCTTTGGTCATCAAAAACCATTTTTAAAAACCTTGGGTAAGCAAGAGTCATCTTGCTACCCTTGTTATGACACATGCCATCAAAAATCATTTTGAAAAATTACATTTTTACCCAGTAGCAATACACACAATGGAACTCCCAATTGATCTGTTAATTTCATTGTGTGCAGTACATTTGAGACTCAAACATTGAAGAATGACATGTATCAAGTACTTCCAAGATGGGGGAAATTCTTGTTTTATATATTTGTTTAAATGTCCATCTTCTGGCAAAGGATAACCCAAAGCTTGTAGTCCTTGTTCTAGCTCACTAATGGGTAAGGTGGTTATACCATCTACATCATTAAGATGCAAAGCTTGGTGAACCAGAGCTTCAGTAACCAGCCATGGAAGCCCATGGACTATAGCAGTCAATGTAGTCACATTATTAACTGTTGAGAAACTAATAGTATTCCAAAACTGTTTAATATGTATGACAGGGATAAGAGAAGCATGAGAAATTTCATACCTTAATGGGGATGCATTTAAATACTCCACCATCTGAGTGTATTGGGGAAACAGAGCATTGTCGGCCTCTAAATAAGCAACCATGTTATGCTGACTTCTGAACCCCAATTCCAAATCCCTTGGTTTAAACTTGGGCGCCATTGATGTAGAAAGCTGTGATAATGTTATGAAAGATGAAGGTTTGTGAAAATTTAGTTAGACCAAGGTTTTTGGGTTTGTTGTAAAAGTGTGTCAGCGTTTGGATTAGGAATGTCAATGTAAAATCCATGATTTTACCATGATTTTATGTAATGAAATTTCACCCATTAAATCTTGGAACACAAATTCATGTATTATATTTCTATAAATCATGTGTGAACTTGTCCAATGTGCACATATACTTTTACATACATACTTGTTGTAATAAGTTTGACTATGTAAACTATGTACACAAAACAAGTAGTAAAAATGCATAACCAACATTTGATGAAACAACACTTAACAAAAATTGGAAAAATATGCTACACCATGTGCATATAGCCGTGTATACATGCATGCATATTATAAGCATCCCTAAACCTTCTTGGACTAGCCCAAGATCATGTACTCTTTGTGTTAAGCCCAACACAAGCCCACACAAGCCCACCCTCTCCTTTGGATAGCCTTACACGACACCAAGGGCATGTGGAAGGAGAAGGGATGCATGGGAAACACAAAAGCTAACACTTGGCACGTTCTTACCTAGGCAATCATGCCTTTTGCATTCCCTTAACCTCTCTCCTCTTTAAGCCGAAACACATACATTCTCACACACATGCAATCCAATCTTGTTCTCTCACCCTATTCTCTCTCAAATCATATGGCTTAAAGCCATATACATCCAAAACCAAGTATTAAATCCACCAAGATCCTTGTCTTATCTTTACTACAAATCATTAGTAGTATATTCTCTTGGAATCACTATAAACAAGCCCTAGCTAAATCATCTAGGCCACGGATTGGTTTGTATTAGGGTTTTCTTCATCACCTAGAGTAGATCTCAAACCTCTTTGTTCATCTAGATCATTCTTGGTACTTTTAGGCAAGAAAGGTATACACATCATATTCTTTCATTCTTTCATGCATGCATCATCATACACCTATAAACACAAATAAATAACATGTTAAAATCAAGATTTGATAAATCTATGACCCTTATAGGTCACGACATATTTATGCATCTAAACATTGCATGAGTTATAAGTCTTGTTTATGGGACTTTGGTTAACCAATAACTATAGATCTCATTAAATAAACTTGTGCAACTTAAAGATTATGAAAACCATGACCTTAAAGGTCACGACTAAATTTAGTGGTGACTATATGAATTGTTTCCTAAGTTTTGAATAAGGGAATATGAAATGAAACATGTTATCTGGAATGTTAAAAACCACAAATACAACTTAGGTATATAAATGTAGCTGTGGCTTACACAAGACCTAAAATGGGTTAGATGTACATGCATGCTTATATAAACCTCGATCTAGTGATAAGTGTTAACTTAACATGATACACATTAAATAAGCTAGTAAATCTTATGAGAATATTGGGAGAAAACAATATTTCCATGAGCTATACCTTGTTTTCTTAGAATAATAGTAGCCTTGGGAACATGCATGTAACCTAGATAATCATGATGTGTTTTTGTGAATATTTACAAGACTTAAAAACTAACTAAAGTGTTCATCTTGGAAATACCAAGATCTAAAAATATAGCCGTGAGCTATATATGAGTGTACATGGATCTATGTTTTTTAGGTCTAAATATAGTTTAGATCTTATTTTGGACTTGTGACTTATTTTCTTGATGTGTACATAGTTAGATCTATTTTTGTAACACTTATAAATTACATGCAACCTTAAAATGAGACTTGACTTATCTTAATAAGCTATAACTAATGTTAGCCGTGGGATATAAGCTCCTACTAGGGCTTATGACTTACTTGTAACCTTATAACACACCTAGATCTAATTTGGTATAACACATAAAACAAATTTTTAGTTTTATTCATCTATTTAGATTTAAAACTAAATACTATAATCTCATAATAAGCTTATAAGAATATCCTAAGTAAGAACATACATAAAATATAAAGTAATGTTAATGGACTAATTAAGTCCATGAAAAGTTAATCTAAAACTTAATGGCCCCAATAAGCTCATTTGATAAATGTTAGTAACTTAAATGGACTTAAGATTACACTTAGGACCATTTAATTAATTAAAGGACTTAAAAATGTATTAAGCCCACTAAATGATTTAAAGGCCCATTTAAATAAATTAGTGGACTTGAAATATATTTAAGCCCACTAAAATAGCCCATTAGATGTTTAGCCTATTTAATGAGCCCATATAAAGTTTGAATGTTAAAATAAAAGTTTTTATAATAAAATATAACTTATAAAAACTTTTTGGATTAAAATGACAATTTATAAAACTTAAGGACTAAAACCGTAACTTATGAAACTTGTTTTGATAAACTAGTAAACACAAGAACTGAAAATGTAAATATCTAAAAGTATAGGGTTTGATAAATACTATCCGTGGCAAATTAAACCCTAGGGACTATTTTGGGAAGTTTGTAAAAGTTATTTTTTCATTCTAAAACGCTAAGGACTATTTTTGTAATTTGTCGAAATTAAAGAAGCCCTAGGGGCTGTTTTTGTAATTTTAGTAAAGTTACAAACCTAGATATAACCAGGGGACTAAATCTGCCATAATTCGAAACTTTAACAAGCCCTAGGTACTAAATATGTAAAATCCGAAAATTTTACTAGTTTTGCCATATTCCAAAATATTACCAAGCCCTAACCTTAAAAAAAATTCTATTGTAATTATAATAAAACGTAAGTAAAATATTTAGACCATAAGAATTAAGGTATAAATTCTTAAGTTTAAATTATTTGATAAATATTAAAATAATTTATTGAAACTTTAAAGTTAATAAAATATTATATTTTTTTATAAAATATTTATATTTACTTTAGGAAATAATTGTATAAACAACAATGAATATGTAATACTCATACATAAACTTATATACTATTAGAAAAATAAAATTTATAAGAACGATGGATAAATTGAATGTTAATATTTAAGCAGAACATCTTACGTTATACTTAAAATATGAAACTTAATATTAAAGTTTAACTGAATGAGTATAATACATAAACTACGAACATGAACTAATATTAAGTAAAATCTTTATGTTTACTTAATAATAGTAAATGAGTGATTATAATACTTGAACACAAAAACGTAAATTAATATTGTTAGTAAGACCTTTTATGTCCACTTAAATAAAGAAACTAAATTGTAAGTTGAATGATTACTATAAATACATGTGTGCTAACTGATATTAGTAGTTAAACATTTTATGTATACTTAGAGATGGAACTTATATAAATAAGTTAAATGAACATTGATGATACTTGAACTACGGTTATTTAGATAAATACCGCAGTATAAATGAACTGAATAAAATCTGTATAAGCATACATATATGTTCTTTGTACTATCTATTAAGACTGTACTATCTGATTAGGCATAACTTTGGCGTGAGCTTTAATTGGATATTCGTATTAAACAGCAATTGCCTACTCCCAGGTGAGTTTACAACCTCATATAAACTTTTGATAAAACTTTCCCCTTTTGGGAAAGAAAATATGCAAACACATAATGGACACAACTGGATTGTATAAACTTGACTGTGATTGATTATTATTGAAACTGTTAAATTGTTGTAAATCTCCCGAATGTTATAAATAGATCTATTAGGGATTGACCATCCCCGTCTGGGTGAGTCATGCTCACTGTGCCTTGGCCGGGACAACAGACGTATACCATGTTCGAACTGGAATGGGTGTCTTTTTGTAAGACACTACGTCCTCATCTGTTGAGGACTACGGAGGTTAAGTTTCAGTTTCTAACAATAAACAAATGTTATCTACATTTTAGTAAGAATGCTTTGCGCATTATTACTTCTATAATTATTGTATGTCCAAACTAACTAATTGTTAAAAACTATAAATTCACCAACTTTATGTTGACCCCCGTTAGTATGTTTTGCACATGAATATGAAGTTAATACGTGGTGTGTGCATGGTCTCCAGCATCTTAGAAATCTGCATCATAGGACTCGTCAGGGGTCCTATTTGGGAAACATAAACAATCACCTTCTGTCATGTTTAAGACAATTTTATTTTATTTGTTTACCAAACATCTAATCTGATTTAATTAACTCCTTATCTTATGGTCTATGGACTATATGCTATCGATCCACCCTAGTGACATCTCCGTGGATATTTCCGAATATTTTGACCCTACCCGGGGTGTCACAGAGAATGGTATCACAATATTAGTTATAGAGAACAAGATAAAATTTTAAATAAAATAAAAATAAAATGATTTTTCTTTTATTTAAAACTGGACTATTACTTATAAAACTCTTTTTGGGATTTTATTTTGGGACTGTATTAGTTAACCATATAGATCTTAGGGCATTTTATTCTATGTGAACTAATTGTATATATATATGTTTACTAAACTTGATTATTAATACTGGTTAGTGAGTTATTGCCATGAAAAATGTTAGACGTGCTAAACTTGAAAATTTTTACACTACATAGTAAAATACTGAAATGAGAATATGGGTAATACTAAACCAAACTTCGCACTTTCCAGTTTGATAAATAAACTACTTAAATGATAATATATATATATATATATATATATATATATATATATATATATATATATATATATATATATATATATATATATATATATATATATATATATATATATATATATATATATATATATATATATATATATATATATATATATGTATATATATATATATATATATATATATATATATATATATATATATATGTATATATATATGTATATATATATATATATATATATATATATATATATATATATATATATATATATATATATATATATATATGTATATATATATGTATATATATATATATATATATATATATATATATATATATATATATATATATATATATATATATATATATATATATATATATATATATATATATATATATATATATATATATATATATATATATATATATATATATATATATATATATATATATATATATATATATATATATATATATATATATATATATATATATATATATATATATATATATATATATATATAAGTATTAATATTTGTAACCTTAAAACATTATAATAATTATTTAAAAGGGGTATATTTCATAAAGCATGTAATCTAAATAATATTGTTCTTTGTTTATAAGCTTATACTCACTTCAAACTTAAAATAATACTATTTCAGAGCATCATGACTCCGCCTACTGCATCCACGACTCTTCTACCCAGAGTAGCTCCTAACCCAGTTGTTTGTTCATGTTTGTTCATCCCCACGATCGATGTAGTGTGGATGGTTGTAAGCCTCGGATTTAGAGGATGACCCATCCATTGAAGTTGTACTCCCAGAGGACCATTTTTTATCTCAGCATCAGCCACACCGGCCCCAACCTTTATGGAGGAGGACCGGGTCCCTCCTAGCATACCATCTTCCATGCCTCCATCCTTATCATCGGGTTATTTCTCCGGGCCCGTACCCGTCTCCACTTATGAGACCGGGGAAGGCTCTGGGGTGTCGATTCCGTCCAGGCCCAGATCTCCGCACTGGCTGCATGCCAGGAGCGGGAGATATCCGATCTCCGCAGCCAGTTGACAGTCAGTCAACAGAGCCATGCCGTCATCTATGAACGTATCGACACTCTTTTCCGCACTATGAGGGGAGACTCCCAGACTGCTAAGGGCATTCAGGCTAGGATGGACGAGGCACTGAAGTGGTTATTGGATGAGAACTACCGCCTCCACCAGCGCATTCAGGTCATGGAGGGTCTGCAGCATCAGACCCATGCTGCTCTTGCCGCTCAGGAGCAATCATTATCCATTTTCTTTGATCTCGCCATTTTCCGGCATGATGGGGTTACTGGGGAGATGGCTTATCTCCGAGGGGTCGTCGATAGACTCCGGAACCAGCTATTGTCTGCACTCCGTACGCTCAAGGAGACCCGAACGTCAGTTCAGACATTATGGAACACCCGGAGGAACTCTGTAGCCTTACCAGCTCCATCAGCACCATCAGCCCCGACATCATCTAGTGGACCATCCAGGCAGGATTAGTATAGACGTACTAGACTTCTTGTACTCCATGATAAGCTTACGGGTTGCATCCCGGCTATCATGACATAGGGCCTTTGTACCTTTATCTCTTTCAGCTTTTGATGATGTAATCCCGTACTTTATCTCTTCTTTTCTTTTGGGACATGTAACTTGGGATATGATGTTTTAAAGACTGTGTGTATCATTACTTTGGATTAGGCCCGACCGGCCTATAACTTAGATTGTGTTATGCTAGATGACTATTGGATTTCTCATGGAAATAACATGTAATCACTTTCTTTATTATATTTGCTGTGCAATGTATTATATTATGAGATCTTGACAGGTTATCCAAATTTCTTATGAAATCAGTGCATAAGTTTCCTCGTGCAAATAATATAAAAAATGTACTAACGCTTGAACTAATAATCTCATTTTGTATATGATTATAGACAAATGGTGATTACGAGGTCAAATCCCAATAATGCAACTACTTCCAATGCCGACAATGCTGAGTCCCCAGAAGCTACTCGAAATGTCACTGCCGCACAACTACGGGAGATGATAAGTGAAGGCATCACAACAGCCATGGCAGCCAGAGGAGCTGACCCAAATGCAAACAATAATCCAAACTCCGATGCACGCAGAAACAACACCAACAGGGGATGCTCTTACCCTGACTTCTTAAAATGTAAACCCTCATACTATCGAGGGAAAGAAGGAGTTGTTGAATTAATGCAGTGGTTTGAAAGACTAGAGACAGTCTTCCGCATCGGTGGTTGTGCTGACGAGAACAAAGTTAAGTTTCCTACGTGCACCCTACTCGAGAGTGCTCTTACCTGGTGGAACTCTGTGGTCGCCATCCTTGGACATGACGCTCCTTATACTCTCACTTGGGCCAACCTCAAGGAAAGAATGACTGAAAAGTATTGTCCTAGAGGAGAAATGAAGAAGTTGGAAGTCGAGCTATGGGATCTCAAGTGTAAGAACAATGATATCCTTTGGTACAACCAAAGATTTCAAGAGTTAAGCTTGATGTGCACCTGAATGTTTCCTCTAAGGAGTGACAAGATTAAAAAGTATGTCAGCGGACTCCCTGACAACATTCATGACAGTGTGCTAGCTTCCCGACCCACCACTGTTGAAGGTGCTATGGAATTTGCGACTGAGCTGATCAACAAGCGAGCCCGCAATCTGTCCGAGAGGCAAACAGACAACAAGAGGAAATCCGATGAAAACTCTCGTAGCCAGCACCAACAGCCTTCCAAAAAGCAAAACGTTGGGCAAGCGGATGACACTACTCCCACAACCCGCAACAAGAACTACTCAGGGACCAAGCCTAAGTGTTCAAAGTGCAACTACCATCATGTTGCTGGAGGACAACGCCAAGGATGCTACAAGTGTGGCCAACAAGGCCATTTTTCTCGCGATTGTCAAACCAATGTTGCTACCCCAGGTCGACCCAATACCAATCCTGGGAACAACAACAAGGGCAAGTCCAATGCACGTGGGAGTGGAAGTGGGCAGCAGGGAAACCGAAACCCCATTGGTGGGAGCAGTAGCGGACCGAAGAAAGCTGTGGTATGTTACGAGTGTGGAACCCCTGGGCATGTGAGACCCGATTGTCCGAAGTGGGCCAATCAGAAGAAGGACAACAAGGGAACTCCTTCGCAAGTGTACATGGTCGGAAATGCCCAAGCAAATCCAGGCTCCAACAGCGTACCTGGTACATTCTTACTAAACCAATGATATGCATCTATCTTGTTTGATACATGTGTAGACCAAAGCATTAAAATTGCTAAATTTAGTAAGGTAATGGAAATCCCGCCGATAGTTCTAGACTCCCATTATACGGTGGAATAGTCGACGAAAAAGTTATGATAGCTAAACACCATCATTCGAGGTTGTTCCTTAAAACCCTCCAAGTCGCCGTTTTACATCAATCAGATCCTAGAAAGTCTTGATAGCTATAATGTCGTCATTAGGATGAATAGACAAGCAAGTATCACGCAATTATCCTATATGACCAAAAATTGGTTCGTATACCTTGGAAAGATGAAACCTTGATTATACTGAGGAGCCATAACCTCAATATAATTAACACTAGATATAGTGTCATCTCTAGCACCAACAGGTCAGAGAGTACTTGGTCCAGAAATACCCCATTTCCTTAACCTATTTCTCCCTGCCTAAGCCTGAAAGACACATCCAACTCACCATGGGTGTATTTTGTAGGACTATGTCCGACATACCCCGTAAGGAGATGTTGAATGTCCCATGTTTTTGGACATTCATTTTTCCTCTTCGGGTCCAATTAGTTCGACAATACCATCACCCACTAGACTCTAGGAGATGTGATTTCCTCTCTTTAGAAGTCAGAATTTGTACAAATTTTAAACCAGTAATAGTGAATGCATGACCCTTGTTACGACACCCTGCAAGGCGCGCACTTCTTTATTCTTGGTATCTTCTTTTATTTCCACCATTTGAGGTACTTCTTTTCTGCGCTCGTCTCGCTCAACCCCGCGGCGAATGAAGTAGATTCTTTGCAACTTCTTATGCAATCGCCATCAACAAAAATCTTAACCTCTTTGTTGGGTAGAAACTTTAGTACTATTCACTAAATAATGTATCCCACCAACTTGAGGTATAATCGTAAGTCTTTTCTTAAAGCTATTGATATAGGAGGGGTTAAAGTTAAAATGTTTTGTTTTACCTTCAACCCCCAATTTTTCATCCTTGGGTGTGGAGATATAACTTGTATATCACCCATGAAAAAGATGCCGATATAGTACATCCCCAGCTTCCCCAGCATATAAAACATACTGGCGTGTCCTCCTCATCAGAAACCATTTGCAATGGATTTGTCCTCCTAACCAAATCCACAACGCCATTGGTCTTCTCCCAGATCCTGGAAAGGTATGACTACGACGTCTGTTGGGAAGCCCGCGCCTATCCATCCACAACAGCAGTCTCCTTTACTGCTCAATCGGATGTATAGTGCGATCCGGATAAAGATCTCTTTGCATTCCTTCCCTATCCATCCACAGCAGTAGTCTCCTTTACTGCTCAATCGGATGTATATTGCGATCTGGATAAAGATCTCTTTGCATTCCTTCCCTATCCATCCACAGCAGTAGTCTCCTTTACTGCTCAATCGGATGTATAGTGTGATCCAGATAAAGATCTCTTTGCATTCCTTCCCTATCCATCCACGACAGCAGTCTCCTTTACTACTCAATCGGATGTATAATGCGATTCGGATAAAGATCTCCCTACATTGCTCCTATTCATCCATAGCAGTAATCTCTTCTACTGCTCAACCGGATGAATAGTGTAACCTGGATAAAAATCTCTTTGCATTCTATTTTGTTCACCCATAATGACAGAAACTTCCATTAATGCCAAATCAGGCGAATAAGAGAAACCTATGTATAGACCACTTCGTGTTCATGCCGCCATCCGTGCCTAAGAGAGAGAGAGAGTCTGAAACGAATCCTACTTGGAACATCTTTTACTTAAAAGATAACTACGTTTTTAATAGCTTTGAGGACAAAGCTAAAATAACGGGGTGGTGCTGTAAAATCCATGATTTTACCATGATTTTATGTAATGAAATTTCACCCATTAAATCTTGGAACACAAATTCATGTATTATATTTCTATAAATCATGTGTGAACTTGTCCAATGTGCACATATACTTTTACATACATACTTGTTGTAATAAGTTTGACTATGTAAACTATGTACACAAAACAAGTAGTAAAAATGCATAACCAACATTTGATGAAACAACACTTAACAAAAATTGGAAAAATATGCTACACCATGTGCATATAGCTGTGTATACATGCATGCATATTATAAGCATCCCTAAACCTTCTTGGACTAGCCCAAGATCATGTACTCTTTGTGTTAAGCCTAACACAAGCCCACACAAGCCCACCCTCTCCTTTGGATAGCCTTACACGCCACCAAGGGCATGTGGAAGGAGAAGGGATGCATGGGAAACACAAAATCCAACACTTGGAACAAGTGTTCTTACCTAGGCAATCATGCCTTTTGCATTCCCTTGCCCTCTCTCCTCTTTAAGCCGAAACACATACATTCTACACACATGCAATCCAATATTGTTCTCTCACCCTCTTCGCTCTCAAATCATACGGCTTAAAGCCATATACATCCAAAACCAAGTATTAAATCCACCAAGATCCTTGTATTATCTTTACTACAAATCATTAGTAGTATCATTCTCTTGGAATCACTATAAACAAGCCCTAGCTAAATCATCTAGGCCACGACTTGGTTTGTATTAGGGTTTTCTTCATCACCTAGAGTAGATCTCAAACCTGTTTGTTCATCTAGATCATTCTTGGTACTTTTAGGCAAGAAAGGTATACACATCATATTCTTTCATTCTTTCATGCATGCATCATCATACACCTATAAACACAAATAAATAACATGTTAAAATCAAGATTTGATAAAGCTATGACCCTTATATGTCACGGCATATTTATGCAAATTATGTTCATGATTTAAAATCTTTTAATAAGAAACTTATGACTTATGTGTTATGTTTTAAACTTGATTTAAAAACCATATAAAACCTTTTATAGATCTAAACATTGCATGAGTTATAAATGTTGTTTATGGGACTTTGGTTAACCAATAACCATAGATCTCATGAAATAAACTTGTGCAACTTAAAGATTATGAAAACCATGACCTTAAAGGCCACGGCTAAATTTAGTGGTGACTATATGAATTGTTTCCTAAGTTTTGAATAAGGGAATATGAAATTAAACATGTTATATGGAATGTTAAAAACCACAAATATAACTTATGTGTATAAATGTAGCCGTGGGTTACACAAGACCTAAAATGGGTTAGATGTACATGCATGCTTATATTAACCTAGATCTAGTGATAAGTGTTAACTTAACATGATACACATGAAATAAGCTAGTAAATCTTATGGGAATATTGGGAGAAAACAATATAGCCGTGGGCTATACCTTGTTTTCTTAGAATAATAGTAGCCTTGGGAACATGCATGTAACCTATATAATCATGATGTGTTTTTGTGAATATTTACAAGACTTAAAAACTAGCTAAAGTGTTCCTCTTGGAAATACCAAGATCTAAAAATATAGTCGTGAGCTATATATGAGTGTACATGGATCTATGTTTTATTTTTAGGTCTAAATATAGTTTAGATATTATTTTGGACTTGTGACTTATTTTCTTGATGTGTACATAGTTAGATCTATTTTGTAACACTTATAAATTACATGCAACCTTAAAATGAGACTTGATTATCTTAATAAGCTATATAATATTAGTCGTGGGATATAAGCTCCTACTAGGGCTTATGACTTACTTTTAACCTTATAACACACCTAGATCTAGTTTGGTATAACACATAAAACAAATTTTTAGTTTTATTCATCTATTTAGATTTAAAACTAAATATTAATAAGCTCATAATAAGCTTATAAGAATATCCTAAGTAAGAACATACATAAAAGATAAAGTAATGTTAATGGACTAATTAAGTCCATGAAAAGTTAATCTGAAACTTAATGGACCCAATAAGCTCATTTGATAAATTTTAGTAACTTAAATGGACTTAAGATTACACTTAGGCCCATTTAATTAATTAAAGGACTTAAAAATGTATTAAGCCCAATAAATGATTTAAAGGCCCATTTAAATAAATTTGTGGACTTGAAATATATTTAAGCCCATTAGATGTTTAGCCCATTTAATGAGCCCATATAAAGTTTGAATGTTAAAATAAAAGTTTTTATAATAAAATATAACTTATAAAAACTTTTTGGATGAAAATGACAATTCATAAAACTTAAGGACTAAAACCGTAACTTATGAAACTTGTTTTGATAAACTAGTAAACACAAGAACTGAAAATGTAAATATCCAAAAGTCTAGGGTTTGATAAATACTATCCGTGACAAATTAAACCCTAGCGACCATTTTGGGAAATTTCTAAAAGTTATTTTGTCATTTTAAAACCCTAAAGACTATTTTTGTAATTTGCCGAAACTTTAAGAAGCCCTAGGGACTGTTTTTGTATCTTTAGTAAAGTTACAAACCTAGATATAACTAGGGGACTAAATCTGCCATAAGTCGAAACTTTAACAAGCCCTAGGTACTAAATATGTAAAATCCGAAAATTTTACTTGTTTAAAAATATAGAGGGACTAGTTTTGCCATATTTCGAAACATTACCAAGCCCAAACCTTAAAAAAATTCTATTTTAATTATAATAAAATATAATTAAATTACTTAGACCATAAGAATTAAGGTATAAATTCTTAAGTTTAAATTATTTGATAAATATTAAAATAATTTATGGAAACTTTAAAGTTAATAAAATATTATATTTTTTTTATAAAATATATATATTTACTTTAGGAAATAATTGTATAAACTATAATGAATATGTAATACTCATACATAAACTTATATACTATTAGAAAAATAAAATTTATAAGAACGATGGATAATTGAATGTTAATATTTAAGCAGAACACCTTACGTCCTACTTAAAATATGAAACTTAATATTAAAGTTTAACTGAATGAGTATGATACATAAACTACGAACATGAACTAATATTAAGTAAAATCTTTATGTTTACTTAATAATAGTAAATGAGTGATTATAATACTTGAACAGAAAAACGTAAATTAATATTTTAAGTAAGACCTTATATGTCCACTTAAATAAAGAAACTTAATTGTAAGTTGAATGATTACTATAAATACATGTATGCTAACTGATATTAATAGTTAAACATTTTATGTATACTTAGAGATGGAACTTATATAAATAAGTTAAATGAACATTGATGATACTTGAACTACGGTTATTTAGATAAATACCGCATTATAAATGAACTGAATAAAATCTGTATAAGCATACATATATGTTCTTTGTACTATCTATTAAGACTGTACTATCTTATTAGGCATAACTTTGGCATGAGCTTTAATTAGATATTCGTATTAAACAGCAATTGCCTACTCCCAGGTGAGTTTACAGCCTCATATAAACTTTTGATAAAACTTTCCCCTTTTGGGAAAGAAAATATGCAAACACATAATGGACACAACTGGATTGTATAAACTTGACTGTGATTGATTATTATTTAAACTGTTAAATTGTTGTAAATCGCCCGAATGTTATAAATATATCTATTAGGGATTGACCATCCCCGTCTGGGTGAGTCATGCTCACTGTGCCTTGGCCGGGACAACAGACGTATACCATGTTAGAACTGGAATGGGTGTCTTTTTGTAAGACACTACGTCCTCATCTGTTGAGGACTACGGAGGTTAAGCTTCAGTTTCTAATAATAAACAAATGTTATCTACATTTTAGTAAGAATGCTTTGTGCATTATTACCTCTATGATTATTGTATGTCCAAACTAACTAATTGTTAAAAACTGTAAATTCACCAACTTTATGTTGACCCCCGTTAGTATGTTTTGCATAGGAATATGAAGTTAATATGTGGTGTGTGCATGGTATCCAGCATCTTAGAAATCTGCATCGTAGGACTCGTCAGGGGTTCTATTTGGGAAACATAAACAATCACCTTCTGTCATGTTTAAGAAAATTTTATTTTATTTGTTTACCAAACATGTAATCTATTTAATTAACTCCTTATCTTATGCTCTATGGACTATATGCTATCGATCCACCCTAGTAACATCTCCGTGGATATTTCCGCATATTTTAACCCTACTCGGGGTGTCACAATCAACGCCAACATTTAATGTGTCAGCGTTGAAGGGATCTTGGTCAATTTCCATATGCTGGGGGTGATGGTGGTTGTTCAGGTAATGGGTCTGGTTGTGGTAGTGGGTCTGGTTGAGGTTGTACTGCTGCAATAACATCAAGCATGGCTTGGGTAAGGGGTAAGTCTCTATGAAGTGGTGAATCCATCTTTCTAAAAGGTTCTTTCTTTTGTACATGGATCGTATAAAAATCATTGTTATCCCTATTGAAGTATCTTTGGTCATCAAAAACCATTTGTAAAAACCTTGGGTAAGCAAGAGTCATCTTGCTACCCTTGTTATGACACATGCCATCAAAAATCATTTTTGAAAAAATATATTTTTGCCCAATAGCAATACACACAATGGCACTCCCAATTGATCTGTTAATTTCAATGTGTGCAGTACATTTGGGACTCAAACATTGAAGAATGACATGTATCAAGTACTTCCAAGCTGGGGGAAATTCTTGTTTTGTATATTTGTTTAAATGGCCATCTTCTGGAAAAGGATAACCCAAAGCTTGTAGTCCTTGTTCTAGCTCACCAATGGACAGGGTGGTTATACCATCTGCATCATTAAGATGCAAAGCTTGGCACACATTTAATAGAAGGTTTTCACCAAGTATGAAAATTCGTTGTTCCGATCTTTTCGAATTGATTACTAGTTAAGAGTGCGACTCAGTCGTTCTTGGTGGAAAATGAAAAGGTTTGATTATCTATTTTAAGCTAAAAATGAAAATGTCGTTGAGTAAATAAGTAAAATGAAAGCTTGAAAATATAAAACTAAAAATAAAGACTTTAAAAATAATTAAAAAGTAAATGATTAAAACTTATAAAAATGTAAACTTAAAAGATTTAAACTAAAACAAGACAAGTTAGAATAATGCTAAGTAAAAAGGCGGGAAAAATAAAGTTTGAATTAAACAGTAAACTAAAAATGAAGCTAATCCGGAATAAGGATTATGACCTTATCCGGAATACCTGGTTGGACAGCTTATCCGGAATGTTATCCGGATGTGAAATACTAGTGCTTATCCGGGATCAGTTGGGAGGCTTATCCAGAATACTTAACAAACAAGTTATCCGGAATGAATATCAGAAGGCTTATCTGGAATCCTTGACAAATCCCTTATCCGGAATCGTGTTATGATGCTTATCCGGAATGTGAACTTCTAAGGCTTATCCGGAATAAGTTCTTGAGGTGCTTATCCGGAATACTGGGAATGTAAGACTTATCCGGAATATGGATTTCGACCATTATCCGGAATATGATCTCCTAGGCTTATCCGCAATCCATCTTTCAGCAGCTTATCCGGAATAATGTTCGGCAGCTTATCCGGAATAATTGTGGGGATGCTTATCCGGAAAAAGAACTTCGTGTGCTTATCCGGAATATGTTCCGGATACTTATCCGGAATACTAACTTCTGAAGCTTATCCGAGAAATGATAAAGAAGGGCTTATCCGGAATATGTTCCGGATACTTATCCAGAAAAAGGAAATAAAGGGGCTTATCCGGAATACTTAAATGATGCTTATCCGGAATTACTGATGAAGGTGCATATCCGGAATGTAGAGATGAGCGCTATTCGGAATAAAAGGTAGTTAGCTATATCCGGAATACTGTTATGGCAACTATTCGGAATACAAGGGTTTAAGGAACCCGGATAACACAAAAACTTAGCAAATAAGCAAATCCAAAAATAAGCACATACCAAAACTTAAACCAAAAAGATTTTTAGGAAAAACTAATAAGCCACAATTTAAAAACTATTAAAACACTAATAATCTAAATATTAAAAATCAACTTTTTATCAAAATATTAAACTTATCAAAATCAACTTATTTCAAAAACTATTAATCATAAAAATTAAGAAAATAAGCACTATGATCTAAAAACTTATAAAATCACCAATTCAATAAGCTCAATCAAATAAGCTAAACAATCATATCATCAACAAAACTAAAATAAACTACATGATTATCAAGATTAAAAAGATTAAGAAAGGTAGAATGAGAATTAAGGAAATAAGCTTGATTTGATTAAAGATTAATATCAAAAGATTACAAGATTAAAGTAAAGATTTAATAAGCTTGAAAGAAAAACTAGAGAGAAAATGAAAACACACTTAAAAACTAAAAATTAACTACAAACTAACTAACACCCTCCTAATGACATATTAGGATGGTATTTATAGGAGGTGGGGAGGTTAAGTGCTTAAGCTTTCTTCTTTCTTTCTTCTCGACTCGATTTAATTTCTTTGTCTTTCTCGACGTCGTCTCGGGATTTGTCGATATAAATTGAACTTGTCTTATAATTTTCTTCTATAATTAGACTTGAGTTCTTCGACTTCATTAAACTTCCGTCTTTAGACTTTTTCTTCGATAAATCTTCAAAATAGGCCTTGGACTTCCGTTCTTTTTGCATTCTCGATCTTTTGACTTCGTCTTTTGTCTTATTCTTCGATAAAAGCCCGTAATAGCCCGTGTTTTCTTCATTTTGCATATTTTTATCTTGAAACACAATAAAAACACAAACCACGCATAATTCCGACTTTTACGACATAAAATACACGTTTTGGTCTTGTTATTATTGGAAATAAGTGGTAAAAGAATAAGTGTTTTCACACTTATTAAATCCCCTACACTTGACCATTGCAATGCCCTCATGCAATGCATTAATTTCAAAGCACATATTACATTTCTCATCATTAATAACCCACCTTGGCCTTTATTAAATACTAAACACTAAGGAAACTAAAAGAACAAAACAAGTAAGAAATCAAAGACTTACATTGGGGTTTTGTCATGATTGTTTATCATCCTCAAGTTTCACGTTCCCCATACCAAGCTTAAAAACGAGATCATTGTTATTATATGTTAGCAAACTAACACGAACTTATGTGGCCTAATTATTTACTTAGACTCCCTTATTCCTAGGTGTATCTCTTATATTTTAATGTTGTCTTGAATGATCACGAGGATGCATTGTTTGACTTATTTTGATAGTTATTTAAGCTGAAAATAAAGTGGGACGATTTAATCAATAGTTAGCTAAAGGACAAAATCTTTTAAAACTACTTCTCAGGACCTCATAAAGTTCATATCTTGGCATAACTTGCTTCACGATTTGAGACCTTTCTCGGACCGATATTTGGCAGCGACTTCATACTTCAAATCTTGAGAGACGTTCATGAAATAATGGTCTTCTCTTCATAATAGGAATTTCTTCACTTGAACTTTTTGAGAGATTCTTCAAATTTAGACCACGACTTCTTCATTTTTCTCCAATCTTTATTTTGGACTTTGATATACAACGATCCGCCTCCTTTTAGGACTTGGATCTATTTATCCTCATACCTTGTTAGGGCCATTTTGGATAGACTTCTCCATGATCTTTAGGGGAGTTTTTGTTTTTCGTCGTGTGTCTCGATCCTTCATATTGATTTTTGATAAATGATTCTTCACATCACTTTTGGATCTTTAGCCACAAAATGTAGTCCTCATGTCTTGTTAGGACCTTTTTGGACTCGCCAATCTTCGCATCCCGCATCAATAATTTATGCCTTGGCTATGAACTCTAATTAATACCGAGCAACTTTTAAACGATCTTGGGCTAGAAGCTAAGTAACTTTTCAAATCGTACAACCTTATTTATTGCAATTAAATTTATTAGCAAGCGATGGGAGAAAAATCTTATAATCAACTCACATAAATTCACGAAAGAATACCAAACTTATAATTGACTCTATCATCTCTCGTTCTCCACAGTTTAAAATCTCAAGGAATGAGACTCGTGGATGCTTAGCCAATTAAATCAAAGTTTTGGGTTTTCGAGTCATCTATAGGATCTTGCAAACTCTTAGACTTTTTCAAGTTTAGAAATCGCATTTTAAAGTTCCCTTGATAAACGACTCTCTAGGATCAATTATAGGAACTTGCGAAAAGTTCTTGTTCTTAACCCGTGAGAGTTAAGACTTTCGTGTTTTAAAGTTCCCTATATAAAAGTCTAGCAAAACTTGACTTAAACACGTTAAGGATACTAGCTAGAGTAAACTTAGATAAGTAAACTCGGGTTGAGTCAAAATATTCACGACTTTGAAAAATTTAAAACCACTTTATTAAACTTTTATTTTAGAAAGGAAAGTGAATAACGATAGCAAAGGAAAATTACGAGGCCAAAATAGATTAAAAATTTTGAAAAATGTCGAAAAATTAGATTTTCCAGTTAAAATGAGGGCAAATTCATGGAAAGGACCACTTACTTCGATAGAAGTCCCCCCTACACTTGATATAAACATTGTCCTCAATGTTTAAGCATGTGGGAGTAAACTCCCCTACACTTATGACATTGTGCACTTTGTTTAAATCTTGCTAAGGAAAGGACAACTATAGTGATTTCAATGTGAACATATAAGATATGAAATATTGAATCACGACAGTTTAGGATAGAACCGGGAAGACGGCTACACGGGATGACGGTTCGTCAAAAGTCATCGAGAATGGATCTTTGAAGCTTTAATCCCTGCACATTAGAAGAAACAAGACAACAAACACATACGGGGCTCCCCCTTACACTTATTATGAAAACGGTAAAGGATAGATCACGGGTTGCCTCTCGAGAAGCGCTTGTTTTTGTTAACCGAGTCACGAGCCTGACTCGACCCATAACTAACTCAAGGGAAACGTGGTAAGGGATGGAATCATCTCATGAGAGATGTCCTCCCTAAAGTACAACTTCACGCGCTGGCCATTCACCTTAAAATTGGGCCCATTTGGCTGAGAAAGCTCAATGGTGCCATAGGGGAGACTTTGGTGACAGTGAATGGACCAGACCAACGGCTCTTCAGCTTGCCCGAGAAGATCTTCAACCGAGAGTTAAAGAGTAAAACTTGATCACCAACGTGGAACTCTCGGTTCTTAATCCTTGCATCATGGATGATCTTGGTCTTCTCCTTGTAGATCAATGAGTTCTCATAAGCTTCATTCCTTAGTTCATTTAGCTCATTGAGTTGAATCTTCCGAAGATCGCCGGCTTTGTTGATGTCAAAATTCGCCCACTTCAAGGCCTAGTACGCCTTATGTTCCAACTCAATAGGGAGGTGGCATGCTTTCCCGTACACAAGACGATAAGCTGTCCAACCAGGTATTCCGGATAAGGTCATAATCCTTATTCCGGATTAGCTTCATTTTTAGTTTACTGTTTAATTCAAACTTTATTTTTCCCGCCTTTTTACTTAGCATTATTCTAACTTGTCTTGTTTTAGTTTAAAACTTTCAAGTTTACATTTTTATAAGTTTTAATCATTTACTTTTTAATTATTTTTAAAGTATTTATTTTTGGTTTTATATTTTCAAGCTTTCATTTTACTTATTTACTCAACGACATTTTCATTTTTAGCTTAAAATAGATAATCAAACCTGTGAACTTGTCGACACCAACGAAGACGTCTTCGGCTATCCCCACCGGATAAGCAACCGTACGGTTAGCAAATTCCAATGTCATTCGTGTGGGGACTAGCTCGGGTAGAGATAATTGTTTCCAAACACTTAATGGCATTAAGATTATACTAGCACCTAGATCGGCTAGGGCCATACAATTCTCTACCCCGGGGATGTTACAAGGAATGAGAAAACGACCCGGATCACCAAGTTTGGTTGGTAATTTCCTTAAGAGCACTGCAGAGCAATTATCGTTAAGTTGGGTCTGAGCGATGTCAAGGAGTTTGTCCTTATCACTGAGAAGATCTTTAAACATTTTAGCATATTTGGGCATGTGAGCGTGAGCCTCAGCAAAGGAGATATTGAAATTCAGTTGTTTAAACATTTTGAGAAAGTTAGAAACCTGAATATCATCCTTGTTCTTCAATTTCTCTTTCCTCAACCTTGAAGGATAAGGTATATTAGGTTGAGATGAAGGCTTTGGAATGGAATTCTCACTCACATCCTTGGGTGGTGGAGGGGTGGAAGTAGAAGGTGGAGGAATTGGAAATAGAAGGTATATAAATTGGAGAAATAGACTCGTTTTCCTTTGTCACAATCACCAGTGTAGGTGTAGGAAGCTCGGGTTCCTTTAAATCGTTTCCACTGCGAGTGGTGATTGCTTTCATCTCCCCTCTTGGATTAGCAACGGTGTTACTCGGAAGAGAACCCGAACTAGAGGCTTGATTACTTTGGATGAAACTAGCCATCATATCCCTTAAGTCATTCGTTTGACTGGCCAAAGAGTTTCACATATCGGCTCGAAGATCATTCCCATGTTTCACCATATCTCCTTTCAAGCTAGCCATTTGCCGCTAAAGATTCTGCACTATTGCGTCATTAGTCCTCATGTAAGTTTCAACCTCGTGAATAAATGCGGTAGGTTGGTTGGGAGGAAGAGCATGGTAGGCAGGTGGTTGATAAGCGGGTTGTTGGTGAATTTGGTTGTTTCCTTGAGGTGGATATGGGTTTCTTTGGGTATGATATTGATTTGGAGCTTGTGGTTGGTTTTGATTGTTGCGATTGAGGTTGTTTGGGTTTTGTGGGGGAAACCGGGTGGTGAAAGGAAGTTGTTTGAACGATAACTGAGCAAATTGCGGTCACCTTGAGGACGTGCTTGATAGCCTCCCGTGGAATAGTTACCGTTAGCGGCATACACATTTTCCGGATTGTCATGAGTCGAAGGACATTCAGTGTATGAATGAGATCCCCCACATATTTCACATGACTGACTCATAGCTTTAACTTGTGCATTGATAGCTTTAGTGTTGTTAGCGGTTTGGAGAGAAAGTGTTTCAACAAGCGAAGTAAGCTTATCAATTCTTTTGTCGCTCTCATTAGTGCTAGCACTAGCCACATTAGTCCGAACACTCTTGGTTTGCACTCTAGACTTATTCTCAATAATGTCCCAAGCGGCATTAGAATACTTAACCAAAATGTTGCCCCCCGAGGCACTATTTAGTGAATCTTGGTCATTCATGCTTAAACCATTGTAAAAAGTATTAATTTGATGTACTTTTGTGAAACCATGTTGTGGACACTTTCTTAAAAGTTCCTTAAAACGGTCCCAAGATACACTAAATGTCTCACCGTACTTTTGTTCAAAGGTAATGATTTCATTCCGCAAAGCGGTAGTACGTGAGGGTGGGAAAAAGTAGTTGATGAAATTGGTGTCTAAATCCGTCCACGTAAGAATACTTTGTGGCGGTTCTTTATCAAGCCAATTCTGGGCTTGTCCCTCTAAGGAGAAAGGAAAAAGTTGTAAGCGAATTACTTCTTGTGAAACCCCATTATACTTAACCGTATTAGTGAGTTGAAGGAACCTTTTTATATGGTCATGAGGATCATCAAGCGAACGCCCCAAGAAAGGTTGAGCAGAGACCATTTGAATGAAGCCGGATTTGAGTTCAAAATTGTTGGCTCCAATCTCAGGTATGACAATAGCATCGGTGTTGCCCTCTACGTGCGATTGCAAAAGCTCGATCATTGGTTGATTGTCCATGGTGACAATAGGTGGAGTTATGACTTCGGCCTGAATTGCTTTCTTCTTACGAGCACGAGTACGCATGCACACCTACAAAAGGAAGAGAAAAATAGACAAGAAATATTTTTGGTTTTTTATGTTTTTCTATTTTGTTTTTGGATTTTTGAAATTTTTTTAATTTGTATGGATTTTTGATAATTTTTAAGCAAGAAAAATAACGTTCAAAGGTGAACGGATCCCAAAATCCAACGCGTCTCTCACTTAAACCGTTAATCTTAACAAAAAGAGCCTGCAGCAGCGCCATTTAATAGAAGGTTTTCACCAAGTATGAAAATTCGTTGTTCCGTTCTTTTCGAATTGATTACTAGTTAAGAGTGAGACTCATTCGTTCTTGGTGGAAAATAAATCTATTTTAAGCTAAAAATAAAAATATCGTTGAGTAAATAAGTAAAATGAAAGCTTGAAAATATAAAACTAAACATAAAGACTTTAAAAATATTTAAAAAGTAAATGATTAAAACTTATAAAAATGTAAACTTAAAAGATTTAAACTAAAACAAGACAAGTTAGAATAATGCTAAGTAAAAAGGCGGGAAAAATAAAGTTTGAATTAAACAGTAAAATAAAAATGAAGCTAATCCGGAATAAGGATTATGACCTTATTCGGAATACCTGGTTGGACAGCTTATCCGGAATGTTATCCGGAATGTGAAATACTGGTGCTTATCCGGAATCAGTTGGGAGGATTATCCGGAATACTTAACAAACAAGTTATCCGGAATGAATATCAGAAGGCTTATCCGGAATCCTTGACAAATCCCTTATCCGGAATCGTGTTATGATGCTTATCTGGAATGTGAACTTCTAAGGCTTATCCAGAATAAGTTCTTGAGGTGCTTATCCGGAATACTGGGAATGTAAGACTTATCCGGAATATGGCTTTCGACCCTTATCCGGAATATGATCTCCTAGGCTTATCCGCAATCCGTCTTTCAGCAGCTTATCCGGAATAATGTTCGACAGCTTATCCGGAATAATTGTGGAGATGCTTATCCGGAAAAAGAACTTCGTGTGCTTATCCTGAATATGTTCCGGATACTTATCCGGAATACTAACTTCTGAAGCTTATCCGGGAAATGATAAAGAAGGGCTTATCCGGAATATGTTCCGGATACTTATCCGGAAAAAGGAAATAAAGGGGCTTATCCGGAATACTTAAATGATGCTTATCCGGAATTACTGATGAAGGTGCATATCCGGAATGTAGAGATGAGCGCTATTCGGAATAAAAGGTAGTTAGCTATATCCGGAATACTATTATGGAAACTATTCGGAATACAAGGGTTTAAGGAACCCGGATAACACAAAAACTTAGCAAATAAGCAAATCCAAAATAAGCACATATCAAAACATAAACCAAAAAGATTTTTAGGAAAAACTAATAAGCCACAATTTAAAAACTATTAAAACACTAATAATCTAAATATTAAAAGTCAACTTTTTATCAAAATATTAAACTTATCAAAATCAACTTATTTTAAAAACTATTAATCATAAAAATTAAGAAAATAAGCACTATGATCTAAAAACTTATAAAATCACCAATTCAATAAGCTCAATCAAATAAGCTAAACAATCATATCATCAACAAAACTAAAATAAACTAAATGATTATCAAGATTAAAAAGATTAAAGGTAGAATGAGAATTAAGGAAATAAGCTTGATTTGATTAAAGATTAATATCAAAAGATTACAAGATTAAAGTAAAGATTTAATAAGCTTGAAAGAAAAACTAGAGAGAAAATGAAAACACACTTAAAAACTAAAAATTAACTACAAACTAACTAACACCCTCCTAATGACATATTAGGAGGGTATTTATAGGAGGTGGGGAGGTTAAGTGTTTAAGCTTTCTTCTTTCTTTCTTCTCGACTCGATTTAATTTCTTTGTCTTTCTCGACGTCGTCTCGGGATTTGTCGATATAAATTGAACTTGTCTTATAATTTTCTTCTATAATTAGACTTGAGTTCTTAGACTTCATTAAACTTCCGTCTTTAGACTTTTTCTTCGATAAATCTTTAGAATAGGCCTTGGACTTCCGTTCTTTTTGCATTCTCGATATTTTGACTTCGTCTTTTGTCTTTTTCTTCGATAAAAGCCCGTGATAGCCCGTGTTTTCTTCCTTTTGCATATTTTTATCCTGAAACACAATAAAAACACAAACCACGCATAATTCCGACTTTTACGATATAAAATACACGTTTTGGTCTTGTTATTATTGGAAATAATTGGTAAAAGAATAAGTGTTTTCACACTTATTAAAACCAGAGCTTCAGTAAGCACCCATGGAAGCCCATGGACTGTAGTAGTCAATGTAGTCACATTATTAACTGTTGAGGAACTGACTGTATTCCAAAACTGTTTAATATGTGTGACAGGGATAAGAGGAGCATGAGAAAGTGCATACCTTAATGGGGATGCATTTAATTACTCCACCATCTGAGTATATTAGGGAAACAGAGCATTGTCGGCCTCTAAATAAGCAACCATGTTATGCTGACTTCTGAACCCCAATTCCAAATCCCTTGGTTTAAACATGGGCACCATTGATGTAGAAAGCTGTGATAAATGTTATGAAAGATGAAGTTTTCTGAAAATTTAATTAGACAAGAATAAGCAGTTACCCTGTTTCAAAGGAATGAGCCAAATATATAGGAGAGGTGAAAACATGTGATTGGTAAAGATGAGGCAGTTATTTTCAAAATATAATGATTAAAATCTTGAAAATATATAACTTATCTTGTGCATTAATAAAAAGTTACCAACTCCTAAAATTACGGCCAAACTTTTCGTCAAAAATAACAACTGGGTAGGACCCAATGTTTATCAACGGTCAATAATAACTTAACAACGCCCAACAGCTATATTCTTGTCAACGTTGGAATTTGCCATGTCAACGTCAAAATTGGTCCTAACAACGTTTGGAAATAAAACTGTCAATGTCCAAAAATAAAAATAATAAAAAAGAAAAAGGACCTTAACAAAGTAATTTATCCTAGTGAAGATAACCTATAGACTGAAAATTACCATAGGGTGGCAAGCACTGTCCAATCATGCACACTTGCTTAAGAAAGATAGACATAATTGTCCTCAAGTGTCCCTTGCTAACCAAAGTTCTTAACAATGAAGTTATCTTATAAAATCCTTTGTAACTTCCCAGGTAAGCCCAATAAAAATCATACCCAAGTCTCCCAACAGACCACATCCAATTCTAGGTCAAAAAGTCTTGGAAGCGTGCGAAGTATATCAACTTTGCATGCTATAGTGCCTCACGATTTAGTAAACTAACTCATACTCACCAGTGGACACAATCTAGAATTTTGATAAGAGTATTATATGAATACCCAAAAAGTCCTAAAGGTTTCCTAAACCTCTCCTTAAACTAAGATATACAAGTTGCCAAATAAAATACATGTAATAAAATTTTTTTATGTCAAGATAGGAATATAAATATTCCAACCATCATCCATAAACTTAAACATGCTCCAAGTATGCTCCAATGATCCATAAGCAACTCTGTATCCATTTGTACAATGCTAACAATGCCTGCATAATTAGATCAAAAACCACAAAACTAACATATTGCTGTCAACGTCATTTTAACACTTATCAGCGTTAAAATAACCTTTGTTAGCGTTAGACAAATAAAGTGGAAAACCTAATTTTGTACAAAGACCAATAACAATGCATATCTTGTACATACTTTTACAATAAGTCTCAAAAACACATATTAGGTAAGATTGATCATTCCAATACTTGTTACCAAGTATTGAAATCTCCTAGTATCAAAAGGTTTAGTTAATAAATCTACCATATTTTCTTCTGTGTCAACCCTATCTGGTTGTATTAAACCTTTTTCAAAACAATCTCTTATAAAATGATGTCTAATTTCTATGTGTTTTGTTTTAGAATGATGAACATGATTTCTAATAATGCATAAAGTACTGTTATTGTCTACAAAAATTTTGGTATGCATAAACTTATACCCATAATCCAACAGCTGGTTCTGAATCCATAAGACTTGTCCACAACAAGCAGCTGCAGCAACATATTCTGCTTTAGTTGTAGAGTTGGCCACCACTGTTTGTTTCTTGCATTGCCAAGATATCAACCTACTCCCAAGAAATTGGCATCCACCAGTTGTGGATTTTCTATCAAACTTGTCACCTCCATAATCACTGTCTGAATAGGCAATAAGCTCCAATGGAGAATCCTTTGGATACCATAATCCCAAGGTAGGATAGCACCTAAGATATCTAAAAGTCCTTTTGACAGCATGAAGATGACACTCTTTGGGAGTCATGTGACAATCCGTCAATTTATGGTTGATATTTTATTCTCAATTATTATTTAAAAACATTATTTTAATGTTATATTATGAACTCACTTATTTTTGGGAAGAAATTTGGATTTACGTCTTGAAGTAGCATCGACTACGTCTAAACCGGAGGATTCTACGTTACGTGCTTACATTTACATACACCGTTTTCGTGACAGTCCGACATTTCAGGAAATAAATTTATCCGTGGATATTATTTTGAGATTTTAAATTTGTGTTGGTTCATAAACTCACAAATTTACGAGAAGAGATTAGGACTTACGATTATAATTTAACGTCCTTTACGATTAAACCAAAAACCTTAGGATTACGTATTTACGTTTTTGAACTCCGTTTTTGACGAGACAATTTTTATTAGATTCGTTTGTGCCATTGATTCGTAATTTATAAAAACGTTTTTCGTAAAACGGCCCGAGGGCACGCAAATCGAGGAAACTAGAATCGAGGAGTACCCGTAAATTAGTGGTATGAGATAAGATAAATCTTGCCCCACCCCACTATATGGACGGCAACATTAAGCCAACACATCTCATGATGTGTCAAGTTGTAGCTACTAAGCTAACACTTGTTGCTTAATGCTTAACTTGTAAGCAACTACATCACAAAACCATCTAACACTAACCATTTTTTCATTTGTACATGCAAAACCACTATCCTCCCTTCCTCTCTCTCTCATTTTCGTCCCACAATCCTCAAAAACAACCCTCGTTTGATCTATTTTAACCATAAATTCATGTGTTATTCATACACATGATGATGCTCCTTTTAAGTCTTGAAGATTGGAGGTGATTCTAACATCCAAGGAGGTGATTTGGTGATGTCCAAGGGCTGATTTCTACATGGAGTTTACAAGTATTGGTGGCCATGAAGATTGGTGTTGATCTATCACAAGTTTCTCCATCAAAAATCCAAGCCTTGTTCATCAAAACCTCATCTTTTCATCACTATGGTGGTATAAGGATCATTCTTCCTATCCTTCTTGTTATTTTGATTATGTAATCTTGTATTTTATTTTACTTATGTATATATATATATGATGATGAATGATGATTAAAAATATTATGTGGGGATTTGGTGTTGATAGATTTGATTAAAAAGATAAGAATCTACATGAAAAAGTGTTAAAATCATGATGTAAGGACTAGGCTATATAAAACAGTGAAGAAACTCATGATAAACTGTTGGAAATTTAGTGCAATTGTGGGAACGGGTAATACTTGTAAATGGGTTTGGAGGTACGGAGTGTACACCCATTAAGTCCCTTACCTCCCTGGACTCAATATAGTGGTTGTGATATCAGTAGGAAGCTGCTCCTGGTCAGGAAGTTGCTTCTGGTCAGGAAGTTGCTCCTGGTCAGGAAGCTGCTCCTGGTCAGGAAGCTGCTCCTGGTTAGGACGTTGCTCCTGGTGATGCACAAAGTCTTTGTAACCTCTTTGACCAGTTAATGAGGGTTGAATATTGACTTGATGACCAGATTTCTGGTCATGTAACCACTATGCTTTATGAAGGTTATTATGAGATTAATAGGCCGATTAATGCTCTTAATACCTTTGACTAGGAGTTACATTCCTTAAAGGAATAGGATCACTATAAATAGTGATCATATTTTGCATGATGAAACACAGAAACAAGAAACACAAAAACGCATAAGAGTTCTTGATTTGTGCCTAAAACAAGAACTAACTCTTGGTTTTATCCCAAGGAGGTATTCGTGTTAACCCAGGCATAGGGTCGAATAATCTTCTTTGGAAAGTGATTACACGACTCCAAGAGATATCCGGTAACCATTCATTGGTACGTAGTTAGGCTATTGATTATCTTCACCCTGTTGGAACGAAGTAAACCCCAACAATCAAAGAAGATTATTTTGTGATAATCAATGGCGGCGGCAATGAAGCATATGGTGGCTAACTTCTCCAAACTGGACAAGTTTGAAGGGGTTGATTTCAGGAGATGGCAGAAGAAGATGCACTTTCTTCTCTCTACCATGAACGTGGTGTACGTGCTGACCACTCCTATTCCTGATGGTGGTGATGATGCTACTTTGGAGGAGATGCGGAAAAGGAGCAAATGGGAAAATGATGATTATGTGTGTCGCGGCATAATTCTCAATGGTATGTCTGATTCTTTATTTGATATTTACCAAAATGTTGAATCTGCTAAAGAACTATGGGATTCCTTGGAAGCCAAATATATGGCTGAGGATGCATCAAGTAAAAAGTTCCTTGTGAGTGATTTCACAAATTACAAAATGACTGATTCAAGACCAGTCATGGAACAATACAATGAACTTCTTGGAATACTTGGCAGATTTACACAACATAAAATGAACATGGATGAGACCATTCAGGTCTCGTGTGTCATTGACAAACTACCTCCTTCTTGGAAAGATTTCAAGCATACCTTGAAACATAAGAAGGAGGAGTTAACTCTTGTTGAGTTGGGCAATCATTTGCGCATTGAGGAATCCCTCAGGGTGCATGAAAGTGATAAGCCAAAGAGCAACAATGTTGCTGGTTCATCTGTTGTCAATATGGTGGAGCATAACAACTCCACCAGGTACAATGACAACAAGGGCAAACGTAAGCATCATGATAACACCAAGGCTAATCCTAACAAGAAGTCATCAGTGGCTTGTTGGAAGTGTGGGAAACCTGGACACTTCAAAAGGGATTGCAAAGGTGTTAGCATTAGCAACCAAGCTAATGGATCAGGTACAAAAGGATGATGATGTTGTGTGGTGGGTTGACTCTGGAGCAACAGTACATGTGTGTAAAGATAGATGTTGGTTCAAGACTTATGAGTCAATGAATGATGGATCTATTCTTCACATGGGAAATGAGTCAACAACCCTAGTGCATGGACGTGGTTGTGTAGATCTTAAATTTAGTTCTGGAAAGATTGTTTCTTTGTTTAATGTTTTACATGTTCCTAATATTAGGAAGAACTTGGTTTCTAGTAGTGTGTTGAATAATTGTGGTTATAAACAAGTGATTGAATCTAATAAATTTGTTTTATCTAAACATGGTGTGTTTATTGGTTTTGGCTATTTGAGTAATCAAATGTTCAGGCTTAATATTGATTCTAGTATAAATGTTGATTTTGTCCTGATGACTACCACTAAACTGAATGATTCATCACTATGGCATGCTAGACTAGGCCATGTCCACTATAAGAGGATGCAAGATATGTCTAAGGATGGGTTAATTCCAGCTTTTGACATGGACACTGATAAGTGTCAGACTTGTATGCTGAATAAAATTACTAAGAATCCATTTCAGGATGTAAAACGTGTAACTACAGTTTTGGAGCTAATCCATAGTGACCTATGTGATTTGCATGCTACTCCCTCATTAGGGAATAAGAAATACTTGGTAACATTTATTGATGATGCTTCAAGGTTTTGTTATGTCTATTTGTTACATACTAAGGATGAAGCATTAGATAAATTTAAAGTATTTAAAACTGAAGTTGAATTACAACAAGGAGTCCAAATCAAAAGATTTAGGACTGATAGGGGAGGTGAGTACATGAATACTCAGTATTTTCAGTCTGTTGGAATAATCCATGAAACAACTGCCCCATATACTCCACAACAAAATGGTATATCAGAAAGGAAAAATAGAGTACTAAAAGAGATGGTTAACTCCATGTTGTCCTACTCAGGACTGAGTCAAGGGTTTTGGGGAGAAGCTATGTTAACAGCTTGCTATTTATTAAATAGGGTTCCTAATAAAAGGAACAGGATTACCCCTTATGAACTCTGGACTAAAAGGAAACCAAACTTGAACTACCTCAAAGTTTGGGGTTGTAGGGCTGTTGTAAGACTCCCTGATCCAAAGGTGAAAACCTTGGGTGAAATAGGCATTGAATGCATCTTTGTTGGATATGCTGAGCATTCCAAGGCTTATAGGTTCTATGTTATTGAACCTAATGATTCAGTTTCAATAAACTCAATCATTGAATCAAGGGATGCTAACTTTGATGAGACTAGGTTCTCATCAGTCCCTAGACCAAGCCTTAGGACTCCTATAGGAGCTGAGGACACTGGTGTTTCAGTGGAACCGGAAAGGGTCACTGATGAGGTTGTGGTTCAGCAACCTGAGCCTGAGCTTAGAAGAAGCACAAGGCATAGGACTCCAAGGAATTTTGGGCCTGAGTTTCAACTATACTTAGTTGAAGGTACAAGAGATGAGGTCTCTGACCAATTCTACTATTGCTTTAATGTTGAGGATGATCCCAAAACATTTGATGAAGCAATGAAGTCCCAGGATGTTGCTTTCTGGAAAGAAGCAATAAATGATGAGATGGACTCCATCATGGGCAACAACACTTGGGTGTTGGTTGATCTACCTCCTGGTTGCCATCCACTTGGTAACAAATGGATTTTCAAAAGGAAAATGAAGGTAGATGGAACTGTTGAAAAGTTCAAGGCAAGGTTAGTCATTCAGGGCTTTAAAAAAAAGTCAGGGATAGACTATTTTGATACTTATGCTCCAGTAGCACGTATCAGTACCATAAGAATGCTGATTGCTCTAGCAAGTATTCACAATCTGATTATTCATCAGATGGATGTGAAGACAGCATTCTTGAATGGTGACTTGGATGAGGAGGTTTATATAAACCAACCTCAGGGCTTCATCATGCCTGGTCATGAAGGTAAGGTGTGTAAACTGATTAAGTCCTTATATGGACTAAAGCAGGCACCTAAGCAATGGCACCAGAAATTTGATGAAGTGGTTTTGTCTAATGGTTATTCACTTAACCAAGCTGACAAATGTGTATATAGCAAATTTGATGAATCTGGTAAAGGAGTCATCATTTGCCTATATGTTGATGACATGTTAATCTTTGGTACTGACCAAGCTAAGGTTGATCAGACAAAGGATTTTTTGTCATCAAAGTTCTCCATGAAAGACATGGGGAGGCTGATGTTATCCTTGGCATAAGGATTAAACATGAAAGTGATGGTATTGTAATTTCTCAGTCTCATTACATTGAGAAGGTGCTAAAGAAATTTAATCACTTTGATTGTACTCCAGTAAGTACACCTATGGATACAAGTGAGAAACTAATACCTAACAATGGTCAGGCTGTCTCCCAGCTTGAGTATTCTAGGGTTATTGGTTGCTTGATGTATGCCATGACTAGTACTAGGCCTGACATTGCATTTGCTGTGGGTAAACTGAGTAGGTATACTAGTAATCCTGGTACTCAGCATTGGCAAGCAATTCAGAGGGTACTGAAGTATTTGAAAGGAACAATGGATTATTGTTTGTCTTATACTGGATATCCTTCAGTGTTGGAAGGTTACACTGATGCAAGTTGGATCAGCAATACTGAGGATAATTCATCCACAAGTGGCTGGGTATTCCTTCTTGGTGGTGGTGCAATTTCTTGGGCATCCAAGAAGCAAACTTGCATTACTGGTTCAACAATGGAATCTGAATTTGTGGCTCTAGCAGCTGCTGGTAAAGAGGCTGAATGGTTGAGAAACTTGCTTCTTGAGATTCCATTGTGGGTCAAACCTATGGCACCCATTTCTATCCGTTGTGATAGTGCAGCTACATTGGTTAAGGCATATAGCCAGATGTACAATGGCAAGTCTAGACACCTAGGTGTTAGACATAGCATGATTCGTGAGTTGATCACGAATGGGGTGATTTCAATAGAGTTTGTGAGGTCTCAACAAAACTTAGCTGATCACTTGACGAAGGGATTGGCTAGAGACTTGGTTATAAAGTCTGGTAAAGGGATGGGTTTAAAAGTCCACTCTAGTCACTGAATGCTAGGACACCCAACTCCCTCCTGAGGAAACTTGGGAGCTGAGTTCAATGTGGAAAGCTGAACATTCAGGGGACTGAAGCACATGTTTTACATATCATCCCAAGGATGTGCTTGTACCTGCTGAAAGGAGGATGAAGTTATAAACTTCTTAATGGTTAATTTCTTTGAAAAAGTGCTTAAACTTCTTAATGGCTAATTTTGTACAAAGACCAATAACAATGCATATCTTGTACATACTTTTACAATAAGTCTCAAAAACACATATTAGGTAAGATTGATCATTCCAATACTTGTTACCAAGTATTGAAATCTCCTAGTATCAAAAGGTTTAGTTAATAAATCTGCCACATTTTCTTCTGTGTCAACCCTATCTAGTTGTATTAAACCTTTTTCAAAACAATCTCTTATAAAATGATGTCTAATTTCTATGTGTTTTGTTTTAGAATGATGTACAGGATTTCTAATAATGCATAAAGTACTGTTATTGTCTACAAAAATTTTGGTATGCATAAACTTATACCCATAATCCAACAGCTGGTTCTGAATCCATAAGACTTGTCCACAACAAGCAACTGCAGCAACATATTCTGCTTTAGTTGTAGAGTTGGCCACCACTGTTTGTTTCTTGCATTGCCAAGATATCAACCTACTCCCAAGAAATTGGCATCCACCAGTTGTGGATTTTCTATCAAACTTGTCACCTCCATAATCACTGTCTGAATAGGCAATAAGCTCCAATGGAGAATCCTTTGGATACCATAATCCCAAGGTAGGATAGCACCTAAGATATCTAAAAGTCCTTTTGACAGCATGAAGATGACACTCTTTGGGAGTCATGTGACAATCCGTCAATTTATGGTTGATATTTTATTCTCAATTATTATTTAAAAACATTATTTTAATGTTATATTATGAACTCACTTATTTTTGGGAAGAAATTTGGATTTACGTCTTGAAGTAGCATCGACTACGTCTAAACCGGAGGATTCTACGTTACGTGCTTACATTTACATACACCGTTTTCGTGACAGTCCGACATTTCAGGAAATAAATTTATCCGTGGATATTATTTTGAGATTTTAAATTTGTGTTGGTTCATAAACTCACAAATTTACGAGAAGAGATTAGGACTTACGATTATAATTTAACGTCCTTTACGATTAAACCAAAAACCTTAGGATTACGTATTTACGTTTTTGAACTCCGTTTTTGACGAGACAATTTTTATTAGATTCGTTTGTGCCGTTGATTCATAATTTATAAAAACGTTTTTCGTAAAATGACCCGAGGGCACGCAAATCGAGGAAACTAGAATCGAGGAGTACCCGTAAATTAGTGGTATGAGATAAGATAAATCTTGCCCCACCCCACTATATGGACGGCAACATTAAGCCAACACATCTCATGTTGTGTCAAGTTGTAGCTACTAAGCTAACACTTGTTGCTTAATGCTTAACTTGTAAGCAACTACATCACAAAACCATCTAACACTAACCATTTTTTCATTTGTACATGCAAAACCACTATCCTCCCTTCCTCTCTCTCTCATTTTCGTCCCACAATCCTCAAAAACAACCCTCGTTTGATCTATTTTAACCATAAATTCATGTGTTATTCATACACTTGATGATGCTCCTTTGAAGTCTTGAAGATTGGAGGTGATTCTAACATCCAAGGAGGTGATTTGGTGATGTCCAAGGGCTGATTTCTACATGGAGTTTACAAGTATTGGTGGCTATGAAGATTGGTGTTGATCTATCACAAGTTTTTCCATCAAAAATCCAAGCCTTGTTCATCAAAACCTCATCTTTTCATCACTATAGTGGTATAAGGATCATTCTTCCTATCCTTCTTGTTATTTTGATTATGTAATCTTGTATTTTATTTTACTTATGTATATATATATATGATGATGATGAATGATGATTAAAAATATTATGTGGGGATTTGGTGTTGATAGATTTGATTAAAAAGATAAGAATCTACATGAAAAAGTGTTAAAATCATGATGTAAGGACTAGGCTATATAAAACAGTGAAGAAACTCATGATAAACTGTTGGAAATTTAGTGCAATTGTGGGAACGGGTAATACTTGTAAATGGGTTTGGAGGTACGGAGTGTACACCCATTAAGTCCCTTACCTCCCTGGACTCAATATAGTGGTTGTGATATCAGTAGGAAGCTGCTCCTGGTCAGGAAGTTGCTTCTGGTCAGGAAGTTGCTCCTGGTCAGGAAGCTGCTCCTGGTCAGGAAGCTGCTCCTGGTTAGGACGTTGCTCCTGGTGATGCACAAAGTCTTTGTAACCTCTTTGACCAGTTAATGAGGGTTGAATATTGACTTGATGACCAGATTTCTGGTCATGTAACCACTATGCTTTATGAAGGTTATTATGAGATTAATAGGCCGATTAATGCTCTTAATACCTTTGACTAGGAGTTACATTCCTTAAAGGAATAGGATCACTATAAATAGTGATCATATTTTGCATGATGAAACACAGAAACAAGAAACACAGAAACGCATAAGAGTTCTTGATTTGTGCCTAAAACAAGAACTAACTCTTGGTTTTATCCCAAGGAGGTATTCGTGTTAACCCAGGCATAGGGTCGAATAATCTTTTTTGGAAAGTGATTACACGACTCCAAGAGATATCCGGTAACCATTCATTGGTACGTAGTTAGGCTATTGATTATCTTCACCCTGTTGGAACGAAGTAAACCCCAACATAAACTGTTAAAATGGCATATATTATTAAAGAAACAGTAAGGTATATGATTTTTACACATGTGGTGAGTTGGCCATGCAATGGAATCATTAGGATGAGTGATATATGATCAAAACAATATTAGAGTACAAATCTACATAGACTGTTTTGGACGATTTTTATAAATTACTTAGATGCTGATTCAACCGTAGCCATAGGAGAGTTAAATGGATCACATATCATGTAGTTTATGCCATAAAAATTTGGGCTTCTATCTCCATATAGAACTCTAGATATGGCTGTTTTGGTGAACATGAAATTTAAAATCAGATTTGTATAATAAAAATTTATATAAAATAAGCACTCACTTATATATTTATAAAATATATACACATGAAAACCCACTAACTTATAAATTTCATTTATATAGATATGTATAAGGTTAAATAAATGGACTATTTATAAAAATGGTAGTTGAATAAGATTTATAAGTTATAAAAACTATAAACATGATTTTTACGACTTTTTCGGCTATTACCGTAAAATTAACGTTTTTCGCCAATTAAAACTTAGACGATCAAACTCGTCTAATGTAAAGTTTTTAAAAGTAATATACTGATATATAAGTACCTAATACAAGTAAAAACCGATAAAACCCGAACTATATGACATACGGACAATAACGAGCTAAGTTAGCATATTGGACTAATAATTTAACTAAATAAGTTAAGCACTTATAATAATTACTTATTGGGCTTAACCCATTTGGGCCCAACATGTAAATTATAAATACTGATAATACAAGTATAAAATAGATTAATACAAGTTAATGAACTTATAATAGGCTTATTGGACCTAGAACATGTAAATAGGTAAAACTAGTAAACTAGTATAAAAGTTATCAACACATAACACTAAAATGAGTAAATGAGAATATGTAAACCCACTTGATCATCATATATATATATATAAAATCATCATATGTATACATAATTGTTATTTTTATAAAGTCATTGGACAAAAGTCTAAGACAAGTATTATTTGTCTAGGTTTCCGTGATTGAAGCACGCACCGTACATCCAAATCGCCGATAACCGCCTTCCCACATCAACGTGAGTTCATAGCCTCGCACTCTTTTAAATGTTTTTATGAAATATTTTATAAACCCGCGAGGGGGATAACATGTTAGTTTTTATAAAATAGGACACCATTTGTCCCGATTGTTTATTTATTGATTTGGACCCGAATGATTGTATGACCCGATGAATGATTAAATGACCCAATAGATGAAATAAAATGGATTATTAAAGTTAGGTTATGTCACTAAAAGTCCCATTAGCATGAATTGTGAACTACCGGGATTTGGTAGACGCTTATGCATATAATAGTACTATTTGGGAACGGTCACCCCAGTTCGCGCCTTGACGGTTGATCCCCGTCGTGCCACATTGATTGGTGAACGAATTTATGTATGAGAAGATTTACACAAGCGTGATTATTGCGACGACACGCTAATTTAGATGGGCAAATGAGTTTCGGGCTAGCTACCCGTTGTTTGTTGTAGTAAGGTAACAATGTCATGCGACTTATAATAATCCAAAATAACGAAATGCTGCTATACGTACTAAATTACGATATATTGCCTGACTAGCAATACGGGGTCTTACTATTGATATTATGTTCGTGTTTTGGTTTTTCATAACCATATTCGTATAACGGTTTTTATTTAATCTATACAACGTTATAAAACGTATTGTATGATGTTTTTACGACAATGGTTCGTATAATGATTTTTAAGGCAAATGCCTATATTATGATTTTGATAAGGATTTGTATAAAATAACTTTGGCTATTTTATGGCCTATTACAAAGATTTGTACAAAATGATTTTCGGTAATAATTATTTTTTTGGTAAAGGGTTTCCCCGGTAAATATATTAACCAAAAAAAACGTTGAAGTACAAAGGAATGTGGCTAATATACCACATTAACCGCATGCTACAGGCAGCATGTTAACACGTGATTATGTTATGGCATAAACACAAACTAAACTAGAACTACAATGGAAGTAAACTAGAAAGAAACCAAGATGCAAACATGAAGTCACACATTGTCTTTAGCTTCCACCAACAGCACGAAAGGAGCAAATGATATCCAAATGAGCCTGCCTCCTTAAAAAACCTTGCCAAAGAAAACCCAGTGGGAAAAACCTTGGACAAGGAAAAAAGAGTACAACCCTCACCCGGCACTCCCATCATGAAGAACTCTTGAGCTCGGCACCCTCCATTTGTCAAGCAGCAAACTCGACCTGGCAGACAACTTCTTAAAACGAAAAGAAATCAACTTCAACCGAATAGTATCACAAATAAGCTGAACAATCTGATCAACAGCCAACAGCTTTTTCTTGAAAAGTCTTGAATTACGTTCCATCCATATAAAGTACGCAGTAGCAGCCAACACAAGACGGGCAATAATGCTAGGACAAGACTTTCCCTTAGAAATTGGAATAACATAGGCTAAAATATCATCAATCCGAGGGGGGATGTTATCCATATCACATAGGCCCCGAACCTTAAACCAAACCTGCATAGAATAAGAACATTCAAAGAAAAGATGGTCATGAGAATCCGGCACCAATTTACACAACGGACATCGTAGAAGGCTTAGATCCACCAAAGGGCCAACATCCCATTGCCTGGTAATAATTATGTACCGATGATATATTGATGGTTTTATTAAACTTTATGAATTCACTCGGCGTTTTCGCTGACCTTTTCTTTTAACATGTTTTGTCTCAGGTACTTGAAGGTAATTCTCGGGAAGACGACAACAATTCATGGCCCGCACCTAAATAACAATTTCCATTCAAATCTTTTGTAAAATTGTATGAAATGACTATAACTTGGGACCTATGTAAATTTTATATTTATGAATGGAAATGCTTTATTATTAAATGACGCGATTTTTAAGCGTTGTCTATGATGTGAGTAATGTGCTATCCCGTAACACCAACGAGTCTTCCGCTGTATTGAGTTGTGTAAATTTGGGGGTGTTACAGTTTGGTACCAGAGCTCTCGTTATAGAGAACGAAAGATTTTTAAAACCAAGGTTTTGAATAAAACATTTCAAAATCTTTTAACTATAAACATTTTTCTAAAAATGTCTAAATTTTTTTTGACTATAACGGTGCCGAAGAATTCCCGAGTTACCGACAAGGCAAGACTGAGAAGTGTTATTTTAATATATATATAAGTTGGAATATATATATATATATGATGTAATTTGATTATATGATTGTTTAATGATTATTTTGATATTTATACGAGGTATTTATACGACGTAGATTGTCACAAGGAACCCTAAATCCCCTAGCAAATTAATCGAAGCTATTCTCGTAGGAATTCTAGCTATCCTAGATCTAAACCAAGTTGTGGATGTTTATAATCCCAACAAAATGGTTGATATTCGTAGAAATGTTGATATTAGTTGATTGTGATATTAAAGAAGAATTGGCAAGATTAAATTTGATATCGATGTCATGACGATCTTTCCTTATAGAGTGGAGTTTGACAAAACGTTACCACCTAGAAAGATGTCATCGGATTCGTTGTCACCCAATTCTTAAATTTGAAATCGAAAGGGTGAATGTTGCACTTGAGGCTGTCAATGGAACCATTACCCAAAAGCCTCATGCCACTAGTACCTTTCCGAGAAGTCTAATTGAATGATCGAGTTGTCTCATGCTAGTGACTCATTTGATAATTGTTGTTGTAAGAGTTATAGGATTGGAAATTAAGTGTTGATCATATCGAGCTTTTATTGCCCTTTTAAGGTTTATGAATAAAGTTGGAAGTATTGGAAAATGAGGTAGGATATCGAACTGAGTATAAGTTGATTGAAACTTGAATAAAGTAAAATTTAACTCGTATGGAATATGAGACTGATAAGAGGAAGTCGTTAAGTCCTGTGATTGAATTATAAGGTTTTAATTGATTGGTCATTCGTGTTAAGGGTTGTTCCTAGGCTATTGTCCACTAACGAGGATGCCCAGTGTCCAAGAAATAAATTGAAGAAATCTTCTTCTAAGTTGGGACCGATGGATCTTCCGGGACAGCTGGGACACCTAATGACTCTTGTAGATTAGTATTCATTGTGGTATCTTTTAAAAATCCCTAACTTAACTGAGACATCAGTTGGTAGGATGAGTTCTTGGAATTGTATGACATAGTGACACGTAATGTGTTACGGTACAATTTTGACTTGTTTGTGATTGATGAAAAGACTACCTTTAATTGCTAAATCCTACATGTATCGATGTTATCTATCTTTTATTGCTTCATCCTAATGCTCGCATTAGTGATGCAACCATTGAACAAGTACTCATCTCGAATTGAGTTACGTTGTGGATTATTCTTTCTGAGTGCCATCGAGATTATGAACCTCATGATTAATTGGCTAAGCTCATTTCCTATTATATTGTAGTTAGTTCTTGGTGAACAACTCTTCATCACTCTTTTGCAGATCACTGATTGTTTTTATAAAGTTAAAACAATATCCTTTGAGAAAATTGAATTTTCATCACTATAAGGACTATTCAAAGTGAGATTTATAAGTGATCGTTATCGAAATGAAGTTGTTTATAAAACATCTTGGAAAACTTAATTGTTTTCATAACAAGGAAAATCTTTGTAAATTTATTCTTGATTCTTATTTAAGAATTAAGCATGAAAATGTTTTTATTATAAACATGATGATAAAATTTTGACGAACTGAGTATTGCATCGATAATCTTGAAATTGTATATAGTTGCGCGCCTACATACAATTTGGAATGGACCATGCAAGGCTGATTAGTAGTCACCATAAAACTAATGAATAAACACTACATTTTCTTTGAAGATTGTGAAAGATTAAATTTTATGAGATCTGCAAGAAGTGAAAAATAGGGACATAGTGTTAGGGACACCTACATATGTGCCTGTAGCATCTATTCTTCTGAGTCGAATTTACTCATCTGTAGAAATTGTCTTATTTGACAATTGACAATTCTTTCTTGTCCAATTCTCCCGTAGTGAGATTCTTAGGAAAAGTACCTGATTGTCGAGTGTTGATACCCGACTGGATGTATCGACGTTCCTATCATTTCTTTTGATTTGGTTTCATTTGAATGACCTGGGTAACGATCCAAGGATCTTTCGAATGCGTACTCAAATTATGAAAACATGGGATATATTCATATTCATTAAATGTTTTCGTCTGTATCTGATTTGAAATTCTCTCGCATAGATTATGCGTTGACCTCTTTTAATGGTAGTTATGACTCCAGATATCCTTGAATTTGTGAAGGATTATGAATTATTATTAGTCTTTTGAGAAGTTCACATCTTATCGGCGGCAATAAAACTGAAAAGTTGATAGTGCCAGTAGAATGGATTGATTGATTATGACATGACGACATTGTCTTAATTGATGGGAACTCGAATAGAATTACCCTAAATGATAAGATGTTGAATATCGAAAGTGATCTAAATAATTCTTGATGGATGACCATATCCTGCATTTAGACTTGAAATTATACCATGAATGGCTATGAACTAGTCATAGATATTGTAATCTAGAAAGAATTTAAAGTAAATTTATTAAAAGATGTTTCTATTATCTGAAACTTTAGGAGGTATTTGCTGGTGAATTACCTAGACTTTTTCCATTAAGACAAGTTGGAATTGGTATTGGTTATATTCCCGGTGCTGCGCCTGTGGCTTATGCACTATACGTCAGCACCATCTGAATTAAAATAATTACCGTACAACTGAGAGAGTTGTCGGAGGAAGCTTTTATTCTACCAAGCTCGTCATTATGAAGAGCTATGGTGTTATCATTTCTTATATTTATTGATTACCGTGAACTAAGTAAATTGACGATTAAAATCTATATCTACTACCCAAGATGATAGATTTGTTCGATCATTTACAAGGTCCTAGCGTATATTCAGGAATTTGATCCACGGCATGGTTATCATCAACTTCGCGCCCGCGAAAAAGATTATCTATTCGAATCACTACATTCAGAACTCGTAATGAACATTATAAGTTTCACGTGATGAGGTTTGGATTGACCAATGGACATGTAGCATTCATAAATTTGTTGAATCACGTGTGTAGTCTGTAATTTGATAAATTCATGCTCGTGATCATTAAGAACCATTTGTTTGTTTATAAGAATAAGAATGAGTTAATAATTATTTATAGACTGCCCTAAATTGGCCGAACAATTAAAACCTGTACCTTCAATAATTAACATGTGATTTAAGACTTAATCTTTTACATTATTTGACCGTATGATCAAAAGATAATGGAATCTATATTGACTCTTCAAAAATTAAGAGCCCTTTTAAGACTTTGGGTTTTACCAAAAAGAAAGTGCAAATGTCTTTTGACAAATGTTTTATCAAAAAGAACTTTTGAGGGATTATTCCCTTATACACAAATCATTTAACTAAACTCCTGTTTAGGGGTAAATGTTTGTGTATACCTCAAGACAACCTAAGAGGGATTGAGGAAACCTTTTAAACCATGGCTTGAAATTTGAAACGATAATTTTTGCTTTTCAACTAAGAAAATTTTGACCAAAGTATAAACAAAGATTTTTCGAACATTTACGGATCTTATAAATTATTTTCGATAAATCAACAAAAATCGTGTTAATTGAATTCAAATTTATTTTGAACATTTTTTTATATAATTGGTCAAACTAAGAAATTTAAAATTTTTACGTTTATGTTTCATAAAAATTTAATATTTATTATTAATTTACTTGTAATAATTATCGACGCTTTAAACATCGGATTGAGAAAAGCTGATAAAAATGATAGCTGAAACGAAACTGAAACTTAGAAAATATGAAGAAAGGTGAACGTAATTACTGACACATTATGTAGAAAATATAAAGAACCAATTAGGATGTATTTCTTAATAATGATTGTGAAAAATAAATTGCCGAGCAATTTAAAATAAACAATGATTGTAAAAAGGATAATATAGATAATAAAAAAAGGGGTTCGTGGCTAATGTGAACCATCAAAATTGAGAAGCCGATGGCGTTAAATGTATAAAAGGCCACTTGTGGTTGCCTAAATATGGAGATTGTGAGATATAGTTATGTTGGAATCTTGTAAGTATAAGTATTCTATTCCTGTCATTTCTGATTTAATGTGTTTTTATCTGAAGAAGTTGTACTAATGGCAAATTATGAAGGCATACATCGCCTCATACATTAATAAACGTCTAACTATCGCAAAGGTTATCATCTGAATTTGATTCGATTTGAGTCATCGTCGACAGACTGACCAAATCTGCTAATATCATTCTTGTTAATGATAGATTCTTGATGAATAAATTGACTCTTTGTATTTAAAGGAGTTGTAAAAACACAGTGTGCCGTATCGATCATCTCTATCAAGATCCTCGCTTCACATCGAATTTCAAGAGATTTGCTCAGAAGTCATTGAGAACGAATATTGATGAGAGTACTGTTTACCACCCCAATCGAAGGGACGAGGTAAAGTAACGATACAAGATACTATAAGTGTTGTTCTATGTTTGAATGATTGACCTTTGGTGATAAACCGTATAATCGCTTTCCTTTGTAGAGATTATCATTGATAATTATCGTGTTAGGATCGAAATCGAATATTGTGAGGATATATATTAGAGCATCTGTAAGCAGGAGTTGGGATGAAGACACCCGACGTACACCCATTATGAGTTGGACATGTCTTTTAGGTTTAAGGTTTCCTATGATGACAAACCTAACCTTGCAAAATACCCGAACCGTGAAACCTGAAAGATTGTTGAAATTAGGATCTGATTATTGACTGCCATTAGTGGGCAGAAGGTTATGTGAATATGAAATGTAGATCTTGAAGCGCCAGATGGGTAGCGAAGTTATGCCAAAAATTTTCACCTTGGAAAAATGAATAGACCGTCTGAAAGATCATGGGAATTAAGTCCCTGTTATATGGGACCATTGAGATGATGTAAAAAAAATTGGTTTGAAAGGCATATAAGCTGGATCTACTCTAGGACTTCAAGGGCTGCGTGAATTATGTTTCGTATATCGAACTTGATAAAATGTCTATCAAGTGAAAATCTGACTATTCCTTAATGAAGTTTAGATCGGCGAAAAGTTGCATTCATCAAAAACCCGTAAACATCATGGATAGAGAAAGTAAGTCAACAATAAGCCTGATCTTATTCCCGTAGTTATGTTTGATGAAACTCGCGTATTGTAATGGATTACATTTGTGAGAAAAGACCGAATGTGGAGGAAATACCCACATGGCTTTAACTCTATAAGAAGCGAGTAATAAGATGATATTTGAGGACAAAGATCCTTTTTAGGGGTAAATGCTGTGACAATCCGTCAATTTATGGTTGATATTTTATTCTCAATTATTATTTAAAAACATTATTTTAATGTTATATAATGAACTCACTTATTTTTGGGAAGAAATTTGGATTTACGTCTTGAAGTAGCATCGACTACGTCTAAACCGGAGGATTCTACGTTACGTGCTTACATTTACATACACCGTTTTCGTGACAGTCCGACATTTCAGGAAATAAATTTATCCGTGAATATTATTTTTAGATTTTAAATTTGTGTTGGTTCATAAACTCACAAATTTACGAGAAGAGATTAGGACTTACGATTATAATTTAACGTCCTTTACGATTAAACCGGAAACCTTAGGATTACGTATTTACGTTTTGAACTCCGTTTTTGATGAGACAACTTTTATTAGATTCGTTTTGTGCCGTTGATTCATAATTTATAACAACGTTTTTTCGTAAAACGACCCGAGGGCACGCAAATCGAGGAAACTAGAATCAAGGATTACCCGTAAATTAGTGGGATGAGACAAGATAAATCTTGCCCCACCCCACTATATGGACGACAACATTAAGCCAACACATCTCATGATGTGTCAAGTTGTAGCTACTAAGCTAACACTTGTTGCTTAATGCTTAACTTGTAAGCAACTACATCACAAAACCATCTAACACTAACCATTTCTTCCTTTGTACATGCACAACTATCCTCCCTTCCTCTCTCTCTCATTTTTGTCCCACAATCCTAAAAAACAACCCTCATTTGATCTATTTTAACCATAAATTCATGTGTTATTCATACACATGATGATGCTCCTTTGAAGTCTTGAAGATTGGAGGTGATTCTAACATCCAAGGAGGTGATTTGATGATGTACAAGGGCTTATTTATACATGGAGTTTACAAGTATTGGTAGCCATGAAGATTGTTGTTGATCTATCACAAGTTCTTCCATCAAAAATCCAAGCCTTGTTCATCAAAACCTCATATTTTCATCACTATGGTGGTATAAGGATCATTCTTCCTATCCTTCTTGTTATTTTGATTATATAATATTGTATTTTCTTTTACTTATTTATATATATATGATGATTAATGATGATTAAAAATATTATGTGGGGATTTGGTGTTGATAGATTTGATTAAAAAGATAAGAATCTACATGAAAAAGTGTTAAAATCATGATGTAAGGACTAGGCTGTATAAAACAGTGAAGAAACTTATGATAAACTATTAAAATGACATAGATTATTAAAGAAACAGTAAGGTATATGATTTTTACACATGTGGTGAGTTGGCCATGTAATGGAATCATTAGGATGAGTGAGATATGATCAAAACAATATTAGAGTACAAATCTGCATAGACTGTTTTGGACAATTTTTATAAAATACTTAGAGGCTGATTCAACAGTAGCCAAAGAAGAGTTAAATAGAGAACATATAATGTAGTTTATGCCATAAATATTTGGGCTTCTATATCCATATAGAACTCTAGATATGGCTGTTTTGGTGAACATGAAATTTAAAATCAGATTTGTATAATAAAAACTTATATAAAATAAGCACTCACTTATATATTTATAAAATATATACACATGAAAACCCACTAACTTATAAATTTCATTTATATAGATATGTATAAGGTTAAATAAATGGACTCTTTATAAAAATGGTAGTTGAATAAGATTTATAAGTTATAAAAACTATAAACATGATTTTTACGACTTTTTCGGCTATTATCGTAAAATTAACGTTTTTCGCCAATTAAAACTTAGACGACCAAACCCGTCTAATGTAAAGTTTTTAAAAGTCATATAATGATATATAAGTACCTAATACAAGTAAAAACTGATAAACCCGAACTATATGACATACGGACAATAACGAGCTAAGTTAGCATATTGGACTAATAATTTAACTAAATAAGTTAAACATTTATAAAAAATACTTATTGGGCTTAACCCATTTGGGCCCAACATGTAAAGTATAAATACTGATAATACAAGTATAAAACAGATTAATACAATTTAATGGACTTATAATAGGCTTATTGGACCTAGAACATGTAAATAGGTAAAACTAGTATAAAAGTTATCAACACATAAAATTAAAATGAGTAAATGAGAATATTTAAACCCACTTGATCATCATATATATATATATATATATATATATATATATATATATATATATATATATATATATATATATATATATATATATATATATATATATATATATATATATATATATATATATATATATATATATATATATATATATATATATATATATATATATATATATATATATATATATATATATATATATATATATATATATATATATATATATATATATATATATATATATATATATAATCATCATATGTATACATAATTGCTATTTTTATAAAGTCATTGGACAAAAGTCTAAGACAAGTATTATTTGTCTAGGTTTCCGTGATTGAAGCACGTACCGTACATCCAAATCGCCGATAACCGCCTTCCCACATCAACGTGAGTTCATAGCCTCGCACTCTTTTAAATGTTTTTATGAAATATTTTATAAACCCGCGAGGGGGATAACATGTTAGTTTTTATAAAATAGGACACCATTTGTCCCGATTGTTTATTTATTGATTTGGACCCGAATGATTGTATGACCCGATGAATGATTAAATGACCCGATAGATGAAATAAAATAGATTATTAAAGTTAGGTTATGTCACTAAAAGTCCCATTAGCATGAATTTTGAACTACCGGGATTTGGTAGACGCTTATGCATATAATAGTACTATTTGGGGACGATCACCCCAGTTCGCGCCTTGACGCTTGATCCCCGTCGTGCCACATTGATTGGTAAGCGAATTTATGTATGAGAAGATTTACACAAGCGTGATTATTGTGACGACACGCTAATTTAGATGGGCAAATGAGTTTCGGGCTAGCTACCCGTTGTTTGTTGTAGTAAGGTAACAATGTCATGCGACTTATAATAATCCAAAATAACGAAATGCTGCTATACGCACTAAATTACGATATATTGCCTGACTAGCAATACGGGGTCTTACTATTGATATTATGTTCGTGTTTTGGTTTTTCATAACCATATTCATATAACGGTTTTTATTTAATCTATACAACGTTATAAAACGTATTGTATGATGTTTTTACGACAATGGTTCGTATAATGATTTTTAAGGCAAATGCATATATTATGATTTTGATAAGGATTTGTATAAAATAACTTTGGCTATTTTATGGCCTATTACAAAGATTTGTACAAAATGATTTTCGGTAATAATTATGTACCGATGATATATTGATGGTTTTATTAAACTCTATGAATTCACTCGGCGTTTTCGCTAACCTTTTCTTTTAACATGTTTTGTCTCAGGTACTTGAAGGTAATTCTCGGGAAGACGACAAGAATTCATGGCCCGCACCTAAATAACAATTTCCATTCAAATCTTTTGTAAAACTGTATGAAATGACTATGACTTGGGACCTATGTAAATTTTATATTTATGAATGGAAATGCTTTATTATTAAACGACGCGATTTTTAAGCATTGTCTATGATGTGAGTAATGTGCTATCCCGTAACACCAACGAGTCTTCCGCTGCATTGAGTTGTGTAAATTGGGGGTGTTACAAGTCACTTGATGGCGTGCACATGCACACACAACAAACATAATGTCAGGTCTAGAAGCTATAAGATACATCAATGACCCAATCATTGACCTATAATGCCTGACATCCACCTCTTTTCCATCTCCAACCTTTCCCCAAGGGTGTTCCCTATCCATGGGTGTGCTAGCCCATTTCTCATGTAGAGAAAATCCAAACTTCTTCAAGATCTATGCTACATATTTGTCTTGAGAGATGAAGATACCATCTTCTTTCTGCTGAACTTGTAACCCTAGAAAGAAGTTTATCTCTCCCATTGCACTCATCTTGAATTTGTCTGTCACGAGCTTGGAAAAGTCTTCACTCATCTTTGGACTGGAAGAGCCAAATATGATATCATCCACATAGACCTGAACAAGTAAAAAGTCCTTACCAGTCCTCTTGGTAAACAAAGTCTGATCTATGGTGCCCCTCTTGAATCCATTTTCCACCAGATAGGTGGACAATGTGCCATACCATGCTCTTGGGGCTTGATGAAGTCCATACATTGCTTTCTTCACTCTATACACCTTGTCTGGATGTTCAGAATCTTCAAAACCAGGAGGCTACATAACATAAACCTCCTCTGCAATTATGCCATAAAGAAAAGCACTCTTCACATCCATTTGATAAACTGTGAAGCCCATGCAAGAAGCATAGGCTAGGAAAATCCTTATTGCTTCAATCCTTGCAACAGGTGCAAAAACATCCTCATAGTCTATCCCTTCCTCTTGTGTATAGCTGATGTAGTGTTTTTGTATACCCTTTAGGAAAAGAGTACCAAAATAGTGGTAAGCGTTAAGTGTCGGTTTAGGAAAACCGAGCACTAATGACCAAATAAGTTCAAGTTCGTTTCCCAAGGAGGCTAGTGCGTTGTGTAATGAATTGATTAATGGTTTGTGATTATATTGAGAAAGAAAAATAGAAATGAGATTAGGAGAGAATGACAGTTACGACGACGGATTAAACTAAGTCGAAAAAGGTGTGTACGTAAAACCGAAAAAAGCTACAAATTAAAATTTTTAAACCTAAAAATTAATTAAAAGTAAGTAAGTCTAAAATAATATAAATAAGAATAAAAATCCAACAAGAATATTTTAAAACCTTTTATTAATTAAATATTCAATTTTAAATGCTAATTAAAGCCCTAAAATTAAATATAATTAACAAAATGTCCAAAATATTATTTTATTGAACAAATAACTTACTTATATTATTTAAAGACTAAAAAGTATTTTTCCTAAATTTTAAAAACTATTTTTCTATTTTTAAATCACTAAAAACTATTTTTAAACTAAAATAATCATAAAAAATAATAAAATAATGTTAAAAATAATTTGACACTTTTAAAAATCCTAAATTATACTAAAGAACTGTAGAAAAATGAAAAAGTTTGAAAAATATAAAATTTTTCACTAAAAGACAAAACTGATATTAATAAAACCCTAATTAATCTAAATTTAATTCTAAAAATTAAATAAAAAGTGAACAGTAAAAACTTTTTAAACTAAAAATCTTAAATTATTTTTCTAAGTCTATGAAAATTTTTGAAACCGAAAAATAACAATTTTTACCACTAAAAGATAAAAACAGAAATTAAAAAGTTAATTAAAATAGCTATTTAATCTAAAAAATATTAAATGAACAGTAAATTAAAAACTAATTACACTGAAAAATCACAAATTAAATTAGAAAAATAATGAAACAAATTTAAGTCTAAATCCTATTTAAAGGCACTAAAGACAAAAAAGACAGGTTTCTGATAGTGACACTTGCTAGGGTTTTGTCTGTTTGCAAAGCAGTGGAAACAATAATACTAGCAGGGGGAACTTTTTTCCCACTGTTAGTACAAATAATTTGGTCAGTTGACCAAAAAGCTTAGGAAAGCTTAATGAGGGCTTTTCCTTGGACAATAAGGCACTCCCACAACCAGTTGGGTTGTGGGAAGTCAAATAAACAAGAAAATCACACAATCACTTCACAAGATCAAACAGAAAAGGCCAAAAATGTGACTGATAAAGCGTACCCCCTATCTGATGAACAGTGATTTTATTTGCTTGCACAAACACGAATTTTAAACCCCAAAAACTTGCACACAAATCCACCAAATCACTTGAAACCTATCTAAAACCCTAGATAAGCAGTATTACTATCAATCATGCAAAAATTCAGGAAATTCTTACAAAGAAACAGTCAAATTAAGCACTTACTGTGTTTTAGGCAGTTTACCAATTTTTATCATGCAAATGTGTTTTAAACTCTACCAAACTGAAAACCAAATACATATATCACATAATAACAACCTAAGAAGTGTGTGAAACAGATTTTTAAACAAGATTTATGTCTGTTACCCCAACTTAAACCCTAATCCAAACACCCTTTTAAACTTTAAAAATGAGATTTAACACAATAACACTTAACAAAACTTCACCAAAGTAATCCTAATATATCTAAACATGCAAGAACAACCTCTTTAGGCACAATCAAACACAAAACTTCATAAAATGAACACCATCAAACAGATTCATGTAGCAAACATATAAAACTTGGAAAAAAAGATTCAAGGTAGTTACCTTGTGGGACCCACATCCAGGTCCCACAATGGCTGAAAAGCCACCTCCAAACAAGCCCGGGCTTGTGCAGAATCTTTTGGGCTGCTGAAAATAAAAATGGAATGAGGGACTTGCTTGTTTTTGTTCCTGCAAAAGCACAACAAACAAGGAAAGACACTTCAAGTAACAAGGGCTCTTCAAGAGCTCTTGTTACAGTAAAATCAGTAATAGAAAAGAAAGATTTTTTGAGAAACCTTGAACAAATTTTTGAAATTTCTGAAAATATAAAACCTTTTTTAATAACTTTTTGAAAACTGAAACTCAAATGTTATACCAAAACAATGGAACTCGAATCAATCTCAAGCAACTACCAACTTTTAAATCATAAAAGGAATTAAAATTTCTCAAAAAAATACCAACTTTATAAATATTAAAAAGGGATTACAAAACTTGAGAAAAAATCTGGAACAAAGCTCTTCTCACAGGTTGAGAGATGCTTTTATAGGCACTAATAGAAGCTACTAGATACTGAAAACCCTAATGAACAAAATTCCTAACATGCCCTTGGACGAATCTTGGACTTTTGGTCAAAAGTTAGCAACATGTGATGCACAGCTGTAAATCTTGATCTTGGACATTCAATCTTTCTTTGTGAACAAGAAATATACAAGAGCCTTTGATTTCCTGGCATTTTTTTGTCTTGGAGTCAAAAGTGTGTAACAAGGGACCAATGGGTGGGTTCCATGATGAGGGTGACGGGTTTTTAGGAGTTGGGATTGGTTTAAGGTAGGTTTAATTAATGATCTGGAAAGATTGGGTGCAAAACCCTTTGTTTTTAAGTTAATTGATCCTGGGTTGTTCTAGGGTTTATAAGGGATTAGGGGAAAGTTTAATCTATTTTGGGGGTAAAATCGTTTTAAAAACGTGTTTAGGGGGGAAAGTAGTATCTGATTTAATTAATCAGATATGAATAGTGGGTGGAGGGTGACTGGGCAAAGGTTGGTGACGTGGTGAAGTTTGAGTGGTTGGTGGGAGATAGTGGGTGAGGTGGCATCTAGGGATAGGGTGAGGGAAGTTTGAATGTCTGGGCAGATATGGCCCTTATACTCCTTTGTCTTGTTCATATTGTATTAAACAACAAAAAAACTTCATTCCTTTGTAAACATCTTTGGGCAGTTTACACTTTCAGTCCTTTTGTTTAATTAAACTTTAGGCAAGGACTAATAATGCAATTTATACAATTCCAAGGGCTATTCTTGACATTTCTTCAAACTTTAACGATTTTTCTTGTACAAATGACTATTGGAGGGTCATCAGTGACAAGTCTTCAAAGATGAGGGGCCAAACTTGACATTCTTCAATTCTTCAAGGTCATTTTTGGAAATTCCATTCTTGGACCCGGTTCATTGTGCGGCTTCGTTTCCCGTGTTTGTTTTTGATTGATTCTTGTGATCTTTTTGTCATTTCCTCAATATCCGTACCTAAAATACACAAGCAACAAACACGAGCATATATTTGGCAGTTTTAATGATATTTAATGCATTTTAAGCCCATTTTGGACGATGAGACTATGTATAAAAGCAGTCTCATCACTCCCCCATACTAAACCATTGCCGTGCCCTCACGCAATGCTAGAATAAAGTATCGTAGCACCTCCAAAATTCATTTTTATTCACTTTATTGAAAGATAAACTATCTACACTACTACTATTACTACTACTTGCGTTTTAGACATAACGTATGATTTTCATCGCAAAATGGGACGTTTAGGTTCATAGAATAAGAACACGAGAATGCTTCGTTAGAAATAATTTCATCGTCCTCGATTTTCACCCCAATTCCATGCCAAGCGTGCAACGAGATCATTGTCATTATAAGTTAGTAATGCTAACACTACTCATATGCCCTAATCACGTACTTATCCTCCCATTATTCCTAAGTTGTATCTCTTATATTTTATTTTGTCTTGAATGTTTCACGAGGATACATCATTGACTTATGCGATAATAGAGATTTAGGTCTAAAAATAGAGTCCTAACGGTGTAACCAAGACCATCAAATCAATAACCCCTCCCAATAGACAACGATGTCAAAAAATTAAGTTGACAAGAAGAATCGATAAACACGGTTTTATAACGGTTTTGAACATGAGACTTATTACCAAGACTTTTATACGCCCCCTAACGGAAGGGCCTTATTATCTTTGGTTTACCTCCATCTTTTATTCAACTTCGCCATGAAGCTTTTATTATGACTTCGGTCTTGCCTTGCCTTTTATTATCCGCCTCATCGGTGGTTTTATTAGCCAAAGACGTATATCCTCACGCTAAGGCGAATTTTGGATCTTTAAAGCTTCGAAGATTAAGGCTTGATTCACTTTCAATTTTGCATAGATTTTTCGGCCTTGTGGGGCTTCAAATTGTTTGCTTAATTTAGGTGAGCACTTGGAATCTTATTATTGGGTGAAGCTTTTGATTATTGGGGTGCCAATACTTCAAAACCGTGACGCTGGCGATACCTTAATGTCTTCCCAGTTTAATTACACGAAAGCTACTAGAAAAGACTAGAAACCCAACAATCCTAACTAAACCGCTAAGTCAATATTTATTAAGCAAAAAATATTTACATGCGAAGGGAGAATAAGAAACCACGAGAACACATGAGTTTTTAAAAGAATACGAGTACTCTACGTTTAGCATAGTAACTTATAATTAACCCTAACATTTCTCGTCCCCATTTAAGAGACTTAGCCTAATGTGTAGTTAAGGAACCAAAGCTAAGTGCTCAACACGCACGGTCGAGTCAAAAATTACTCTTATTCTCGCCATTGGAAAACCTACATTTGTGTCTTCAAACACTTATAAAACATGAGAAAAAATTTAAATTTTGGCCATTTTTAGCCTTATTTTGCAACAAAACGATAAACAAAAAGATAAACTTTGGAAAGCGTGAAGGTTTGGCAAGGCAAGTATCTATTCACCCCCCCATACTATAGTTAAACATTGTCCTCAATGTTTCGAGTCTAGGGGTGCAAACACCCCCATACTAGAGACGTAGTCGAATGCCTAATCTAGCATGGAAAGGGTGTAACCAATAAATTAATAGCCGTTTATGAAGTTTGTTAATAACCTAAGGTTAGAACATCAAAGGATATATCATTTGGATATTGGGAAAGTCTTCAAAGAAAACGATCGAGTGCTCCCATAAACAAACACGAGAGGCTCCAATCGTAAAGATCATGATCTAAAAACCACAATGCACAAACAACCACGGAACAAAGGTTGGAAGGGCACAAATCCCCTCACATTAAACTAATTAGAAAGCAATAATATGTACATGGATAAGCATGGGTCTCCCCCACAAGGCACCTTGTTTTTGATAACCGAGTCAAAAGCTCGACTCGAATCCCCATAAATGTGATCATTTAGGGATTATCATGGTATGGTCAATTTTTGGTGGGGCTTACATGATAAACAAGGCCAAAAAACAACCGGTATTAAGGACTAAGTCCTTTGATGGTGCAAAATACCGGGATCGAAGATGGCGTTCTCGTTTTCATTGGAAAAACAAATCAACGCCACTTCATCGTGTGTCAACAAAAACCCAAAGGGTTTCAAGAAAATAAATGAGAAGAAATAGAAGGGTGGGACAATGGGTAAGTCACAAAAACATTGAGCTACTCGAGGTAGACTCGCACCAATCAAATAGATAGATTTTCCATTTATTGCATCGGTGGAAGACCGGGATTTCCCTTTATAAGCAATTCCGGGATCAAATATCTCGTCCTAGGTGGAGAAAGGGGAGGGAACATAAGGGGCTTCCCCCACACTAAGTCCACACAAAGCATCGTCAAAAGGAGAAGACGAGCTTGTAGCACTCAAAACACGAGGTGACGACGGAGTTAGCATTGTAGAAAAATCTTTTAAATTCAATTTAAAATCTTTCCCTTTTTCATCTTTTAAACTCTCCTTATGAAAACCCGACTTAATTATGTCAAAAATATTTGGTGTTTCCAAAGAAATGTTTGTCACACTAAAAATTATCACATTTGAAAACCGTTTTGGTTTAGGTGGTGGTAAGTTCTCAAAACGTTTGTCAACAAAGAAAACTCCCCCATCGGGATCAACACATTCATCATTCGAAGAATCATTCGTGATTGGAATCGTAGGTTTAACACTCTTAACCTCCACCGGCGGAGGGGACAGAAAATCATTTTTATCATCAACTCCTAAAACTCTTTTTGAAATCTTTTTGCAAATGTTTTTTATAGGACTAACATTGTTCAAAGATGTGATAGAATACACATGAGAAAGTGTGGAGTTTTGAGTTGCATTTATGACGAGTTCTTCCTCATTGAAACGAAGAGTGATTTTCCTAGCATGCACATCGATGAGTGCTCTCGAGGTATCCAAAAATGATCGACCTAAAATTAGAGGAACTTTAGGATCGATGGGGATGTCAACAACAATAAAGTCCACGGGATAGTAGAACTTTCCAACTTTCACGAAGACGTCCTCGACTACTCCACAAGCTAGAATCGTAGAATGATCGGCCATCTCGATTGACATTCTTGAAGGAGTGAGATTGGGAAGATTGAGCGATTTAAAAATCTCAAGAGGCATCAAATTAATACTAGCACCAAGATCGGCCAAGGCGTAGCATTCCTCCATATATTGTATAACACATGGGATTAAAAACTTGTCGGGATCACCGACTTTTTGAGGTATGCGGCTAAGAAAAACCGATGAACAACTAGATGATTTTTGCAATTTCTCTTTGTTATTCAACATACTTTTAAAGTTTGCGGCAAATCGAGGCATCATGACCAAGGCGTCGGCAAAACTTATATTAAAATGCAAGTCACGAAACATTTTCATAAAAAGTTCAAATTGATAATTATTTCGTTCTTGTGCCTTTTCCTTGTCTCGTCTTGAAGGGTAAGGTAAGGGCGGTGTGGGTTGGGGCATAGGCAAAGGCCTTGGAATCTCGGGTTCCATGATTGGTATTGGTTCAACCGTAGGTGTGGTTTGAGTGGTACTTCGTGGGCTTGGAATTTGCTCCTTTTCTACCACCACCTCGGGTTCTTTCTCTTTTTCCTTCTCCATAGAAGTACTTGGACGAGAAATGGGTTCTTTGAAAGTTTTACCACTACGAGTAGTAATAACCTTCAATTCTCCTTTCGGGTTTACGATGGTATCACTAGGAAGACCACCCGAAGAAGAAGGTTTACACATGATAGCTTCAAACATTTTTCCCATTCGGTCTTCAAACTTAGATTGCCTAGCATCCGCTTTTAACGACTCTTGCTTAATCTCATGTTGACCTTGCTCCATTTTTTGTTGATTTTGTTGGAGTCGTTGAACATTTCCTTCCATTTTATTAGCATGAGTTTTAAGTTCATTAGCAAGTTCGTTTTTAAGCTCGTTTTTCAACTCGGATCTTAAGCTAACCATTTCACGTTGCATATTATCAAACTTAGCATCGTTTGCTTTAGCATAATTTAAAAATTCTCCTTGAAGATTTTTGGTGTGATCATTTTGAAAACCTTGAGTGGTAGTTTGAAAATCACGGTTTTGGTTTTGGTTTAAAATTTGCCCATTTCCACTTTGATAATTACCCTTGTTGTAGTTACGTTGATTGCCTTGATGATTACCACCTTGATTGTTGTTTCGATAGTTATTAGCATTTTGATTTGGTGGAGCTTGATTTTGGCAGGAACCTTGACCGTTTTGGTTATAAGTTCCCGTGGCTACATAAGCACTCGAAGTGTTACCATCCGCGGTAATGCACTCGGAAAGATCATGAGCTCCACCACAAGACAAACAACTCTTAGAAACCGCTTTAATCGAAACGGAATTCGAAGCTTCTTGAGCTTTCCAATGGGACATAAGATTAGCAAATCTATCAAAAAACGGATTCTGCTCATTATCTTCATCTTGCAAGGCATTAATGCTACGAGACGATGATGACGATGACGAACCCAATTTGGCAACACTCGGTGTGTTACGAGGGCTATAAACCTTAGACCTTTTCTCAATTATCACCAATGCTTCCTCAACCGTTTTACACAAAAAATTACCACCCGCGGCGGCATTTAAATAATCCCTTTCATGATCATTAAGTCCATTGTAAAACGTGTCAATTTGATGCAAGTCGGAAAAACCGTGATGAGGAAATTCATGTAACATCTCCTTAAACCTATTCCAAGCCGTTGAAAAACTTTCATTACATTCTTGTGAAAACTTTGAAATCTCGTTTTTCAAATGCATAGTCTTAGAGGGCGGAAAAAATTGGTTCACAAATTTTGAAACGAGATCCTTCCACGTCAATATAGAATTGGGTGGCTCTTTCTCTAACCAAATTTTAGCGGGCCCCGCTAAGGAATACGGAAAAAGCATCATCTTAATCGAGTCATTCGAGACATCCTTAAATTTGCAAGTGGCGGTAAGACGATTGAATTGGCGGATATGGTTGTGTGGATTGTCCTTCTCATCACCTCGGAATTTTTTGTTTTGGATCATCGACAACAAACCTGTTTTCACCTCAAAATTCTCCGCAAGGATAGCGGGAATCACAATAGCCTCTCCATAACCCTCGGTGGGTGCTTGAAGTAACTCCATCATAGTTCGATTCGCCATGGTTGGTGCTTCTCTTACAATGGGTTCGTCAATAGGAGACTCCTCACTAGAAAGATTGGGAGTGGGAGTTTTGTTTTTTCGTTTACGTGCACGTTTTGCTTGATTACGAGTTAGCATAAACGTCATGACAACGAGGGGACGAGCAAAGAAGATTCTTTTTGGTGTTTTGTATTTTTTCAATTTTTTTTGTGGTTTTTGATTGTATTAACCTTTTTGGAGTTTGGTGAATGTATTAAGTAGACACAAATCTACAAATCTCCTCCTTAATCAAATCTCTCGATTAAAGAAGCCTCAAGGAATGAAAACGATCACGTGAAGTGGACGCCTTCGATGACTTTAGAACGTTGGTGGAACACCAAAACGTTCAAGAGGGTTTAATCAATGGAAACCAAGAAAATATATATGATACTTAGTAATACTTTGGGCGGCAAAACCCTCGATTAGCTTTCAATCTCAATATACGCACAAGCAAGCGAAGGAAACGAGGCGGCGCGAAGCACTTAAGAGCCTTTTTCTTTTAGGTCGTGAAATACAACCGCCTTATACCCACCTTATAGTTTGTATTTTTCAAAATCGAGCTTCACGAAAGTATTTATCTATTTTTGCCTTTTTCTTTGGTTTGAGATTCGAATACAATGATTGGGTAATGACCTCCCAAGTCAAGGTTGGGATTTCTCACGTATTTGGAGTACTTGTGAATTTATTGTTCTACGTATACAATATAGTAATAGTATTCACACAAAAACCAAAAACCGATAATACGTATTAGTAGAGTGCTACTAATACAAATACTATTTATGGTTAGTATATAAAAACAACAATGCCAAATCAAAACACAACACGCCTCCACGGCAGCGGCGCCAAAATTGATGTAGTGTTTTTGTATACCCTTTAGGAAAAGAGTACCAAAATAGTGGTAAGCGTTAAGTGTCGGTTTAGGAAAACCGAGCACTAATGACCAAATAAGTTCAAGTTCGTTTCCCAAGGAGGCTAGTGCGTTGTGTAATGAATTGATTAATAGTTTGTGATTATATTGAGAAAGAAAAATAGAAATGAGATTATGAGAGAATGACGGTTACGACGACGGATTAAACTAAGTCGAAAAAGGTGTGTACCTAAAACCGTAAAAAGATACAAATTAAAAATTTTAAACCTAAAAATTAATTAAAAGTTAAAAGTAAGTCTAAAATAATATAAATAAGAATAAAAATCCAACAAGAATATTTTAAAACCTTTTATTAATTAAATATTCAATTTTAAGTGCTAATTAAAGCCCTAAAATTAAATATAAATAACAAAATGTCCAAAATATTATTTTATTGAACAAATAACTTACTTATATTATTTAAAGACTAAAAAGTATTTTTCCTAAATTTTAAAAACTATTTTTCTATTTTTAAATCACTAAAAACTATTTTTAAACTAAAATAATCATAAAAAATAATAAAATAATACTAAGAATAATTTGACACTTTTAAAAATCCTAAATTATACTAAAGAACAGTAGAAAAATGAAAAAGTTTGAAAATATAAAATTTCACTAAAAAGACAAAACTGATATTAATAAAACCCTAATTAATCTAAATTTAATTCTAAAAATTAAATAAAAAGTGAACAGTAAAAACTTTTTAAACTAAAAATCTTAAATTATTTTTCTAAGTCTATGAAAATTTTTGAAACTGAAAAATAACCATTTTTGCCACTAAAAGACAAAAACAGAAATTAAAAAGTTAATTAAAATAGCTATTTAATCTAAAAATATTAAATGAACAGTAAATTAAAAACTAATTACACTGAAAAATCACAAATTAAATTAGAAAAATAATGAAATAAATTTGAAAGTCTAAATCCTATTTAAAGGCACTAAAGACAAAAAAGACAAAAAAGACAGGTTTCTGATAGTGACATTTGCTAGGGTTTTGTCTGTTTGCAAAGCAGTGGAAACAATAATACTAGCAGGGGGAACTTTCTTCCCACTGTTAGTACAAATAATTTGGTCAGTTGACCAATAAGCTTAGGAAAGCTTAATGAGGGCTTTTCCTTGGACAATAAGGCACTCCCACAACCAGTTGGGTTGTGGGAAGTCAGATAAACAAGAAAATCACACAATCACTTCACAAGATCAAACACAAAAAGGCCAAAAATGTGACTGATAAAGCATACCCCCTATCTGATGAACAGTGATTTTATTTGCTTGCACAAACACGAATTTTAAACCCCAAAAACTTGCACACAAATCCACCAAATCACTTGAAACCTATCTAAAACCCTAGATAAGCACTATTACTATCAATCATGCAAAAATTCAGGAAATTCTTACAAAGAAGCAGTCAAATTAAGCACTTACTGTTTTTTAGGCAGTTTACCAATTTTTAACATGCAAATGTGTTTTAAACTCTACCAAACTGAAAACCAAATACATATATCACATAATAACAACCTAAGAAGTGTGTGAAACAGATTTTTAAACAAGATTTATGTCTATTACCCCAACTTAAACCCTAATCCAAACACCCTTTTAAACTTGAAAAAGGAGATTTAACAAAATAACACTTAACAAAACTTCACCAAAGTAATCCTAATATATCTAAACATGCAAGAACAACCTTTTTAGGCACAATCAAACACAAAACTTCATCAAATGAACACCATCAAACAGATTCATGTAGCAAACATATAAAACTTGGAAAAAAAAATTCAAGGTAGTTACCTTGTGGGACCCACATCCAGGTCCCACAATGACTGAAAAGCCACCTCCAAACAAGCCCGGGCTTGTGCAGAATCTTTTGGGCTGCTGAAAATAAAAATGGAATGAGGGACTTGCTTGTTTTTGTTCCTGCACAAGCACAACAAACAAGGAAAGACACTTCAAGTAACAAGGGCTCTTCAAGAGCTCTTGTTACAGTAAAATCAGTAATAGAAAAGAAAGATTTTTTGAGAAACCTTGAACAAATTTTTGAAATTTCTGAAAATATAAAACCTTTTTAATAACTTTTTGAAAACTGAAACTCAAATGTTATAGCAAAACAATGGAACTCAGATGAATCTCAAACAACTACCAACTTTTAAATCATAAAAGGAATTACAATTTCTCAAAAAAATATACCAACTTTATAAATATTAAAAAGGGATTACAAAACTTGAGAAAAAATCTGGAACAAAGATCTTCTCACAGGTTGAGAGATGCTTTTATAGGCACTAATAGAAGCTACTAGATACTGAAAACCCTAATGAACAAAATTCCTAACATGCCCTTGGACGAATCTTGGACTTTTGGTCAAAAGTTAGCAACATGTGATGCACAGCTGTAAATCTTGATCTTGGACGTTCAATCTTTCTTTGGGAACAAGAAATAAACAAGAGCCTTTGATTTCCTAGCATTTTTTTTTTGTCTTGGAGTCAAAAGTGTGTAGCAGGGGACCAATGGGTGGGTTCCATGATGAGGGTGACGGGTTTTTGGGAGTTGGGATTGGTTTAAGGTAGGTTTAATTAATGATCTGGAAAGATTGGGTGCAAAACCCTTTGTTTTTAAGTTAATTGATCCTGGGTTGTTCTAGGGTTTATAAGGGATTAGGGGAAAGTTTAATCTATTTAGGGGTAAATTCGTTTTAAAAACGTGTTTAGGGGGGAAAGTAGCATCTGATTTAATTAATCAGATATTAATAGTGGGTGGAGGGTGACTGGGCAAAGGTTGGTGACGTGGTGAAGTTTGAGTGGATGGTGGGAGATAGTGGGTGAGGTGGCATCCAGGGATAGGGTGAGGGAAGTTTGAATGCCTGGGCATATATGGCCCTTATACTCCTTTGTCTTATTCATATTGTATTAAACAGCAAAAAAACATCATTCCTTTGTAAACATCTTTGGGCAGTTTACACTTTCAGTCCTTTTGTTTAATTAAACTTTAGGCAAGGACTAATAATGCAATTTATCCAATTCCAAGGGCTATTCTTGACATTTCTTCAAACTTTAAGGATTTTTCTTGTACAAATGACTATTGGAGGGTCATTTGTGACAAGTCTTCAAAGATGAAGGACCAAACTTGACATTCTTCAATTCTTCAAGGTCATTTTTGGAAATTCCATTCTTGGGCCTGGTTCATTGTGCGGCTTCGTTTCCCGTGTTCGTTTTTGATTGATTCTTGTGATCTTTTTGTCATTTCCTCAATATCCGTACCTAAAATACACAAGCAACAAACACGAGCATATATTTGGCAGTTTTAATGATATTTAATGCATTTTAAGCCCATTTTGGACGATGAGACTATGTATAAAAGCAGTCTCATCAATAGCCTTGAGACACTAAACGTGCCTTGTTTCTGACCACGATTCCTCTCTCATCCTTTTTTTCTTAGAACCCATCTTGTCCCTATAGGTCTGACATATCTGGGACAATCAACTAACTCACAAACATCTTGAATAGCAAATTTGTGAAGCTCATCTTGCATTGCTTCCACCCAACTTGGTTCTTTGAGAGCATCAAATATCTTCTTGGGTTCCTGTTGTGACAGAAAATAAGCAAACAAACATGCCTGAACAAGATGGGTATCAACCTTCTTGTGAATATTGGCAATAAATCCTCCATGATTCTGATGAGACCTTCTAGTTTGTACAGGAGACATCATATCACCAATAATTAGAGAAGAAGGGTGATTCTTGATAGTAGATGTAAGCACTCCTCCTTCAATAATTGTGTTGTCTTCAATTTCAGTCTCCAAGTTGCCAATATCATCTTCAAATTCTTCTTCATCATCACGTGAATGAACCTCTCCATGTATGTTGGAAGGTTCACCTTGTTCAAAAACACTGGAAGAGAATAAATGGTCAAAAGAGTTGTCAACGCCTGAATTAGGGCTGTCAACGTTCGAGCCATCAGCGCCTGAATTTGGCCTGTCAGCGCCAGATTTTCCTTTGTTAGCGCTTGAATATTCATGCATGTTTTCATCAACTGGTGTTTCTTGTGGACTACCTTTTTTCCTTTCCAGCAGCAGCAGCAGCAAATGCATCTGTCCATATAGGAATGGTGACATACTCAAGTATGGGTGTTGATTTGTCTGCATGTGATCCTACCTCCTTATCAACCTGTATACCTGAAATTTCAACAGCTGGTTCTTTCACAACATTTGAAATCACCTTCACAATGTCTGGATTAGTAACAGGCATATAATTTAAGGTTCTAGATAGAGGTTCCAAGTCAAATAACCAATTTGGTCCACTCTCAGGATCACTAGGTTTACTTTCTAAAAACCTAACATGTACCTTTTCAAGTATACGTTTTTCTTTCTGAAGGTAAACTCTATATCCTCTACTCTGCACTTAATAGCCCATAAAATAGCCTTCATCACCTTTAGCACTAAACTTACCTAAGGCATCACTGGTATCAAGAACAACTACATGACATCCAAAGGGTTTAAGAAAACCAATATTAGGTTTCCTACTCCAAAATAGCTCATAAGGTGTCTTATTGTGGATTTTGTTGACCAATGCCCTATTTTGAACATAGCAGGCTGTATTCACAACCTCAACCCAAAATGCAATGGGAAAGTGAGCATCAGCCAACATTGTCCTAGCTGCTTCTATGAGTGTTCTATTCTTCCTTTCAGCCACCCCATTTTGTTGTGGGGTTCTAGCTACACTAAACTGCCTAGTAATCCCTTTCTTGGTACAAAAGTCATCTAACAACTTATTTCTAAACTCACCACCATTATCACTTCTAAGAATTTTAACCTCATTCCCAGTTTTCTTTTCAATTTGGGTAATAAAGTTAATCAAAATATCAGCAGTTTCACTTTTCAAAGCCAAAAAGAAAGTCCAAGTAAATCTAGAAAAATCATCAGTTATGACAAAACAAAAAGATTTACCATTTAAACTTTCTATATTAGTTGGACCAAACAAGTCCATATGCAGCAAGTGAAGTGGTTTAGAACTAGAGTGCACAAGTTTAGACTTAAAAGAGACTTTGTGTTGTTTGTCTTTAAGGCATGCAACACAAGAGTGGTCATTTTGGAAAGCCTTTTTAGGCAAACCATCAACTAAACCATGACTCACAAGTCTATTTATCTTCTTAAAATTTATGTGCCCTAACCTTCTGTGCCAAAGATTACTCTCATCAACTGAATCCTTAGCATATAGACATGACAAATTATTATTCATCCTAATTCCATTAAGATTCACATTATAAATGTCCTTATGCCTAGGTGTTCTATAATCAATGAATTTCTCATTAGGTAATTTAAAATCTTTGCTTAACACCAAGCATTCAGTATCAATGAATAGAACCTTATTTTCGTTATCACAAACTTGTGATACACTAAAAAGATTATAATCAAGTTCTTTTACCAGAAATACGTTTTCAAAACGCAAATTGTTGGTTATAAGTGTGCCTTTGCCAGTAATGGTTCCATATCCTCCTCCAAAGTACACTTTGTCACCATCTTTAATGGGGGTAACGTTTGTCAAATAATTTTCCTTCCCCGTCATGTGCCTAGAGCATCCACTATCCCAATAGCCATGATCATTTACCTGCTTTTGAATGCCCTACACATAAAGAAAACAAATTAGTTTTCTTTGGGAACCTAAGCCTGAGCAGACTTGGATTCATTTGGTTGTTCAACAAGAACAGACTTAGTCCTTATAACAACCCCTTGTTCATCCCTTTTTGGGTTAAACACCTAGTTAACCCCAATTGGTTTAGTTATGACCTTTAAAATATAATGAAATCTGTTACAGGTCATAGAAATCCCATCTGAATTAGGGTTTTGGTCTTGTTTGGGTCTCCAAGATAAGCTAGAAGAAGCTTTAGACCCCTTTCCCTTTGGTTACAAGTATTTGGCATTACTTGGTCTAACAGTGTTGGAAACATTCCAGTCAACGTTAAAATTGTTCTTGACATCGCTGAAATTACCCTTATCAGCACCAAAGTTAGGGTTCGCTACAGGAACCCATTGTCTGTTAGACCACGTATTTGTCTTTTCAAAAGGTCTTTGTCCATAAGTATTAGACCCTTTTGTAAAGAATGGGGTTGGTCTAATGACTTGTGAACTTGGTTGGGCTGAAGGTCTGGGTTTCACCATGGTTGACCTTCTATCAGGGTTGACCTTTGAAGCATTGACACACTTATAAGCCAAATGTGAGAAACTCCCACAAGTATAACAGGCTTTTATAGACATAACTCTAGGTCTAGATGAAAAGAAACCTGTCCCATTATCACTAACTTGACTTTTTGGTGACCTAGGTTTTCTATACATTTTTGCATATATAATACTAGGTTTGCTATCAACGTTCAAGCCAAGGTCAACAGTCTTTCCAGTAGTAGGGTTGGTCACTTTTATGGGTGATGACTCATTTGGGCTTTCACTAAGCATGCCACCTTTAACAAACAAAGTGGGATTGGCATTCTTCTATTGATCCAAATTAGTTAGTTTCTGCTTATATTCCTCTACTGGAGTAAGAACTCTTGGTGGAGGAATAAATTCCTTTTATTGAAGTTCTGGAATACCAGTCCAAGGCAAATCCTTTCTAAGGACACCGTAGAAGTTCCCAGCAGGTGGTGGAACACCAGCATACTCTTTCATCCCAATCCCAGTCATATCCCTAGAATCTCTTTGTTCACTAACACATTTTTCTAGGGTTTGAGAAGATTTATCAAATCTTTGAATTTTAAGCCCCACATTATCTTTGTTTTTAATGGACTCATCCAACTCAGCTTGTATAACACCTTTGGATCTCTCCGGGATGTCCCTTACCTCAATACTAGCATTGAGGTCATGAGTTAAAACATTGATTTGATCTTTTAGGTCAAGCTCTATTTTCTTATATTCAGACACAGTCTTTTCAGTTTGAACAAGTGCAAGTTGATAACTAGATAACTTGCATTTTTCAACAAAAACATCTGATTTTAACTTTAAAATTTCTTTGTTAAGTTTTTCAGTGTTTAAACGATAACCTTTACTACAAAATGCATCATCATATACCTCATCGTCTGATGAAGATGAAGAATGTGCCATGAGAGCATAGTGAGCATGCTCCTCTTCCTTCTTTTTTGCAACCAAGGCTTTGTTCTCTTCCACATCTTTGGCCAAAAAGCTCCAGTCCCAACCAACACCATCAATCTCTTGCATGGCAACCATAGCCTTATCTTCAACCTTGATGATTTGGCTTGAAGGCTTTCCAGCATCAGATCTTCTTGGAGATCTGCATTCTCTCATAAAATAACCCATTCAATGGCAATTGTAACACTCAACCTTGGATTTATCAAACCCATCAGTGTCTTTAGCATTAAAGGTCATATTCTTCCTAAATCTCCTATTCCATCTATTGGCCCTTATGCTTGCAAGTGCCATATTTCACTTTATGTCCATCTCCTCCAAATGCTCATCACTAATTTGCTCAAGGTCCTCATATGTAATCACTGAACCATTGGGAAATGAAGCAATGTATGCACACACTTTATTAAGGTTAATACCAGCAGGCTTAACTCTTGGTGAGTCAAAATTGTATGTGTCAGCGTCTGAATGTGAGGCGCTGCAAAGCTTGATCCAACGTTCACACAAGTTGATCCAGTAACGGGGTGCATGTATGATTCCCTTTGATCAAATTGACCTTCACTATGTGAGAAGAAGGCCATATTCCCATTGGTAGATTTGCTTCCTTGATCCAAAAGGATTTCACTCTCTACAATCTTCAGTTTATTGTAGACATCATCAAAAGTGGAACTTTTGTGAGCATTATTAGCAATCATAGACCTTGCTTCAATCTTCCATGCATCACCAAGACTTTTAAGGAAAGTGGTAATGATATCAGCATCATCATGCACTGTTCCTATAAACGATAATTTGCTTGTGATGTCAAGGAGTCTGCTTCTCACCCCACTTAGCTTTTCATTGGGAATAGCTTTGAACACAGCATACTCATGCAAGAGTTGCTTCTTTTTCTCTGAGGCAGTATCATCATTACCATCATAAGTGACTTGAAGGGCTTCCCAAAGCTCTTTAGCAGACTCATAACCTCTATACTTGTGTTGATTGGCTGGTCCCAAAGAAAGTTTGAGAATGCTTAGAGTTTTCATGTCGTTCCTTCTCTTTGCAATGTCCTCAGTTGAGACAGCTCTCCCAGCTGTAGGTTTTTCTCTTCGATCAGCTTCACTTGAGCATGGAGTTGATCTTAAAGTAATAGCAGCTTGAATCTTGGCAGCTTTATTGAATGTGTTTCCATATTCAATAATTTCCCATAGGGTGTGGTCATGGATTTGAAGATACTGCTCAAAATTGAACTTCCATAGCTCAAAGTTGTCAGGGTCTAGCATAGGGATTTTTAGGTTATGACTTGAGGAGGAGGTCAACTCTGGAGTAGACATGTTGTCTGGTTTTTAGGGTTTCTTGAAAAATTAGGGTTTTTGGCGATTTAGGGTTTTTAGAGTTTTGTGTTCTTTAGATCAAAGTTCCTCAACAAGCTCTGATACCACTTGTTGATCACAAACTTAGATCGATTTAGCTTGTGTAAACGAGAATGAATCAAGTTAAACACTTAGAGAAACTTTACTGTATATGAAACAATCTAAGTATTATGTGGAATTAATACTTTAACAAGAACACACAAACAGGATAAACCAAACTTTCACTTTGATTGATTAATCGAACTTGCGTACAATGAAAGTGTAAACATATATATTGAACTAAAACCTAAAGGCCTCCTTTTATAGAATAAGGAACCTTGTACAAGAGTCTACGTATCAGCTATTTTGGGTAAAGATAAACATAAGAAATACATTGTCGAAAATATCTTTACTAGAAACATAAAACGTGTAGACAAAGTATCCTATCAGTGCTTGACTTCTTCTTATCAACGCTTGACTTCTTCTTGTCAACGCTTGACTTGACAACGCTTGATTTCTTCCCATCAACGTCCAATTTCCTCTTGTCAGCGTCTAAGTGTCTTGGCTTCATTTTATTCCCAACATTATTGACCTCACAGCCCATAAATCTCACAAATGACCCTTTTAACACAAATCCCTAATAACCGCACATGCAACTATGCATTCTCAAACCACATTTTCAAAATCTCAATACATCAAATATATCATGTACACCACTCAATTCCCCATGTAATTCTATACCTATAAACTACTGGTCCAATCTTTCAAAAGATCATAAATAGACATACAAAACTCGACATCAACTTTTCCTTTTTTCCTAAACATGGCGCCCGTTACTATGGGTGAAACTTCCTACATAACTTTGTCACTAAACTGTAGTGGTTTCCTCCTTTTTAACATATCATCTCTTGTTTCTCTCGTCCTTTCCACAAACACCATTATTATATTAGCAGCCGCTTTCACCTATTCTAGTCCACAATAGGGATAACTCACCCTATCCTTCAATATAGTGCCTCAAATGGGATTTATCGACTTCTAGTATGATAACTATCATTATATGAAAACTCAGCCATCTCTAACGAGTTTCCTAAATCCCTCTAAATCAATCACTCATGCCCTCAGTGTAACTCCTAATGTTGTATAAATCTCTCATTTGCCCATCCTTTTCCAATTAGCTGGATATACCCATATCCAATCATGTTCATCAATCCCTTTAGTCCGTACCCCAAACCACTTAAAAATTCTAATTTCCTTATAAAAGTGACCTATGACGGTCTTTCACGTATTCATTAGTTAGTTTTATCAACTGTCATCCAAACCCATGTTACAACTTCTTCCATCAAATTTGGATAGCTCAATAGTAGCACCCATACACTTCTTTTCTTACTTTCCTCAATGAAAGATTTTTTTTATATATTTTTTGTTACCCAACACTTCCTTTATACCTAGACAATGTCTTACCTTCAAGGTCATAGTGCTCCTCATCTTGTCTCAGTTAGACCAAACCCTTCGTCTCTCATGACACATCACATCTATAACTCCTCATCCATTCGATTATCGATACTAAGCCTTCCAATCAAACAATATAGGTCAGTGCTATTTCCTTTCCACACTACAACAATATTAGCATGCTTAGTGCCTTAGTCTACCCATTAGGCTATACCAAAATTTTACATTCGCTTCCTATCTCGACCTCTTTCATTCATGATTCCCATCTGTCCACACTTCCTTCTTCTTACTCAGCTCATGGCATACATCATGATGTTATGCTTCCCGTCTTTCAAGTCATCTATACGTCAAAGTTTTCCAAGTAGATTCACTTGTTTTCCTCACGACCAGTTCTCCTACTCCCTCCTAATAGGGACAGACTAGAGTTTCCTGTGATTACATGCGGATCACACTCTCATCTTATATCTATATTAGTTTCCATATGTCTAAACTAATCCATATTCTAAATTCTTACTCAAGTCTCATACTTCTATTATGACCTTGCACCTAACATGAGGTACTTTCAATCATCATCTTCTAGGAATACTTGGTTATCTCCTTCCATGGTTCTCCCTAATTCCTTCACTAGCATGTCCAACAAAAATTTTCACTCAATTCATCAACTCTATGGAAATCGTTATTTCATTGGATAATGCATAACTGTCTCTTCCAAAGATCCTTCTTAAAAACCTTCACTAAACTGACCTTATAATCACTTCTCCACGAACTTATTCAGCTCAGCTTCACTACTCATCCCTCGATATTGATTGCCACGAAATTCTATCTTTGTGTAGTTACTCGACTCCCCTTGTTACTTCCACGAGTTCTTAATCTCCCATGATATGTAGTCACTCCATCAAGATCTATTAGTTCAGCTCTTTGTAGCTCCATTCCGGTACTCGATCTATCCTTCTTCGTCACGAACCATACGGAGATTCCCATCATAGTGTTTGTCACCTTTCCAGTCCTTGCACTTCTGTGACTCCTTCTAAATCTCTTGCATCCTTCTAGCAGCTGACACGTAGTCCTTTCGGCTCCTTGCTTCACGATGTAGCTCTTCACGCACTCCTTCTCGTCTCCATGATGTTACCTAGGAACTTCACACTACGCAGTAGCTTCTAACTTCAACTCATCTACCATAATATTTCTAAAGGTACTTCAACCCCTCAATGGCTCAATCTTCCTTACTTGTTGTACTTCACCATTAATCAGCCTCCTACCAATCATTCTTTCACATCCATGTTTTCCTTCACGTGTCTACTACTACCTTGCCTCCATAATTATACCAATTTCCTTCCGTGTTATTTGCCCCATCTTTCCATTAGTAGAAACTTTCTACTCTACCCTCACATCCACTAGTACTTTTATCAATCTCCTAATGGTACTTCAACCAAATTCTCATAGCATAACATCTCGTTCCCACGACTAGTCAACTAACTTAACTTACTCCCTTATTCCCGTAACCAATCTAAGTTTCAAAACTCCACAAATCTTAATCATTCCTTCAACACAACCTTTAAACCAAAATACATCTCTCCATTCTAATATCTAACCATAAGTAATACTACCCAACTCTATCCTCTCATCCTAACGTTCCCACAACCGCATAACTAAATCAACCATGACGTGTACCAAAAGAATTCCAAACAATCGTGTCCCAAAATAAAATATAGGGTAAACGAACCCTAGCCAAAACAACTAAAAACAAAACAATGTAATCCAAAGGATCAATGGAGTGTGCTAACGACAAAAGTTAGACTCATTACGATTTGCATTACCAAATTTCAATATCTTAGAAAATTTTAAATTTTCATCTCAATTAGTTACTTCATATTAGGACCATATTTAACACCAATAAATGAAATCATAGTCATATTTTACCATCTTCGTTACTATCAAAGGACATAACTTAGTTAGTGTACTAAAACTCACTTTATCTATCATCTCCTTTAACATTAAAACTCATCTTTTATCTTCATTATTTTATCAAAGGTATCAACTATTTAGTATAGTATAACGTTGTTCTAACCATTATCTTGTTTACGCACATTAAACTCATTTCACTTGTTATTATGAAACCAATACATGTTTATAAAATATGGTGTTTTTATTCATTTTATTCTATATTATTATTATTATTATTTTATATAATCCATTTAGGCTTATTATAACTAAATATTACACGTTTACAAGGTGTGGTGTTATTATTATCATTATTATAATAAAATCTTTCTTTTTACTCTTTCCGTCTATTTAAATACTTCTAAAATTTTAACTCCACTTTAAAGAGAATTATCGTAAAATTTATTTACCCTTTATATGTACTATCACATTTTACCTAGAAAACTAATCCATTCATTGTCAAGATTTTTTTATCTTATTACCAACAAACTTAACGAAAAGATATGTAAGTCAGGAAATCATACCGTACACTTATAAAGTATTTTCAGAAGCATTTTCCTTTAATTAACTAGACTCCTTTGCAAGAAAATTTGGTAGTTCTCATCAATTAAAATACATACCTGAATGAAGACACACTTCAAAAGATTTAAAACGTCGTTGGAACTCCATCAAACCCCAACACTAATAAACTGTTTAAACCCGAGAGACCACTAGGTACGTTCAAGTTATAATAACAACTAAACGACCGTATATCATAACATAACATCCACTAGTATATATACGTCCGCATATATATACCTATTAAACCTCTCAAAACATACTCGTTATCATACATGTCAAGTCAATCAATCGCGTCATACACTCGTTTTTCCATACGAGTAATCACCATCTCACCATGTCACAACAAGGCAAAAACCCATCACCAAAACCAACCCATATCATGTGACCCCATAATCACACAACATGACTATTACTCAAAACATAAAACACACAAAAAAATAGCATATCATAGGCAACCATTACATAAATCCCTGTTGTTTACGAATACGCAAAATACACATCTCATCATATACAATCATGTACTAACCCTCTTTCATGCAATCATACTCAGGAACCCATTGAAGTTGTGGTACTTTTATAACTATGTTGGCCACCATACTTATACACTTACTCTTTCCTCAATGCACTCTCTCCTATGATGACACTTATAAGAATCAATACAACATATAACACGTAAATCCATCTACTCACATAAGCTCATAACCACATAACCAATAAGGTCCAAAACTCCATCTATTAAAATAACATAGTAAAACTCTTGGAATACATAAATCCAAAGTCTAGCTAAAACAGCATAGACAAACTCCAACACAACATCATAATCAGTTATAAGTCATGTCGCCCATAAGAGTGGAAACAACTTAAAATCCTTTCTATCCACCTACTCCTAGTAACTCGAATCACCACATGATTCTTAGGGAACATGACTTAAACATCAAAAGAAAAATACTATACATTAGGTACACCAAATAACTTATCAATTATTATGAAATTAATTCATATATCAAAAACAAAACATAAATTAACATGTGACTAAGTATGAACCACTATAGTTCAATCCATATTAGTCAAAACTCACAGAAAACGAATCAACAATACTCAGATTATACAATCAAAACCATACACACATATTCCTATGACGCCTATATGCAGGGATCCTTAAGCTATAGACTAGGCTACTAGACTAGGCAACCTAATTCTCTAAAACCATTGTCTCTGATACCATTCTGTCACACCCCACCATGGCGGAATATGGGGCGCGATGTATGGATATCATCACAACAATAGCGTGTCTATAGAGATAACTAAATGAAATGGAAATATCATAAATGGTGACACAATGTCAAGAAGATATCACAAACAGTGCGGGCGTCTAGGTAAGTAGGTAACAGATCTACCTCTTACCAAAGATATACAATTAACAAATAACAAACATATAGGTGCCTACAAAGTATCACTTATTCAAACATAAGTAAAGACTAAGAGGAAAGGGGGTTCCTCCAAATGCAATCCTAAGCCTCCCAGGTATCCACTCCTATTCTCACGCTTAACCACATTCTCACCTGAAAGAGACACTAAAACACGTCAACATAAAGTTGGTAAGAGTCATAGGTTTAGACTCCAACTCCAAATCAATTATAAGCTGTGAATAACAACCATTAATAAAAGAACATATGGACAATGTGCTACAATTATGTATTAACAACTAGCATTTAAGATTAATCATACAAAACCAATTCCAAGGCTCAAAGCCTTGCCAATAACCACAATTCCAAGACTTCAAGCCTTACCAATCACCATGGTACCATAGGCGCCCATACACCTATGAACCAATCCCAAGGCCCCGCCATTTCAACATCCCCTTGGTACCAAGTCAAACCACAAGAACTGAGACGGTACGTGTCCCCCGATCCAAATCATAAACACAATCAAGAATCACATAGCAGATAATCACATAAGTGTACACACAAGTCCATCACAAATCATAAAAACATTCACAACATTCTTTACAAAACCATACAATGTCTCTTCCATCCCATCTGGAATTCAAAACATTTATAAATCATAGAAACATGGGACTATGAAACTCACCTGAACAAGCTTCTCTAAGTATTCGCTCTCTAGCAAAAATCTAAACACACAAACGTATACAATCAAGACATGAACCACATACCAAAATGGCTCATCAATCTATGATGGATATCTAACCTTCTCCTGCAACTTAACCCTATTTATATGTCATATGCATCTCATTACACCCCTCTATAAAGCCCTTAACTTAGTTTAGTTCATAACTCGCCCCGTTAATATTTAACCCAAAACAGTCCTGTTTTTCATACTTCAAACTATGGGTCGAACATCCCTTTAACCAAAATAACATGCCCTGTAAAAGAAAACCTATGCCCTTACATGTGTTAGCTAACTCTACCATTTGGCCGCAACCATAAAGCTACTGTTAAGGCAATTTAGTTCTCGTTTCTTGAAATTGAAAGAAAAATAAATTATCTTTCCAGGGGTACCAAGATCACAATTTAAAAGTTTGCAAAACTCTAGATATGATCAAAACAAGTGACCTAATATTCTGCCCAGTTTTTAAAAACGAATTTAACACAATTAGCTTAATTAATTACCATCACCATGTATAATTATTATCTCTAATTAATCTAATCATGTTTATACCATTATAATACAGAATTCATAATTAACCTAACCCTAGATCTGTCATGTATTCATTAAGAAGAGTTAAAAATAATTTAATCGAAAAGAGAAACATAGGTTTTACCTTAGAATTTTTAGAAGACAAGAAAATTATGAAGAACCCTAAAAATCTCCATTGATGCTGACTAAACCTTGATCTTCAGGGTTTTTATGAGTGTTTTAATTAATAAAAATACTTTATATACTTTCCAAACAAGTCCTTGGCCCATGTACAAAAGCCCGGTTCTCTTTTTCCCTTTTTTCCCCTTTTCTTTTCTTCCTGCGTTTACAAACTGACTATACCCCTATATATTTTTATTTTTTTTCTTTTTATTACTTATTAATATACTATTAATAATACCTTATGTTACCTTAATTTATTTCAGCTCCTAAAACCTCCAAAACTTCAAAACCGTAAAACTAGTCAATTTACGCGTATACCATAAAAGACGTAAAAATATACAGTTTTATAAAAACTCTTGAAATGTGAAATAAACTATATAACTAAGTCCCAAATGACTTAAAACCATCCTAAAAAATATTCATGTGACTAATTACCTCATCCGAGACCTCTAAATGTTACACCTTAAATCGTAAAAATACGATTTACTATAATACTTATACGTATACGTAAAACACAAAAATAACACCATTTCATTTCATAGTCACCAATTTGTGGGCTCATGAACATGAAATAAGCATTCCTCGATTTACTTATGAGTTCCATTTAACCATAAACGATATCCAAACCTCACTCCAAACACACAAAATAAACACATAAACACATAAAAGCACATATCTGCACAAAACACCCTAAACTATAGTCTAAGTGACGAACCCCAAAACCATGGTTGTCACATTTGAGTTTTGGCAGTTCTAAACTCAAAAACCCTTTGTAAGTAAGTTTTAAAATTCATACTTTTGCCATAAAAACTTTTGCAAAGTATAATTAATGGTATTTCTTGCCATTTCTTGATTCTTGAAGGGCTATACTTGACATATCTTTAACTTTGAAGGTCTTTTCTTGTATCTTTGACGTTGTGGAGGACTAAAAGCGACAAGTATTCATTTTGTAGGGACCATTCTTGCCATTTCTTCAAAGTTGAGGTCCTTTTTGAAAGTTTGACAAACTTTAGGAACCAAACTTGTAATTATGAATATACAAGGGTATAAAGTGTCATTTCTTCAATGATGAAGGACCTTTCTTGCACATCTTTAATTCTTCAAGGGTTTTTCTTGGAAATTCAACACTCGGGTCCGGTTCATTTTGCGGCTTCGTTTCCCGTGTTCGTTTTTTATTGATTCTTGTAATCTTTTGTCTTTTTCTCGGTATCCATACCTAAAATACACATTGAACAAACACAAGCATATTTATAGCACTTTTATGATATTTTTACCGTTTTAAGCCCGTTTTGGACGATGAGACCATGTATAAAAGCAGTCTCATCACTCCCCCATACTAAACCATTGCCTTGCCCTCACGCAATGCTAGAATAAAGTATCTAAGCATCTCTAAAATTCGTTTTTTATCGACTTTTATTGAAATGTAAACTTACTACACTACTACTACTTGCGTTTTAGACATAATGTATGATTTTCATCGCAAAATGGGAAGTTTAGATTCATAGAACAAGAACACGTGAATGCTTCGTTAGAAATAATTTCGTCGTCCTTGATTTTCACCCAATTCCATGCTAAGCGTGTAACGAGATCATTGTCATTATAAGTTAGTAATGCTAACACTACTCATATGCCCTAATAACATACTTAGACCCCCTTAATCCTATTTGGTATCTCTTATATTTTATTTTTGTCTTAATGATCACGAGGATACATCGTTGACTTATCCGATAATAGAAAATTAAGGTCCAAAAATAGAGTCATAAAAGTGTAACCAAAACCATCAAATTAATAACCTCCCCTAATAGAAAATGATGTCAAAAAAATAAGTTAACAAGAAGGATCGATAAACATGGTTTTATAACGGTTTTTAACATGAGACTTATTACGATGAATTTTATGACCCACCTCATCATCGGTGGCTTTGATTATCATGGTTTACCTCCATCTTTTATTCAACTCTGCCATGGATCTTTTATTATGACTTCGTTCTTGCCCTTGTCTTTTATTTAACCTCGCCATGAGGTATTTATTATGACTTAACGTATATCCTCACGCTAAGGCGAATTTTGGATCTTTAAGGCTTCGAGTTTTAAGACATTCACTTTCAATTTTGCATAGATTTTTGGCCTTGTGAGCTTTAAATTTTTGCTTGATTTAGGTGAAGAGGAACTTAAAAATTATTATTGGGGAAGCCTTTGATTATTCGGGGTCCCAATACTTCAAAACGGTGACGCTGTCGATACCTTAATGTTTTCCCAATTTAATTACATGGAAGCTACTAGAAAAGACTAGAAACCAACAATTAAGACTAAACCGCTAAGCCAATATTTATTAGCAAAATATATATTAATACAAGAGATTTTCTCGTATGAAAGTTCGTTGTTCCAGTCTTATCTAATTGATTACCAGTTGAAAGTGCGACTCAGTCGTTCTTGGTGGAAAATAAAATGGTTTGATTATCTATTTTAAACTAAAAGCAAATATGAAAATGTCGTTGAGTAAAAATAAAAGCTTTAAAAATTAAACTAAAAATTACGAGTTAAAAATAAATGATTAAAAACTTAAAAACTAAAAAGTGAATTTAAACTTAAAACTTTGTAAAAATAAACACTTTAACCCATCGGAATGCCTAAGATTGGAATCCCATCGGAATGTGTCAAAAGAAATTCTGTCGGAATAATTATTAAAGTGTCGGAATAATGGTAACCCAATTCTATTGGAATGTAATGCATAAGCTGTCACAATGTATAAACTGTCGCAACGTTTAGGCCATCGCAATATTGATCGCAATATTCTATCTGAATGTGAAGTCTGTCGCAATATGTAAGTCGAAATTTGGGCAGCGTTTCGTCGCAATAAGCCTTATACCCGATCGCAATGTACGATGCCAGGAGCAATCGCAATCTACGATCAGAATAAGTGATCGGAATACTCTGTCAAAATAATCGATCGCAAAGTAAAACCCTTAGGGTTATTGCGATCGCAATGAAACCGTCAGAATGTGCTATCGCAATGTAGAAACCCTAATGATATTGTGATGGAAATGACACAATATTCGGATGGAGTACAATAAGCTAACAACCAATAAGCACTTTTCAAAAACTTAACCAATTCAATACTAGGAAGAACACAATAAGCTACGTACGCAAAACTTATCAAAACAATAAATAAGCAAAATTTATAAAATAAACTTTTAAAAGATGAAACCTTTAAGAAAACTTAAACGTAAATAAGCTAAATACAAAATAAGCCAAAAAGCATAATAAGCTCAAAGCTCAAATCGTATAGAAACTTAGATATGAACAAAAAGATAAACTTTTTAATCAATCAAACATCAAGATGAAACTAGAAGCATGATTATTTCGGATCAAAGGTAATCAAAATCAAGAAAGGTAGAAAGAGGGATGAAAAGCTTAAACTTGAACTTGTAGATTAATGATTCCAAAATACAAGATAAAATGAAAGCTTAAATCTTGAAAGAAAAGATGAAGAAATCTAGAGAGAGAAAGTAGAAAGCACCTACTTCTCTCTAAAGATATGAAAAAACTAGAAAAATGAAAAAGTGACTAAAAAACTAACTAACACCCTCCTAATGAAGCATTAGGAGGGTATTTATAGGAGAGGGGAGGTATGTTTCTTCCTTCCTTCTTTCTCTTTCTCGTCTTTTAATTTCTCGTCTTTCTCGACTTTGTCTCGGGATTAGTCGAATAATAACTAGAACTTGTCTTCTAATTTTCTTCTTTTAGTAGACTTGTTTCTTCGACTTTGTTAAACTTCCGTCTTTAGAATTTTTCTTCGATAAATCTTCAGAATAGACCTTTGACTTCCGTTCTTCTTGCACTTTTGATCTTTTGACTTCGTCTTTTGTCTTTTTCTTTGATAAAAGCCCGTGAAAGCCCATGTTTTCTTCCCTTTTCACATTTTGATCCTAAATCACAACAAAAACACAAACCACGCATAATTCCGATACTTACGACATAAAATACACGTTTTGGCTTGGTTAATTATTATAATTAAGTGGTAAAATGATAACTGTTTTCACACTTATTAAATCCCCTACACTTGACCATTGCAATGCCCTCATACAATGCATTAATTTCAAAGCAAAATTTATATTTCTCATCTTAATTAACCCACCTTGGCCTTTATTAAATACTAAACATTTAAGGGAATTTAAAAAAATAGAAAATTTCAAAATATTTAAAGGAAGAATAAGTAAAGAAATCTAAGACTTACATTGGGGTTTGGTTGTCATGAATGTTTATCACCCCCAAGATTCACGTTCCCCAAACCAAGCTTATAAACGAGATCATTGTTATTATAAGTTAGTAAACTAACACGAACTCATGTGGCCCAATTATTCACTTAGATTCCCTTATTCCTAGGTGTATCTCTTATATTTTATGATTGTCTTGAATGATCACGAAGATGCATTGTTTGACTTAGTTCGATAGTTTATTTAGGCCGAAAATAAAGTGGGACGATTTAATCAATAGTTAGCTAAAGGACAAAATCTTTTAAAACTGCTTCTCGGGACCTCTTAAAGTTCATATCTTGGCATAACCCGCTTCACGATTTGAGACCTTTCTCGGACCGATATTTGGCAGCGACTTTATACTTCCAATCTTGAGAGACGTTCTTGAAATTATGGTCTTCTCTGCATAATAGGAATTTCTTCAATTGAAGTTTTTGAGATATTCTTCATACTTGGACCACGACTTCTTCATTTTTCTCCAATCTTTATTTTGGATTTTGATATACAACGATCCGCCTCCTTTTAGGACTTGGATCTATTTATCCTCGTACCTTTCTAGGGTCTTTTCGGATAGACTTATCCATGATCTTTAGGGGAGTATTTGATTTTCGTCGTGTGTCTCGATCCTTCATATTGATTTTTGATAAATGATTCTTCACATCACTTGGGATCTTTAGCAACAAAATGTAGCCCTCATGCCTTGTTAGGTCCTTTTCGGACTCGCCAATCTTCATCCCGCTTTAATAAGTTATGCCTTGGCTATGAACTCTAATTAATACCGAGCAACTTTTATACGATCTTGGGCTAGAAGCTAAGTAACTTTTCAAATCGTACAACCTTATTTATTGCAAATATATTTATTAACAAGCGATGGGAGAAAAAGCTTATAATCAACTCACATAAATTTATGAAAGAATACCAAACTTATAATTGACTCTATCATCTCTCGTTCTCCACAATTTGAAATCTCAAATAATGAGACTCGTGAATGCTTAGCCAATTAAATCAAATTGGGTTTTCAAGTCATCTATAGGATCTCGCAAACTCTTAGACTCTTTCAAGTTTAGAATTCGCATTTTAAAGTTCCCTTGATAAACGACTTTCTAGGATCAATTATAGGAACTTGCGAAAATTTCTTGTTCTTAACCCGTAAGAGTTAAGACTTTCGCGTTAAAAGTTCCCTATATAAAAGCCTAGCAAAACTTGACTTAAACACGTTAAGGATACTAGCTAGAGTAAACTTGGATAAGTAAACTCGGGTTGAGTCAAAAGATTCACAACGTTGAAAAATTAAAACCACTTTATTAAAACTTTATTCTAGCAAAGAAAGTAAATAACGATAACAAAGGAAAAACTACTAGGCCAAAATAGATTAAAAATTTTGAAAAATGCCGAAAAATTAGATTTTCTGGTTAAAATGAGGACAAATTCATGGAAAAGCCCACTTAACTTCGATAGAAGTCCCCCCTACACTTGATATAAACATTGTCCTCAATGTTTAAGCATGTGGGAGTAAACTCCCCTACACTTAGGACATTGTGCACTTTGTTTAAATCTTGCTAAGGGAAGGACAACTATAGTGATTTCAATGTGAACATATAAGATATGAAATATTGAATCACGACAGTTTAGGATAGAACCGGGAAGACGGGTACACGGGATCACGGTCGTCAAATGTCATCAAAAGTGGATCTTTGAAGCATTAATCCCTTTCTATATCGTTAGAATGAGTCAAGGCTTGAAGAGTCTGTTATCAAATCGTCTGTGCTCACGAATCGATTGTGGGAGCTCAATGAAAATTCTGCACATCATAAGAAACAAGACAACAAACACCTACGGGGCTCCCCCTACACTTATTATGAAAACGGTAAAGGATAGATCAACGGGTTGCCTCCCAAGAAGCGCTTGTTTTTGTTTACCGAGTCATGAGCCTGACTCGACCCACAACTAATTCAAGGGAAACGTGGTGAGGGATGGAATCATCTCATGAGAGATGTCCTCACCAAAGTACAGTTTCACACGCTGGCCATTCACTTTAAAATTAGGCCCATTTGGTTGAGAGAGCTCAATGGTGCCATAAGGGAAGACTTTGGCGACGGTGAATGGACCAGACCAACGGCTCTTAAGCTTGCCCGAGAAAATCTTCAACCGAGAGTTAAAGAGTAAAACTTGATCACCAACGTGAAACTCTCGGTTCTTAATCCTTGCATCATGAATGATCTTGGTTTTCTCCTTGTAGATCAATGAATTCTCATAAGCTTCATTCCTCAGTTCATGTAGCTCGTTGAGTTGAATCTTCCGAAGATCACCGGCTTTGTTGATATCAAAATTGGCCCACTTCAAGGCCCAATACGCCTTATGTTCCAACTCAATAGGGAGGTGGCATGCCTTCCCGTACACAATATGATATGGAGTGCAACCAATAGGTGTCTTATATGCGGTACGGAAATCCCACAAAGCATCATCTAACTTATCGGCCCACGAGGCACGATGCTCTCCCACAGTTCGCTCTAAAATTCTCTTCAGTCCACGGTTAGATATCTCAGCTTGACCATTTGTTTGGGGATGATAAGCGGTGGAAAGACGGTGATTGACACCGTACTTAGCCATGACTCGAGCAAATTGATCATTGCAAAAATGAGTCCCGCAGTCACTGATGATAGCACGAGGAACACCGAATCGAGCAAATAGTTGCTTCAGAAAGTTCACAACCACCCTCGCATCGTTCGTAGGTAAAGCTTTTGCTTCAACCCATTTTGATACGTAGTCAACGGCTACGAGGATGTACTTGTTCCCTTTAGATGATGGAAATGGCCCCATAAAGTCGATGCCCCATACGTCAAAGATTTCACATTCTTGGATGAAATTTTGAGGCATCTCATCTTTATGTGTGATCTTGCCTTGTCTTTAGCAAGCATCACAATGTTTAACCATTTCATGAGCGTCATGATAAATGGAGGGCCAATAGAATCCAGAGTCGAACACTTTCTTTGCGGTATAGTTAGGACCAAAGTGACCACCGGTGGGTCCTTTATGACAAGATTCAAGGATTAATAAAGCTGTCGGCCCATCAACACACCGACGAATGACAAGATCCGCACATTGTTTGAAAAGGTAAGGGTCGTCCCAAAAATAGTGCTTAATGTCTTTAAAGAACTTTTTCTTTTGTTGGGACGTTAACCCTTCCTTGAGAATTCCACCCGCAAAATAGTTTGCAATGTCCGCAAACCATGGGGTTTCATCAAGATTGGAGTTAATAGACATCAAGGCCTGAAGGGGAAAAGAGTCATTAATCTCTTGATTTGGGAGCTCCCCTTGATAAGGATCCTCGAGTCTACGAAGATCATCCACGGCTAGGTTTTCCGCTCCGTTTTTATCATGAATTTCGATTTTAAATTCTTGTAGGAGCAAAACCCAACGAAGAAGTCTTGGCTTGGAATCTTGTTTAGTTAACAAGTACCTCAACGCGGAATGGTCGGTATAGATAATGGTGGTGGAAAGGACAAGATAGGGGCGGAACTTTTCAAAAGCATACACTACAGCTAAAAGCTCTTTTTCGGTAGTGGTATAATGCAATTGAGCCCCCGTCATTGTCTTGCTAGCATATCGGATTGGTTGGAAGTGTTTGTTCACTCTTTATCCCAAAACCGCTCCAATAGCAAAGTCGCTAGCATCACACATCAATTCAAAAGGTAACTCCCAATTAGGGGTAACCAAGACAGGTGCCTTAGTTAGTTTATCCTTAAGAAGATTGAAAGATTCAATACACTCTTTAGAAAAGATAAAAGGGGTATCTTTTTCCAAGAGGTGGGTCATCGGGCGAGCGATCTTAGAAAAATCTTGAATGAAACGATGATAGAAGCCCGCATGACCAAGGAAACTTCTCACGCCCTTCACGGTTGAAGGTGGAGGTAATTTAGCAATCACTTCGACTTTAGCACGGTCAACTTCAAGACCGGCTTTAGAGATTTTATGACCAAGAACAATACCTTCTTCTACCATGAAATGGCATTTTTCCCAATTAAGAACGAGACGAGTGTCTTCACACCGTTTGAGCATACGTTCAAAATTGGCAAGCCAAGTAGAGAAAGAGTCACCATAGACCGAGAAATCATCCATGAAGACTTCCATAGTTTCTTCAACCATGTCATGGAAGATAGCCATCATACACCTTTGGAAAGTCCCAGGAGCATTGCATAAGCCGAAAGGCATCTTTTGTAAGCAAATGTTCCATAAAGACAAGTGAATGTGGTTTTCTCTTTGTCTTTAGGATCGATGGGAATTTGAAAATACCCAGAGAAACCGTCTAAGAAGCAATAATAGTCATTACCCGCTAAACGCTCGAGCATTTGATCCATGAAAGGAAGAGGAAAAGGATCCTTGCGAGTGGCATCATTGAGCTTGCGATAGTCTATGCATACTCGCCAACCCGTGACAAGTCGAGTAGGAATCAACTCGTTGTTTTCATTGGGAACAACGGTTATTCCGCCTTTCTTAGGCACACAATGGACGGACTAACCCATGGCGAATCCAAAATAGGGTAAATCATTCTGGCATCTAGAAGTTTGATAACCTCTTTCTTGATGACGTCATGAATTCTAGGATTAACCCTTCTTTGGCTTTGGATTACGGGTTTAAAGTCATCTTTCATGAGAATTTTATGAGTACAAAAGTTCGGATCAATTCCGCGGATATCGGAAATTTTCCAAGCAATTGCTTTCTTATGATTCTTCAGTACGTCAATAAGTCAATAATGTCTTCAAGGAACACGTACTCGAGATGAGACGGAAGATCCTTAAGCTCTAAATCTGGAGGATTGTCAATGGAAGGCGTAGTTAAATTTGGATCATCGATAGAGATTTCCTTAGGAGATGGTGGAGAAATATGGTCCTCATTGAGAAGTTTCTCAATGGTACGAACGTCTTCTTCCCAATCGGTGGGTGAATCGTCATATTTTAGGTCCACATCCCCTAAAGTTGCTTCTAATTCTTTCAAAAGGAAATCACTTTCTCCAAATGGAGTCAATGATGGAGCAATAGAGGCAACGGTATCAACAATGGGTAGAGAAGAAGAACCACTTTTACAAGCGTCTTTGAAATGCTCTTCACAAGCCTCATCAAGAACGTCAATGAAATTAACGCTCTCATTTTCATAAGGTTGCTTAGAAAGTTTACCCATGTTGAAGACGATTTTATCGTCACCAACTCTCATGATTAGTTCGCCCGCGGCTACATCAATGAGAGTGCGACCGGTCCTCAAGAATGGACGTCCAACGATTAATGGAACACGGGGATCCATCTCGTAGTCAACGACAAAAAAATCCGCCGGAAAGGTGAATTTGTCGACACCGACGAAGACATCTTCAGCTATCCCCACCGGATAAGCAACCGTATGGTTAGCTAATTCCAATGTCATTCGTGTGGGGACTAGCTCGGGTAGAGATAATTGTTTCCAAACACTTAATGGCATTAAGTTTATACTAGCACCTAGATCGGCTAGGGCCATACAATTCTCTACCCCGGGGAAGTTGCAAGGAATGAGAAAATGACCCGGATCACCAAGTTTGGTTGGTAATTTCCTTAAGAGCACTGCGGAGCAATTCTCATTAAGTTGGGTCTGAGCGATATCAAGGAGTTTCTCCTTATCACTGAGAAGATCTTTAAACATTTTAGCATATTTTGGCATGTGAGCGAGAGCCTCAGCAAAGGAGATGTTGAAATTCAGTTGTTTAAACATTTTAAAAAAGTTAGAAACCTGAATGTCATCCTTGTTCTTCAACTTCTCTTTCCTCAACCTTGAGGGATAAGGTATATTGGGTTGAGATGAAGGCTTTGGAATGAAATTCTCACTCGCATACTTGGGTGGTGGAGGGGTGGAAGTAAAAGGTAGAGGAATTAGAGAAGGGGACTCGTTTTCCTTTGTCACAATCACCGGTGTAGGTGTAGGAATCTCGGGTTCCTTTAAACCTTTGCCACTTCGGGTGGTGATTGCTTTCATCTCCCCTCTTGGATTAGCAACGGTGTTACTCGGAAGAGAACCCGAACCAGAGGCTTGATTACTTGGGAAGAAACTAGCCATCATATCTCTTAAGTCATTCGTTTGACTGCTCAAAGAGTTTCGCATATCGGCTCGAAGATCATTCCCTTGTTTCGCCTTATCTCCTTTCAAGCTGTTGATTTGTCGCTGAAGATTCTGCACCAGTGCGTCATTAGTCCTCATGTAAGTTTCAACCTCGTGATTAAATGCGGTGGGTTGGTTAGAAGGAAGAGCATGGTAGGCAGGTGGTTGATAAGCGGGTTGTTGGTAAACTTGGTTGTTTCCTTGAGGTGGATATGGGTTTCTTTCGGTTTGATATTGATTTGGAGCTCGAGGTTGGTTTTGATTGTTGCAATTGAGGTTTTTTTGGTTTTGAGGAGGAAAACCGGGTGGTGAAAGGAAGTTGTTTGAATGATAACTGAGCAAATTACGTCACCTTGAGGACGTGCTTGATAGCCTCCCATAGAAAAGTTACCGTTAGCGGCATACACATTTTCCGGATTGTCGTGAGTCGAAGGATAATCGGTGTATGAATGAGATCCCCCACATATTTCACATGACTGACTCAAAGCATTAACTTGCGCATTGTTTTGTTTGGCATTGTTAGCGGTTTGTAAAGCAAGTGCTTCAACAGTCGAAGTAAGCTTATCAATTCTATTGTCGACATCACGAGTACTAGCAGTAGCCACATTAGCCCAAACACTCTTAGTTTGCACTCTAGACTTATTCTCAATAATATCCCACGCGGCATTAGAAGACTTAACCAAAATGTTACCCCCCTAGGCACTATTTAGTAAATCTTGGTCATTCATGCTTAAACCATTGTAAAAAGTATTAATTTGATGCACTTTTGTAAAACCATGTTGTGGACACTTTCTTAAAAGTTCCTTAAAACAGTCCCAAGATTCACTAAATGTCTCACCGTACTTTTGTTCAAAGTTAATGATTTCATTCCGCAAAGCGGTAGTACGTGAGGGTGGGAAAAATTAGTTGATGAATTTGGTCTCTAAATCCTACCACGTAAGAAAACTTTGTGGCGGTTCCTTATCAAGCCAATGTCGGGCTTGTCCCTCTAAGGAGAAAGGAAAAAGTTGCAAGCCAATCACCTCTTGTGAAACCCCATTATACTTGACCGTATTAGTGAGTTGAAGGAACCTTTTGATATGGCCATGAGGATCATCAAGTGTACGCCCCAAGAATGGTTGAGCAGAGACCATTTGAATGAAGCCGGATTTGAGCTCAAAGTTGTTGGCTCCAATCTCGGGTATGACAATAGCAACAGTGTTGCGCTCTACTTGCGATTGCAAAAGCTCGATCATTGGTCGATTGTCCATGGCGACAATAGGTGGAGTTTCGTCTTCGACTTGAGTTTCTTTCTTCTTACGAGCACGGGTACGCATACACACCTACAAAAGGAAAAGAAAGATAGAAAACAAAATATTTTTGGTTTTTTATGCTTTTCTATTTTTTTGGATTTTTGAAAATTTTATATTTTTTAGGATTTTTGAAAAATTTTAAGCAAGAAAAATAACGTTCAAAAATGAACGGATCCCAAAATCCAACGCGTCTCTCACTAAAAACCGTTAATCTTAACGAAAAGAGCCGGCAGTGGTGCCATTTAATACAAGAGGTTTTCTCGTATGAAAGTTCGTTGTTCCAGTCTTATCGAATTGATTACCAGTTGAAAGTGCGACTCAGTCATTCTTGGTGGAAAATAAAATGGTATGATTATCTATTTTAAACTAAAAGCAAATATGAAAATGTCGTTGAGTAAAAATAAAAGCTTTAAAAATTAAACTAAAAATTACGAGTTAAAAATAAATGATTAAAAACTTAAAAACTTAAAAGTGAATTTAAAACATAAAACTTTGTAAAAATAAACACTTTAACCCATCGGAATGTGATAGGTGTGAAAACACCCATCCTTTTACCACTTAATTACAATTATAACCAAGCCAAAACGTGTATTTTATGTCGTAAATGTCGGAATTATGTGTGGTTTGTGTTTTTGTTGTGATTAAGGATCAAAATGTGAAAAGAGAAGAAAACATGGGCTTTCACGGGCTTTTATCGAAGAAAAAGACAAAAGACGAAGTCAAAAGATCAAGAGTGCAAAAAGAACGGAAGTCCAAGGCCTATTCTGAAGATTTGTCGAAGAAAAAGTCTAAAGACGGAAGTTTAATAAAGCCGAAGAACTCAAGTCTAATTAATGAAGAAAATTACAAGACGAGTTCAATTAATCCCGAGACAAAGTCGAAAAAGTCGAAGAATTTATGAAGACGAAAAGACGAGAAAGAAAGAAAGAAGGAAGCTTCCGACAACATGCTTACCTCCCTAATCACTATAAATACCCTCCTAATCTCACATTAGGAGGTGTTGGCTATTTTGACAAACTAGTCTTCCACCATTTTCATTTCCGTGCACTTTAATTTCATGTCATTTACTTAATTGTCAATTTAATTACCTTGTTTTGCACCTTAAATTTCTTGCCTTTAATTCAAGTAAGTCTTTTAATTTTGTTGTTAAATCTTTATTTTCCTTTAATCAAGCTTTTCTTTATCATTCTCATCCTACTTTTCTTGTCCTTTATTTGATTTTAATTCGGATTAAGCATTGGTTTTGCTTAATCTTATTGCTTATTTGATTAAAAAGTTTATCTTTTTATTTCTATCTAAGCTTTTATACGAATTAAGCTATAAGTTTGAAAATATTATTGGCTTATTTGGTATTTAGCTTATTTTGTTTTAAAGTTTTCTTAAAAGTTTTATCTTTTTAAAGTTTGCTTATTTTATTTGCTTATTTTGTGTTTTGAAAAAGCCTTTAAATTTGTTGATTATTGTCTCGTCTTATTATCATTTCAATTAAGTTTTAGGTATTTGCTTATTAGTCTTAGCTTATTTGGTTCTTGCTTATTGCGAATTCTACTTCCATCGGAAAGAGGTCCTACATTGTGACAGGTTTTACTCTTATTCTGATCGTGACAATCGGCTAGGGTTTTACATTCCGATCGGTCTTTGCGATCAGTATTCCGATCGAGTGATACTCCCCCTTATTCCGATTGTGATCGCTCATTGCGATCGTATATTGCGACGGCTCTTAAGGCTACATTGAGACGAAGTGCTGCCAAAATTTCACTAGCCATATTTCGATAGTTTCCACATTCCGACAGGTGATTCCGATCTAGCATTCTGACAGGTTTGTGTGACATTGCGATAGGTGAGTGTTATTCCGATATGACATGGTTTTAATTATTCCGATAGGGGATTCCGATCACATTCCGACAGGAACACATTCCGATCATCATTCTGATAGAGTGGTAATTTTGCATTCTGATACCTACATTCCGATCAGTATTCCGACGGCTTATGGTGACATCATTCTGATCGGATTCCGATGGTAAGGTATTCCGATGGTAGGTGTTGATTATTTTATTTTGTCTTAGTTTTATTTCATTTTAAGTTTGCATTATTTTAAGTTTTCAAATTAAAAGTGACAGGTTTTCTCGTTTTGCTTTTAGCCTATTTTAATTACGTTTTACATTTTGTCAAATTTATTTTCGTCTCGCTTTAATTTTAAGTCATTTAATTAATTTACTTTTTAAAGTTTTAATTTTGCACCATTTACATTTTAATTAGTTTTAGATTTAATTACCCGTCATTTACTTTATAGTCTTGCACATTTATTTTACTACAACTACCAATATATTTGTTTCCCACCAAAAGACGACTGAGTCGCACACTTAAACCAGTAATCAATTCGATTAGACACACACAACGAACAATTTTTCTAACTAAATCTTAGTTATCAAATGGCGCCACCGCCAGCTCTTTTCGTAAAGATTAACGGTTTTCTGTGAGAGACGCGTTGAATTTTGGGATCCATTCACTCGTGAACGTTTTTTTTCTTGCTTAAAAATTTTCAAAAACCCATAAAAATTAAAAAATGTTAAAAATCCATAAAAATTAAAATTTTTCAAAAATCCAAAAAGATTTTTATTTTTATTTTTACACGTACATATATATTCTTTATTTCTTTGGTATCTTTTTCTTTTGCTTTTGCAGGTGTATGCGTACTAGATCTTCAACTCATTCAGAGCCCGAGACTCGTGAAGATTTAGATATGGCAGGTGTGAACAACAACAATAACCCACCGTACCTCAACAATAATAATAACAACAATGTTCCCCCACCTGATCTTAGAACGATGGAGGAGCTTTGTCAACCAACGATGAATGGACGAGGAGGACCGATTGCGTCGATGCAAATCACGGCTCCAGAGTTTTCGTTGAAGCATCACATGATCCAACAAGTTCAAAACACTTGTCTATTTCGCGGATTACCGGATGATGATGCCAACAAACACCTCGACAAGTTCATTACCGTTACTCAAAGCATGAAGTTGCCCGAGGTTACTATGGATTTTCTTCTCCTTCACCTATTTCCACACACCTTATCCCACCATGCCGAAAAATGGTTTGATCGTCTTCCGAAGAATTCAATTCATACTTGGGATGAGATGACTCAACGCTTTTTGTCGCGCTACTTTCCACCATCCATGGTCACGAGCCTTCGGAATCAAATTAGTGGATTTACACAAGAACCTGATGAATCACTTTTTGATGCTTGGGAACGATATAATGTTTTGATCGATCGATGTCCAAACCACAACATGCTCCCCGTCACCTTAATTGATACTTTCTACAACGGTTTAACTTTTCGTGATCGTGATACGATTAATGCAGCCGCCGATGGCACATTTATGAAAAGAAGACCTGAGGAGTGTAGAGAGCTTATCGAGAACATGACTACTCATCACAAAAATTGGGATTCATCTGCATCTTCAAGATCAAACCCGAGAGTCAATGTTTCTTCTACTTCTTCAAACCCTGATATCACCGAATTGGCCCGCGCAATGGTCGAAATGAGCAAGAATATGTAACTCTTGGCTACAAATCAACAACAACAAGTTAAAGCTGTAGCACTTTCTTATGAGACTTGCGGCGGTACTCATTCATACACTGATTGTCCTTCTACTCATGACAATCCGAAAAACGTGTATGCAGCTTATGGTAACTACTCAACGGAATATTACCAAGCCCGACCTCAAGGTGATCGTAACTTGCTAAGTTACCGTTCTAACAACTTTCTTGCACCCGGTTTTTCTCCTCAAAACCACAACCCCAACAACTACAATAGAAGCAACCCAAACCCACCTCGAGCTTCTAATCCTTATCACCCACCCGCTCAACAAGCCCCACCCATTAATCAAGATGTTGAAGCCTTAATGAGAACCCAAGGAGAGCAAATCAAGAATATGCAAAGCCAAATTATCAACTTGAAAGGGGATACCACTAAGAAAGGTAATGATATTAGATCCGAGCTTCGACATGATATTCAAACCTCTTTTAGTACTCAAACAAATGATTTGAAGAATATGCTGGCTAGTTTCTTACCAACTACTCAACCCTCTACTTCGGGCTCTCTACCTTCAAATACCGTCACCAACCCAAGAGCGAATGTCAGTGCTATTACTACACGCAGTGGAGCAACCTTAGTAGGACCATCTACCCCTCCCCCAGTTACTCCATCTACACCTCCTCCACACCATTTATCCCTCCTACTCCCACGCCTAGTATTAGTTCTCCATTACCGTCTCTACCTCTTACTGAAGTACCCAAGAAGAACCCTTCACCAACCCCACCTTCCACCTTTAAACCTTCAACATCTCAACCTTTACCTGCTACACCTTCCACCTATAAACCCAACATTCCTTATCCATCTCTCTTAGACAAGGCCAAACTGCAAACCAAGGATGACATTTAAGTGTCGAACTATTTGAAGAAGATTTCGGAAATGACCATCACCTTTAGCCTTGTTGAAGCTCTAGCACAAATGCCTAAATTTGTTAAGATGTTTAAGGAATTGCTTAATAAGAAGGAGAAGATGGCCGAGTTTGTTAATACTCGATTGAATGAAAATTGTTATGACGTCCTTGTTAAAGAACTTTCGGAGAAACTTGGAGATCTTGGTCGTTTTGTGCTACCATGTACTTTTCACCAAACCGAAGAATTTACTGCCTTAGCCGATCTCGGGGCAAGTATAAATTTGATGCCTTTAAGTTTTTGGAAAAAGTTATCATTACCCGATCTTACACCAACAAAGATGACTCTTGAGCTAGCAAATCGCACACTCGCTTACCCCGTTGGTATTACTGAAGATGTGTTTATTAAAGTTGGCACCTTCACTTTTCCGGTCGATTTCGTTGTTGTTGATTATGAAATAGACCCTCGTATTCCGTTAATACTTGGTCGGCCATTCTTGAGAACCGGAAAAGCATTAGTCGATGTTGCCGAAGGTGAGCTAATCCTAAGGGTCGGGAATGATGCACAAGTATTTAAAATGAGGAAGATCACAACCAAATCAAATGGAAGAGAATCAGCGAATATGATTAATGTGCTTGATGATTTTGTCGTCTACAACAACCCTCTATTCGATTCTTGCTATGATAATCCATTGTTCCAAGATGATGTGGAAGATTCTCTCTCCAATTGTGATCCTCCACCAATTTATGATTCTCCACCGATCTATGATGCTTATGATGATGATTCTAGTTATGACATGGATGATTCTGATGATTTTACTTCTGAGTATCCAGACATTCCCACTTATGATGATTTTGATGAGGCAAATACTCTTTCGAGCGATTCTTCACATGATAACCTTGCACCCACTTTTGATGAAGATCCTCCACCAACCATGCTTGATCCTACTTTGGATGACTACTCATTTGAGGAAGACTTTGTTAATTTTCTCAACACTTACTTCCCAAATGAGAGCGATTCTCATCCTTTGGACTTTGATGATTATGGTCTTTATTCTCCTTTGGATATGAAGAAACCCCTTTCAAAGGAGAAGAAGCCAGACGACACCGATATCCGCAGTACTTATGTCTTGACACCTCTCTATCCTCCCTCTGAGGATGAGATTGTGCGATTTATGATCGGATCCTCTTCAAGGTATACTGAGACCGAGTGTTATTTTCCCCTAAAGGAAAAGGTGTTCGATCCCGGTATTGCAATTTCTCAGCCATCTCAGTATCCATCTGATGAAATAAAAGGAAAGATTTTTGGAACTTGTGGAGATATGCTTGCACTTCATCCTACTTTCTACCACCGTGCTCAATCTTTGCTTAAGGGAACCTTGCGTACTCTTCTTTGGCTTGCCTTGTTCGCCATAAGCTTGTGTTACTTGATGGATGAAAACCATGTCTTTGATCCCGGTGGATGTGTTTTAAGCTTCTTCCTATGCTAATAAAGGTCGAGTCAGGCTCACGACTCGGTTAACAAAAACAAGCGCTTTTTGGGAGGCAACCCAATTATCTATCCTTTTTCTCTGTTTTTATAATAAGTGTAGGGGGAGACCCTAGTATGTGTTTGTTGTTTTCTTTCTTATCATGGGCAGGGATTCAAACTTTCAAAGATCCATTCTTGATGAATTTTGACGACCCGTGATTTCGTGTACCCGTCTTCCTGGTTTTATCCTAAACTCTTTTGATTCTCTATTTCATATTTTCCAATATTAAAATAGGAATCACTTTAGTTGTCTCTTCCTTAGCAAGATTTAAACAAAGTGCACAATGTCCTAAGTGTAGGGGAGGTTACTTCCACATGCTTAAACATTGAGGACAATGTTTATATTAAGTGTAGGGGGGACTTCTATCAAAGTTTAGTGGGCTTTTCCTTGTATTTGTCTTCATTTTAACCAGAAAATTGATTTTTCGACATTTTTCAAAATTTTTAATCTATTTTGGCCTATTAGTATTTACCTTTGTTGTAGTTAATTTCTTTCTTTGCTAGAATAAATTTTGAATAAAGTGGTTTTAATTTTTAAACGTCATAAATCTTTTGACTCAACCCGAGTTTACTTATCCAAGTTTACTCTAGCTAGTATCCTTTACGTGTTTAAGTCAAGTTTTGCTACGCTTTTATATAGGGAACTTTAAAACGCGAAAGTCTTAACTCTCATGGGTTAACAACAAGAACTTTTCGCAAGTTCCTATAATTGATCCTAGAGAGTCGTTTATCAAGGGAACTTTAAAATGCGGATTCTAAAACTTGAAAAAGTCTAAGAATTTGCAAGATCCTATAGATGACTTGAAAACCCAAAACTTTGATTTAATTAGCTAAGCATCCACGAGTCTCATTCCTTGATTATTTAAATTGTGGAGAACGAGAGATGATAGAGTCAATTATAAGTTTGGTATTCTTTCATGAATTTATGTGAGTTAATTATGAGGTTTTTCTCCGATCGCTTGCTAATAAATTTAATTGCAATAAGTAAGGTCGTACGATTTGAAAAGTTACTTAGCTTCTAGCCCAAGATCGTTAAAAGTTGCTCGGTATTAATTAGAGTTCATAGCCAAGGCATAACTTATTGAAGCGGGATGCGAATATTGGCGAGTCTGAAAAGGTCCTAACAAGACATGAGGGCTACATTTTGTTGCTAAAGATCCCAAGTGATGTGAAGAATCATTTATCAAAGATTAATATGAAGGATCGAGACACACGACAAAAAGCAAATACTCCCCTAAAGATCATGGAGAAGTCTATCTAAAAAGGCCCTAACAAGGTATGAGGATAAATAGATCCAAATCCTAAAAGGAGGCGGATCGTTGTATATCAAAATCCCAAATAAAGATTGGAGAAAAATGAAGAAGTCGTGGTCCAAATATGAAGAATCTCTCAAAAAGTTCAAGTGAAGAAATTCCTATTATGAAGAGAAGACCATTATTTCATGGACGTCTCTCAAGATTTGAAGTATGAAGTCACTGCCAAATATCGGTCCGAGAAAGGTCTCAAATCGTGAAACCAGTTATGCCAAGATATGAACTTTATGAGGTCCCGAGAACCAGTTTTAAAAGATTTTGTCTTTTAGCTAACTATTGATTAAATCGTCCTACTTTATTTACAGCCTAAATAACTATCGAAGTAAGTCAACAATGAATCCTCGTGATCATTCAAGACAACAATAAAATATAAGAGATACACCTAGGAATAAGGGAGTCTAAGTAAATAATTGGCCAACATGAGTTTGTGTTAGTTTGCTAACTTATAATAACAATGATCTCGTTTTTAAGCTTGGTATGGGGAACGTGAAACTTGAGGATGATGATCATTCATGACATTCCAAAACCCTAAGGTAAGTTTTTGATCTTTTTACTTGTTTTCTTCCTTTGAATATTTTATGATTTTCTATCTCTTTAATAAAGGCCAATATGGATTGATTGTGATGGAAAATATAAAACTTGCTTTGTAACTAATGCATTGCATGAGGACATTGCAATGGTCAAGTGTAGGGGATTTGATAGGTGTGAAAACACCCATCCTTTTACCACTTAATTACAATTATAACCAAGCCAAAACGTGTATTTTATGTCGCAAATGTCGGAATTATGCGTGGTTTGTGTTTTGTTGTGATTTAGGATAAGAATGTGAAAAGGGAAGAAAACATTGGCTTTCACGGGCTTTTATCGATGAAAAAGACAAAAGACGAAGTCAAAAGCTCAAGAGTGCAAAAATAACGGAAGTCCAAGGCCTATTCGGAAGATTTATCGAAGAAAAAGTCTAAAGACGGAAGTTTAATAAAGCCGAAGAACTCAAGTCTAATTAATGAACAAAATTACAAGACGAGTTCAATTAATCCCGAGACAAAGTCGAAAAAGTCGAAGAATTTATGAAGACGAAAAGACGAGAAAGAAAGAAAGAAGGAAGCTTCCAACAACATGCTTACCTCCCTAATCACTATAAATACCCTCCTAATCTCACATTAGGAGGTGTTGGCTATTTTGACAAACTAGTCTTCCACCATTTTCATTTTCATGCACTTTAATTTCATGTCATTTACTTAATTGTCAATTTAATTACCTTATTTTGCACCTTAAATTTCTTGCCTTTAATTCAAGTAAGTCTTTTAATTTTGTTGTTGTATCTTTATTTTCCTTTAATCAAGCTTTTCTTTATCATTCTCATCCTACTTTTCTTGTCCTTGATTTGATTTTAATTCGGATTAAGCATTGATTTTGCTTAATCTTATTGCTTATTTGATTAAAAAGTTTATCTATTTATTTCTATCTAAGCTTTTATACGCATTAAGCTATAAGTTTGACAATCTTATTGGCTTATTTGGTATTTAGCTTATTTTGTTTTAAAGTTTTCTTAAAAGTTTTATCTTTTTAAAGTTTGCTTATTTTGTGTTTTGAAAAAGGCTTTAAATTTGTTGATTATTGTCTCGTCTTATTATCATTTCAATTAAGTTTTAGGTATTTTCTTATTAGTCTTAGCTTATTTCGTTCTTTCTTATTGCGAATTCTACTTCCATCGGAAAGAGGTCCTACATTGTGACAGGTTTTACTCTTATTCCGATCGTGACAATCGGCTAGGGTTTTACATTCCGACGGGTCTTTACGATCAGTATTCCGATCGAGTGATACTCCCCCTTATTCCGACCGTGATTGCGATCGCTCATTGCGATCGTATATTGCGACGGCTCTTAAGTCTACATTGAGACGAAGTGCTGCCAAAATTTCACTAGCCATATTCAGATAGTTTCCACATTCCGACAGGTGATTCCGATCTAGCATTCCGATTAGGATTCCGACAGGTTTGTGTGACATTGCGATATGTGAGTGTTATTACGATAGGACTTAGTTTTAGTTATTCCGATAGGGGATTCCGATCACATTCCGACAGGAACACATTCTAATCATCATTCCGATAGAGTGGTAATTTTGCATTCCGATACCTACATTCCGATCATTATTCCGACGGCTTATGGTGACAGCATTCTGATCGGATTCCGATGGTAAGGTATTCCGATGGTAGGTGTTGATTATTTTATTTTGTCTTAGTTTTATTTCATTTTAAGTTTGCATTATTTTAAGTTTTCAAATTAAAAGTGACAGTTTTTCTCGTTTTGCTTTTAGCCTATTTTAATTACGTTTTACATTTTGTCAAATTTATTTTTCGTCACGCTTTAATTTTAAGTCATTTAATTAATTTACTTTTTAAAGTTTTAATTTTGCACCATTTACATTTTAATTAGTTCTAGATTTAATTACCCGTCATTTACTTTATAGTCTTGCACATTTATTTTACTACAACGACCAATATATTTGTTTCCCACCAAAAGACGACTGAGTCGCACACTTAAACCAGTAATCAATTCGATTAGACACACACAACGAACAACTTTTCTAACTAAATCTTAGTTATCAGAATTCCTAAGATCGGAATCCCATCGGAATGTGTCAAAAGAAATTCTGTCGGAATAATTATTAAAGTGTCGGAATAATGGTAACCCAATTCTATCGGAATGTAATGCATAAGCTGTCACAATGTATAAACTGTCGCAATGTTTAGGCCATCGCAATATTGATTGCAATATTCTATCTGAATGTGAAGTCTGTCGCAATATGTAAGTCGAAATTTGGGCAGCGTTTCGTCGCAATATGCCTTATACCCGATCGCAATGTACGATGCCAGGAGCAATCGCAATCTACGATCGGAATAAGTGATCGAAATACTCTATCTGAATAATCGATCGCAAAGTAAAACCCTTAGAGTTATTGCGATCGCAATGAAACCGTCGGAATCTGCTGTCGCAATGTAGAAACCCTAATGATATTGTGATGGAAATGACACAATATTCGGATGGAGTACAATAAGCTAACAACCAATAAGCACTTTTCAAAAACTTAACCAATTCAATACTAGGAAGAACACAATAAGCTACGTACGCAAAACTTATCAAAACATTAAATAAGCAAAATTTATAAAATAAACTTTTAAAAGGTGAAACCTTCAAGAAAACTTAAACGTAAATAAGCTAAATACAAAATAAGCGAAAAAGCATAATAAGCTCAAAGTTCAAATCGTATAAAAACTTAGATATGAACAAAAAGATAAGTTTTTTAATCAATCAAACATCAAGATGAAACTAGAAGCATGATTATTTCGGATCAAACGTAATCAAAATCAAGAAAGGTAGAAAGAGATTAATAATGAAATGCTTAAACTTGAACTTGTAGATTAATGATTCCAAAATACAAGATAAAATGAACGCTTAAATCTTGAAAGAAAAGATGAAGAAATCTAGAGAGAGAAAGTAGAAAGCACCTACTTCTCTCTAAAGATATGAAAAAACTAGAAAAATGAAAAAGTGACTAAAAAACTAACTGACACCCTCCTAATGGATCATTAGGAGGGTATTTATAGGAGAGGGGAGGTATGTTGCTTCCTTCCTTCTTTCTCTTTCTCGTCTTTTAATTTCTCGTCTTTCTCGACTTTGTCTCGGGATTAGTCGAATAATAACTTGAACTTGTCTTCTAATTTTCTTCTTTTAGTAGACTTGTTTCTTTGACTTTGTTAAACTTCCGTCTTTATACATTTTCTTCGATAAATCTTCAGAATAGGCCTTTGACTTTCGTTCTTCTTGCACTTTTGACTTCGTCTTTTGTCTTTTTCTTCGATAACAGCCCGTGAAAGCCCATGTTTTCTTTCCTTTTCACATGTTGATCCTAAATCACAACAAAAACACAAACCACGCATAATTCCGACATTTACGACATAAAATACACGTTTTGGCTTCGTTAATTATTATAATTAAGTGGTAAAAGGATAAGTGTTTTCACACTTATTATATATACAAGCGAAGGGAGAATAAGCAAACAATTAGAACACATGAGTTTTTGAAAGAATACGAGTACTCTACGTTTAGCATAGTAGATTATAATTAACTATATCATTTCTCGTCCTCATTTAAGAGACTTAGCCTATTATAAAGTTAAGGAATCGAAGCTAAGTAATCAACACGCACGGTCGAGTCAAAATTTACTCTTATTCTCGCCATCAGAAAATCTACATTCGTGTCTTTAAACACTTATGAAAACATGAGAACATTTTTAAAATTTGCCATTTTTAGCCTTATTTTGCAACAAAACGATAATCAAAAAGATAAACTTTCGAAAGCGTGAAGGTTTAGCAAAGCAAGTATCTATTCACCCCCATACTAAAGTTAAACATTGTCCTTCATGTTTCGAGTCTAAGGGTAAAATACCCTCATACTAGAGACGAAGTCGAATGCGTAAGATCTAGCATGGAAAGGGTGGAACCATTAAATCTATAGCCGTTTATGAAGTGTGCTAAAAGACCTATGGTTAGAACATCAAAGGAAATATCATTTGGATATCGAGAAATTTTTCAAAGCAAATGATCGAGTGCTCATGTAAAACGAACACGAGAGGCTCCAATTATGAAGATGATGATCTAAAAACCATAATTCATAAACAACCACGGGCACAAATCCCCTCACATTAGCTACATTAGAAAGCGATAATATGTACATGGATAAGCATGGGATCTCCCCCACGATGCACCTCGTTTTTGATTATCGAGTCATGAGCTCGACTCAATCCCTTCAATACTAATTATCATTAGGGAAGGTGACTTGGTCGAGGTCGTCCAAAGAAGGGACTTCCCCACCAAAGTAGTGCTTAACCCTATGACCATTCACCTTGAAGTTAGGACCATCATTTTGAGCTAGCTCGATGGTCCCATAAGGAAACACTTGGGTGATGGTGAACGGTCCAGACAACGGGATTTCAACTTACCGGAAAATATTTTCAATCTTGAGTTAAAAATCAACACTTGATCTCCAATGTTAAAAACCTGGTTTTTAATTTTAGAATCATGTAACTTTTTAGTTTTCTCTTTGTAAATCAATGAATTTTCATAAGCAATGTCTCTCAATTTATCCAATTCATTCAATTGCATTTCTCTAGTGTTTTCCCGCGTCTCAATGTCATCATTACAATGCTTTATGGCCCAATAAGCTTTGTGTTCGAGTTCAATTGGCAAGTGACAATTCTTCCCATACACGAGCTTATAAGGAGTGCACCCAATGGGCGTCTTATAGGCGGTACGAAAGGCCCATAAAGCATCGTCTAACTTATCCGACCAAGATTGTCGGTTCTCTCCTATCGAACTTTCCAAGATCCTCTTCAAAGCTCGGTTTGAAACTTCGACTTGCCCACTCATTTGTGGGTGATAAGCCGTAAAAAGCCGATGTGTAACCCCATATTTCTTTAGAACCTTATGAAATTAGTCGTTACAAAAATGGGTTCTACGTCGTTTATGATTGCACGAGGGGTTCCAAACCGAGAGAACAATTGTTTCAAGAACTTGACTACCACACGAGAATCGTTCGTGGGCAAAGCCTTAGCTTCTACCCACTTAGATAAGTAGTCAACGACGACAAGGATGTACTTATTACCACGAGATGACGGGAACGGCCACATAAAATCAACGCCCCACACGTCAAAGATCTCACACACTTGGATGATATTTTGTGGCATTTCATCGTTTTGTGAGGCTTTTCCTTGACGTTGGCACGAGTCACACGACTTGACAAGTGCGTGCGCATCTCGGTAAATAGTAGGCCAAAAGAAACCGGCATCAAAGACCTTCTTCGCCGTGAGATTAGCACCATGGTGACCACCCGTGGGTCCCTCGTGACAAGCTCTAAGGATATTAGTAGCTTCGGTGCCAAACACACAACGTCGAATAATTTGATCCGCACAAGTCCGAAAGAGATAAGGGTCGTCCCAAAAGTAGAACTTGACTTCACGAAAGAATTTACGTTTTTGTTGTGTCGTCATACCCTTAATGATGAAGTTGCCCGCATGGTAATTTGTGATGTCCGCAAACCATGGGGTAGAAGAATCTTCCTTGGAAGTCACTACACCAAGTGTCTCGAGAGGAAATGTTTCGGTGATTTCCTTGTTCTCGTACACACTTTGGTGAGGATCTTCCAATCGAGAGACGTGATCGGCCGCAAGATTCTCGGCTCCTTTTTTGTCAAGTATGGTGACATCAAATTCTTGTAGGAGGAGAATCCAACGAAGCAATCGCGGCTTAGCATCAAGCTTAGAAAAGAGATACTTGATAGCCGAATGGTCCGTATACACTATGCTTTTAGTCAAGACGAGATAAGGTCGGAATTTCTCAAATGCATACACCACGGCAAGTAATTCCTTTTCCGTTTTGGTGTATTTAAGTTGAGCCTCGGTCATCGTCTTACTAGCATAGTGAATAGGAAAGAAATGCTTATCATGACGTTGCCCCAAAACGGCCCCAATAGCGTAATCACTAGCATCACACATAAGTTCAAAGGGGAGATTCCAATTTGGAGAAACAAGAATGGGAGCTTCGGTAAGTTTCCTTTTTATAATTTTAAAGGCTCTAACACAATCTTCTTTATAGATGAAAGGGGCATCTTTTTCGAGAAGGTGTGTAATGGGTCGAGATATCTTTAAAAAGTCTTTAATGAATCGACGATAAAAGCCCGCGTGGCCTAGGAAACTCCTAACTCCCTTGACGGTTTTAGGATGAGGTAATTTGGCGATGACGTCTATCTTAGCTTTGTCTACCTCAATCCCCGCTTACGACACCTTGTGCCCTAAGACGATCCCTTCCTTACACATGAAATGACATTTTTCCCAATTGAGCACGAGGGTTTCCTCACAACGTTTCGACATTTTATCCAAATTTCCTAAACACGAAGTGAATGAATCACCAAACACGGAAAGGTCATCCATGAAGACTTCCATCGTCTTCTCAATCATGTCATGAAAAATAGCCATCACGCACCGTTGAAAAGTTCCCGGTGCATTGCAGAGGCCGAATGGCATTCTATGATAGTCAAACGTTCCATATGGGCACGTAAACGTAGTTTTCTCTTGATCACGAGGATCGATGGGGATTTGAAAGTAACCAGAAAAACCATCTAAAAAGCAATATAAATCGTTTCCCGCTAGACGCTCCAACATTTTATCCATGAAGGGAAAGGGAAAATGGTCTTTACGAGTGGCATCATTTAACTTACGATAGTCAATACACACCCTCCAACCGGTCACGAGTCGAGTTAGAATTAACTCGTTGTCATCGTTTGGCACAACGGTCATTCCTCCCTTTTTAGGGACACAAGGGATTGGGCTCACCCACGGGCTATCAGATATAGGGTAAATTATTCCCGCGTCAAGGAGTTTAAGGACTTCCTTTTTTATGACATCGTGAATTTTGGGGTTTACCCTTCTTTGACATTGGATTGCGGGCTTGTAGTCTTCCTCCATTAAAATTTTATGGGTACAAAATTTTGGTTCGATACCCTTAATGTCGGATAATTTCAACGCAATTTCCCCTTTGTGAGCCTTCAACACACCGATAAGTGCGTTTTTTTCATCATTGGAAAGGTCTTTCGCAATAATAACCGGCAACTTATCGTCTCCTTCCAAGAATACGTATTCGAGGTGAGGAGGAAGATCTTTCAATTCGAGAGTTGGTGGCTCCTCGATTGAATATTTTGGCTCAATACTCATAACCTCCACCGGCGGAGGAAATGGAAAATCGTTTAAAAAATCCTTGATAATCAAAAAATCCCCATCGTTGTTGAGGTCTTCGTTAGAAGTTCGAGGTACATCAAACTCTTCCAAATTAAAACTACCTCCTTCAAAAGGAGTGAAAAATTGTAACACCCCATTTTGATAAAAGGAATGTCACACGTGATTATGGCGTGTCATCAAAGCAAATACAAGGATAAATGTCTAAACATTACATGACCATAAAGGAAATACCGGAATCAAACATCGGTACCCCAAAAGTAGAACTCATCACACACAAACATAAGTACTGTAAATGAAAGGACTAAACAATGTCCATGGAAATGAGTATTAAAGTATAAAGAAATTCATAAAGTAAAGAAGGCTAGGAAGCTTCCAATCCATATACACGTACGCTTAAAGTCTACGAGCGTCCCTGAGTACCTGCGGTTTTGGGAACATGAAAAGGAAAATGGCTGAGCATAACGCTCAGTGCACGGATATACAAGTAAAGCATGACTAATATAAGCATATAAGCATGAAGCAGCGGAAAAGGCTAAGTCATGAATAACCTGGTTATATCTTAGTAAAACTGGTTTTATAGTTTGAAAAGCCTTATGTTTATCTTGTATAAACTGTTTAACATCTTTACCATTAGCCAATATAGGTCATGAATTTTCCACGTGCATGAATACTTGGAGGGGTGACCTCGTTATGCAAATTAGAGGGGCTTCCTCTAATTTAATATACTGGTTTGGGTAGGAGGGATCAGCTCCTTGTGAAGGATGCAAGGCACACACCACATTCACACTGAATAATCTGCTGAAAACATGTAAACTAGGATGCACCCATACGCCCCACTTGATAAAAATAATATGGCCAAAAGCTGAAGGGATGCCACGAGCTATCATTCCGTCGTGGTGAAGTCATAACACTGGTGCCTCTAGTGTTATGGTTATGGTACCAACATAATTAGGTGAAACTGGTCATGCATGTATATGGCTTTAGGTATTCTAATTAGACATAAGAAATTCAAAAACATATAAAACATATACTGGGGAAAACAGTTGGCTGCATACGGTAAATCCTAATAAGGAAGAACGTCCATACTGAAAGGACGGAGAATCCGTACCTTGTGTCCAGTGAATGAAGAAGACGAACGGAAGAGAGTCCTATTTTGGTATCACTAATGCTACATAAATACATACGTGTATAAGTATCTGATTACTGAGTACGTAACTGGTTTTATATCATGTCTTAGCTTGTTTTATATGTTCATGTCATGTTTTACTGATTTAAGCTTTATATTGTGTTTATCATGTATTCTGTCTATTATGTTTAAGTATTTCTTGTATTTCATGTATTATTATACTTGTTGTGTAATAATAAGTAACTTTCTAAAAATAGCAGGTTTCCTAAAGTAGAAAGTTTCCAAAAATAGAAAGTTTCCAAAAATAGAAAGTTTCCAAAAATAGAAAGTTTCCAAAAATAGATTTACTGCGTAAAATAGATAAGTTTCTAAAAATAGAAAGTTTCCATAAATAGATTAGCTGCCTTAATTTAAATAAGTTTCTAAAAATAGAAAGTTTCCATAAATAGAAATAAGCTGGATTATTAAGCTAATTATATAAGCTTAAGTATTTACTGATTAATATTCTAAGTAATGTAATTAAATAGTATAGTTTATTAATTATTTCATGTAAATTACATAAACTATAGGTAAAGTATTTAATTAAATATAACATGGTTTAATTAAATAAAAGTAAAAATACTTAGGTTAAAACATGTATTATTATCTATTAATAATATAACCTAAGTCATGTAAATTAATTAATTATAAGTCATGATTTTAATAATTAATCAATTATATAGTCTAATTAAATGGAAATTACTTAGGTTAAAATTTCATGTATTAATAATAATATTAATAACCTAAGTCATGTATAAATTAAATTAACCATGTGCATGTTTTAATTAATTTAATTTAAGTCTTGAAAAAAATAAACTTGTAAATATAATTAATTTTGTAAAAAGTAACCCATGAACCGAACCGTGTTTTAATCTAAACATGTGTGAACGGACCGGTTTAAACCCGTGAACCAGCAACCAAACGCACCCTTGGTCAAAACCTAGCCGTCGGCTAGCAAAAGTTCCCACCGGCTAGTCGGCGGTTTCCCTTGTTGTGGCTAGGGTTCCCCCTACTTTCCTTATTTAGCCACCGACATAAGCCGGTGGTGGTTTTTTTGTTTTACCCGAGACCCACCCGAGCACAACCATACCCCGACCGAGGACAGGGTCTCCTTTCTCTCTGCTGCCGAGACATGAGACCACCAAACCGAGACCTTGAGGTCTCGGTGGTGCGAATAAAAAACAAACCGAGACCCCCTTGGGGCTCGGTTCTTGCGTCGGCCATAAACAAACACCCCTTAAACCCATAATTAATTTTACCCCATGATTAATTAACATGTGTTTACTTGTTTTTAATTTGTTATTAAAACATTCATGATTTCATGTGATTTAAATCAAAATCATAAAAAGAAAAGAGGTTTAGGGTTTATACCAATCACGTGAATTAAAGGAGGATGAACACACTAACACACTTGCAATAGATCGAACACCAAAAATCAACCAATCACATCTTAGGTGTGAGTTCTACCCGGCGGCCAAGGAGAGGAGAAGGAGAAAAGATTTTAGGGTTTTCTTGTTTTCAATATTTTTATTATAATGAAAATAATATTTTCCCTTAATCCTTGTTTAGTAAAAATCAATGGGCTAGGCCTTTTTCTTGTCTTGTAGCCGTGGGTAGGGGCCCACATGGGGGTAACCCATATGTTTTCCGTGTCTAGTATTTAGTGTGTTCTCGTGTTCGTGTTTTTACGTGATTTATTTAGTTATCGTTCGTGTCTTATTATATTTATTCATGATCGTAATAAATATACATACATACGTAATACTAAGCTCGTGATTATTTACGTTCATGATTTCATGTTCGTGTGTTCGTGATTATAATTATTATTGAAATAATTATTGTGTCTTAATAGGTAATAAATACTTATCGTGTTATAACACGTACGTAATACTTGAAACTCTTATTCGTGAAACGTAAACATGCTATAAAAGGACGGTTCTAATCATGTACGTACGATCGTAAGGGTACTATTCATGGTAAAAGCATGCGGGTTTTACAACTCTTCCCCCCTAAAGAGAATAATTCGTCCCCGAATTATAGATAAAGTAAACTGGAAAAGAAGAACTTACCCGAATTCAAAATAGGAAATGAGAGTAAGAAGCCCGGATAGACTCCTCTGTTTCCCAAGTGGCTTCCTGCTCGGTATGATCCCTCCAAAGTATTTGACGAATGGAATCATCTTCCTTTTCATGACTCGTTCTTGTCTGTCAAGAACTCGTTCGGGTTCTTCTATGAAAGTGAGATCTTCACGAATCTGTTCCAGTGGATACTGAACCATGTGAAGGGGATGATACTGGTACCCTCTGAGTAAGGACACATGAAACACATCGTGAACATGAGAAAGTTGCGGAGGTAACGCTAAACGGTAAGATACTTCACCGACTCGTTCACTGACATCAAACGGTCCGATAAATCGAGGACTGAGCTTCCCTTTTATTCCAAAACGTCTAACACCACGTGCCGAAGAAACCTTAAGGAAAACGTGATCTCCTACGTTAAAATGTAAGTCCCTACGATGCTTGTCTGCGTAACTCTGCTGGTGTGACCGTGCTTCTTGTAGTTTCTGCTTAGCTACTGCGACCTTCTCATTAGTCAGCTCTATCATTTCTGGTCCTTCAAGTGTTTGCTCACCAACCTGATCCCAGCAGATTGGGGCGCGACACTTTTTGCCATACAACATCTCGAAAGGAGCACACTTGATACTTGCGTGCCAACTGTTGTTGTATGCAAACTCCACCAAACTGATATAATTGTCCCAATCACTCGTCCATTCCAACGCACATGACCTCAACATATCTTCCAATGTCTGAATCGTTCGCTCTGACTGTCCGTCTGTTTGAGGATGAAAAGTCGTGCTAAGATTAAGTTGTGTACCCCAAGCTTTCTGCAGACTTCTCCAGAATCGCGAAGTGAACCGAGGATCTCTGTCTGAGACGATGCTAGATGGATGATATGAGCAAAAACTCATATCATTTTATCAACAAATCATCCTAAAAACACAATAAAAATACCTAAACTTTGTGCTATAAAGCAGAATTATGTGGTATGTTTTGTGCTTGTGCTCAAATAGGTAAGAAGGATACATTTTCAAGCAAACAAAGTAAAATCAAGCTTAATTTGATGAAAAAGACAAAGAAGGATCAAAAGTGACAAGACTTTGAAGACAAAGGACCTATCTTGACAATCTGCCAAAGATGAAGGACCAAAAGTGTAAATATGACAAAGTCAAGATCAAAAGTAAAATCTGGTCAACTCTCAAGTCAACTCAGTCAAAGGGGCTTTTTGATCAAGTGTACAAGTGGAAGGACTTAATTTGCCAAAAGAATGAAGAAGATAGCTCAAAATGACATTCTGCCAAGTCAAGGGATTAAATCTGCCAAGTTTGGAAGTTTATACAAGTTCAATCCGTGTATATACTTGTTAACCAATGAGAGGCTCCCATTTCCTTTGACTGGATTGCCATGTCATGGCCAGCTGGCCACTAACAGCCGTAATATTAAATAACCAAATCCAAACAGTGCTATCCCACTACTTATTGTTTCAGCCAATCATAAATTGGTATTTGGATAATGATCTATGTACACTATTTTCAACCAATAACAACATGACATGTGGCTCTTCAAACTTCATACGCGCCCAGAATCAAGATCACAAAGGAGTGAGTTTTAGAGCAAGTGTTTAACATCAATTTTGCTCAAAATCACAAGACGAATTCATTCCAACCATTGAATTAAGCTGAAATCAACTCAAGAGAAAATCCCCAAATTTGTTCTTCATCAGCAAAATCCAATTGGCAGATTTTTGACACGTGGAAGCTGGGGATTGGTTCTGACACGTCACCAACCCCAACCACTTCACTCATGCAGTCTATAAATACCATGGATAGTTCTCATTTCTTGTATTGTAGAAAGTGTGAAATCACACACACTTTAGTTTTTCTCTCAACTCATTTACAGTTTTAGCTTAACAACTCAAGAGTTTGACACACTCTTGAGTCTGTTATAGTTAGTTGTAACAGATAACTACCCTTGTAACTACTTTCTCATTCAATAAATTCAAATTCCAATTTTCCCTCCAAAGTTCTCATATTACTCTATTGTTCATACCTACTTCACTGATACCTATTGTTGCTGATATTGGTTTGTTATGATCATCACTTGATCATAACTGACTAAGTTTGAAGATTGTAGCTGTGTACCTGTTTGTTCATTCAGTTTCAAGTACTAGTAGATTTTGATGAGTTCAAGTCCAATTATGGTGATTTTTGGTGGTTGTAGCTGATTGATAGTTGTAGATTAGTGAGTTCTAGTGCTAAGGTGGTGGTTAGCACTAGATTAGAGAGCTTAGCGCTCCTCTACTCCCCAAAGGAGGCCTTAGCTAAAGGTTTACATTTTCTGATTTTCAGTTCCTCTAAATAGTTGAATGCCTGCTTCATTCCTAGTTAATCTTTGCTTGATTGTATGATAAAATGTGTTTTAGCCTGTTTTTTATTTGATCTCATTGTTGTTATAGCTTAATAGTAGCTTAATCCTGCTTAATACTCTTGTACTAATCCTGTTTTTCAAGCATTCATCAGTCATTTAGCCTTTATAACCATTTTGAGTTCTAGTTAGTTTTCCTGCTTGTTTCTAGTTCTCACACATTTTATTTTGACCATTAAACTTAGTGTGATATCAGTCTTTACTCAGTTTAACCTTTTGCTCAAAAAGTCTTCATTAAAATTTCAAAAAGATCAGAAACGTGGTGTTTGGCATTAGCTTGTAACTGATTTTCAAGTCTTAGTAATTGGCAAGTTTTGGTTCATTTCCAGTTAACAAGTCATATTAAATGGTTTTAAGTCACTTTTAAGTCAAAGTTTTGATCAAAAAGGCAAATGGTCATATAAAAAGTCTGGGTCAGTTTTATACAAGTTCCTTATCAGAAAGTGTTGATTTTGATTTGAATAGCATTTCTTTGTTAGTTGATGAAATTACTCCAAACCAGTTCTTAATTCTCAGTCATCATATGAAGTTTCAACTTGTATAAGGAAACTGTACAGTATTCAAAATTCAGCTAGAAATAAGCAATTTAAGATCAAGAGCAAACTCAAGTTTTTGTAACTTGGCCAACTACTTTTTCATATCTCCATTTCCACTTCATCAACTAGCTTATTTTCTTTTACAAAATCATTCTATTAGTGTTCCTGGTTAAATTTTGAGATTTTGGGCTTATTGAAATTCCTGGTCAACGAAAGTCAACATAAGCACTCTTTTGGCTTATTTTCAGATTCTGAGCTTATTACTTGATGATTTTCCATGAGACTTGATTTCCCATTTTTCTTTTGAGCTTATTAACAAGAATTTCCATTAAAATCTAGTTGTGCAAGTCTAGATTAACTTGTAGCTTATTTTGTGCTTATTGGATTTAGCTTATCAGATTTCTAGTAACTTTCAGCCAATTTCCTTGGATAGGTCTAGCTTAAATTCAATTATAAGTCGTTTGCAACTTGTTTGGTCGAATTTGGTTGAGAAATAAGCTCAAACGAGCTTATTGAAGTTCTAAACCCGTTTTTGTTAAAAAAATTTTGAAAATTGCAATTATGTCCTTTTAGTATTAAGCTGTTCTTAAATTTGGCTAATCTTTCCAACTTTTTAGGTTTTGCAAAAGTCCAGTCCCTATATTTTCAAGTTTGTTCAAAATTATTTATTCAGTTTCAATTTTGTTGAAAGTTGGTTACATGTTTGAATAGTTTTCACTTTAAGTCCACATAGTTTACTGTTTTTGCACATTCAGTCCTTATACTTTTTAGCTTTACATTTTCAGCATTTAAATTTCAAAGAATTTACATTTCTAGTCCTTTAAGTTTGTAAAATTTACATTTGGCATTTTATTTGAATAAAAATTTGGTATGTGCTCGTTGTTTTACATATAAGTAGACGATATTTTTCATTTTTAGCAAGGCTTGTTTGAATTAGCAATAGAATATCCAAAAAACATTACCAACCAAGAACAATTAAAAACCCGATATTGTTAGGACTTTCAATTTGTTAAGAACTGAGAAAAACGAACTTCAACTATACACATTTTAAATGGCGCCGCTGCCGGTTCTTTGACTTTACGAGAGACTATCGATTGACGGTTTTCATTGGCTTTTGGGATCCGTTCACCTAGTGAACGTTATTTTTCCGTATCATAAATCAAAAACAAATAAAAAATAAAAAATATAAAAATATATAAAAACTATAAATTAACAAAACAATTCTTTTCCTAAAGAATTGACCAAACAAATTAAAAAATCCAAAAAGCAATCTTTTTCCTAAGAGATTGCACCCAAAAATATATATTATTGGATTCTCTCGGTTTTTATTTACATATAGTATTTTCTCTTAAAAACTCATAAATACAAAAATATTTTCCATATATTATTATAAGTAAATACGTATACGTATAAGAACAACCAATCTAAATATTCTCCATAAGTATTGCCAAGGCAATACACCATGTTGAGGGGCGTTACGGTCCTTGACACGTGTATCGATCAAACAAAATAAAGCAAGAATAGATAAATACTTCCAATAAGCAACAATTCGAAGAATACAAACAATTAAGTGAATAGAAAGGCGATGTGCTATAAAATGTCATCTAAGGGTCAATAGGTACTTAAGTGCTTCGCGCCACCTAACCCCCCGTTCACTTGTGAGTATTCTAAGAAGGAAGGCTTCATTGGGGGTCTTGCACCCAAGTAGTACATACGTATATTATTATTTTCTTGTGGATATTTCATATTGAAACTCGAAGAGGATAATCCTTTTCTCTTCAAAGTCACACGAGAGTTTCTCTCTCATTCCTCGTATTGAGTTGCATGCTCACTCGTAGGCGTGCACAAATACCGATTGGTGTACAACCTCTTCCTCCGAAAAGGAAGAAAAAGAGAAAGAGTAAGACCACCACCGTCCATCAAGCCGATCACGAGAATCGTGCTTTGATTCATCCACAACCAGAAGCCATGGCTGTTGATAATCGTTCTTTGATGGAACGTTTGCAATCCAATGTTCACGGATATGCCAATGCTATCAGGATTCCCGACATTCCCGCAAATTCATTTGAGTTAAAAACGGCTATGATTACCTTGGTTTCAAACACACCTTTCTATGGTCACATGAATGATAATCCTCATGATCACCTTAAGAGATTCCTTGCTCTTTGCAATACCCTTAAGTACAATGGAGTTCTACATGATGCTATTAAGTTGATATTGGTGCCATTTTCACTAGAGGGACCCGCTAAGCATTGGTTAGACACCCAACCACCCGATAGTATCACCACATGGGATGGTTTCACCACTAAGTTTTTGAATAAGTTCTTTCCCCCATCTAAGACCACGGCTTTGAGGAACTTAATTATAGGCTTTCAACAAAAACCTAGTCAATTCTTTAGTGATGCTTGGGAGGAGTTTAGAGAGTTATTGAGGTGATGCCCTAACCATGGATTGGATGAAGTTCACCAAATCAATACTTTCTATGATGGCCTTAAACCTCATCACCAAGATTCACTCAATGCTTCCGTGGGAGGGAATATTCTTCTTAAATCCATTCAAGAGGCCTTGGACATCATTGAGACTAAAGCAATGGTTCAAACAAATTCTCAATTTGAAGAAAGGGTTCATGTTTCCCAAACGATTCTCAAACACCTTGTGATAACCAATTCCTCAAGTATCAACAAGAGATCATTCAAAAGATGGATAGAAGTCATGAGATGAATCTTAAGGCACAACAAGAGATGATTCAAGCTATTAAGAGCCTTTCATTGAACAATTCTTCAAATGATGTGAATGCCATTACTCTTTCTTGTGTAACTTGTGGAGGTCCCCATTCCTATGAACAACGTGATAAGGTGCAAGGTTATCAAGGGGAATGCTATGCTTACCAAGAGGAACATCGTGAACACTTCAAGCCAAATATCAATCCAAATAACCTTTCTTAAAAGTCCCAAATTTTAAAGTGAATGGTCACCGTGTGAAACATTATTTTGGGGAGGACATTTCCGTTGAAATGGTCCAAGAGATCCCCATTTTTCCCATGAATTGATTCATTGAGGGACGAGTCGAGCTAGAGACTCATTAACTCAAGCATCGTATAACTAGGTTTAGAGTGTTGTAGGTTAGAAATAAAGGGATAGACTTGGAGATAAGTGTAGGGGAGACCTTCTTTTGTCTTCATGATTGTTTGTAGGGTTGCTCACTCATTTCATGCTTTGGAGCTTATGGAGGAGACCCTTGTATCCGGTTCACTTCGTTACTATTGTGATCTTTCATTGACACCTTGTGCTTAAACATGATTTCACTAATAGTTGTCCTTTCCTTAACTTGGGTTAAGCAAAGTCTATTCATTGTCATAAGTGTAGGGGAAGTTTTTATACTTCCATGCTCTTAAACATTGAGGACAATGTTTAGCTTAAGTGTAGGGGGGTCTTCTATCGAAGTGACCTTACCTAGAACTTGTCATTGTCTTTCATGATAATTGGGAAAATTAATTTTTCAAACATTTTTCAAATTTTTGATCTACTTTGGCCACCAAAAATATGCATTCATAATTTTTGCATCATACATTTTTCATTTGCATAACACATTTGCATTGTATATATTTCTTCTTTTATTTTTCGTCAAAAGTTGAAAAAGGAAAAAAAATATATAATAAAAACATGGTTTAACAAATTTAGACTTCTTTGACATATTAGGCCCACCATGGATATTTTGACTCAACCCGAGTTTGCTTATCTTAGCATTTTCTAGCTAGTATCCTTAACCATGTAGTCCTTCATTGGTCTATTAGGCTAAGCATCCACCAATCTTATTATTTGAGATTTTAGATTTGTGAAGAATGGAAAATGATAGAGTTGAAGCAAGTATAAAAGGGCTAGATAAACTTCATGATAATTACTTGTGGCTAAACCCTTCTCTTCTTTACCTCTATTTTCTTCGCATGTATATAATTGTTAATAAATAATCAAGAACGGTTTTAATTGGTTTGTAATCTCTTATGCATTTTTGTTTAATCATTCATGGTTGATATAAGTACGTCTTAAGATTCTAAGTTAGAACGTTTTATGTGTACTAGACTTATGTCATGCTTAATACTTAGCGGGTGTTTTTCCTTTTATTCTTTTCAATTTTCTTTGTGAGGAATAAAGAAAAAATAAGAGCGGCTTACAAAATGAGTGGCTAGAAAAAAAAGAGAAAAAGAAAAAAGAAAAAAAAGAAAAGAAAAAAATATATATATATATACAAGACTCCCAAGAGGGGCAGTGTGGTGTTAATTATAGTGACTATTGAGTTCCAATATTACCTTGACGGGTTGCGGGGATTCAATAGATTGCTCCAATCTAATATTACCTTGACGGGTTGCGGGGTTGAAGATCCAAAGTCTCAAAAAGATGGCGGATGTAAATTATTGCGTGAGTTTTATTTTTCTTTCCTTAGCGAGTGTGTAGCTACTTATGAAAGCATGACATGAGGATTTTACACATAAGGCGAATGACTTATTGTTCTTGAAACGGACTTGTATTAACTGTGAGCGGTTTTTCAAGTAATGGATGAGAGGATTACTTAGGATTAAAACCGTGCTTCCTTATTTTTGGATTTTGCACTTCTTATACTTCACACTTGAATAAATGACAAATTTGCCCACAAGCAATTTGCTCAAATAATAACCGGTTCTACATTTAATTGTCATGAATAAGTTGATGCACTTTTTACTTGTGAATGCAATGATCCCATTTTTAAGCTTGGTATGGGGAAAGTGAAACTTGAGGGTGATAAATGTCCATGGTACCCAAGCCCTAATCAAAGTCATTGAATTCTTTATGAGTTATTTCCATCAAAACCATTTCAAGAAAAACCAAAAAGACATAGATAGAATTGTATTTTGTTCATTGCATTGTTAAAAATCAAAATCATGCATCATGTAGTTTAGAGTAGTGTAGATGCATTCCATATGGCCAAGGTGGATTAATTATGAGGAGAATGTAAATTTGTGCTTTAAAATATATAGAATTGCATGAGGACATGACAATGTTCAAGTGTAGGGGATTTGATATGAGCAAAAACTCATATCAATTTATCAACAAATCACCCTAAAACACAAGCAAAATACCAATTTATCTTGTTAAAACAGTATTATGTGGTATGTTTGTGTTTGTGTACACTTGTGTAGGTAAAAGGATGCATTTTCAAGAAAACAAGGAATAATGAAGCTTAATTTGATGAAAAAGACAAAGAAGGATCAAAAGTGACAAGACTTTGAAGTGCAAGGACCTATCTTGACAATCTGCCAAAGTTGAAGGACCAAAGTGCAAATATGGAAAAGTCAAGATCATAGTCAAACAAGGTCAACATTCAAGTCAACTCAGTCAAAGGATCATATTTGCTCAAGAATGAAGTTTGAAGGACCAAAAATGCCAAAGAAATGAAGTTGCTAGCTTAAAATGAAATCTGCCAAAGTCAAGGGGTGAATATTGCCATTTTTGGAAAGATAATACAAGCTGATCCGTGTTTAAAGCTGATGACCAATAAGAATGCAAGAAAACATTACAATGGATTGCCACCTCATGACAATTAATATCCACTATCGCCGCCAGCATTTAATATCAAATCAAAACAGTGTGATCCGCGTGCACTCTTTTCAGCCAATAACAAAGTGACACTTAGCATCTTCTTCAACAAAATAAATTGCCAGAATCGGGTTAGAGCTAGAGTGGATTTCAAGAGAAGTGTTTAACATCAAACTTGCTCAAAATCAAGAGACGAATCCATTGGTCATAACCAATTAACCTGAAATCAACTTAATGAAGAATCCCCAATTTCAGTTCATAACCTGCAAAATCAATTGAGTTCCATTGGACACGTGGAAGCCTGGGATTGGTTCCAACACGTCACCAACCCCAACTACCTTACTTCTCTAGTCTATAAATAGCTTGTATAGGCCTCATTTCTGGGTGTTGTAGAAAAGTGTGAAAACACACACACTTTTATTTTCTTTCACCATTTTCTAGTTCTTAGCTCAACAACTCAAGAGTTTGACACACTCTTGAGTTTGTTAGTTAGTTTGTAACCACTTAACAGCTTTGTAACAACTTTTCCATAAATAAAATTCAAACTTTCATTTTCCCGCCAATTCTTCTTGCCTTCTATACTGTTCATTCATGCTTCATTGATCCTGCTTGTTGCTGTTTTAGTTTGTTGTGATCACACCTTGATCATAATAAGCTAATTGTTTGAAGATTATAGCTGTTTGTTGAATCCAGTCCAAGTTTTAGCAGATTTGATGATTTCAAGCCATTTTAGCCATGTTGATGATTTGTAGCTGTTTGTTGATTGTTGATTAGTGTTTGTCTAGTGCTAAGGTGGTGGTTAGCACTAGAATAGAGAGCTCAGCGCTCCTCTACTCCCCAAAGGAGGCCTTTGCATAAGATTTTGATGTTCTTGATTTTAGTTCCTCTCAATTGTCAAATGCCTGCTCAATTCTAGTTAATCTTGATTGTGATTGCATGATAAAACGTGTTTTAGCTGATATTGATTTGATTTCATTAAGTGTGTAGCTTAAGTGTAGCTTTAATCTGCTTAGTAGCTTTGTACTAAACCTGTTTTCACCTTATCTCAGTAATTTTAGCTTGGTTCATCATTTTAAGGTCTTGTTGTGATCATAGCTTATAACTAGTTCTTACATGCTTCCTTTTGGTTACTGGATTTAGGTGCTTAAGCTTTTCACTCAGTTTTAACTGTTGCCTAAAAAGTCTTCACAAATTTCCAAAAGTTCAGTAAAAGGAGTGTTTGGCATTAGCTGATACTTGACAATCTAGTGTTAGAAATTGGATCACTTTGTTTCCTTTTCATTTACAAAGTCATAACAAGTAGTTTTAAACCATTTTCAAGTCAACATTAAGGTCAAAAAGGCAAATGGCAGTTTAAAAGTGTGGGTCATTTCAGCAAGGATTGGTTCAGAAAAGTTGTCAAATTGATTTGCTTAGCATTTACTTGTTTCTTAATGAAATTCCATTAAACCAGTTCTCAATTCTAGGTCATAATATGAAGTTTTAGATTCTAAAAGGATTTTGTACAGTATTCAGTTTTCAGCAAGATATAAGCAAAAATCTAAACCAATAAGCAAATGCATGTTTCTGTAAATGGAATTCTGATTTTTCATATCTCACAATCTTATTCATAAACTGATCCATTTTCTTTTACAAATTCACTTAGTAAGTGCTCGTGGTTGAATTTTGAGAATTTGAGCTTATTGAAAAAGTTTGGTCAACGCTGGTCAACATAAGCACTACTTTTAGCTTATTTCAGATTCTGGGCTTATTACTGGATGCTTTTGAACAAGACTTGATTTCCCATTCATATTTTGAGCTTATTAATCAGTTTCATTACAAAAATTCAGTTGTGTAAGTCTAGATTCCTTTATAGCTTATTTTGTGCTTATTGGAAAGTGCTTATCAGAGTTTTAGCCATTGTTAGCTTATTTCCTTTTACAGGTCTACCTTATTTTTTATTTTAAGCATTTTGCAAGTGGTTTAAACAATTTTGGTTGAGAAATAAGCTCAAACGAGCTTATTTGTGAGTTAAACCCGTTTTTGATTAAAACTTTCTAAAAATTACATTTTAGTCCTTCATGTATTAATCTGGTTATAATCTTGGCTAAACTTGAATCTTTTTAGGGTTTGCTTAAATCAGGTCCCTTATCTTTCAGAGTTTGTTAAAATTCAGTTAGTTAGTTTTGAATTTGTTAAGAATTGGTAAATTGTTTGCATAGTTTTCATTTTTAATCCTCATAGTTAACTGTTTTTACACTTTCAGTCCTTGTACTTGTTAGCTTTACATTTTGAGCATTTACTTATCATAGAATTTACATTTTTAGTCCTTATAGTTGAAAAATTTACATTTTGAATTTTAATTGAAATAATTCTTGGTATTTGCACTGTGTTTTACATATAAGTAGACAATATTTTTCAGTTTTGCAAGGCATTGTTTGAATTAGCAAATAGAATATCCAAAAAATATTATACAACCAAAAACAGTTAAAAACCCGATATTTTTAGGACTTTCAATTTGACAAGAACTGAGAAAAACGAACTTCATTATACACAATTTCAAATGGCGCCGCTGTCGGTTCTTTGACTTTACGAGAGACTATCGATTGACGGTTTTCATTGGCTTTTGGGATCCGTTCACCTTGTGAACGTTCTTTTTACGTATCATAAATCAAAAACAAATAAAAAATCAAAAATATAAAACTATATAAAAACTAAAAAATTAACAAAACAATTCTTTTCCTAAAGAATTGACCAAACAAATTAAAAAATCCAAAAAGCATTTTTTTTCCTAAGAGATTGCACCAAAAATATATATTATTGGATTCTCTCGGTTTTTATGTACATATAGTATTTTCTCTTAAAAACTTATAAATACAAAAATATTTTCCATATATTATTATAAGTAAATACGTATACGTATAAGAACAACCAATCTACATATTCTCCATAAGTATTGCCAAGGCAATACACCGTGTTAGGGGGCGTTCCGGTCCTTGACACGTGTATCGATCAAACATAATAAATCAAGAATAGATAAATACTCTCAATAAGCAACAATTCGAAGACTACGAACATTTAAGTGAATAGAAAGGCGATGTGCTATAAAATGTCATCTAAGGGTCAATAGGTACTTAAGTGCTTCGCGCCACCTAACCCCCCGTTCACTTGTGAGTATTCTAAGAAGGAGGGCTTCATTAGGGGTCTTGCACCCAAGTAGTACATACATATATATTATTTTCTTGTGGATATTTCATATTGAAACTCGAAGAGGATAATCCTTTTCTCTTCAAAGTCACACGAGAGCTTCTCTCTCATTCCTCGTATTGAGTTGCATGCTCACTCGCGGGCGTGCACAAATACCGATTGGTGTACAACCTCTTCCTCCGAAAAGGAAGAAAAAGAGAAAGAGTAAGACTACCACCGTCCATCAAGCTGATCACGAGAATCGTGCTTTGATTCATCCACAACAAGAAGCCATGGCTGTTGATAATCGTTCTTTGATGGAATGTTTGCAAACCAATGTTCTTGGATATGCTAGTGCTATTAGGATTCCCGACATTCCCGCAAATACATTTGAGCTAAAAACGGCTATGATTACCATGGTTTCACAAACACCTTTCTATGGTAACAAGAATGATGATCCTCATGATCACCTTAAGAGATTCCTTGCTCTTTGCAATACCATTAAGCACAATGGAGTTCCACATGATGCTATTAAGTTGATGTTAGTGCCATTTTCACTAGAGGGACAAGCTAAGCATTGGTTAGACACCCAACCACCCGATAGTATCACCACATGAGATGGTTTCACCACTAAGTTTTTGAACAAGTTCTTTCCTCCATCTAAGACCATGGCCTTGAGGAACTTAATTATAGGCTTTCAACAAAAACCTAGTCAATCCTTTAGTGATGCTTGGGAAGAGTATAGAGAGTTATTGAGGCGATGCCCTAACCATGGATTGGATGAAGTTCACCAAATCAATACTTTCTATAATGGCCTTAAATCTCACCACCAAGATTCACTCAATGCTTCCGCGGGAGGGAATATTCTTCTTAAATCCATGCAAGAGGCCGTGGACATCATTGAGACTAAAGCAATGGTTCAAACAAACACTCAATTTGAAGAAAGGGTTCATGTTATCCAAAACACTTCTCAAACACCTTGTGATAACCAATTCCTCAAATATCACCAAGAGATCATTCAACAAATGAATAAAGGTCAACAAGAGATGATTCAAGAGATGGTTCAAGCCATTAAGACCATTTCATTGAACAATTCTTCAAATGATGTGAATGCCATTACTCTTTCTTGTGTAACTTGTGGAGGTCCCCATTCTTATGAACAATGTGATAAGGTGCAAGTTTATCAAGGGGAATGCTATGCTTACCAAGACGAACATCGTGAACACTTCAAGCCAAATATCAATCCAAATAACCTTTCTTACAAGTCCTAAAATTACCTTACTCCACCGGGATTCCCACCCCAACCACCCACCCAAAATTCAACAAAATCCTCCTCAAATTTTACCAAGGAATCAAGGGCAAAGACCACCTTACCAAGGGAATAGCTATAAGGCACCCAATCATTTTCAACCTCAAGGAAATAACTTTTATCCACCAAACCAAGGATTTAATGCTCAACTTCCACCTTTCCAACCTCAAGGTTTTCAAGGAAATGTGTCACAAGATTATAACACAATAGATCTTTTTCACAAAATGAATCAAGAGAATGAAAGGAGGTTCCAAGCTAATGAGAAGAGATTAAGAGAAATGAATGAAGCTCATGAGAGAAGAATGAGAGAAATGCATGAAGACACAAATAAAAAGTTTATGATGCTTTATAATCAAATACCGCAAGGGACTTTACCTTCCAACACACAAACAAATCCAAGGGAAAATGTCAATGCTATTACAACAAGAAGTGGAAAGACAACAAAGGATCCTTCACCTCCTAAACCTCCTAGTGTTCCATCCACTTGTGCTCCTAATTGTGACAAGCCTTCTACCTCTACTTCACCACCTCAAAATGCTCCCATTCACTCAAACACACTTTCTCAACCCATTCATAATTCTCCTCTACCTTCCACACCTCCCAATGAAGAAGCTAACAAAGACAAATCTTCCACTACAACACCTATTCCACCTACACCAAAACCTACTCTTCCATATCCTTCAAGGTTGAAAAAGGACAAGTTAAAGAACAAGGATGACATCCAAGTCTCCAATTTCTTAAGGATGTTCAAGCAACTCAACATCAACATATCCTTTGCGGAAGCTCTTGCTTATATGCCAAAGTTTGCTAAGATGTTCAAGGATTTACTCTCAAACAAAGAAAAATTGGTTGATTTGCCCAACACATCCCTTAATGAAAATTGTTCCGCCGTGCTACTTAAAACCTTACCAACAAAACTTGGAGATCCGGGGCGCTTCTTGATACCTTGTAATTTTCCCGGTGTTGAAAATTGCATGGCTTTGGCGGATTTAGGGGCAAGCATTAAACTCATGCCTTTATCGGTTTGGAAAAACTCTCTCTTCCCGAGCTCACTCCCACTAGGATGAATCTTAAATTAGCCAACCGAACCATAGCTTACCCCGTAGGTATAGCGGAGGATGTGTTTGTAGGTGTGGATAAGTTTACATTTCCGGCCGACTTTGTAGTGGTTGATTATGACATGGATCCTAGAGTTCCGTTGATTGTTGGTAGACCGTTTTTGAGAACGGGTCGTACTTTGATAGATGTGGCGGAAGGAGAACTAATTATGAGAGTAGAAGATGAGAGAGTGGTGTTTAAGTTAGGGAAAGTTTGTGATAGGAAAGAGGCTAAAGAGTCTAGACCTTGTGAGACTATTAACATTGTTGATGTGCTAGATGAGGTGTGTGATGAACACTTTCATGATGCTTGCAAGAGTACTAGTGATGAGATGCCCCATGTTGAAACCGTGGCCTCAATTGCTCCCTCTTTAACACCTTTTGGAGAGAGTGATTTCCTCTTGGAGGAATTTGAGTCAAACTTTCTTGGTGATGATGATTCTCCCATTAATTGGGATGAAGATATTCTTACTATCCAAAAGTTGCTCAATGAGGACCCTATTTCTTCTCCTATTCCACAAGAAGTTACCATTGAGGATCCTTCCATAGTAAAACCTTCCATAGAGAGTCCACCTCCAATTGAACTTAAGGACCTTCCATCCCACTTAGAGTATGCTTTCTTAGAGGGCAAAGACCAATTACTTGTGATCATTGCTAAAGAATTGAAAGAGGATGAGAAGGAGCAACTTATTGAAGTCCTTAAGAAACACAAGAAAGCCTTAGCATGGAAAATATCCGACATAAGGGGAATTGATCCACATTTTTGTACACACAAAATCCTTATGGAGGATGACTATAAATCTTCCACTACAACACCTATTCCACCTACACCAAAACCTACTCTTCCATATCCTTCAAGGTTGAAAAAGGACAAGTTAAAGAACAAGGATGACATCCAAGTCTCAAATTTCTTAAGGATGTTTAAGCAACTCAACATCAACATATCCTTTGCGGAAGCTCTTGCTTATATGCCAAAGTTTGCTAAGATGTTCAAGGATTTACTCTCAAACAAAGAAAAATTGGTTGATTTGCCCAACACATCCCTTAATGAAAATTGTTCCGCCGTGCTACTTAGAACCTTACCAACAAAACTTGGAGATCCGGGGTGCTTCTTGATACCTTGTAATTTTCCCGGTGTTGAAAATTGCATTGCTTTGGCGGATTTAGGGGCAAGCATTAACCTCATGCCTTTATCGGTTTGGAAAAAACTCTCTCTTCCCGAGCTCACTACCACTAGGATGACTCTTGAATTAGCCAACCGAACCATAGCTTACCCCGTAGGTATAGCGGAGGATGTGTTTGTAGGAGTGGATAAGTTTACATTTCCGGCCGACTTTGTAGTGGTTGATTATGACATGGATCCTAGAGTTCCTTTGATTGTTGGTCGACCGTTTTTGAGAACGGGTCGTACTTTGATAGATGTGGTGGAAGGAGAACTAATTATGAGAGTAGAAGATGAGAGAGTGGTGTTTAAGTTAGGGAAAGTTTGTGATAGGAAAGAGGCTAAAGAGTCTAGACCTTGTGAGACTATTAACATTGTTGATGTGTTAGATGAGGTGTGTGATGAACACTTTCATGATGCTTGCAAGAGTACTAGTGATGGGATGCCCCATGTTGAAACCGTGGCCTCAATTGCTCCCTCTTTAACACCTTTTGGAGAGAGTGATTTCCTCTTGGAGGAATTTGCTTCAAACTTTCTTGGTGATGATGATTCTCCCATTAATTGGGAAGAAGATATTCTTACTATCCAAAAGTTGCTCAATGAGGACCCTATTCCTTCTCCTATTCCACAAGAAGTTACCATTGAGGAACCTTCCATAGTAAAACCTTCCATAGAGAGTCCACCTCCAATTGAACTTAAGGACCTTCCATCCCACTTAGAGTATGCTTTCTTAGAGGGCAAAGACCAATTACCTGTGATCATTGCTAAAGAGTTGAAAGAGGATGAGAAGGAGCAACTTATTGAAGTCCTTAAGAAACACAAGAAAGCCTTAGCATGGAAAATATCCGACATAAGGGGAATTGATCCACATTTTTGTACACACAAAATCCTTATGGAGGATGACTACAAACCCGCCATTCAAAGTCAAAGAAGAGTTAACCCAAAAATCCATGAGGTCATTAAGAAGGAAGTGATTAAACTCTTAGATGCGGGTATGATTTATCCCATTTCCGATTCTCCATGGGTTAGCCCGGTTCATTGTGTCCCAAAAAAGGGTGGAATCACCGTAGTGCCTAATGAGAACAATGAGCTTATTCCTACGAGACTTGTCACCGGTTGGAGAGTTTGTATTGATTATAGAAAACTCAATGAGGCGACTAGGAAAGACCATTTCCCATTACCTTTTATGGATCAAATGCTTGAACGCTTAGCGGGAAATGAGTACTATTGCTTTCTTGATGGTTTTTCGGGTTATTTCCAAATACCCATTGACCCTAAGGATCAAGAAAAGACCACATTCACTTGTCCCTACGGTACATTTGCTTACAAGAGGATGCCTTTTGGCTTATGTAATGCACCGGGGACGTTTCAAAGGTGCATGATGGCGATTTTCCATGACATGATAGAGCAAACTATGGAGGTTTTTATGGATGACTTTTCCGTCTTTGGAAATTCATTTACCTCATGTCTCACCAATCTTGAGAGAATGCTTAAGCGTTGTGAGGAAACACGTTTAGTGCTTAATTGGGAGAAATGTCACTTTATGGTGAAAGAGGGAATTGTTTTAGGACACAAAATATCCAACAAGGGATTAGAAGTGGATCGAGCTAAAATTGATGTGATTGCTAAGCTTCCCCCACCCACCTCGGTTAAAGGTGTGAGGAGTTTCTTAGGTCATGCGGGATTTTATAGGCGCTTTATACAAGATTTTTCTAAGATAGCTAGACCGATGACTCACCTCTTGGAAAAAGAGGCTCCTTTCATTTTTAACCAAGATTGTTTGGACTCTTTTGAGACTCTTAAGGAGAAATTGACTAAGGCTCCCGTTTTGGTTTCGCCAAATTGGGAATTACCTTTTGAGATTATGTGTGACGATAGTGATTATGCGGTGGGGGCCGTCTTAGGACAAAGAGTTAATAAGCATTTTCAACCTATACACTATGCGAGTAAAACCATGACCGGTGCACAACTTCATTACACTACCACGGAAAAAGAGTTGCTTGCTATAGTCTATGCTTTTGAGAAATTTAGACCATACCTTGTGCTATCCAAAACCATAGTGTGTTGGGTCTACTAGATGTAGATCTTGTAGCCTGTCAGGACCGGTGAATGACTTCTGTAATCACAAGTCAAATCACAAAGAGACTCTATACACAATATGAATGTAGAATATAAATATAATTAAGAAGAACAGGATAACTCTAAAGACTTGATCCTTTCTAAGGATTTCTAATATTAATAATCACTAGAACTACGTTTGGTGAAGGTGTGTCTAACCCTTCTGCCTAAGGTTCCTTTTATACTACAAGGAAACCCTAATACATCATTAAAGAAAACGTGTAAAACTGATATGCATATCTTTTCCTAACATATCTCATGCATATCCTAACAGAATATTAAGTAAATAATAAAGTTTGACTTCGACTAGGACCAGGAGCAGGACTTGCTCCTACTACTACTAGGACCAGGAGGAACTACATACCTCCTAGTCTACCTATTACATATAACTATTACAATGGTCCTAACAATCCTCCCCTAAACTTGAATTTGACCTGTTGAGTTCAAGTTTCCTGGAAAACGTGCAAAGAAAGCCCGAGGATTGTATCAGCAAAACAAATAACAGCATCAACAAGATAAGAATCAGAGTAACCGCCACAACATGAAACACTAGAAGCTTCTCCAAAGCTTGTAACAAATCAGCATCGTGTTGAATCTTTTCAGCAACATGAGCAGATTTGATGAGCCTTTACCAAGTAGCTGCTCGCTCTTGGGCTAGCTAGTCATTCTGGTGGAATAAGCATCACCCTGGGAGACTAGAACCCAGCCCAACTCTTAGAACGTGAATCAATGGTGAGTGGGAGTACCCTGATAATTTTAGGCAAACCATCACAGCCGTCAACGGATTTGATGCGTCTTTACCAGAAGCCGTACCCCTCTGGACTCGCCAACTCTTAGCAATGAAGCATCGGTGAGTTGAACACCCTATAGCTTTAAGCAAGCTATTACAGCTATCAACGGATTTGATAAGATCTTTACCAAGAGCCGTACCCCCTTGGATTAGCCACTTTTCAGTCCAAGACTATGGCAAGTGAAAACCATCCAGTTTTGGGTAACCTGGCAACCATCAACGGATTTGAGAATCGCACCAGGAGCCGTACCCTCAAGGTGAATCAACTCTTTCTTGTCGGTGAGACATGGTGAGTTGAGGACCATTTGTTGTGTGGACCACGTCCAACACCAAGTGAAACCAAGTACCAGGACAATCGCAAAGCAGTAACCAGAAACCACATTGTGAAGCAGCCAAGGGATATTATGTACAAGTATAAAATCTAAACTGTGTTTAAAGTATAAGCAGATATTATATAAAAAGAATAATTTTTTTTTTTTTTTTAACTCTAAAGAATGAAGTTCACCAATCACTGTACATATTGGTGAAAAGAATGAAAATAAGAACAAATAATCAAAAATACAAAGCATAAACACTTACAACCCAATCACCTTACATACCAGAAGCAGCCTTCTTATCTGCTATCAACCTTGCCTGAATACCTTCTACCAATGTCGTGGCCATAGATGACTCATTTCCAGATGGAGCAGTAGAAATTTGCAAGTGACTCGCTAACATCGCCTCCATCGAAGAAATAGTCAAAGGATACTCCACATCCGTCAGCATAAACACCATATGACCAGACTCTAATTCCAACACATGAACTCCACATCCAGCATATAGCTTCCAGCGCAGAATCTCCCATTGCATTTGATCCTTCCATATGCCCGAAACAGGAGCATTAGGAGGAGCATCCAACATCAGTTTGAGATCAGCCCAGATATGCAGACCAGGCCAGGAAGACACAGCCATTGGGTTAAACGGCATACTAGAATCAATAAGTCCATACAACGCCATAAGATCCATACGGTCAGCCCAAGACAACACACCCTGCAAACCCGTTGCCAATCGCACAGACCCATCACTCAAAGTAATCCGATGGGATACGCCACCAGGAAGTGTTGTAGAACGCTCAACCGTATAACCAGTAATGTTCCCATTGCCCAAGGGTAAGTCAGAATCGCTGTCAAAAGCTGCATCAATTAAATTCTCAGGATCACGCTTCTCAAAAGGAACTGTCTTACCACGGCGAATACGACGAGCCTGTTTCTGACGAAGGGAACGTCTAGGTATGGGATCAGAAGGTGTGGATTCAACCTTTACCTTAACCTCAGCAGCAGCAGGGGAAGCAGTAGAAGTAGACTCATGAATGTGTCCACCCAATGGACCACTAGGAGCTGCATCAGAAGTAGGATTAGGTTGAGTTCCAGGAACTGGTGGTGAAGGAGATGGCACATCAGATGTAGTAGGTATGGTGGTGGTAACAAAGGTGCTTGCAGGAACATGTGTGGTGGTGGTAGTAACAGGTGTGGTGGTAGAAGCATGAGTGATGGTGGTAGTAGCAAAGATGGTAGTAGCAGGACCAGCAGTAGAACCCAACGGAGCAACCAAAGGTGTAGTAGAAGGACCAACGGAAGCAGCAACAAAACCAGATGAACTAGCAGCAGAAGCAGGAGTGGGTGCAGACGAAGGACCAGTAGAATCAGCAGGCATAGAAGAAGTCACACAACGAGGATGGTAAATAAATCTTTCCGGAATAGGTTGACTCTGACGCTTAACCATCTTTTCATAAAGGGCCTTGAGCTCATCAAAAGTCAAAGCCCGCACCCGAGCCCATGTCCAAGGAGCATTAAAATGAGCAGCAGACTGAAATTTCACATAACGTTGCATCTGCTGGCGCTCCTCAGCCCGAGATAAAGGTCTGTTCCTTCTCTGTTTCTTAAGTTCTGCAGCAAGAGCCAACTGATGCTTACGCATCAATACCATAGCCTTTGGTATACAATTGTCTTCATCAACATCGTCACCCAAAAGATCCTTAAACTGAGCATAATCCCGAGTGAGAACAGTCAACACTTGCATCCATTCACTATCACTCCAATGCATGGCATCATGCTGAATTTGTGCACGTCTGCGCTCTCGAAGCTCTTCCTCAGCAGCCCTATCAGCTTCATCAATCTCTGCCTGAACCCGACGAGCAGCCTCCTCACCAAGCCTTTCCTCTTCAATCTGGCGACGGGTACGCTTGCGAGATGGGGATGGAGCATCAGTCATTGGGGCCTTGCCATTCGAATCATGAGAGAGACCAGCATGAGAACCATCAGCAGGATCAGAATCACCACCCATAGAAGGGGGAATAGCACCAGGAGAAAGAACATTGGAGGACGTTGGAGGAACCGGCAAATCATCATAAACTTTATCAGCAAAGAAAGCCTGTGCCAACAACGTCAAGCCATCCTCAACATTCTCCGCACCCTCTTCATCAGAATCTGAATGGACCACATGCTTCTTGCGTCGCCGTTGTTGAGTTTCCAATGCCTTGATGCGATCAGCCAGAGGAAGAACAAACTCCCTTGTAAGCTTCCGATGTTGCTTTAAATCAGCTTCCAAACAAATCATCCGCTCATGGTACCTGCGCATAAGATCAAGCAAAGATATCAGTGTAGTAGGCTCCTCCGCCTGCCCACCAAGAGAACTTGGATCAGGGAAAGCATCATTGGAGCCCGAAGCAACATGTGGGTCAACCTGTGGAGTACTAGCATCAAACGGTTTATCAGTCGAGTGTGGGGCAGGACTAGGAGGTGGAGTCTCCACAAATGGAGACCTTTGTGGGACTGAGGAAGGACCAGCCTTGGTAGGAGATGGTTTTTCAACCACCACCTCATCAACTAGCTCCTCCTCTACCACAGGAGTGGCACCAACAGTAGGAGCCTCCTCCTCCATGGGGTCATCATCTATCACAACAAACTCAGGAGCCTCCTCCTCCTCACCCATAGGACCCTGAGCCAATCCCAACATGGCTTCAGTCAGGGGCCTCCAATTCCCAGTAAACCCATTAACCATATTGTAATACACTTTAGCTGTAAGTTTAGACGGTACATGCTCAGTCCTATCACGAGGAATGCAAACAAGGATTTGCTGAAGAAACCTAGGGTACATAAGAAACTTCTTCCTCGAACCAGCATTAGACAAATTACTAACCATCCCCTCAAATATATAATGAGAAAAGTTAAAAACTCGGCCCTGGGCTAAGCAGACAAGACCAGTAGCCAAAGGAGTAGGGAAAGCATCCCAACTCCCAGACTTGGGGCTCATACAATGGATTAAAAAGTGGACCTTGGGGGGAAAACCTAATTTCTGGAAGTTAAACTTCCCCCCATGTTCATATCCTAAAGCAGCCATCCCCTTCAATACTTCAACATTGGGGATGGATTCAACACCACCCTCATCCTGAAGATGAAGAGAAGAGCGTATAGAAGCCTCAGTCACCACATATGCACGTCCATCGATGGTAGCATGGAGTGCACGTGGACGACCAGCCACATTCACAAGTTGAGCAGACGCCCAAAATTGTCTAATCACACTATCATATATGGTGGGACATACAGTAAATGCAAACCTTAGGTTGGATGCTTCAATGTAATCCAGGATGTCAGCAAAATGTTCACGATGGGGACCATCACCCAGATAAGCAACTCGGTTGTGAGCAGGTTGATAAGCAAGAGCAGCCATGGATCTTGATTAATGGAAGGAAGAAGGATTGAGATTAGGGTGTAGAGAGTAGAAGCGGTTTTGTGTGTGTGTTAATTGTAATGAGTGAGTCAAGGGTGTATTTTGACCATATATAAAGAAAGTGGTAACTGTTCATTGACCCCTATTAATGGGGGGTTTCCCTTTCAAATTAAACCATAATTGCATAGTAACCACTTGCCCTTTTTAACATAATAACCAACTCCTAATTAACATGTTTAATTCAAACTTGTAAATACCAGGATTGGGAGCGTTGACCAAAAGTCAAAGCACACAATGGTTAGACCAGGAGCAAAACGTGATTAACAAAGGACAAAAGGAATGAACAGTATGCCAGACCAGTACCAGGAGCCAAACACCACTTGACATGGAAGGATTTTAAACCACCATAAGCCAACCAATTATAACTAGAAGCTGACCAAAGAGGACCAGAAGCCAGTCATGTAAGGCCATATCCACCAGTAGAGAGCAAAAATCCTCCATCATAAGCACCACACACAATCAGAACCAAGAAACTATGTTGTTAAATACTATCAATACGTTAGTCTGACCTAATATGTACACAAAGCCTCCCCTTAGGCTTTGCCTCCCCTCAATCCTAGACCTCAAGGATTGGCCATCCCAATATGAACCACCAAGTGGTTAAACCGAGGACCATCAAAAGCTTTAGTCAGCAAATCAGCAACATTGTCATCCGTATGAACTTTAAGAACCTGTATCAGCTTCTTCTCATTGGAATCCCGTATAAAATGATGCCGAATCTCAATATGCTTCGTCCGCTGATGAAATACAGGATTCTTCACAATGCAAATAGTGCTTTGATTGTCAATAAAAATTTTGGTATTCATAAAATTGAAACCATAATCCAACATCTGATTTTGGATCCACAAAACTTGTCCACAACAACTGGCAGCAGCAACGTATTCAGCTTCTGTTGAAGAAGTAGCTACGATTGTCTGTTTCTTACATTGCCATGAAATAAGTCGACGACCCAAAAATTGACAACCACCAGTAGTAGACTTCCTATCATTATTAGCACCAGCATAGTCACTATCACTATAAGCTTCTAGAACAAAAGGAGATTCTCTAGGATACCATAGACCCAATTTAGGTTGAGCCTTGATATACTTGAAAATCTTCTTCACTGCATTTAAGTTCAAAACCGTTGGAGTCACCTGGTGTCTAGAACAAGCACTTACTGCAAACATAATGTCCGGACGTGATGCAGTCAAATACATGAGGGAGCCAATCATAGACCTGTACATGTGAACATTTACCGGGGGGTCTGGCTCATTCTTAAGTTTGATTTTAGCAACTTCATAAGGAGTTGCTGCTGGTCTAAGAGGATCCATGTCAAACTTCTGAAGAATCTCATGGACATATTTATCTTGACTGATGAAAATCCCATCCGATTGTTGCTTGACCTGAAGACCAAGGAAGAATGACAGTTCACCCATTGCACTCATCTGAAATTCGCCTTTCATCAAGTGTTCAAACTCATCACACCACTCCTTCCTTGTAGAACCAAAGATAATGTCGTCCACATAAACCTGAACAAGGATAATATCCTTGGAATTCCGCTGAAGAAATAGTGTTTTGTCAATAGTACCTCTTCTATAGCCATTCTTTAACAAGAAAGTTGAAAGACGCTCATACCAAGCTCTAGGAGCCTGATGTAACCCATAAAGAGCCTTGACCACCTTGTAGACTTTCTTGGGATGAAGTGGATCTACAAACCCCTTAGGTTGAGTAACATACACTTCCTCGTCAATCTTGCCATAGAGAAATGCACTCTTGACATCCATCTGGAACACCGTAAAGCCAACATAAGAAGCAAAGGCCAAAAACAGACGAATGGCCTCGATCCTTGCAACCGGCGCAAAGACTTCAGTATAGTCAATGCCCTCAATTTGAGTGTGTCCTTGTGAGACAAGCCTAGCTTTATTCCTGACGACAATTCCCCGTGCATCCTTCTTGTTTTTGAGAATCCATTTGGTATTGATAGCTGACTTTCCATCTGGTAAATCAACCAGAACCAAAACATTCTGAAACAAGAATTGCTGCATTTCCTCCTGCATAGCCTCCACCCAACTTTGATCCTCAAGAGCATGAGAAACAGACCTAGGTTCCACCTGTGAAAGAAAACAAGCAAACAAACAGTGTTGAAAGTCCGTATGATTATTACGCTTTTGATCCTCAATATAGCCCACAAGAGCATGATGATCAGACGAGGCCTTCTGCTGCATTCTGCGTGTCTTGACGGTAGAACCAGGATCTCCTATAATTTGAGTGGTAGGATGATCTTTATGTGATTGCAAGACTGGATTGGAAGAAACCTCCACTTCTGGTGCCAAGTTATTGAGATCACCAACAAAGTCAGCATCATATGAAGCATTATGGAAAATCCCATCTACCGGTTGTTTATGAATATCATCCAGCTTGGTAGAAGACTTCTTTTCATGGTTCCCCAAATCAGAAGGACTGGAGAAGCGAGTATTGGAAGCAGACTCACTAGCCGGAGTACCAGTAGGTGATAAGCTAGCACTAGGAGCAGAAGATGGAGTACCAGGAGCAACTTTGTCAGTAGGCTCAACCAAGGGAAACTCAAAACTACCTTGAGCAGCTGCTTTAGTAGCTTCTTGTTGCTGTTTGAGAAGAGTGTCAAGAGCTGCTTTGGAATCCTGTACATCCAATGGAGTTGCATCACTAGGAGGAGTAGGAGAAACTGTGGTGGAATAGGATGGAACCACAAAAATGTCATCCTCATCATCTGAATCAGAAAGACTAGAAGGAACACCAGTACTAGAAGTTGCAAACACTTGTGTTCCTGCATCATGGTTAGTTTTGAAACGAAAATATCTTAACGAATTACTAAGATAATCAAGATCAAAATACCATTCTGGACCTTTTCCTTGGATGTTTGACTTGTCCTCAAAATACTTGAGATTAATAGTTTCAATTATCCGTTTGGCTTGAAGATTGTAGACACGATACGCCCGAGAATGAGCTGAATATCCCACAATGTATCCTTCATCTGCCTTGCCATCAAACTTCCCCAAATAGTCACTAGTATTCAGAATGGTGACTGGACACCCAAAAGGCTTCAAATGAGCAATATTTGGAACTTTGCCCGTGAGCAGCTCATAAAGAGTCTTCTTGTGAGGATTGGTAATAGAAACCCTATTCAAAACATAACTTGCAGCATTAACAGCTTCTGTCCAGAACATGGTTGGAAGCTTGGAATCGGCAAGCATAGTTCTTGCTGCTTCTATTAGTGTCTTGTTCTTTCTTTCTGCCACACCATTCTGTTGAGGAGTCCTAGCAGCACTATAATCTCTTTTGATGCCCTTAGCATTGCAAAGTGCGATGAGGTCTTTATTTTTAAACTCGGTTCCATTGTCGCAACGAATACCTTTAACTTTCTTGGACAACTGATTCTCTATCAAGGTAAGAAAATCTCTAAGAATTGAGTAGGTCTCATTTTTGGCAGCCATGAAGAACACCCACGTAAACCTGCTATAACCATCAGTTACCACCAAACAGAATTGCTTGTGGTCATTGCTCCTGATGGAAGTAGGACCAAATAAGTCTATGTGTAGAAGCTGCAATGGTTCAGTAATAAGACTTAGAGCAGTAATGGCCTTGAAGGATGCTTTGTGCTGTTTGCCTTTGCTGCAGGCAATACAATTTATATCATTTCGAAACGTCTTGGGAGGTAAGCCAGAGACCAAATTCAGATTTGCAAGTTTGTGAATGGTCTTGAAGTTCACATGCCCCATCCTTCGGTGCCATTTAGTGGCTTCATCTTCTGAGGCCTTTGCAACCAGACATGCTAGTTGACCAGTAGGGTTGACTTCATTCAACTTGATACTATAGAGATTGTGTCTTCTAGGGATTCTGAGTAAAACTTGTGAGTCATCCGGAAGCTGAAAGTCTTTGGAAAGCACAAGTGCATCAGTATCGGTGAAGAGAACAAACTGCTTCTTGTCACAAATCTGAGAGACCGATATCAAGTTGAAGTGTTGAAGTGCTTCCACATAGTAGACCTGCTCAAAATTTAGATTTGGAGTCTTTATCGTTCCTTTGCCAGTGATTCTGCCTTCACCCCCACCAAAATAGACCTTTCCACCATGAAATGGTACAAAGTTAGAGAGAAGACTCTTATTGCCAGTCATGCTCCTGGAGCAACCACTATCAACAATACCTAGACTAGGATCCTGGTATGGAGTAACCTACAACAACAAGATAATAAAAATGCAAAAGTTAGTGTCTTAAGGGGACCCAAACCTTTTTAGGTTTGAGCCTTCCTTGTGGATCATTAGAAGAGTGCCAAGAAGATTGATGAGATCCACCGTTGTTCCTTGGTTGCCTATGCATCATATGGGTATTATTATTTGACCAAGAACAACCTGCTGAGGGCTTAACAGCAGTTCCCAAATTTCCCAAACCAAAGTACGTGTTGTCTAAATTATGTGGATAGATTGGATTAAAATTTTGAAAATAATTACTGGTTGTTTGGAATCCACTATCTCTCCAATAATCAGACGCGAAAGGAGAGGATACTCTAGAAGTATTAAACGTTGGAGCACTAGGATTAAGTCTTCTAGAAGTATACGAAGCAGCTCCTGGTGGACCAGGAGCAGGAAAAGCATGATTAACAGATGCATGTGTGTCATAATAATCACAATCTTTAATTAAATGAAAGGCACTGCCACAAACAAAACATGTTTTGAAAGACCTTTTATTAGAATGAGATTGTTTCATACTGCCTACTTTATTACACACATTTCTAGGAAAAACATTCTTCCTAGGACTCAATAAACAAGGACCAGACACACTTGACTTGACAGCAACTTTTTCTTCACACTTCCTAGCACCAGTAGCAGCATGTTCATTCAACTTGGAACTTGTAGGTCTTGACTCTTCACTTGAACCACTAGATGCAGAGTCACCGACTTTTTTTCACTGTAAGTACATGAGACAAAGTCATTAGTATTAGTAGAACTTGTTGGGGACTCAAGCATCTATGATCCATCCGAGTCATTATGCCATGTAGTGGGCATAAAAGTTCCAGTAAGAGGAGGAGGGACAGCATGCATTTCTGCTGCTGGTTTAAACCTATTGTAACTAGGTTTGCCCTCATCCTCTTTGTCGGCATCAAAGACACTTGAGAAAGATAAATCAAATACATCTTCTGAATCAATATATTTTTCAAATCCTAAGCCTCTTTTAGTTCTGCCAGACATGCTACTATCAATTAATTTCGAAAGATTTTTAGGTGCCTTTTGCCATTTGTCAAATCTTAGCATTGTAGCATCTAATTTAGCTTGCATCTCCTCTTTTTCTTTGATACTAGCATCTCTTTCAGTTTCTGTATATTTAAGCATATTTGTAGTGTTTTCTAAATCAATGCTTAGTATCCTGATTTTATCCTCATACGCACGTTGTGTATCTTGTAACCACCTCTTTTGTTGTTCCAATGTGTTTAATGAAGCCTTATAGGCTTGAACCTCTAAAAAATACTTATCATTTTGATCATTTACTTCATTAAATTGGGACAACAATTCTGAGTATTTATCATGACAACCAAGAGGACAATGTTGTACCTGAGGTGAGATGCCCATGAGAGCAAACTCGTCTACTTCTTCTGCATCAGAGAGATTCCCAGCAATCATTGCAAACACGTCAGTCGAGGACTCAGCTGACTCCAGAGTAGAAGCCTGATGATCATTCCAGTTGACCATAGAGTCAACAGATACCAATGCCTTCCTGTCATCTTTTATCTCCTGAACCTTGAAAGCGGAGTACCTGCTCTTCTCCTGATCATTCTTGCTAGGGCACTCCCTTGCAAAGTGACCCTGTTGCTGGCAGTTATAGCATCGCACCTTGCTTCTATCGAATCTTGCTGGCTCCCGAGGGTTGTAATTAAATTTCCTTCCTGCTTTTTTTTCAAACTTGTGTACCCTAAGAGTAAGCATGGCCATCTGCCATTTAAGATCCATTTCATCCAGGTCAAGTTTATCGACCTGTTTGAAGTCATCAAAAGCAAGTTGTTGTTCAGCATTAACTTCAGCCACAAAAGAATGAAGAACAGCTTCTACCATACTACCAGACTTGGCAGCAGGATCAGGAGCAGAAGTATGCTAAACAGTATGCTGAGAGGAGACAGTATTGCTTGGGCTACTTGCATATGACATGGGACTAGATGCCATAGAACTCACAAACGCTGAATTAGCAGGAGTGGGAAAAGAGTCACTAGGAAATCCTCTCACATGTGGTTCGAAAGTTCTAAGCCTATGAAACAGATCATCAAAGGTGAAATAGTCAAGCCCACCTTTGGCTTTGAGAGAGATCACCACCTGATTCCATGAGTAGGGTAAGGCTTTAAGAAACCTTGCATTAATGTCACCATCATCAGGCTTTGACCGAAGTTGATTCAACTGGCTCAATATCTTCTGGAACCTATCATACCTTTGATTTAGACCTTCAGTTTCTGAGATTTTGAATTCGGTAAATTCATCTCTCAGCATGGACCTTCGCATTTTCTTTGATTCCTCATTCCCACCGAACCTTGCTTTTATGCCATTCCAGATCTCTCTGGCATCATCCAAATGGTAGAAGTCACCCATGTGATCTTCAGGAAGAGATTGAAGCAAAATCGTTTTTGCTTTTACCTCCTTCTGAATAGCTATGATTTCCTCATGAGATTTAGGGTCAAGAAGAGTAATGTTACCATTCTTGTCTCGTCCAGTAAGCTTCCTGCTGTTCCCATTCAGAATGATCTTCCAAAGATCTTGATCAGTGTTGGTGATCCATCATTCCATCTTCATTGCCCAGTTATTATATTCACCCTTCTTCAGAAGAGGGAATTTACCATTCATGTTAGAGACTGTAGCCAGGATCTGCTGAGGTTGCACAATTTTAGGAGTGCTGTCTTCTCCTGTTTGAGTAGAGGTTGAGGCAGACATGATAAACAAAATGTCAGAAATAAGAAAACTTGATTCTTCTTGTATAGAGACCCTCCCAGGCTCTGATACCACTTGTTGAGTCTTAGGATCTAGACTCATCTGGGATATGATAACAATGATTGTAAGCACAGCGGAATATAATAAAGAACACAATCAAAGTTATGAACAAGGCTTTCTTATTCATAAAATACTAATAAGCTACTACTACTAGCTCCTGGTGCCTTATAGGCACGACACCAGGAGGAACACACACACACCTTTAGTTTACATTGTATATGAATGAATGCTCAACATGTGTGTCTAACCCTCTTTATATAATAGAGGGACTAGGGTTTACAAGCCAAACCCTAGCTTATTAACTAAGCTAACCTAATATTACATATTAGGTCCTTATTGTTTCTTCTGTCTTCATCTCTGCCTATAGATTTTGTAATCATCAAATCTGTATGTCCCAACATAGTGTATACGGATCATTCCGCTCTCAAGTATCTTATGACAAAACAAGATGCTAAGCCTAGGCTTTTGAGATGGGTTTTGTTGCTTCAAGAGTTTAAGATAGAAATACGTGATAAGAAAGGGGCCGAGAATTTAGCGGCGGATCACTTGAGTAGACTTGAGCATCCTTTTCAAGGAGATTTGCCACATCAAGAAATCAATGAATCCTTTCCATTAGAGGAGCTCATGTCTATCTCTTCCCAAGAGGATGCCACTCCTTGGTTTGCGGATATCGCAAACTATCTTGTGGGCAATGTGCTTATTGAGGGTCTTACTTATCAGCAAAAGAAGAAATTTCTTAAGGAAGTTAAGTACTACTTTTAGGATGATCCTTATCTTTTTAGGCAATGTGCGGACCAAATCATTAGACGGTGTGTAGATGGGCCCGAGGCATTTAAGATCTTAGAAGCGTGTCATAAAGGACCTACGGGTGGACATTTTGGGCCCAACTATACCGCCAAGAAAGTCTTTGATTCGGGTTACTATTGGCCTTCCATTTACAAATATGCCCATGAAATGGTGAAATTTTGTGATGTGTGTCAAAGACAAGGAAAAATTACGCAACGTGATGAGATGCCACAAAATTTTATCCAAGAGTGTGAGATATTTGATGTGTGGGGCATTGATTTCATGGGACCTTTTCCATCCTCTAAGGGAAACAAGTATATACTTGTGGCGGTGGATTATGTGTCAAAATAGGTGGAGGCTAAAGCCTTACCTACCAATGATGCTAGAGTTGTTGTGAAGTTTTTGAAACAATTGTTTGCTAGATTTGGTGTACCTCGGGCCATCATAAGTGATCGTGGTATGCACTTTTGTAATGATCAATTCACGAGAGTTATGAAGAAATATGGAGTTGATCATAGACTTTCTACCGTGTATCACCCTCAAACAAATGGTCAAACCGAGGTCACAAATCGTGGTTTAAAGAGAATTTTAGAGAGAACGGTGGGAGAGCATCAAGCTTCTTGGTCGGATAAGCTTGATGATGCTTTGTGGGCGTTTAGGACGGCTTTTAAAACACCAATTGGTTGTACTCCTTATAGGCTTGTCTATGGAAAAGCGTGCCACCTCCCATTCGAGTTAGAACACAAGGCATCTTGGGCTCTCAAGTGGGCTAACTTTGATTTAAACCAAGCCGGTTCCCATAGGAAAGATCAACTCAATGAGATGGATGAATTGAGAGCCAATGCCTATGAAAATTCTTTGCTTTACAAGGAAAAGACTAAGAAATTGCATGATGCTAAGATCAAGAATCGTGAGTTCAAAGTTGGAGAGCCGGTTCTCCTCTTTAACTCAAGGTTGAAACTTTTTGCGGGCAAGCTTAAGTCGAGATGGTCCGGTCCATTCACTATTGCTCAAGTGTTTCCATATGGAACTATTGAGTTGTCACAACCCGATGGTCCAAATTTTAAAGTGAATGGTCACCGTGTGAAACATTATTTTGGGGAGGACATTTCCGTTGAAATGGTCCAAGAGATCCCCATTTTTCCCATGAATTGATTCATTGAGGGACGAGTCGAGCTAGAGACTCATTAACTCAAGCATCGTATAACTAGGTTTAGAGTGTTGTAGGTTAGAAATAAAGGGATAGACTTGGAGATAAGTGTAGGGGAGACCTTCTTTTGTCTTCATGATTGTTTGTAGGGTTGCTCACTCATTTCATGCTTTGGAGCTTATGGAGGAGACCCTTGTATCCGGTTCACTTCGTTACTATTGTGATCTTTCATTGACACCTTGTGCTTAAACATGATTTCACTAATAGTTGTCCTTTCCTTAACTTGGGTTAAGCAAAGTCTATTCATTGTCATAAGTGTAGGGGAAGTTTTATACTTCCATGCTCTTAAACATTGAGGACAATGTTTAGCTTAAGTGTAGGTGGTCTTATATCGAAGTGACCTTACCTAGAACTTGTCATTGTCTTTCATGATAATTGGGAAAATTATATTTTCAAACATTTTTCAAATTTTTGATCTACTTTGGCCACCAAAAATATGCATTCATAATTTTTGCATCATACATTTTTCATTTGCATAACACATTTGCATTGTATATATTTCTTCTTTTATTTTTCGTCAAAAGTTGAAAAAGGAAAAAAAATATATAATAAAAACATGGTTTAACAAATTTAGACTTCTTTGACATATTAGGCCCACCATGGATATTTTGACTCAACCCGAGTTTGCTTATCTTAGCATTTTTCTAGCTAGTATCCTTAACCATGTAGTCCTTCATTGGTCTATTAGGCTAAGTATCCACCAATCTTATTATTTGAGATTTTAAATTTGTGGAGAATGGGAAATGATAGAGTTGAAGCAAGTATAAAAGGGCTAGATAAACTTCATGATAATTACTTGTGGCTAAACCCTTCTCTTCTTTGCCTCTATTTTCTTCGCATGTATGTAATTGTTAATAAATAATCAAGAACGGTTTTAATTGGTTTGTAATCTCTTATGCATTTTTGTTTAATCATTCATGGTTGATATAAGTACGTCTTAAGATTATAAGTTAGAACGTTTTATGTGTACTAGACTTATGTCATGCTTAATACTTAGCGGGTGTTTTTCCTTTTATTCTTTTCAATTTTCTTTGTGAGGAATAAAGAAAAAATAAGAGCGGCTTACAAAAAAATGAGTGGCTAGAAAAAAAAGAGAAAAAGAAAAAAGAAAAAAAAAGAAAAGAAAAAATATATATATATATATATATATATATACAAGACTCCCAAGAGGGGCAGTGTGGTGTTAATTATAGTGACTATTGAGTTCCAATATTACCTTGACGGGTTGCGGGGATTCAATAGATTGCTCCAATCCAGTATTACCTTGACGGGTTGCGGGGTTGAAGATCCAAAGTCTCAAAAAGATGGCGGATGTAAATTATTGCGTGAGTTTTATTTTTCTTTCCTTAGCGAGTGTGTAGCTACTTATGAAAGCATGACATGAGGATTTTACACATAAGGCGAATGACTTATTGTTCTTGAAACGGACTTGTATTAATTGTGAGCGGTTTTTCAAGTAATGGATGAGAGGATTACTTAGGATTAAAACCGTGCTTCCTTATTTTTGGATTTTGCGCTTCTTATACTTCACACTTGAATAAATGACAAATTTGCCCACAAGCAATTTGCTCAAATAATAACCGGTTCCACATTTAATTGTCATGAATAAGTTGATGCACTTTTTACTTGTGAATGCAATGATCCCATTTTTAAGCTTGGTATGGGGAAAGTGAAACTTGAGGGTGATAAATGTCCATGGTACCTAAGCCCTAATCAAAGTCATTGATTTCTTTATGAGTTATTTCCATCAAAACCATTTCAAGAAAAACCAAAAAGACATAGATAGAATTGTATTTTGTTCATTGCATTGTTAAAAATCAAAATCATGCATCATGTAGTTTAGAGTAGTGTAGATGCATTCCATATGGCCAAGGTGGATTAATTATGAGGAGAATGTAAATTTGTGCTTTAAAATATATAGAATTGCATGAGGACATGACAATGTTCAAGTGTAGGGGATTTGATATGAGCAAAAACTCATATCAATTTATCAAAAAATCACCCTAAAGCACAAGCAAAATACCAATTTATCTTGTCAAAACAGTATTATGTGGTATGTTTGTGTTTGTGTACACTTGTGTAGGTAAAAGGATGCATTTTCAAGCAAACAATGAATAATCAAGCTTAATTTGATGAAAAAGACAAAGAAGGATCAAAAGTGACAAGACTTTGAAGTGCAAGGACCTATCTTGACAATCTGCCAAAGTTGAAGGACCAAAGTGCAAATATGGAAAAGTCAAGATCATAGTCAAACAAGGTCAACATTCAAGTCAACTCAGTCAAAGGATCATATTTGCTCAAGAATGAAGTTTGAAGGACCAAAAATGCCAAAGAAATGAAGTTGCTAGCTTAAAATGAAATCTACCAAAGTCAAGGGGTGAATATTGCCATTTTTGGAAAGATAATACAAGCTGATCCGTGTTTAAAGCTGATGACCAATAAGAATGCAAGAAAACATTACAATAGATTGCCACCTCATGACAATTAATATCCACTATCGCCGCCAGCATTTAATATCAAATCAAAACAGTGTGATCCGCGTGCACTCTTTTCAGCCAATAACAAAGTGACACGTAGCATCTTCTTCAACAAAATAAATTGCCAGAATCGGGTTAGAGCTAGAGTGGATTTCAAGAGAAGTGTTTAACATCAAACTTGCTCAAAATCAAGAGACGAATCCATTGGTCATAACTAATTAACCTGAAATCAACTCAATGAAGAATCCCCAATTTTAGTTCATAACCTGCAAAATCAATTGAGTTCCATTGGACACGTGGAAGCCTGAGATTGGTTCTAACACGTCACCAACCCCAACTACCTTACTTCTCCAGTCTATAAATAGCTTGTATAGGCCTCATTTCTGGGTGTTGTAGAAAAGTGTGAAAACACACACACTTTTATTTTCTTTCACCATTTTCTAGTTCTTAGCTCAACAACTCAAGAGTTTGACACACTCTTGAGTTTGTTAGTTAGTTTGTAACCACTTAACAGCTTTGTAACAACTTTTCCATAAATAAAATTCAAACTTTCATTTTCCCGCCAATTCTTCTTGCCTTCTATACTGCTCATTCATGCTTCATTGATCCTGCTTGTTGCTGTTTTAGTTTGTTGTGATCACACCTTGATCATAATAAGCTAATTGTTTGAAGATTGTAGCTGTTTGTTGAATCCAGTCCAAGTTTTAGCAGATTTGATGATTTCAAGCCATTTTAGCCATGTTGATGATTTGTAGCTGTTTGTTGATTGTTGATTAGTGTTTGTCTAGTGCTAAGGTGGTGGTTAGCACTAGAATAGAGAGCTCAGCGCTCCTCTACTCCCCAAAGGAGGCCTTTGCATAAGGTTTTGATGTTCTTGATTTTAGTTCCTCTCAATTGTCAAATGCCTGCTCAATTCTAGTTAATCTTGATTGTGATTGCATGATAAAACGTGTTTTAGCTGATATTGATTTGATTTCATTAAGTGTGTAGCTTAAGTGTAGCTTTAATCTGCTTAGTAGCTTTGTACTAAACCTGTTTTCACCTTATCTCAGTAATTTTAGCTTGGTTCATCATTTTAAGTTCTTGATGTGATCATAGCTTATAACTAGTTCTTACATGCTTCCTTTTGGTTACTGGATTTAGGTGCTTAAGCTTTTCACTCAGTTTTAACTGTTGCCTAAAAAGTCTTCACAAATTTCCAAAAGTTCAGTAAAAGGAGTGTTTGGCATTAGCTGATACTTGACAATCTAGTGTTAGAAATTGGATCACTTTGTTTACTTTTCATTTACAAAGTCATAACAATTAGTTTTAAACCATTTTCAAGTCAACATTAAGGTCAAAAAGGCAAATGGCAGTTTAAAAGTGTGGGTCATTTTCAGCAAGGATTGGTTTAGAAAAGTTGTCAAATTGATTTGCTTAGCATTTACTTGTTTCTTAATGAAATTCCATTAAACCAGTTCTCAATTCTAGGTCATAATATGAAGTTTTAGATTCTAAAAGGATTTTGTACAGTATTCAGTTTTTAGCAAGATATAAGCAAAAATCTAAACCTATAAGCAAATGCATGTTTCTGTAAATGGAATTCTGATTTTTCATATCTCACAATCTTATTCATAAACTGGTCCATTTTCTTTTACAAATTCACTTAGTAAGTGCTCATGGTTGATTTTTGAGAATTTGAGCTTATTGAAAAAGTTTGGTCAACGCTGGTCAACATAAGCACTACTTTTAGCTTATTTCAGATTCTGGGCTTATTACTGGATGATTTTGAACAAGACTTGATTTCCCATTCATATTTTGAGCTTATTAATCAGTTTCATTACAAAAATTCAGTTGTGCAAGTCTAGATTCCTTTATAGCTTATTTTGTGCTTATTGGAAAGTGCTTATCAGAGTTTTAGCCATTTTTAGTTTATTTCCTTTTACAGGTCTAGCTTATTTTTTATTTTAAGCATTTTGCAAGTGGTTTGAACAATTTTGGTTGAGAAATAAGCTCAAACGAGCTTATTTGTGAGTTAAACCCGTTTTTGATTAAAACTTTCTAAAAATTGCATTTCAGTCCTTCATGTATTAATCTGGTTATAATCTTGGCTAAACTTGAATCTTTTTAGGGTTTGCTTAAATCAGGTCCCTTATCTTTCAGAGTTTGTTAAAATTCAGTTAGTTAGTTTTGAATTTGTTAAGAATTGGTAAATTGTTTGCATAGTTGTCATTTTTAATCCTCATAGTTAACTGTTTTTACACTTTCAGTCCTTATACTTGTTAGCTTTACATTTTGAGCATTTACTTTTCATAGAATTTACATTTTTAGTCCTTATAGTTGAAAAAATTACATTTTGAATTTTAATTGAAATAATTCTTGGTATTTGCACTGTGTTTTACATATAAGTAGACAATATTTTTCAGTTTTGCAAGGCATTGTTTGAATTAGCAAATAGAATATCCAAAAAATATTATACAACCAAAAACAGTTAAAAACCCGATATTGTTAGGACTTTCAATTTGACAAGAACCGAGAAAAACGAACTTCATTATACACAATTTCAAGGTGTGAGGAGTTTCTTAGGTCATGCGGGATTTTATAGGCGCTTTATACAAGATTGTTCTAAGATAGCTAGACCGATGACTCACCTCTTGGAAAAAGAGGCTCCTTTCATTTTTAACCAAGATTGTTTGGACTCTTTTGAGACTCTTAAGGAGAAATTGACAAAGGCCCCCGTTTTGGTTTCTCCAAATTGGGAATTACCTTTTGAGCTTATGTGTGACGCTAGTGATTATGCGGTGAGGGCCGTCTTAGGACAAAGAGTTAATAAGCATTTTCAACCTATACACTATGCGAGTAAAACCATGACCGGTGCACAACTTCATTACACTACCACGGAAAAAGAGTTGCTTGCTATAGTCTATGCTTTTGAGAAATTTAGACCATACCTTGTGCTATCCAAAACCATAGTGTATACGGATCATTCCGCTCTCAAGTATCTCATGACAAAACAAGATACTAAGCCTAGGCTTTTGAGATGGGTTTTGTTGCTTCAAGAGTTTAAGATAGAAATTCGTGATAAGAAAGGAGCCGAGAATTTAGCGGCGGATCACTTGAGTAGACTTGAGCATCCTTTTCAAGGAGATTTTCCACATCAAGAAATCAATGAATCCTTTCCATTAGAGGAGCTCATGTCTATCTCTTCCCAAGAGGATGCCACTCCTTCGTTTGCGGATATAGCAAACTATCTTGTGGGCAATGTGCTTATTGAGGGTCTTACTTATCAACAAAAGAAGAAATTTCTTAAGGAAGTTAAGTACTACTTTTGGGATGATCCTTATCTTTTTAGGCAATGTACGGACCAAATCATTAGACGGTGTGTAGATGGGCCCGAAGCATTTAAGATCTTAGAAGCATGTCATAAAGGACCTACGGGTGGACATTTTGGGCCCAACTATACCGCCAAGCAAGTCTTTGATTCGGGTTACTATTGGCCTTCCATTTACAAAGATGCCCATGAGATGATAAAATTTTGTGATGTGTGTCAAAGACAAGGAAAAATTACGCAACGTGATGAGATGCCACAAAATTTTATTCAAGAGTGTGAGATATTCGATGTATGGGGCATTGATTTCATGGGACCTTTTCCATCTTCTAAAGGAAACAAGTATATACTTGTGGCGGTGGATTATGTGTCCAAATGGGTGGAGGCTAAAGCCTTACCTACAAATGATGCTAGAGTTGTTGTTAAGATCTTAAAGCAATTGTTTGCTAGATTTGGTGTACCTCGGGCCATCATAAGTGATCGTGGTACGCACTTTTGTAATGATCAATTCATGAGAGTTATGAAGAAATATGGAGTTAATCATAGACTTTCTACCGCATATCACCCTCAAACCAATGGTAAAACCGAGGTCACAAATCGTGGTTTAAGAGAATTTTAGAGAGAACGGTGGGAGAGCATCGAGCTTCTTGGTCGGATAAGCTTGATGATGCTTTGTGGGCTTTTAGGACGGCTTTTAAGACACCAATTGGTTGTACTCCTTATAGGCTTGTCTATGGTAAAGCGTGCCACCTCCATTTGAGTTAGATCACAAGGCGTCTTGGGCTCTCAAGTGGGCTAACTTTGATTTAAACCAAGCCGGTTCACATAGGAAAGATCAACTTAATGAGATGGATGAATTGAGAGCCAATGCCTATGAAAATTCTTTGCTTTACAAGGAAAAGACTAAGAAATTGCATGATGCTAAGATCAAGAACCGTGAGTTCAAAGTTGGAGAGCCGGTTCTCCTCTTTAACTCAAGGTTGAAACTTTTTGCGGGCAAGCTTAAGTCGAGATGGTCCGGTCCATTCACTATTGCTCAAGTGTTTCCATATCGAACTATTGAGTTGTCATAACCCGATGGTCTAAACTTTAAAGTGAATGGTCACCGTGTGAAACATTATTTTGGGGAGGACATTTCCGTTGAAATGGTCCAAGAGATCCCCATTTTCCCCATGAATTAATTCATTGAGGGACGAGTCGAGCTAGAGACTCATTAACTCAAGCATCGTATAACTAGGTTTAGAGTGTTGTAGGTTAGCAATAAAGGTATAGACTTGGAGATAAGTGTAGGGGAGACCTTCTTTTGTCTTCATGTTGTTTGTAGGGTTGCTCACTCATTTCATGCTTTGGAGCTTATGGAGGAGGCCCTTGTATCCGGTTCACTTCGTTACTATTGTGATCTTTCATTGACACCTTGTGCTTAAACATGAATTCACTAATAGTTGTCCTTTCCTTAACTTGGGTTAAGCAAAGTCTATTCATTGTCATAAGTGTAGGGGATGTTTTTATACTTCCATGCTCTTAAACATTGAGGATAATGTTTGACTTAAGTGTCGGGGGGTCTTCTATCGAAGTAACCTTACCTAGAACTTGTCATTGTCTTTCATGATAACTAGAAAAAATAATTTTTCAAACATTTTTCAAATTTTTGATCTACTTTGGCCACCAAAAATATGCATTCATAATTTTTGCATCAATCATTTTTCATTTGCATAACACATTTGCATTGTATATATTTCTTCTTTTATTTTTCATCAAAAATATATAAATAAGATAATATAATAAAAACATGGTTTTAACAAGTTTAGACTTCTTTGACATATTAGGCCCGCCATGGATATTTTGACTCAACCCGAGTTTGCTTATCAAAGCATTCTCTAGCTAGTATCCTTAACCATGTAGTCCTTCATAGGTCTATTAGGCTAAGCATCCACCAATCTCATTATTTGAGATTTTAAATTTGTGGAGAATGGGAAATGATAGAGTTGAAGCAAGTATAAAAGGGCTAGATAAACTTCATGATAATTACTTGTGGCTAAACCCTTCTCTTCTTTACCTCTATTTTCTTCGCATGTATATATTGTTAATAAATAATCAAGAACGGTTTTAATTGGTTTGTAATCTCTTATGCATTTTTGACTAATCATTCATGGTTGATATTAGTACGTCTTAAGATTCTAAGTTAGAACGTTTTATGTGTACTAGACTTATGTCATGCTCAATATTTAGCGGGTGTTTTTCCTTTTATTCTTTTAAACTTTCTTTGTGAGGAATAAAGAAAAATAAGAGCGGCTTATGAAAAAAAAATGAGTGGCTAGAAAAAAAAGAAAAAGAAAAGAAAAAAAATATATATACAAGACTCCCAAGAGGGGCAGTGTGGTGTTAATTATAGTGACTATTGAGTTCCAATATTACCTTGACGGGTTGCGGGGATTCAATAGATTGCTCCAATCCAATATTACCTTGACGGGTTGTGGGGTTGAAGATCCAAAGTCTCAAAAAGATGGCGGATGTAAATTATTGCGTGAGTTTTATTTTTGTTTCCTTAGCGAGTGTGTAGCTACTTATGAAAGCATGACATGAGGATTTTACACATAAGGCGAATGACTTATTAATCTTGAAACGGACTTATATTATTTGTGAGCGGTTTTCAAGTAATGGATGAGAGGATTACTTAGGATTAAAACCGTGCTTCCTTAATTTTGGATTTTACACTTCTTATACTTCACACTTGAATAAATGACAAATTTGCCCACAAGCAATTTGCTCTAATAACCGGTTCCACATTTAATTGTCATGAATAAGTTGATGCACTTTTTACTTGTGAATACAATGATCCCATTTTTAAGCTTGGTATTGGGAAAGTGAAACTTGAGGGTGATAAATATCCATGGTACCCAAGCCCTAATCAAAGTCACTGAATTCTTTATGAGTTATTTCCATCAACGCCATTTCAAGAAAAACCAAAAAGATATAGATAGAATTGTATTTTGTTTATTGCATTGTTAAATATCAAAATCATGCATCATTTAGTTTAGAGTAGTGTAGATGCATTCCATATGGCCAAGGTGGATTAATTATGAGGAGAATGTAAATTTGTGCTTAAAATATATAGCATTGCATGAGGACATGACAATGTTCAAGTGTAGGGGATTTGATATGAGCAAAAACTCATATCAATTTATCAACAAATCACCCTAAAAACATAATAAAAATACCTAAACTTTATGCTATAAAGCGGAATTATGTGGTATGTTTTGTGCTTGTGCTCAAATAGGTAAGAGGGATACATTTTCAAGCAAACAAAGGAAAATCAAGCTTAATTTGATGAAAAAGACAAAGAAGGATCAAAAGTGACAAGACTTTGAAGACAAAGGACCTATCTTGACAATCTGCCAAAGATGAAGGACCAAAAGTGTAAATATGACAAAGTCAAGATCAAAAGTAAAATCTGGTCAACTCTCAAGTCAACTCAGTCAAAGGGGCTTTTTGATCAAGTGTACAAGTGGAAGGACTTAAATTGCCAAAAGAATGAAGAAGATAGCTCAAAATGACATTCTGCCAAGTCAAGGGATTAAATCTGCCAAGTTTGGAAGTTTATACAAGTTCAATCCGTGTATATACTTGTTAACCAATGAGAGGCTCCCATTTCCTTTGACTGGATTGCCATGTCATGGCCAGCTGGCCACTAACAACCGCAATATTAAATAACCAAATCCAAACAGTGTTATCCCACTACTTATTGTTTCAGCCAATCATAAATTGGTATTTGGATAATGATCCGTGTACACTATTTTCAACCAATAACAACATGACATGTGGCTCTTCAAACTTCATACGCGCCCAGAATCAAGATCACAAAGGAGTGAGTTTTAGAGCAAGTGTTTAACATCAATTTTGCTCAAAATCACAAGACGAATTCATTCCAACCATTGAATTAAGCTTAAATCAACTCAAGAGAAAATCCCCAAATTTGTTCTTCATCAGGAAAATCCAATTGGCAGATTTTTGACACGTGGAAGCTGGGGATTGGTTCTGACACGTCACCAACCCCAACCACTTCACTCCTGCAGTCTATAAATACCATGGATAGTTCTTATTTCTTGTATTGTAGAAAGTGTGAAATCACATACACTTTAGTTTTTCTCTCAACTCATTTTCAGTTTTAGCTTAACAACTCAAGAGTTTGACACTCTTGAGTCTGTTATAGTTAGTTGTAACAGATAACTACCCTTGTAACTACTTTCTCATTCAATAAATTCAAATTCCAATTTTCCCTCCAAAATTCTCATATTACTCTACTGTTCATACCTGCTTCACTAATACCTATTGTTGCTGATATTGGTTTGTTATGATCATCACTTGATCATAACTGACTAAGTTTGAAGATTGTAGTTGTGTACCTGTTTGTTCATTCAGTTTCAAGTACTAGCAGATTTTGATGAGTTCAAGTCCAGTTATGGTGATTTTTGGTGGTTGTAGCTGATTGATAGTTGTAGATTAGTGAGTTCTAGTGCTAAGGTGGTGGTTAGCACTAGATTAGAGAGCTCAGCGCTCCTCTACTCCCCAAAGGAGGCCTTAGCTAAAGGTTTACATTTTCTGATTTTTAGTTCCTCTAAACAGTTGAATGCCTGCTTCATTCCTAGTTAATCTTTGCTTGATTGTATGATAAAATGTGTTTTAGCCTGTTTTTGATCTGATCTCATTGTTGTTATAGCTTAATAGTAGCTTAATCCTGCTTAATACTCTTGTACTAATCCTGTTTTTCAAGCATTCATAAGTCATTTAGCCTTTATAACCATTTTGAGTTCTAGTTAGTTTTCTTGCTTGTTTCTAGTTCTCACACATTTCATTTTGACCATTAAACTTAGTGTGATATCAGTCTTTACTCAGTTTAACCTTTTGCTCAAAAAGTCTTCATTAAAATTTCAAAAAGATCAGAAAAGTGGTGTTTGACATTAGCTTGTAACTGATTTTCAAGTCTTAGCAATTGGCAAGTTTTGGTTCATTTCCAGTTAACAAGTCATATTAAATGGTTTTAAGTCACTTTTAAGTCAAAGTTTTGATCAAAAAGGCAAATGGTCATATAAAAAGTCTGGGTCAGTTTTATACAAGTTCCTTATCAGAAAGTGTTGATTTTGATTTGAATAGCATTTCTTTGTTAGTTGATGAAATTACTCCAAACCAGTTCCCAATTCTCAGTCATCATATGAAGTTTCAACTTGTATAAGGAAACTGTACAGTATTCAAAATTCAGCTAGAAATAAGCAAAAGTTTAAGATCAAGAGCAAACTCAAGTTTCTGTAACTTGGCCAACTGCTTTTTCATATCTCCATTTCCACTTCATCAACTAGCTTATTTTCTTTTACAAAATCATTCTATTAGTGTTCCTGGTTAAATTTTGAGATTTTGGGTTTATTGAAATTCTTGGTCAACGAAAGTCAACATAAGCACTCTTTTGGCTTATTTTCAGATTCTGAGCTTATTACTTGATGATTTTCCATGAGACTTGATTTCCCGTTTTTCTTTTGAGCTTATTAACAAGAATTTCCATTAAAATCTAGTTGTGCAAGTCTAGATTAACTTGTAGCTTATTTTGTGCTTATTGGATTTAGCTTATCAGATTTCTAGTAACTTTCAGCCAATTTCCTTGGATAGGTCTAGCTTAAATTCAATTTTAAGTCGTTTGCAACTTGTTTTGTCGAATTTGGTTGAGAAATAAGCTCAAACGAGCTTATTGAAGTTCTAAACCCGTTTTTGTTAAAAAGTTTTTGAAAATTGCAATTAGGTCCTTTTAGTATTAAGCTGTTCTTAAATTTGGCCAATCTTTCCAACTTTTTAGGTTTTGTAAAAGTCCAGTCCCTATATTTTCAAGTTTGTTGAAAATTAGTTATTCAGTTTAAATTTTGTTGAAAGTTGGTTACATGTTTGAATAGTTTTCACTTTAAGTCCACATAGTTTACTGTTTTTGCACATTCAGTCCTTATACTTTTTAGCTTTACATTTTCAGCATTTAAATTTCAAAGAATTTACATTTCTAGTCCTTTAAGTTTGTAGAATTTACATTTGGCATTTTATTTGAATAAAAATTTGGTATGTGCTCGTTGTTTTACATATAAGTAGACGATATTTTTCATTTTTAGCAAGGCTTGTTTGAATTAGCAATAGAATATCCAAAAAACATTACCAACCAAGAATAATTAAAAACCCGATCTTGTTAGGACTTTCAATTTGTTAAGAACTGAGAAAAACGAACTTCAACTATACACATTTCAAAGGAGCACCGTGAAGTCTCATGATCTCCCTTCTATAAGTATCGGTGAGTTTACTGACCGAATCTTCCTTGCAGATCGGTAAGAAATGAGCTGATTTGGTAAGTCGATCAACGATAACCCAAATTGCATCGTGCTTCTTCTTTTTCGGCGGAAGACCAGTAACAAAATCCATGGTGATTTTGTCCCACTTCCACTCTGGAATATCTAACGGTTGAAGAAGACCACCAGACCGCTGATGCTCGATCTTAACCTGCTGGCAGGTAAGACATTTGGAGACGTAAGTAGCAACATCCTGTTTCATACCACTCGACCAAAAGTACTGCTTGATGTCATGGTACATCTTGGTCGAACCATGATGGATAGAGAATGGGGAGCTATGAGCCTCAGCTAACAATGCTTCCCGGAGTTCTTAGTCATCAGGAACACAAAGTCTCGTGCCCTGCCATAAGATACCATCTGCATCTACTCGAAATTCTGTCTGCTTCTCCAAATTATGAATTATCGCCCATATTTTTCCATCATCTTTCTGAGCTTCCTTGATCCTAGAGAGTAACTCGGGTTCCACTCTAAGATTAGCCCAGTAACCTTGTTGTCCACGTACCATGATCTCCATGTCTAGTCGCTTCAAGTCTCTAATGATTTCCTCTTTTATCTCAATGTCGTTGATCATTCCAGACTTTCTGCTAAGTGCATTTGCCACTACATTTGCCTTGTCGGGATGATACTGCATATTAATGTCATAATCCTTCAACAGCTCTAACCAACTCCTCTGTCTCATGTTCAATTCACGCTGAGTGAAGATATACTTCAAGCTCTTATGGTCTGTGAAAATGTCACATAATTCTCCATACAAGTAGTGCCTCCATATCTTCAATGCAAACACGACTGCTGCAAGTTCCAAGTCATACGTAGGGTAATTTTCCTCATAAGGATTAAGTTGTCGTGAAGCGTACGCGATAACTTTCCCATGTTGCATGAGAACACAGCCAAGTCCTTTCCCTGATGCATCATTGTAGATCTGAAATCCACCTGTACCAGATGGGAGAGTAAGAATCGGTGCAGATACTAACTTCTGCTTTAGGTCTTTAAATCTCTTCTCTCATTCTTCAGTCCAGACGAATTTCTCCCCTTTCCGCATCAGTTTGGTTAATGGTAGTGCTAAGCGGGAAAAGTCCTCTACGAACCTACGGTAATAACCAGCTAAACCTAAGAAACTGCGGACTTCAGTCGCTGATGTCAGCCTCGGCCACTTGGTAATAGCCTCAACCTTCGTTGGATCCATCGTGATTCCTTCTGCTGATACAATGTGACCTAAGAATGCCACCTTGTCTAACCAGAACTCACACTTGGAGAATTTAGCATACAGTTGCTTCTGGCGAAGAATCTGTAGTACTGTACGAAGATGGTCTTCGTGTTCCTCCTTGGACTTAGAGAAAATCAGGATGTCGTCAATGAAGACAATGACGAACTTGTCCATATATTCATAGAAGATTCTGTTCATCAAATCCATGAACACTGCTGGAGCATTGGCAAGGCCAAATGGCATGACTACAAATTCGTAGTGGCCATAGCATGTATGGAAAGCAGTCTTGTTGATGTCCTGCTCTTTAACCCGTAGCTGATGATAGCCCGACCTAAGATCAATCTTGGAGAAATTTTTGGCCCCTTGTAGTTCGTCAAACAGATCATCTATACGTGGTAGTGGATACCTATTACTGATGGTAATCTTGTTGAGCTCGCGATAGTGTATGCAAAGACGTATACTGCCGTCCTTCTTCTTAACAAATAAGACCGGTGCGCCCTATGGAGATGCGCTCAGTCGAATAAAGCCTCGTTCCAGAAGTTCTTGCAATTGATCCTTCAGCTTCTTCAACTAAATTTGAGCCATGCGATAAGGAGCCTTGGAAATCGGTTCAGCTCCTGGGATGAGCTCGATATTAAATTCTACTTCACGTGCAGGTGGTATGCCCGGAAGTTCTTCTGGAAATACATCTGGAAATTCTGACACTATCGGTTGATCCTGAATTGATGGGGATTCAGCATCCATGTCATGAACAGTAGCTAGATAACCCTCACAACCATGTGAAAGTAATGCACGTGCTTGCAGGGTTGATATGATTTGTAAAGACCTGCCAGGTACGAACCCGTTGTGAATGTACTCTGGCGCATTAACATCACTGAATATGACTCGATATGAATGGCAGTCTATGGTAGCATGATGCTTGGATAGCCAATCCATGCCCAAAATCATGTCAAAATCATTCATGTCCAACGGAAGTGCGTCAACAGGACGAACCTTGTCGTCAAACTCTAGGGGAAGGCTCTTGTACACATGGGTTATGCGTACATATTCTCTCAAAGGCGTGGAAATACTCAGTATATTCTCTAGTGGCATGGGGAGTATCCTAACATTCTTGGCATACGCAATAGAAATGACCGAGTGAGTAGCACCCGTATCAAACAGAACACATGCAGCTTGACCATACATATACAAGATTCCAGTGATGGTACCTGTAGACTGGTTGGTCTGATCGCGAGATGTCGTGTAAACGCGTCCACTAGTAGGAGGCGGTTTGGTATCAACATGTCCCGATGTACCCTCTATCTCGCCCTTGCGGCAATCCTTCATGCGATGGCCAGAAAGACCACACTTGTAGCATGTGTCGTTGTCGCGGCGACATGGCCCTGGGTGCCTACGGTGGCAAGTAGAGCAAAGAGGATGAGTATATCCTCTAGCAGGTGTCCTGACTGGCTGAGAGCCTGATAAAACAATATACATGAGACATGATAATAGGTACAAAGTGTTAGCCTCAAAATATTGAGTCAAACAAGAATGTTCGGTCATAGGTTTCTATTGTAATATTTATTAGAATGTTGTAATAGATAGTTAAATAGTCGTGGTTTACGGGATTGGATTTAAGCTACTTAAAGCCCAAAAGACAAGCCAGGTCCAAACAATATAGCCCATTATGGTTACATGTAAGCCTGACTATATAAGGCCCTTCCTAGCATGTTAGGAAGGGTGGATGATCATTTGTAACTCTAATTTTCTCCTAATCTAATATTCACCAAGTTAATCATCTCCTTCTCTCTACTTTCTCTCACTACTTTCTCTCTCTAAAATTCATATCTTTTCCATCTCATTTCTTAATCTATCATCATATTATTTTTGGACAACAATTGGTATCAATCGCCATGGGGTAGATTCGTGTTTAGTTTGTGGTTATCATTTTTTTGATTTCGTGTGATTTTCATCTTAAAAATCATCTCGTATCAAAAAGTTTTGTTTTTTCAAGCTCAAAATATATATACAAATTGCCTACAAAGTTGTGGTAGGAATTTTTGTATATCATTTTTCTTTATTTTCATGCAAAAGTTGGTAATTTTGGCTTGATTCTTGGGTAAATTTACTAGGTTCGGGATTTTGTTTTTGTTATTTTAGTTATCCGGGTTAAAGGTTATACTATCCAAAATTAAAGGGTTTTATTATTCCGGATTCGTTGTCAAAGATTGATTCCGGATAGAGAGCTGTTGGTGAGATTCCGGATAAGCAAGTTTGCTTCGTTATCCGGGATATAAGGGTTTGTGGATTCCAGATAAGATAGCGGATTCACGTATTGCGGATAAAAACTAAAATATTGTGATTCCGCATAAGAAGTTTTTCTGGATAAGAAGTTTGTAATCATTCCGGATAAGAAGTTTTTCCGGATAAGGAGGTGAGTTCACGTATTCCGGATATGCAATACTTTGTGATTCAGGATAAGACCCTTTTGTGATATTCCGGATAAGGAGCACCACTTCATTCCGGATAACACGTTTTTTCTTCCAAATTCCGGATAAGATGTTGGAACATAGTATTCCGGATAACATTGGTGTTTTCCGGATAAGCCAATGAATACGAAATCCGGATAAGAGGAAGCACAACAATATTCCGGATAAGCCTAGCAACCAGGTTCCGCATAAGCTGATTTTTCGAATTCCGGATAAGTGGACTAACAAGGATTCCGGATAACCATTATAATTGATTCCGGATTCAGTATTATTCCGGATTTGTATCTTTTAGAGATTCCGGATTTGTCATTCATTTAACATTCCAAATTTTATAGTGTTTGATTCTGGATAAAGGTTTTCACAATTTCTTAAAGTTTCAACCACAATCTTCTCACAACTTCATCTACTTAAGATCCTATTCACTTCACATCATTTTTGAGATGGATTCTACTCAAGAATATCGTGTCACAAACAACAACATCATGGTCGCAGGTAACAAAGAGAGACCACCAATGCTTGTCTTTAGTCGGTATGCTCAATGGCAATCACGTTTCATATGATACCTTGATACAAGACCTAATGGTGATGCCTTGAGGAAATGTATAACTCATGAACCATATGTTTTCAAGAAGATCTCAATTCCTCTAAGACCAGCCACAGATACTACTGATGCAGTACCCGCAAGTGAACGTGATGAAACAAGATCCGATCTCACACCTGAAAATTGTGCTTGGCATGATGCGGAGAAGGAAGCCATCTATATGGTTTTAAGTGGGATTGGAGATGATATTTATTCCACGATTGATGCATGCCCTATAGCACATGAAATGTGGACTGCTATTGAATGCTTGCAACAAGGAGAATCACTCAACAAACAAGATGTCAAAACAAACTTGTTTTGGAATTTTGGCAAGGTTACTTCAAGGGATGGAGAATCAATTGACTCTTACTACTCCAGGTTTTATAAGATGATGAATGACATTACAAGAAATAATCTGCAAGTCTCTACCATGCAAGTCAATGTCCAATTTCTTCAACAACTTCAACCCGAGTGGACACGATTCGTCACTTTAGTGAAACAACAAGAAAAGTTAGACGAGGTCTCATATCATCGACTCTTTGATATCTTGAAGCAATTCCAGAATGAAGCAAATGAGATTCGAGCTGAACGTGTTGCCAAGACGGCTAATCCACTTGCTTTAGTGACTACAACTCAACATGTTCAAGGTCATCACTCTCGTGCTCCTAAGTCATACTCCACTACATCATCCTCACCACGATCTTCCACATCATCTAAGTCTTCATCATCCACAAGATCTCCAGGTAAAGTGCCAAGAGCACCATCACCACCATCTGAGTCATCATCTGAAGAAGATAGTGATGAAGACCAAGCTCAAAAGAATCGAGAGATGAAACAACAAATTGCTTTCATAATGAAGACTTACAAGAAAATCTACAAACCCACCAACAACAATCTTTGCACATCATCTAACACAAAGAACCGATATGTTGAGAGTCCTCCAAGGTATGACACACGTCGACATGGTGAAAGTCCTTCTAGGTATGATCGACATAATCCAACACATGTTGAGGGTTCTGCAAGATATGATCGACAAACTGCCAAGTATGATACTCAGAGGATTGCTGCTGCTACTGGGAATAGGGAAACTGTTGGAAGTCAAGTGGTTCAGCAGAGTGGGATTCAATGTTTTAATTTCCAAGGTTATGGGCATATGGCAAAGGAATGTAGGAAGCCGAAAAGGGTTAGAGACTCCAACTATCACAAGGAAAAGATGCTGCTATGCAAGAAGATGGAAGCAGGGGTTAAATTGTCAGCTGAGGAAGGAGTAATGCTTGATGACACTGATGATGAAGATTCTGATCAAGAACTCGATGCACATTACTCGTACATGGCAAAGGTTGAAGAAGTTCTCAAAGTCACTGAAGATGACAATGCCATTAATGACACGTGTATGATGGAAACGGTTGATAGAAATACCACACCCGATTCATCAGACATGTACAATAATGAGTATGAGGATGATCAACATGCAAATGAGTATGATGAAGAGGAACGTATTGCGCTTGCTAATTTAATTGCCACTTTACAAAAAGATATCACTGAAAATAAAAAGAGTCAAAAGAAATTAAAGAAAGCAAACGCTACGCTCACTCAAAATTTTGAAGAATGCAAAGCTGCTCTTATCAAATCGAGTGAGATGACTGAAAACTATAGAGATGAGATCCTTCAGAAAACTAAAGAGCTTGAGGGGTACAAGGGTAGTGCGTTAAAAAGTCAAAAGGACGATTTTGAAAACAAATATAATACAACTCTTGAGTTATTAGCCAAAGAGAAACGTCAATATAATGTTTTCTTAATGGATGAACGTCAAAAAACGTACCTTGCCAATACCAATGTTAATTAACTTGAACAAAAGCTCTCTATGACCACTACCGATTCTGCTAAAATTCTTGAGGTTCAAAAACAAGAGGTAGATGCGTTAAAACAAGACTTAAAAAGTGGATATGATAAAGAAACCGAAAAAGTAACGAAACTAGAAGAACAAGTCGAATTTTTGAAGAAAGTTGTTTATAAAATGCATGATTCTATTCAAACCGTAAGAATGCTAGCACCTCCGTCGATGTTTAAGGGTCAAGCTAGCTTTGCAAATCCTGAGTACCTTACCATAGCTCAAGCTGTGAACCCGTGTCTTTATCTTGATGAGACTGAAAGGACCGATCTTGATTGCATGCCTGTTAGTGCCGATAGTGAAGAGACTGCCCTTTGGGATGATGATAGTCGATCACTTATCAATAAGGAGTTTGTGAAACCATATAATTATGCTTATATGAATAGTCTTTATGGTCTTTTCAACAAACAAACTCAGAAAACCCGTGAGGAAGTGTTTTTAGAATGCACACAAAAGAGAATTCAATGGAAGAAAGCATTTGCCCCTAAGAAATCTAATGTTTACAAATACATAAACTACCTCCCTCTAGATAAATCTAAAAGCAAGAGTGGGAAAACATTAGGTATTCTTAAACACCACATAGATAATGTTAAATCTATTGTTGAAAGAGATTGGACAAAACGTGAAAATGATGAGTGGACACGCCCGATTCCTCAAGATATTACCTTGCTTGTGAAAGAACTATTAATCCCAAATACGACATTAATTAAAGACACTGTTCTTCAGTTTGAGGAGTTCATTCGGACTGAAATGTATGATGATTTAAAATATGTTGAATCTCTTGATGATGATCTTCAAATGGAGAAGTCTGATTTTTCAGATGAATATGATTTACTCTTGCAAGAACGCGTTTCTAAAGATGTTATGTGTGCTTATTTTACATCTTGTGCTGATATTGATGAATATTCTGATGTTGCATGCAAATATCTTGATAAGATTAAATAATGTGAGCGTCTTGAAACTGAGCTTTCGAAACGTAAAGAAAATGTTGATAAAAAGGCTTTTGAGTTACTTCAACACAAAACTGATTTCCTTCAAAAACATTGTCATTCTCTTGAACTTGCTTTGCAAAAAGATGTTGGTAGTTTTCTACATGATAATAACTTACAAGAAAAACTTTCCAAAACTTTTCGAGAAATGAATGAACAGAATTTGGAAATTAAAGGGTTGAAAGCTCAGTTACAAGACAGGTATAGAGCGATAGCAGAGTTGCAGAAACTCGTTGCTAAAATGGGTGGGAAAGTTGTGGAACCTAGCATTAGGAAACATGTTGTTAGACAACCCAATGCGTCTAAAGAGAATAGATCCTTTATCTTGGGAAAACCATCTGCTTTATCAAATTCCTCGTTTGCAAAACCTGTGTTTGCCCCCAAAATGGATGGAATGGAAAGGTTACCACATAATCAACCCATAAGGACGAATGTCATAGCACCAAGCGTTAAGCACAATAATGTGATTAAACCAGGGATGTATAGAATGACCACTAAATCCACAAACAAAGTTACTCAATTGCCTCAGACTTCTAGAAACACTAACATTCGTGTGTCTTCTACTACAGGAATAGTCTCCACTACTAGTGTTAGTCGGCCTCAGCTTAAGAGCACTCAAGTGAATGATAAGGTCTGGAAACACAAGAATCAAGGGAAGATGAAGGAAGTAGAAGAACACCCTAGGAATTTGAATGTTTTTAAGAATAAAAACTCTGTAATCGCATGTAATGACGATTTGAATGATATGAAAGATTTGAATGTTATGCATGTGAAATTTGTTTGTGTCAAATGTGGAAAGTGTGCTAATGCTAATCATTCTCTGTGTGCTATGAATAAAGTCAAAGGCGTAGATACTATCACTAAGAAGCAAGTTGTGATGCCTATTAGAGCTAACAAACCCAAACGTACAATGAACCATTCTGCCGCTACCCCCACTAAGCAAAGTAATGCATCAGACTCCACCACTAAGAACCCTAGAAGCATAATTAAGGAATTCTATGAGTCTGCTAGTAACTCTTGGAAATGGTGGTTTGCTAATCAATGTCCTCCCGGATACAAATGGATGCCTAAAGCTAGGACAGAAAATGTGAAAACAAGTGTTAGTATGGCTTTAAATGTTACTAAGGACACTAATGATTCTATAATCACAACTACTGTGGTAACCAATTTAGCAAATGCTCCATCGTGTTCTAACTCTTCTGCAGGTTATACAAATAATTCTCTTCATACTGGACTCCGGATGCACGAAGCACATGACAGGGAATCTCAAGCTTCTAATTAACTTTGTGGAGAAGTTCCTGGGTACGGTCCGATTCGGAAATGGTCAGTTTGCACCGATCCTAGGATATTTTTTTTTTGGGTAAAGGGGACTATCCCCGGTAAAATATATATATTCCCAAAAACCGATAAGTACAATGGAATGTGACTAGAATGTCACATTAACCTCAAGCTCAACACTTGAACTACCACAATCATATGACATGCCATATGAAGTCAACCTATTACAAAACCAATCACGCCAATAGGGAAGAACCACCTAATGACACAAAGACATAACAAAACAATCATATTAACTAAAAATTGAATTCGGCATGCTCCAAATCTGAGCATAATGAACAGCCTCCGTAGTCTTCTTCCAACGACACGACAATAGTTTAAGGCGCACCGATGCAAGAATATAATCACCAACCTGAATGAAGGTTCTCTTCTTCAACTTAAAAAGCCTCCAATTCCTCTCTTGCCAAATACCATATGCTGAGGCAGCAAGAATTAACTTTGCGATAATACTACCAATCATTCTCCTTTTGGCAATAGGCTTAACCACATCAATAATGGACTGAAATATAGGCGTAGCCCCATAGATACTAGCATATTTGCGAACATAATTCCATACCTGTTGAGAAAACGGACACTCGAAAAACAAATGCTCATGAGAATCAGGTTGAGTATCACATAATGGACAAACAACTGCCAAAGAAGCCGTAACATCCCATATAGCAACACGATCCTGCGTTTTTAACCTTTGGTGCATAACCAACCATAAATTAAACGCATGCTTCGGAATACAGCTCGGAAACCATACTATGGACGTCCAATCCACCTTAGGGCTGCGGACACGAATAGACGACCAAACCGTAGAGACTGAAAAAGGGCGAGCAACCCCATTCCTTTGCTGCCAAAATAAAGAATCCCGAACACCCTCCATAATAGTCGGCACAGTAATTATATTCAGAAAAGGATATTTATCCAGCAAAACCCGCGGCCAAGCCCAAGAACCATTATGTACAATAGTACTTACAGTAGAAGTAGGAGAAAGGCCAGCTCTATAAAGATCCCGGTGAGTAATGAACTCTGACAAAGGACTAGCCGAGCACCACATATCAGACCAAGCAGAAATCGAATTCCCATCACCCACCTTGTGCCATATAAATTCTCGAATAATCTGCCGAAGTTGGAGGATTTTCCTCCATCCACATGACATATTGCCACGAGACGGAATCTCCCAAAAAGAGCGACCCTTGAGTTTATAAGCATGAACCCATCGGACCCACAAAGACTCCCTCAGCATCAACAATTTCCAAACATGAGAAACCATAAGAGCCTTGTTAAAAACGTCTAACCTACGGAGGCCTAGACCACCTTCGTCCTTCGGTAAGCATACCAAATCCCATGCGACTTTAGCTCTGCCCTTCCCTAATTTACCATGGCTCCAAAGAAACCCTCTCATAAGCTGCTCTATATCAAACAGAATACGAGAAGGAATGATAAAAACCGACGCCCAGAATATATGCATAGAACCAATAACCGATTTAACAAGCTGAAGTCTTCCTGCAGCGGATAAAGATTTATTTTTCCAGTCTTGAATCCGAACTTGAACTTTATCAACAAGCTCCTTACAGTCACGAATCAAAAGACGAGACGACACCAGTGGGACACCAAGATACTTGACTGGAAGAGGACCTTCCTCAAAAGGCAAAATCTGGAGAATCGCCTGCTTAATGTGGTTAAGCACATTACAAAAATACGCGGTACTTTTTGGGAGACTAGGAATTAGACCCGACACCTCCTGAAACTCACCAAGCGCTTGCTGGACAACCATAGCTGATTCAGTATTACCATAAGTGAATAAGAACAGATCATCAGCAAAACATAAATTAGTCAACTCCAACTTAGCGCAATATCTATGGTATTTAAAATTCACAGCCTCACGAACCCGCCTTCTAAGCATCAAAGACAATATCTCCATTACCAAGGTAAACAAATAAGGAGAAAGAGGATCTCCCTGCCGAAGCCCTCTCTTTCCTTTAAAGAACCCATGCAAAGACCCATTTATGCTGATAGAAAAAGACGTAGTGGTTACACACTCCATAATCCATGCAATCATGCGATTGTGAAAACCAAACCCCACGAGAACCTCTCTAAGAAAACACCAATCCACTGTATCGTATGCCTTTTGTATATCAACTTTAAACGCACATCTCGGCTCACCCCGATCCAAATGGTAGTTATGCATCAACTCTTGGGTAAGAAGGATGTTATCCGCAATATTTCTTCCCGGAACAAACGCCGACTGATTAAGACTAACAATAGTCTTAAGGCTATCCTTAATACGGTTAGCAAGGATCTTAGTAATGCATTTAAATAAGACATTACAACAAGAAATAGGTCGGTAGTCGTTAACACGAGACGGAGACCTCACTTTAGGAAGAAGAGCAATTATTGTATGGTTCCATTCTTTAAGAAGCTTACCATTTGAAAAAAATTCTTGCACCGCCTCCACAATATCATTTGCAATAATATCCCACGAAGCTTTAAAAAACGCCGCCGTGTACCCATCCGGACCTGGTGATTTCTCATCACCCATAGAGAATAATGCCTCTTTAACCTCTTGCCTTGTCACTGGCCGTATCATGTCAAGGGCTACGTCATCAGCAATTCGACTTTGAAACAGATTCATCAAATTAAGATTAGTAGTAGCACCAGATTGACCAAGAAAACCTTCATAATGTGATACAAACACCTCAGCAACCTGCTCGTTTTCAAACAACTGACCTTGCGAATCAGTAACAGCATCAATGCGACTCCTACTGATTCGACTCTTCACAGCTTTATGGAAGTATGCTGAATTCGCATCACCCTCTTTCAGCCAAGCAATCTTGGCTCTTTGTTTCAGAAATCTTTCTTCAAGGAGAATCGCTTCATTAAACGCCCCTATAACTGAAGCTTCCACTTCACGCAGCCCAACATTATTAGGATCAGCATCTAAGGCAATTTGAGCATTATCCAGCTCGCCACGAAGCCGAATAACGTTTTCATGCAGATTACCTTTTTCGATCAACAACTTACGCAAAGGCTTCTTTAACATCTTAAGACGCTTAGAGACCTTAAACATAGCAAAGCCACTAACCGGAACAGCCCACATTTCTTGAACAGTTTCTGTAAATTTATCATTCTGAGTCACAATGTTAAAGAACTTAAAAGGCCGCGGATTAGGTCTAGTACTCGTAGGAATACACATAATCGCTGGAGAATGATCCGAGATACGGTAAGGTTTGAACACAGCATGGGCACCCACAAACGCACTATTAAACTCCAAATTAGTCATTATACGATCGATTTTCTTTAGAAGACCATTAAATCCTTTCGGTTTTTGCGTCCACGTAAATCGAAGGCCTGATTGTTGAGCGTCCATAACTTCAATATTCTCCACACAATCACGAAATTCACGCATAGCAATGTCAACATTAGAGGAGCCAGCCGTGGACTCCCCTAAGTGAAGCGTAGCATTAAAATCTCCTAGGAGCATCCAAGGCCTATTCCGCACATAAAGTTTATGAACATAAGCTCTTCCAAAGATCACGACGTTGGGTATATTTATTCATAGCATAAACAAACGTGCAAAACACCTCTTTTCTTTCCAATTTTAACCATAAACGAGCATGGATAGATTGCTCATCCTGATTAATTATAGCAACATCCACCACATTGTGATTCCAACCTAACAGAATACGAGCACCCTTTGAACAGAAGCTACCATTAGTCGTCCAGTCCCAATGTCGAAAGACGAGAGAACACATACGCTGCAGGTTCATATCACATACATGGGACTCCAAGATAGCACATACCGATAAATTATTTTCTGAAATTACATGCCGTACCTCACTTTGTTTCGGGGAGAAGTTCAGGCCCCGTATATTCCATGAGCCGACATTAATCATGAGGAAACCACAACAGCAGGAGTGCTTGCCCCTGTATTATTAGGATCCTCCATAATGAGTTCCTCATCAACTTCACTATCGCTAGCATTAATAAGATCATTCTTATGAGCATTATCATCCCAATCTGTATCATCAGAAGGATCCACATTCAACGCGCTAAACGAATTCGTGACAGTAACCTTAGCCGGTGTCGGATCTTTTACCGTAGCACCAGCAACGGCCTTAGAATTCTTCTTTCTGTACTGGATATTAAGAGGCTGCTTTCCTAATTTAATACCCTCAATCTGCCTAGCCGGGGCTTGTTGTTTCGTATGCTTCTTTTTCTTTTTAACCTCCACAAACCCTTCATTGTTCTTATCAGCTTTAACAGTCTCAACCCTAGGTTCCACACTCTTAGGATTGTTAGGGCACACATCAGTTCTATGATCAAAGATGTTGCATTTGTTACACCGAGGAGGATTATATTCATACTCCACCTCAATAGTTGCTAACGAATGCCCCTCTCCATTATCGAGTGGAATAGCGATGAGAATAGACTCCAATAATTCATTCTCCGATGAAATTTCCACAAGTGCCCGAGCATAAGTATTCCTTCCCCACGAACTCAAGCACATATTACTTGTATAGGTATCCAGCATGATAGGGCGTCCAATTTGAGTAGTAATCAAGCTCAATCCTATCTCCGAGTAAGCGACAATAGGAACATGGTGCATCTTCACCCATACCGGTGCACGTGTTATTACGTCCTTCTTCAATATAGTATTAGGAGTCCAAATATTTAAAAACAAAGGTACAAGCCGAATAAGCCAAGGACCATTCTCTAACACACCATCCATGCCCTCTTTTGATTCAAATTGGAACATGAAAAAATCTGCATGAAGCTGCACACGTTTCAAGCCATATTTAGCCCATGCATTTTTCACATAGTTCTCTACCAATGGAAAGGCAAGCCTTTTCCCAATGAAGTAACCATAAAGCGTATTAGTGAAACGAGAACGTATCTCATCCACCGCAGCCATAGGAAGGGCAACCCTAGCACCATTAACAACTTCACTGCTCCTCATCTCCTTAATATGAACTGCCTTACCCCGCGGTTTCTCATTAACAACAGACGCAAATGATGGCAATGTATCATCCACTCCCCCAAAAACCCTAATAGGCTTACGTAACCCAGATGGCTCACCCACGTGTGATGATCCTGGTTTTCTGAGAATTGATTTAATCACCTTGCTTACTATACCCTCCTTCAAAGACTGCTCAGGAACAACGTTCGTCCCAGCCGCCTCTAGTACCTTCTCAACCGTACCCATCTCCTCCATCTCTCCTAAAATACCACAACCACCAGATCCACAACCCACAAGTAACGCCCAGAATTAGGGCACCAAACCCCCGCCAACAAACCCTAACGGGTTAGAAGTTGAACAGACGCAAACCCTAATTCACACCCAATGAATAATAATAAAATAAAACAAAAACCCTAAAATGGAAGACACCTCAAATCCGAAAACGTCACTAACCAACCCTTTACACACGTCGAATCAAATAAAGGATGATTAATAAACCCTAAAACCACCACACCCCACGAGATAGCTGATCACAAAGAACATAGGGGGACCGAGATCACAGCCTAAGTCTTATCACAAGCTATTTGATGAGATAATAGTAATTCAGGGAAGAAATCAACCGTTATTCAATGAATGGTGATATAACAGAGCCAATCAGATCCGCCAGAAAAAGGAAAAGAGAAAATCGCCCATAGGAGAGAATTAGGGTTTTTTTTTTAAATTGCCTTGACATTTTTAGTCTTCATGATTATGTGTTTTTCCCGATCCTAGGATATGGAGATTTGGTTCAGGGAAATATCATGATCAAAAGAGTATACTACGTTGAAGGGCTCAATCACAATCTTTTCTCGGTTGGTCAATTATGTGATGCGGATTTGGAGGTTGCTTTCAGAAAGAAGACATGTTTTGTTCGTGATTATGATGGGAATGACTTACTTACCGGTACATGGGGTACTGATCTTTACATAATTTCACTTCAAGACACAACTTCATCAACTCCAATTTGCTTCATGGCTAAAGCTTCAACGACTCAGGCATGGTTATGGCATCAACGTCTTTCTCATCTCAACTTTGATACCATTAACTTGCTTTCCAAGAAAGATATTGTGAGAGGCCTTCCAAGTTTGAAATTCATCAAAGATCATCTTTGTTCTTCTTGTGATCTTTGTAAAGCTAAACGAAGTAGTTTCAGGACAAAAACTACACCAAGCTCTAAAGGACGGTTAGATCTTCTCCATATGGATCTGTGTGGTCCCATGCGTGTTCATAGTATCAATGGAAAGAAATATATTCTGGTAATTGTCGATGATTACTCAAGGTACACATGGACTCACTTCTTGAGGTCCAAGGATGAAACACCCGAAGTTCTCATCAGCTTTCTTAAACTGATACAACGTGGTCTTCAAGCTCAAGTTAAAGTGGTTCGTACTGACAGAGGTACAAAATTTTTGAATTCAAATCTGAGAAACTATTTTGAAGCCGAAGGAATTGAACATGAAACATCTATTGCTCGAACACCCGAACAAAACGGCTTTGTTGAAAGATGAAACCGTACTTTAGTTGAGGCTGCTCGAACATTACTATCCGCTTCAAAACATCCACTATTTTGGGCCGAAGCCGTGTCAACCGCATGCTATACACAAAACCGATCCTTAATTATCCCAAGACACGAAAAGACACCAGATCACATAATTCATGATCGAAAACCTTCACTCAAAAACCTTCATGTATTTGGATGTACTTGTTACATTATTCGAGATGGTAAAAATTTGGATAAGATGAAAGAGAAAGGTGATGCATGTATTCTTGTGGGATATACAACTCAGTCTAAGGGATATAGAGTGTACAACAAGAGAACAAAATTGATTGTCGAAACCATTCACATTCGATTTTATGAATTACAAGAGATGGCACTTGAACAAAACAGTTTAAGTCCCGATCCACAACGACAAACGACTTCCGTTCACAATCGCACGGAACTCGGAACTCAAGACCATAAAAATGAACCGTCAAGTTCAAAGCTGGTTCCACAAAATGTTCCTAGAGCTGATATGACAGTCGACACGACAATTGAAGAGTTGGAAATGTTATATGGACCAATGTATGATGAATATTTCACGGGGGAGAAACAAGTTGTATCGAAGCCTTCCGCTGTCACTCATGATAAGAATGATGATACCGATCATCGTCAACAAAAGGATACAACTTCATCTACTTCAACACTGGTTGCTTCAGAGTTACTTCCTCAGAGTATCACTTCAACAATCCATCCTACCACATCCACAACTACTGTCATTGCTCCAGAGAACACAAATCAAGCAGACAATGCATTATCTGACGAAGACGAATTTATCAACCCATTCGCTACACCGGTACACGAAACTGGAGAGTCCTCTACTCGTCATGTTGATCCGTCAAATATGCATACGTTCTACCAACGACATCCTTCAACACATCATTGGACCCGAGATCATCCTTTGGTTCATGTAATTGGAAATCCTTCTCAGCCCGTTCGCACAAGAAGACAGCTTAACACTGTTGGCGATGTTTGTATGTTCGCACTCGCCGTGAGTTCCGCTGAACCGAAAAACATCAAAGAAGCCATGGCTGATCACGCTTGGATCAAATCGATGATGGATGAACTTCAACAATTTGAAAGACTTAAAGTCTGGGAACTTGTTGACAGACCATACGATGTTATACCATTAAATCTTCGATGGATGAAGAGAACACGATTATCAAGAATAAATCTAGGCTAGTGGCTAAAGGGTATGGACAGAAAGAGGGTATTGATTTTGAAGAATCATTTGCACCAGTAGCTCGAATGGAAGCGGTCAGGATTTTTCTTGCTTATGCTGCACATAAGGGATTCATTGTCTATCAAATGGACGTAAAGACGACGTTTCTTAACGGTCCTTTGAAGGAAGAAGTCTATGTTACGCAGCCAGAAGGATTCGTCAATCCTCATTATCCTGACAAGGTTTATCGTCTCCACAAAGCACTATATGGACTCAAGCAAGCTCAAAGGGCGTGGTACGACGAGCTCTCGAAATTTCTGGTCTCCAAAGGTTTCTCAAAAGGTTCCATTGATCTAACTTTGTTCACTTATAAATATGGGGATGACATTTTGCTTGTGCAGATTTATGTTGATGACATTATTTTCGGGTCTACAAACCCAAAACTTTCAAAATGGTTTGAAAAAGTAATGCATAGCAGATTTGAAATGTCCATGATGGGCGAACTAAAATTCTTTCTAGGCATTCAAGTTCACCAATCCCCAAGTGGTATCTTTATTAACCAAGCTAAGTATTGTCAAGAGATAATCAAAAAGCATGGTATGACCTCATGTGACCCCGTTGGGACACCATTATCAACCACATCCCTAGATGCTGACTTGGAGGGATTACCAATAGATCAAACGAGATATCGTTCTATGATCGGGTCCCTCATGTACTTGACAGCAAGCAGACATGATATTCATCATGCTACATGCTATTGTGCACGATATCAAGCACGACCCACTGAAAAGCACCTCAAGGAGGTTAAACGGATCTTTCGGTACCTTAAGAATACCATTCACATGGGACCCTGGTATCCGAGGGAAACCGGTTTCTTTTTAACGGCCTATTCAGATTCTGATCATGCAGGGTGTCTTGATACACGTAAAAGTACTTTTGGTGGTGCACAATTTCTAGGTCAAGATAAGCTTGTGGGATGGTCTTCCAAGAAGCAGGATTGCACGTCACTTTCATCAGCCGAAGCGGAGTATGTGTCTCTATCTGCGTGTTGTGCTCAAGTTCTTTGGATGAGAACACAACTCAAGGATTATGGCTTCCACTTTGATAAAGTACCTATGTACTGTAACTCAAAGTCGGCCATAGCCATCTCCTACAATACGGTACAGCATTCCCGCACGAAGCACATCGATGTCAGATACCACTTCATTAAGGAACAAGTTGAAAAGGGTATTGTTGAATTATACTTTGTTGGAACTGATTACCAATTAGCTGACTTGTTTACAAAAGCTCTTTCGAAAGAGAGGTTTGTGTATCTAGTTAGGCAAATTGGTATGAGATGTTTGACTCCAGCATAACTGGAGGTTCTGGCAAAGAAGCCTGCATGATTCATCTATCAAACATCTACTTGTAAATATTAATGAAAAAGCAAAATACAAAATTAAAAAATCTTTTATAATCCAAAAATATTCTTCTCGACATGTCTTTCAGTATCGATAATATGGATGTACCTAGGAATGTCGCTCAATAACGACACGGGTGTGTACATAAAGCTCGAATGAAAGTTGTAAATATTTTTCAAAACATGTCATTTCTATCTTTTCTAAAGGAAATTGTCTATTTTGGACAATATTTCCAACAACGGGTAGAGCAATCTATCTTGGGTTGAGCTTGTAACAAATCATTCAACGTTTTGAGCTCAACACAATGGCTTGTAATCACTTTCAGATTGCAACCCGGAACTATATTCACGGGGGAGTGTACGATTTCGTACTCTTACCCTTAGCAAAAGAAGTTAAATCCTCTTACACTCGAGTGGATTCGTCAAGACATTCAAAGTCTATGAACTCAAGTTTATGCTTTAGAAAAACCTTTTCGCCAAAAAGAAATGATTTTTCAAAAAGTGTTGAACACAATTTTTTCAAGAATTTTTTAATGATATTCAAAATCTTTCAAAACTTGTGTGTTCAAAAACTCCTATCCTCAAAAGTTTAATGTGGATCATATCCTCGTAATGACAATTCCATTGGATCAATTTTTGAGGGGGAGCTTTCAAAACTTCATGCTAAGTTTGACACATTTTTCTCCCGAATATTTTCAAGACTATTTTTCAAAATATATTTTAATCAAATTTGGTATCTCTAATATCAAAAGATTTTATATATTAGAGATAGGGGAGAAAATGTGATTAAAATGTGATCTAAAGACTCAAGCACTCATGGTTACGATCAAATACCCACAACATCTTTAATTCACGACGTTATTGGTGTCAAAAGGGTGGTTAGGTTTAAGTCCTATGATCCAACCAAAACCGGAGGGATCTTCCCAGAGACAATCCAATAGATTATTAGAAGTCCTTAGGAAAGATGGAGTAGAATGTGAATGTAGCAGAATGTCGACTAAGTACTGATTCTAGCACTGGAACAATCACAACAAGGTGGTAGTAATGATGTCTTGGTATGCATTAAAGGGGTTGAAGAATGAAAAAGAAATGTAAGGATAAAGGGTGTAAACAAAGAATCCCTCCATAAAACTTAGGCAAAAACCGGGTCAACACATCATGAAGACAAACTCATCATGGACCCAGTGATGAAGCGCACAACCCTTTCCTAGCTACTCAGACTTCTCTCAAAAGAAGTTTGTTTTATTGTCACAGAGAACAACATGACTTCTATTGACTGTCTCACTCCGAGATAGTTGATATTGAATAGGTGGCATCTGCTCCAACCTCCGACCACTAAAAGTGCACAAATAGAGTCTAGAGCCAAGAGATCAATCAAATCTCGTTAGGACACACGGATGAAGATCAAGAGAGTCCTACGCTATATCCTTGTGGTATTGCTAGAACACTCAGAGTGATACTACTTAGTATTCACAATGATGAGTGGAAATCCTTCCAGTGTTAACATCAAACAGCACTGCGGTAGGTCATGTGTAAGATTCTTTATGAATTGAACATATGTAAAGCTGAAAAGCAACAGTGGTTTGATTCTGAATTGATTCAAACTCGTTTCAGGTTTCTACGCAATATCTTTATGGTCTTGCCAGAACATTCAGAGTGATATTCATTAATATTCACAGTAACGAATGGAAATCCTTCTAACGTTAACATCAAACAGCGCTACGGTAGGTGACTTGTGAGATTCTTATGAATCAAACTTGTGTCAACTAGAAAGCAACAATGGTAAGATTCTTAATGAATCATACTTGTTCCAAGAATTTGAATTGACGACTTTAATCAAGCGGATATTTATCCAATTGATTCACTCTTTATGTTCGCAGTCTTGCTTTGAGACGGTCGAGTAAAGAGAACGGCTAGTACAGCCATGAAACCCTGTCAAGGAGATTCTTAATTGAATCTACCTAATCACAGGTACGGTATTTAATATCGTATAATGGTCTTCACCGACCGGAGGTAAAACACTACCGATTTAGGACGAATGTCAAAGCCATTCAGTTCGTGTCTATGTTTTGTCTCGAGAAGGTGGCATCACGGTGTACTCAGCAAAGTCAAAGATTCAAAACCACATATTCATGCCCAAAGACTTACTCAACAATTAATAGTGTGAGCATGTGGATAAAGTCACAAGATCGCATGATGGCAAAGACAAGTCAAGAATGATTTGAAGATCTCAAGATAAAAGACTAAGTCGAAAGACAATGACAAAGGCTCAAAGATCACAACATGAAGGAACAAAACTACTATTACACGTTCAAGACTCATTTATGACGAAATTCACAAATCTCCATTGGACTCCAAATATCGAAGAGGAATGACCTCACATTGGGGGAGATTGTTAGCCTCAAAATATTGAGTCAAACAAGAATGTTTGGTCATAGGTTTCTATTGTAATATTTATTAGAACGTTGTAATAGATAGTTAAATAGTCGTGGTTCACGGACTTGGATTTAAGCTACTTAAAGCCCAAAAGACAAGCCCGGTCCAAACAATATAGCCCATTATGGTTACATGTAAGCCCGGCTATATAAGGCCCTTCCTAGCATGTTAGGAAGGGTGGATGATCATTTGTAACTCTAATTTTCTCCTAATCTAATATTCACAAAGTTAATCATCTCCTTCTCTCTACTTTCTCTCACTACTTTTTCTCTCTAAAATTCATATCTTTTCCATCTCATTTCTTAATCTATCATCATATTATTTTGGGACAACACAAAGGACAATGCGGATAATCGTAAGATTGAATACCAGTGATAGCTAGACGGTTAGGCTGTGAACCTCTCTGGTTCTGGTCCCTCCCGTTACCATGATTTCTAGTAGAAGATTTGCTAATGTGTTAGAATTAAGAATCATAACATGTAATCATAAGAAAATGCGTAAGTATAAGGACCGGCTGCTGCTGGAGTATCCAGCGTTGTTACGGTAATTATCATTACCGCCACGCTTATCCGTAGCAGAACGGTCGTGAGTCTGACCGTTTCCCTTGGGCTGATTAGGCTGTTGCTGAGTAGCCGGATGAGACCGGTCCCCAGTTTTCTGCCTGGAAGATACAATTTAAAGAGATGAAAAATTGACATATACTGAAAGAATACGGATTGGCCACCGTTTGAAAATGAATGTTTACCTCTTATCGGGTCTCTCTGCTTCCCCGAACTCATCTCTTTTCTGCATCATTTCGAGCTTACGTGCTGCATCGGCTACTTGTGCTACCGTGTTGAACGTAGCACACACCAAGTTGTTTGCGACCGATGTACGAAGAGCCCACCTAAAGTGGTGTGCTTGCTCTTCAGGAGTACCTGCTGCTGCACTAAGGAAACCAGCCAAGCAAAGAAAGCGCTGCATGAACTCGTTGCTATTCTCCCCAGCTCTCTGTCGGATCCCATGGTACTCCCTCTTCAGCTTGTCCTGCTCAGCCTTGGGAAAGAACTGTTCCAGTACCCTATCCCTGAACTAAGCCCAAGTCAAACCAGCCACCCAATCATCACCTCCCTCAGACTGCTTCATTGCTATCCACCATGCTAACACATCACCTTCGAACTGGTAGCATGCCAGCCTCGACTTGAAGACGGGGTCACAGCCCATAGCATCGAAGATCTTCTCAATGTGAGCCAACCAACTTTCAGCTTCACTGGGGCTATTTGTTCTCTCGAAAGCTCGAGGGCGGAGATTATTGAATCTCTCTAGCCATGTGGCCAATGTTGCTAGAGGAGGAGGAAGAGGTACTGGGTGATGCTGCTGATTGTTGGCAGCCTGAACCTCAGCCCTGATTTCGTTCCTCATTTGAGGAAGCATAGCTTGCATTGCAGCTTGGATTACTGCATTGAGTTGTTCCTGCTCGCGTGTGAGAATCATCTGACAGTATAACATAAAATACATGATTAATCTGATTAAAACATAAACTATATACATGAAAAAAAAATTATACATATAAATCATGAGAAAAAATTTATGCAGGAAAACTAGTACATGAATACATGATGCAGTTTTATGAAAACCTTTTTGTATGCATGAGAGTGAACGCCTATGGTCAGTTCACTCAAAACAAAAGACATGGCGAGGGGATGCCTATGGTTCGGTCCCAAATTTAAAAGCTTCGATAAAACACATGCGACTAAATAGGGCCAGTCCTTTACCAACCATTACTTAATCATAAACCTGCGACAATGACATATATATGTATGCATGAAAATGATGAATTCATGAAACCCGACTGTCAGTTCTAGGAAGACCATAATGACTACCCACTAATCACAGGTCGTGTTTTGAGAGCCTACAGGTCGAAGCGTTGGCTCTAATACCATAATTGTAACACCCCATTTTGATAAATAGAATGTCACGCGTGATTATGGCGTGTCATCAAAGCATACAAGGATAAATGTCTAAACATTACATGACCATAAAGGAAATACCGGAATCAAACATCGGTACCCCAAAAGTAGAACTCATCACACACAAACATAAGTACTGTAAATGAAAGGACTAAACATTGTCCATGGAAATGAGTCTTGAAGTATAAAGAAATGCATAAAGTAAAGAAGGCTAGGAAGCTTCCAATCCATATGTACGTACGCTTAAAGTCTACGAGCGTCCCTGAGTACCTGCCGTTTTGGGAACATGAAAAGAAAAACGGCTGAGCATAACGCTCAGTGCAAGGATATACAAGTAAAGCATGAATAATATAAGCATATAAGCATGAAGCAGCGGAAAAAACTAAGTCCTGAATAACCTGGTTATATCTTAGTAAAACTGGTTTTATAGTTTGAAAAGCCTTATGTTTATCTTGTAAAAGTTGTTTAACATATTTACCATTAGCCAATATAGGTCATGAATTTTCCACGTGCATGAATACTTGGAGGGGTGACCTCTTCATGCAAATTAGAGGGGCTGCCTCTAATTTAATATACTGGTTTGGGTAGGAGGGATCAGCTCCTTGTGAAGGATGCAAGGGACACACCACATTCACACTGAATAATCTGCTGAAAACATGTAAACTAGGATGCACCCATACGTCCCACCTGATAATAATAATATGACCAAAAGCTGAAGGGACGCCACGAGCTATCACTCCATCGTGGTGAAGTCATAACACTGGCGCCTCCAGTGTTATGGTTATGGTACCTCCATAACTAGGTGAAACTGGTCATGCATGTATATAGCTTTAGGTATTCTAATTAAACATAAGAAATTCAAAAACTTATAAAACATATACTGGGGAAAACAGTTGGCTGCATACGGGAAATCCTAATAAGGAAGAATGTCCATACTGAAAGGACGGAGAATCCGTACCTTGTGTCCAGTGAACGAAGAAGACGAACGGAAGAGAGTCCTACTTCGGTATCACTAATTCTACATAAATACATACGTGTATAAGTATTTGATTACTGAGTACGTAACTGGTTTTATATCATGTCTTAGCTTGTTTTATATGTTCATGTCATGTTTTACTGATTTAAGCCTTATACTATGTTTATCATGTATTCTGTCTATTCTGTTTAAGTATTTCTTGTATTTCATGTATTATTATACTTGTTGTGTAATAATAAGTAACTTCCTAAAAATAGCAGGTTTCCTAAAATAGAAAGTTTCCAAAAATAGATTTACTGCTTAAAATAGATAAGTTTCTAAAAATAGAAAGTTTCCATAAATAGATTAGTTGCCTTAATTAAATAAGTTTCTAAAAATAGAAAGTTTCCATAAATAAAAATAAGCTGGATTATTAAGCTAATTATATAAGCTTAAGTGTTTACTGATTAATATTCTAAGTCATGTAATTAAATAGTATAGTTTATTAATTATTTAATGTAAATTACATAAACTATAGGTTAAAGTATTTAATTAAATATAACATGGTTTTAATTAAATAAAGGTAAAAATACTTAGGTTAAAACATGTATTATTATCTATTAATAATATAACCTAAGTCATGTAAATTAATTAATTATAAGTCATGATTTTAATAATTAATTAATTATATAGTCTAATTAAATGGAAATTACTTAGGTTAAAATTTCATGTATTAATAATAATATTAATAACCTAAGTCATGTATAAATTAAATTAATCATGTGCATGTTTTAATTAATTTAATTTAAGTCTTGAAAAAAATAAACTTGTAAATATAATTAATCTTGTAAAAAGTAACACATAAACCGAACCGTGTTTTAATCTAAACATGTGTGAACCGGACCGGTTTAAACCCGTGAACCGGCAACCAAACGCACCCTTGGTCAAAACCTAGCTGCCGGCTAGCAAAAGTTCCCACCAGCTAGCCGACGGTTTCCCTTGCTGCCGCGGCTAGGGTTCCCCCTACTTTCCTTATTTAGCCACCGGCATAAGCCGGCGGTGGTTTTTTTGTTTTAGCCGAGACCCACCCGAGCACAACCATACCCCAACCGAGGTCAGGGTCTCCTTTCTTTCTGCTGCCGAGACACGAGACCACCACACCGAGACCTTGAGGTCTCGGTGGTGCGAATCAAAAACAAACCGAGACCCCCTTGGGGCTCGGTTCTTGCGTCGGCCACAAACAAACACCCCTTAAACCCTTAATTAATTTTACGCCATGATTAATTAACATGTGTTTACTTGTTTTTAATTTTTTATTAAAACATTCATGATTTCGTGTGATTTATAAATCAAAATCATAAAAAGAAAAGAGGTTTAGGGTTTATACCGATCACGTGAATCAAAGGAGGATGAACACACTAACACACTTGTAATAGATCGAACACCAAAAATCAACCAATCACAACTTTGGTGTGAGTTCTACCCGACGGCCGAGGAGAGTAGAAGGAGAAAAGATTTTAGGGTTTTCTTGTTTTCAATATTTTGTTATAATAAAAATAATCTTTTCCCTTAATCCTTGTTTAGTAAAAATAAATGGGCTAGGCCCTTTTCTTGTCTTGTAGCCGTGGGTAGGGGGCCCACATGGGGGTAACCCATATGTTTTCCATGTCTAATATTTAGTGTGTTCTCGTGTTCGTGTTTTTACATGATTTAATTAATTATCGTTCGTGTCTTATTATATTTATTCATGATCGTAATAAATATACATGCATACGTAATACTAAGCTCGTGATTATTTACGTTCATGATTTCATGTTCGTGTGTTCGTGACTATAATTATTATTGAAATAATTATTGTGTCTTAATACGTAATAAATACTTATCGTGTTATAACACGTACGTAATACTTGAAATTCTTGTTCGTGAAACGTAAACATGCTATAAAATGACGGTTCTAATCATGTACGTATGATCGTAAGGGTACTATTCATGGTAAAAGCATGCGGGTTTTACAAAGATAGTGTCGAATTATCAAGAATTGGATCGAGCATAGTGGGATTCCCACTATTTGCTTCATCGAAAAAACCTAAATTTCTTGTGAAAATTCCTCTCAAACGACATCGATCAAATCAATATGGTTTAAAGTCGCGATAGAATAAACATGAGAAAGTTTGGAGTTTTGGAGTGTGTTTATAAAAAGTTCCTCGTCGTTGAAGCGTAAAGTGATTTTTCTAGCATGCACATCAATAACCGCTTTCAACGTATCTAGAAATGAACAACCTAAAATAAGAGAAACTTGAGGATTCGTGGGAATATCGGCAACGATAAAGTCTACCAGATAATAGAACTTTCCCACTTTCACAAAAACGTCTTCGGCCGTTCCACATGCGGGAATTGTAGAATGATCGGCCATCTCGATAGACATCTTTGTAGGAGTAAGATTAGGAAGATTTAGCGACTTAAATATTTCAAGAGGCATCAAATTGATACTAGCACCGAGATCGGCCAAGGCGTAGCACCTTCTTCCATATCTTGGATACCACACATAATTAAAAATTTACCGGGATCACCGACTTTTTTAGGTATGCGGTTAAGAAAAACCGATGAACAATGACTAAACTTTTGCAATTTCTCTTTATCGTTCAACATGTTCTTAAAGTTGGCGGTAAATCGAGGCATCATGATTAAAGCGTCAGCAAAACTTATGTTAAAATGCATTTCACGAAACATCTTAATAAAGAGCTCAGATTGATAATTGTTACGTTCTTGCAATTTTTCCTTGTGACGTCTCGATCGATAAGGTAAGGGTGGTGTTGGGTGGGGCATATGAATATCCTTTGGAATCTCGGGTTCCAAACTTGGTAAAGGGTCGACCGCAGGTGTGATTTGAGTGGTACTTCGTGGGACAGAAACGTGCTCCTTTTTGACCACCACCTCGGGTTCTTCCTCAATTTCCTCCTCTGTAGGAGTAATTGGTTGAGGAGTCGGCTCTTTAAATGTCTTACCACTACGTGTGGTAATCACTTTCATCTCTCCCTTCGGGTTTGAAACGGTGTCGCTAGGAAGACCACCCGAAGTAGAGGCTTTGTTCATCATAATTGCTTCCAAAATAGCATTAAGCTTGACGTCTTGCTTAGCGGCACTTTGGTCTATCCTTTGTTCAAGCCTAGATTGACTTTGCTCAATTTTGTTGTTTTGACCTCTAATTTGATTTGCAAAATTGTTTTTCAACTCAATTTTCATGTTGGCATTTTCCCTTGCAAAATTTGCTAATTCCCTTGTGTTTTTAGCCGTTTCCCTAGCTTGACTAGCCAATTGCTCTTGGATATTTTCGAGAATTTTGCATTTGCCGTATCGTAATTCAAAAAGTCATTTGGAACCTCTTTAATGTAAGCATTTTGAAATCCTTGACTCGGGTTTTGAAAATTACGGTTTTGATTTTGGTTTTGCACTTGATTACTAGTCCATTGATTCCCATTGTTGTAATTGTTACCCTTATAATTGTTTCTTTGATTTCCTTGGTAACCAACTTGATTGTTGCGATAGTTGTTAGCATTTTGATTTGGTGGAAAACCCGATGGTGTCAATTGATTAGTGCGGGTAACTTGACCGTTTTGGTTATAAGTTCCCGTGGCCGCGTAGGCGCTCGAAGTGTTACCACTGAAGGTAATGCACTCGAAGAAATCATGAGCTCCACCATAATAAAAACAAGAAACCTCAACCGCTTTAGCCGTAACGGAAGTCGGTTGTTCACCAACTTTAAACTCTTTCAATAATCCCTTAAGCTTATCAAACAACTTGTTTTCCAAATTAGCCTCAATTTGTTGAGCATCAATGGTAGATGACAATGAAGGCGAAGACGAAGCCTTGTTAACACTCGGTGTGTTACGAGGGATATAAACTTTAGATCTATTCTCAATGATTGTCAATGCTTCTTCGACCGTTTTACACAAAAAATTACCACCCGCGGAGGCATTAAGATAATCTCGTTCATGATCGTTTCAATCCATTGTAAAACGTGTCGATTTGATGTAAGTCGGAAAAACCGTGATGAGGATATTCATGCAACATTTCCTTAAACCTATTCCAAGCCGTTGAAAAACTCTCATTATATTGTTGTGAAAAGTTTGAAATCTCGTTTTTCAAATGCGTAGTCTTAGAGGGAGGGAAAAATTGGTTCACGAACTTTGAAACGAGATCGTTTCATGTCAATATAGAATTGGGTGGCTCTTTCTTTAACCAAATTTTAGCGGGCCCCTCTAAGGAATACGGAAAAAGCATCACTTAATCACGTCATTCGAGACGTCCTTAAACTTGCAAGTCGATGTAAGACGATTGAAATGGCGAATGTGGTTATGAGGGTTGTCCTTTTCGTCACCATGAAACTTGTTAGCTTGGATCATGGACAATAAACCCGTCTTAACCTCAAAGTTTTCTGCAAGGATAGCGGGAATCAGAATCGCTTCTCCATAACCCTCGGTGGGTGCTTGAAGCAACTCCATCATAGGATGATTAGCCATGGTAGCTTCTTGTTCAACAATGGGTTCGACAATGGGAGATTCTTGACTAGAAGGAGTTTGGTTTCCTTCCTTTTGACGACGTTTACGTGCACGTTTTTCTTTAGAGCGAGTTTGCATAAACGTAACATACAACGTGGGGTGAGCAAAGAAGATTCTTTTTGCTGTTTTTACGTTTTTCAATTTTTTTTGTGCTTTTGATTGTTTTTAGCTTTTTTGGAATTTTCTTGTGAATTACGTAGACACAAATCTACAAATCTCTCCTCGAATCAATTTCTCGATTAAGGGAGGCTCAAGGAATGAAAACGATCACGTAGAGTGAACGCCTTCGATGACTTTAAAACGTTGGTGGAACACCAAAATGTTCAAGAGGGTTTAATCTTTGAAACCAAGCAAATATATATGATACATAGATAATACTTTGGTCAGTAAACCCTCTATTAGCCCTTTTTCTCGAAACACGCACAAGCAAGCGGGGAAAATGAGGCGGCATAATAAGTGTGAAAACACTTATCCTTTTACCACTTATTTCCAATAATAACAAGACCAAAACGTGTATTTTATGTCGTAAAAGTCGGAATTATGTGTGGTTTGTGTTTTTATTGTGTTTTAGGACCAAATGATGAAAAAGGAAGAAAACACGGGCTTTCACGGGCTTTTACCGAAGAAAACGAGAAAAGACGAAGTCAGAAGATCAAGAGTGCAAAAAGAACGGAAGTACAAGGCCTATTCTGAATATTTATCGAAGAAAAAGTCTAAAGACGGAAGTTTAATGAAGTCGAAGAACTCAAGTCTAATAGAAGAAGAAAATTACAAGACTAGTTCAATATACATCGACAAATCCCAAGACGACATCGAGAAAAGACAAAGAATTAAATCGAGTCGAGAAGACGTGAAGAAAGAAAGAAAGAAGAAGCAACACATGCACTCCTCCCCATTTTCCCTTTAAATACCCTCCTAATACACATTAGGAGGGTTGGTTAGTTGTGGTTAGTTTTTTAGTAGTTAGTTTTCATTTTTCATTTTTCTTTCTAGCTCAACTTTCTCTCACTAAGTTTTCATCTTTCTTTCTTTTAATCTTTCAAGCTTAAACCTTTTGTATTTGGATTTCATTAATCAAGTTCAAGTTAAGCTTTTAATCTTTCATCTCTTTCTACCTTTCTTTGATTTTAGTTTACTTTTGGTGCGAAATCTATTTGATCCGTGTTGTTCTTAATGTTTTCGTGCTTAAAAGTTAATCCTTTTATTCCTACTTAAGTTTTCATACGAATAAGCTTTAAGATCTTTGTGCTTATTGGCTTATTTATATGTTTAGCTTATTTACTTTTTAAAAGTTTTTCTTAAAAAGTTCATCTTTTTATAGTTTGATTTAAAAGATTGCTTATTTAAAGTTAGTAAAAGTTGTTATTTGTGCTTATTTAATCCGTTTCATATTAGATTCGTTCAAGTTTTGGGTATTAGCTTATTCCTAATAGCTTATAGCTTTGCTTATTTTCGAATCAAAAGGGTAATCGGAAAAGGTATAAACCCCTTTCCGATCATCACCCCTTTATTCCGATCACTTGATCGGATTAGGGTTTATCTTATTCCGATTTGAGCATCTTTATTCCGATCACCTAGATCGGATTAGGGTTTCAACTTTCCGATTGTGGGTATTTTGTGACATTCCGATTAGACTTGTTTGTTGGTTATTCCGATTGGCATTGTTTTTAAACATTCCGATTAGCCTTGTTTCTAAGATATTCTGACGAGAGTTGTTTGCCTTATTCCGACACCATCATTCCGACAAGGGACGTTTTTGATATTCCGATTGGCTTGGTTTTAACATTCCGATTGCTCTCCCTTTTGCATATTCCGATCAGCCTTGTTTCCGACCAACATTCCGATCCGATTCAGATTTTGCATTCCGATGGTTTAATTTCTTGTTTTTTATAAAGTTTCCAAGTTTTAGATTTATTAAGTTTTCAAGTAATTTTCTAATCTTGTCTTTAAGTTTTCAAGCATTTACTTTTTACTCGTTACTTTAGTTTAATCTTTAAAGCCTTTACTTTACTCAACGACATTTACATTTATTTGCTATTAGTTTAAAATAGATAATCAACCAAACCATTTATTATTCCACCAAGAACAATTGAGTCACACTTTCTACCAATAGTCAATTCGAAGAGATTCGGACGATAAGATTTTATACTTAGCCAAAAGCTTTGTATTAAATGGCGCCGCTGCCGGCTCTTTTCGTTAAGATTAAAGGTTTTGAGTGAGAGACGCGTTGGATTTTGGGATCCGTTCATCTTTGAACGTTATTTTCCTTGCTTTAAAAATTTCAAAAATCCTAAAAAAAAAAAAAAATTCAAAAATACAAAAAAATTTGAAAAACCATAAAAACAAAAAACATTTCCTATCTATTTTTCTAATCCTTTTGTAGGTGTGCATACGTACTCGTGCTTGTAAGAAGAGAGTAGCTCAAGCCGAAGTCATTACTCAATCAATTGTCAACATGGACAATCAACCAATGATCGAGCTTTTGCAATCGCACGTAGAAGGCAACACCGATGCAATTGTCATCCCTGAGATTGGAGCCAACAACATTGAACTCAAATCTGGCTTTATACAAATGGTCTCTGCTCAACCCTTCTTGGGGCGTTCACTTGATGATCCTCATGACCACATTAAAAGGTTTCTTCAGCTTACCAATACGGTTAAATACAATGGGGTATCACAAGAAGTGATTCGCTTGCAACTTTTTCCTTTCTCCTTAGAGGGACAAGCCCGGAATTGGCTCGATAAGGAACCGCCACAAAGTATTCTTACGTGGACGGATTTAGAGACCAAGTTTATCAACTACTTTTTCCCACCCTCACGTACTACTGCTTTGCGGAATGAAATTATTACCTTTGAACAAAAGTACTGTGAGTCTTTTAGTAAATCTTGGGATTTAAGGAACTTTTAAGAGAGTGTCCACAACATGGTTTAACAAAAGTACATCAAATCAAAACTTTTTACAATGGTTTAAGCATGAATGACCAAGATTCACTAAACAGTGCCTCGGGGGGTAATATTTTGGTTAAGTCTTCTAATGCTGCTTGGGATATTATTGAGAACAAATCTAGAGTTCAAACCAAGAGTGTTAGAACTAATGTAGCAAGTGCTAGTACTAGTGATGCCGACAAAAGAATTGATAAGCTTACTTCGCTTGTGGAATCGCTTGCTTTACAAACTGCCAACAATGCCAAACAATTCAATGCCCAAGCTAATGTTTTGAGCCAATCTTGTGATATATGCGGGGGATCTCACTCATACACCGATTTTCCTTCGACTCACGACAATCTGGAAAATGTGTATGCCGCCAACGGTACCTATGCTATGGGAGGCTATCAAGCACGTCCTCAAGGTGACCGCAACTTGCTCAGCTATCGCTCAAACAACTTTCTTTCACCATCCGGTTTTCCCCCACAAAACCCAAACAACCTCAATCGCAACAATCAAAACCAACCTCGTGCTCCAAATCAATATCCAAACCAAAGAAACCCATATCCACCTCAAAGAAACAACCAAGTTTACCAACAACCTGCTTATCAACCACCCGCCTACCATGCTCCTCCTCTCAACCAACCAACAGCCTTACACCAAGATGTTGAAACCTACATGAGGACTAACGATGTGATCGTGCAAAATCTTCAGCGGGAAATGGCCAACATGAAAGCAGATATGGTGAAGCAAGGGAATGATCTTCGAGCTGATATGCGAAACACTTTGGCAAGTCAAACGAATGACTTAAGGAACATGATGGCTAGTTTCTTCCCTAGTAATCAAGCCTCTGGATCGGATTCTCTTCCGAGTAACACCGTTGCTAATCCAAGAGGGGAGATGAAAGAAATCACCACTCGCAGTGGAAAAGGTTTAAAGAAACCCGAGCTTCCTACACCTACACCGGTGATTGTGACAAAGGAAAACGAGTCTCCTTCTCTGAATCCTCCATCTCCTATTCCTCCAACTTCTACTTCTCCAATTCCACCACCTTCTACTTCTACCCCTCCACCACCCAAGGATGTGAGTGAGAATTCTATCCCAAAGCCTTCATCTCAACCCAATATACCTTATCCTTCGAGGTTGAGGAAAGAGAAATTGAAGAACAAGGATGATATTCAGGTTTCGAACTTTCTTAAAATGTTTAAACAACTGAATTTCAATATTGCTCAGACCCAACTTAATGAGAATTGCTCTGTAGTGCTCTTAAGGAAATTACCAACCAAACTTGGTGATCCGGGTCGTTTCTTGATTCCTTGCAACTTCTGGGAGTAGAGAATTGCATGGCCCTAGCCGATCTAGGTGCTAGTATAAACTTAATGCATCTAAGTGTTTGGAAGCAATTATCTCTCCCCGAGCTAGTCCCCACACGAATGACTTTGGAATTAGCCAACCGTACGGTTGCTTATCCAGTGGGGATAACCGAAGACGTTTTCGTTGGTGTCGACAAATTCACCTTCCTGGCGGATTTTGTTGTCGTTGACTACGAGATGGACCACCCGTGTTCCATTAATCGTTGGACGTCCATTCCTGAGGACCGGTTGCACTCTCATTGATGTAGCCGCTGGCGAATTAATCATGAGAGTTGGTGACGATAAAATCGTCTTCAACATGGGTAAACTTTCTAAACAGCCTTCGGAAAACGAGAGTGTTAATTTTATTGACGTTCTCGATGAGGCTTGTGAAGAACACTTTCATGATGCTTGCAAAAGTACTCTCTCTTCTCTACCCAATGTTGAGACGGTTGCCTCAATTGCTCCGTCATTGACTCCTTTTGGAGAAAGTGACTTGGATGATTTTGAAGCTAGCTTGGGTCCTCTCGATCTTAAATATGATGATTCTCCCACCGATTGGGATGAAGACATTCGTACCATTGAGAAACTTCTCAATGAGGACCATACATCTCCACCATCTCCTAAGGAAATCTCTACCGATGAACCGAATTTGACTACGTCGTCCATCGAAAATCCTCCGGATTTAGAGCTTAAGGATCTTCCGTCTCATCTCGAGTACGTTTTCCTTGAAGACAACAAGACGTTACCGGTCATCATCGCTAAGGACCTGAACGAAGAAGAAAAATCCCGACTTATCGCCGTGTTGAAGAATCACAAGAAAGCGATTGCTTGAAAGATCTCTGATATTCGTGGAATTGATCCTCACTTCTACACACACAAAATTCTCATGGAGGATGACTTTAAACCCACTATTCAAAGCCAAAGAAGGGTGAATCCTAAAATCCATGACGTAATCAAAAAAGAGGTTATCAAACTTCTTGATGCGGGAATGATCTATCCTATCTCGGATTCACCATGGGTTAGTCCCGTCCATTGTGTGCCTAAGAAGGGCGGAATCACCGTTGTTCCCAATGAAAACAACGAGTTGATTCCTACTCGTCTCGTTACAGGATGGAGAGTTTGTATAGACTACCGCAAACTCAATGATGCTACGAGAAAGGATCATTTTCCCCTTCCTTTCATGGACCAAATGCTTGAACGTCTAGCGGGTAATGACTATTACTACTTTTTAGACGGTTTCTCCAGGTATTTTCAAATTCCCATCGATCCCAAAGACCAAGAGAAAACCACATTCACTTGTCCTTACAGAACATTTGCCTACAAAAGAATGCCTTTCGGCTTATGCAATGCTCCTGGGACTTTCCAAAGGTGTATGATGGCTATCTTCCATGACATGGTTGAAGAAACTATGGAAGTCTTCATGGATGATTTCTCGGATTATGGTGATTCTTTCTCTGCTTGCCTTGCCAATTTAGAACGTATGCTTAAGCGGTGTGAAGACACTCGCCTTGTTCTAAATTAGGAAAAATGCCATTTCATGGTAAAAGAGGGCATCGTGCTAGGACACAAAATCTACAAAGCCGGTCTTGAAGTGGACCGTGCTAAAGTCGATGTGATTGCTAAATTGCCTCCACCTTCAACCGTGAAGGGTGTGAGAAGTTTCCTCGGTCATGCGGGCTTCTATCGTCGTTTTATTCAGGATTTTTCTTAAATCGCTCGCCCGATGACCCACCTCTTGGAAAAAGATACTCCTTTCATCTTTTCCAAAGAGTGTCTTGAATCCTTCAATCTTCTTAAGGATAAGCTAACTAAGGCACCGGTCTTGGTTACCCCTAATTGGGAGCTACCTTTTGAGTTGATGTGTGATACTAGCGACTTTGCTATTGGAGCGGTTTTGGGCCAAAGAGTGAACAAACACTTCCAACCAATCCATTACGCTAGCAAGACAATGACGGGGGCTCAATTGCATTATACCACTACCGAAAAAGAGCTTTTAGCTGTAGTGTATGCTTTTGAAAAATTTCGCCCCTATCTTGTCCTTTCTACCACCATCGTGTATACCGATCATTCCGCGTTGAAGTACTTGATGACTAAGCAAGATTCTAAGCCAAGACTTCTTCGTTGGGTTTTTCTCCTTCAAGAATTCAACATTGAAATTCGTGACAAAAAGGGAGCTGAAAACCTAGCCGCGGATCATCTCAGTAGACTTGAGGATCCTTATCAAGGGGATCATCCGAACAACGAGATCAATGACTCTTTCCCCTTGAGGCCTTAATGTCTATCAACTCCAATCTTGATGACACCCCGTGGTTTGCGGACATTGCAAACTACTTAGCGGGTGGAATTCTCAAGGAAGGGTTCACGTCCCAACAAAAGAAAAAGTTCTTTAAAGATATTAAACATTATTTCTGGGACGACCCTTACCTTTTCAAACAATGTGCTGACCTGATTATTCGTCGATGTGTTGATGGGCCGGCATCGGTACAAATCCTTGGCGCTTGCCATAAAGGACCCATCGGTGGTCACTTTGGTCCCAATTACACCGCGAAGAAAGTATTCGACTCTGGATTCTATTGGCCCACCATTTATCGTGACGCTCACGATATGGTTAAACATTGTGATGCTTGCCAAAGACAAGGCACGATCACACATAAAGATGAGATGCCTCAAAATTTCATACAAGAATGTGAAATCTTTGATGTATGGGGCATCGACTTTATGGGGACATTTCCATCATCTAAAGGGAACAAGTACATCCTCGTAGCCGTTGACTACGTTTCTAAATGGGTTGAAGCTAAGGCTCTCCCTACGAACGATGCGAGGGTGGTTGTGAACTTTTTGAAGCAGCTTTTTGCTCGATTCGGCGTTCCTCGTGCTATTATCAGTGACCGCAGGACTCATTTTTGCAATGATCAATTTGCAAGAGTCATGGCTAAGTATGGTGTTAATCATCGTCTTTCCACCGCTTATCATCCTCAAACCAATGGTCAAGCCGAGATTTCCAACCGTGGATTAAAACGAATTTTGGAGCGTACTGTGGGAGAGCATCGCGCCGCATGGGGCGATAAGTTAGATAATGCTTTGTGGACTTTCCGTACTGCTTATAAGACCCCGATTGGTTGTACACCTTATCGTCTTGTGTACGGAAAAGCATGCCACCTCCCTATCGAGCTGGAACATAAGGTATATTGGGCCTTGAAGTGGGCTAACTTCGACATCAACAAAGTCGGTGATCTTTGCAAGATTCAACTCAACGAGCTCAACGAACTGAGGAATGAAGCTTACGAGAACTCACTAATCTACAAAGAGAAGACCAAGATCCTCCATGATGCAAGAATTAAGAACCGAGAGTTCCACATTGTTGATCAAGTCTTACTTTTTAACTCTCGGTTGAAGATCTTCTCGGGCAAGTTGAAGAGCCACTGGTCTGGTCCATTCACCGTCGCCAAAGTCTTTTCATATGGGACCATTGAGCTTTCTTAGCCAAATGGGCCCAATTTCAAGGTGAATGGCCAGCGTTTGAAGCTGTACTTTGGTGAGGACATCTCTCATGAGATGATTCCATCCCTCACCACGTTTCCCATGAACTAACTTTGGGTCGAGTCAGGCTCGGGACTCGGTGAACAAAAACAAGCGCTTCCCGGGAGGCAACCCGTGATCTATCCTTTACTGCTTTTATAATAAGTGTAGGGGGAGCCCCGTATGTGTTTGTTGTCTTGTTTCTTATTCTCTACAGGGATTCAAGCTTCAAAGAGCACCTCGATGACTTTTGACGAACCGTGATCCCGTGTTCCCATCTTCCCGGTTCTATCCTAAACTGTCGTGATTCAATATTACATATCTTATATGTTCACATTGAAATCACTTTAGTTGTCCTTCCCTTAGCAAGATTTAAACAAAGTGAACAATGTCCTAAGTGTAGGGGAGTTTACTCCCACATGCTTAAACATTGAGGACAATGTTTATACCAAGTGTAGGGGGACTTCTATCGAAGTAAGTGGTCTTTTCCATGAATTTTCCCTCATTTTAACCGGAAATTTGATTTTTCGACATTTTTCAAAAATTTTAATCTATTTTGGCCTAGTTGTATAGTTGTATTTTCCTTTGTTATGGTTATTTTCTTTCCTTGCTTAAATAAAGTGGTTTTAAATTTTTCTTAGTCGTGAATATTTTGACTCAACCCGAGTTTACTTATCTAAGTTTACTCTAGCTAGTATCCTTAACGTGTTTAAGTCAAGTTTTGCTAGGCTTTTATATAGGGAGCTTTAAAACGCGAAAGTCTTAACTCTCACGGGTTAAGAACAAGAACTTTTCGCAAGTTCCTATAATTGATCCTAGAGAGTCGTTTATCAAGGGAACTTTAAAATGCGATTTCTAAACTTGAAAGAGTCTAAGAAATTGCAAGATCCTATAGATGGCTCGAAAACCCAAAACTTTAATTTAATAGGCTAAGCATCCACGAGTCTCATTCCTTGAGATTTTAAAATGTGGAGGACGAGAGATGATAGAGTCAATTATAAGTTTGGTATTCTTTCATGAATTTATGTGAGTTAACTATGAGCCTATTCTCCCATCGCTTGTTAATAAATTTATCTGCAATAAATAAGGTTGTACGATTTGAAAAGTTACTTAGCTTCTAGCCCAAGATCGTTTAAAAGTTGCTCGGTATTAATTAGAGTTCATAGCCAAGGCATAACTTATTGAAGCGGGATGCGAAGATTGGCGAGTACGAAAAGGCCCTAACAAAGCATGAGGGCTACATTTTGTTGCTAAAGATCCAAAAGTGATGTGAAGAATCATTTATCGAAAATCAATATGAAGGATCGAGACACACGACGAAAAGCAAATACTCCCCAAAAGATCATGGAGAAGTCTATCCAAAAAGGCCCTAACAAGGTATGAGGATAAATAGATCCAAGTCCTAAAAGGAGGCGGATCGTTATATATCAAAGTCCAAAATAAAGATAAGAGAAAATGAAGAAGTCGTGGTCCAAATATGAAGAATCTCTCAAAACTTCAAGTGAAGAAATTCCTATTATGAAGAGAAGACCATTATTTCATGAACGTCTCTCAAGATTTGAAGTATGAAGTCGCTGCCAAATATCGGTCCGAGAAAGGTCTCAAATCGTGAAGCGAGTTATGCAAGATATGAACTTTATGAGGTCTCGAGAAGCAGTTTTAAAAGATTTTGTCCTTTAGCTAACTATTGATTAAATCGTTCACTTTATTTTTGGCCTAAATAACTATCGAAATAAGTCAAACAATGCATCCTCGTGATCATTCATGACAAAAAAATAAAATATAAGAGATACACCTAGGAATAAGGGAGTCTAAGTAAATAATTGGCCCACATGAATTCGTGTTAGTTTGTTAACTTATAATAACAATGATCTCGTTTTTAAGCTTGGTATGGGGAACATGAAACTTGAGGATGAAAAACGTTCATGGCAGCCAAAACCCAATGTAAGTCTTTAATGTCTTTACTTGTTTCTATCTTTTTATGTTTAGTATTTAATAAAGGCCAAGGTGGGTTATTTATGATGGAAAATGTAAACCGTGCTTTAAAATTAATGCATTGCATTAGGGCATTGCAATGGTCAAGTGTAGGGGATTTAATAAGTGTGAAAACACTTATCCTTTTACCACTTATTTCCAATAATAACAAGACCAAAACGTGTATTTTATGTCGTAAAAGTCGGAATTATGCGTGGTTTGTGTTTTTATTGTGTTTTAGGACCAAATGATGAAAAAGGAAGAAAACACGGGCTTTCACGGGCTTTTATCGAAGAAAACGAGAAAAGACGAAGTCAAAAGATCAAGAGTGCAAAAAGAACGGAAGTCCAAGGCCTATTCTGAAGATTTATCGAAGAAAAGGTCTAAAGACGGAAGTTTAATGAAGTCGAATAACTCAAGTCAAATAAAAGAAGAAAATTACAAGAATAGTTCAATATACATCGACAAATCCCGAGACGACGTCGAGAAAAGACAAAGAATTAAATCGAGTCGAGAAGACGTGAAGAAAGAAATAAAGAAGAAGCAACACATGCACTCCTCCCCATTTTCCCTATAAATACCCTCCTAATACACATTAGGAGGGTTGGTTAGTTGTGGTTAGTTTTTTAGTAGTTAGTTTTAATTTTTCATTTTTCTTTCTAGTTTTAGAGAGAGAAAGTTCTCAACTTTCTCTCACTAATTTTTCATCTTTCTTTCTTTTAATCTTTCAAGCTTAAACCTTTTGTATTTGGATTTCATTAATCAAGTTCAAGTTAAGCTTTTAATCTTTCATCTCTTTCTACCTTTCTTTGATTTTAGTTTACTTTTGGTGCGAAATCTATTTGATCCGTGTTGTTCTTAATGTTTTCGTGCTTAAAAGTTAATCCTTTTATTCCTACTTAAGTTTTCATATGAATAAGCTTTAAGATCTTTGTGCTTATTGGCTTATTTATATGTTTAGCTTATTGACTTTTTAAAAGTTTTTCATAAAAAGTTCATCTTTTTATAGTTTAATTTAAAAGATTGCTTATTTAAAGTTAGTAAAAGTTGTTATTTGTGCTTATTTAATCCGTTTCATATTAGATTCGTTCAAGTTTTGGGTATTAGCTTATTCCTAATAGCTTATAGCTTTGCTTATTTTCGAATCAAAAGGGTAATCAGAAAAGGTATAAACCCCTTTCCGATTTGGCTTTCCGATCATCACCCCCTTATTCCGATCACTTGATCGGATTAGGGTTTATCTCATTCCGATTTGAGCATCTTTATTCCGATCACCTAGATCGGATTAGGGTTTCAACTTTCCGATTGTGGGTATTTTGTGACATTTCGATTAGACTTGTTTGTTGGTTGTTCCGATTGGCATTGTTTTTAAACATTCCGATTAGCCTTGTTTCTAAGATATTCCGACGAGAGTTGTTTGCCTTATTCCGACACCATCATTCCGACTAGGGACGTTTTTGATATTCCGATTGGCTTGGTTTTAACATTCCGATTGCTCTCGCTTTTGCATATTCCGATCAGCCTTGTTTCCGACCAACATTCCGATCCGATTCAGATTTTGCATTCCGATGGTTTAATTTCTTGTTTTTTATAAAGTTTCCAAGTTTTAGATTTATTAAGTTTTCAAGTATTTTTCTAATCTTGTCTTTAAGTTTTCAAGCATTTACTTTTTACTCGTTACTTTAGTTTAATCTTTAAAGCCTTTACTTTACTCAACGACATTTATATTTATTTGCTATTAGTTTAAAATAGATAATCAACCAAACCATTTATTATTCCAGCAAGAACAATTGAGTCACACTTTCTACCAATAGTCAATTCGAAGAGATTCGGACGATAATATTTTATACTCGGTTGCAAAGCCTAGTATTACGGCGCTAAGCACTTATGAGCCTTTTTCCCTTTGGTCGTGAAATACAACTGCCTATACCCACCTTATAGTTTGTGTTAATCAAAATCAAGCTTCTCGAGAGTAATTATCTATTTTGCCATATTCTTTTGCTTTAGATTCGAATACAATAATTGAGTGATGAAATCCCAATTAAGGTTGCGTTTTCACGCTTTTGGAGATATTGTGGATTTATTGTGATATGTATACACTATAGTAATAATATTCACAAAAACAACGAAAACCAATAATACGTATGATTAGAGTGCTAATCACACAAATACTATTTATGGATAATATCAAAAACAAAAATTTTCAAACTTAACACAACACGCCTCCCCGGCAGCGGCGCCAAAATGATAGTAGTATGATTACACTTGTTTAGGAACACAAGCGTATAAAGCGGTAAGCACTAAGCGTACGTTTAGGAAAATGTATACACTTATGACCCTTGTGGTGAGTTCGTTCTCGAGGAAGATTAATGTGTGTGTTAAACTTAATGGTATTTGAGATTAATATTAATGAGACAAAGGAAAAATGAAAATGATGACGGTTACGATTAAAATTAAACTACGACGAATGATAAAACGTAAATCGTAAAAATGTGACGAAATTGAAAATTACTCTAAAAATTCGCAAAAAATCACAAAAAATTCCTAAAAATCCAATTAGAGTTTACAAATGATCAAAACGTTTTCAAACCTTTTATTTAATTAATATTTAATTTTTAATGCTAATTAAAGCCCTAAAAATCAAATAAATTAATAAAAAGCCCAAATAAAGATTTTTCAACTTATAAACCTCAAAAATGACTTAATAATACTAAAAAGTTTTTTCCAAAATTTTAAACCTATTAAAACTATTTAAAATAATTAAAAACTAAAACTAAATATTAAAATAATATTAAAAATCAAAAATTTATAAAAAATTCTAAAAACTTGAAAACTAGTTTATTTTAACCTAATTAAACAGAAAATGAAAGTGAAATTACCTAAATACCCCTATTGGGCCCTCAAATGGGCCAAAAGTGAAAACAGTCCAAATTAATGGGCTTTTTGGCCCAATAAGATAAACGTCAACCAAATAAGCCCAAAAGTTCAAATCTAGCTTAAAAATTAATTTTAAACAAAAAAACTCTAAAGGCCAAAAAGCTGAAAGTGAGCTTATTACAGCTTAATACACACCCAACTTATTCTTAATGGGCCGATAAGCCCATTAAGCTATAAGCTGATGCCATAAGCTGAAAATTGACACACATCCTTCTCTTGTGATTATAAAGTTGTTTGTAAAAAGAAATTTTGAAAAAGCACACTAAATAAGCCAGAAATAAGCCACGTATGTTTTCACAAAAAGACAAAATAGTCATTTTTCAGAATGAGACCACTTCAGGACTTGATTTTTCTTGCAAAATGTTCTAAATGACTTAACTAAGACAAATAAGCAAAAATATTACCAATAAGCTAAGTCTAATAAGCTGAATAAGTAGATAAGCACTTTGGAAAAAGACAAAGGAGTTTGTTTTCTAGTCAAACCTTAAAACCAAAAGCTACAAACTTCCAGACTAACTAATTAGATGAAATGAGTAAGATTGGTTACAAAATTGAAGTTGTTGCACTTTGGAATAAGTAGAAATGGCTTATTTATAAGCTAAACAAAAACTATAAATAGCAGTGGGTAGTGTCAGTGGGAAAGGAGTTCCCACTGATGAAACAATGATTCCCTTTTTTAGCTTGTTTTAGTTGGTTTCTTTGGAAAATCAAAGAACCCCTACAACCAGTGAGTAGTAGGGAGTCACAAACAAGTAACAAAAACACAATTCACCAAGCCAATTGATACAGTTTAAACAATTAATGCTCAGACATGTAAAAACCAAAGTCTACTGGTTTTAGCAACTATTTAAGCAAGATTAAGTCAAAAAATCTCTATCAAATGCATACAAAAGGTAGCATAATCATTCCCCTAACCTAATCATGGAATTTTAACAATTTTCATGCAAGAATTCACAAAATTGAGCTAGTTATGGGCCTATGTGTCTTACTGATGTAACTGGTTAAGCAGATAAGGCAATTTGTTGATATACTTGACAAAATGATGAAATTTAAAACCACAAAACAAGTTGTCAGGTTGCACAAACTTAGGTTTTTCACTTCTCAGCCTTAGTCCTATACCCTAGCTACTAGATGACCAAGACTTACTACACTCAGACCTAAAACAAACTTGTTTTTAGCAAAGATTCAGTTCAAGTGTTTCAAGTCACAAGTTATGCATATTTTTAGAGCTAAACTACACAAAATCAACACCAAACACACTAGTGTCCTTAAAACCTAATCAAATACTATTAATACGTACTAAAACTGCAAATCCAAACAACCCATAATTACTGATATCCAAATTTTTCAAAGACTTTATGAGATTTAATCTTTCAAAACACAATAATCAAATCTAAACACACTTAAAATAACATAAATGAACCAACAATAACCTAAGAACACTTATCATGAAAACATATTATACATTCAAGTAGCATGCAATTTCCAAGAAAATTCAAAAAGAGAGAAAAGGAAGTCAATACCTCCTCCCAATGGCGTCCAATGGGAAGCATCTATGCTCCCCTAAGCTTGACAAACATATAGGTCAAGCTAGGGGTGTCTTGGGTGAAATGAAGTGGCAACCAAGACTACAGCAGTGAATGGTTGGACCACTTGGTGGTGATGGCTATTTTGAAACAAAGAAAACAATCAAACCTCAATTCTCAATGAACCCACACCAAAAGCTAGCTTAAGGTATGAGTTAACCAAAAATTTAGGGGTTAGTAGCAAGTAGCAGCTTAGACAAATAAGTAAGAAAAGTAAACAGATTTTTCCAACACTTTTCAATTCCTACAACTTGAATCTTCCCAAACTAGAGGTCTCACTTCACCTTGATAAACTCTTATCAGTGTGATATGATCAACCTAGAGTTAAAAAATTATCAAATGCTTGAACTAGAAATTTGGAAAAACCAGAGATTTTGAAACCCTTTTGAAACGCAAATGTAATAAGCTTAAAAACAACTTTTGAGACGAATTAAAAGCAAGTAACTGAGAACAATAACAGGAATAATAAAGGGAACTTGGAATTTTCTTTGTCAACAAACAATACTCACTTTCTCATTCATAGAAAAGTAGATTTACAATGTTGTGACCAAAATCAGAACAACTTCTAAGCTATGACCTAATGGATTTATATAGAGCCTTACATGAATCTAAAAACTAGAAACCCTAATGCTGTGACTTTCCATAAGTACCCTTGGAAAGTTTGAATGTGCATGATCTTGGCGTTTAGTAGATGTAAAGCTGTCTTCAAATGATCTCATACGTTCATTTTATTGTGGGGAGCATGATAAAAGGTGAGGGTCGTTGATTCTCTGCAGTTTTTTGTTTCGGAGTGAAAGGTGGGGCAAGGGAGGTACAAGGTAGCATGTGAGGTGATGGTGATGGGTGATTAAGAATGGGTTTAGGCTTAGGTTAGGGTGAATCAACAATCTGGAGTGAATTGGAAATTTTCCATTTGATTTGATTAAGTTTGAGATTAGGGTTTATGTTTGTTCTTGGCTGGGAAAAGGGGTTTGTTGAATCTGGATTAAGGGAAAATTAAGTGTTAACCGCCAAGTTTTATATTAAATAAATTGTTTGAAAATGTTTAATTAATATAACTTGGCCAATTAGTGGAATGCTGACGGGGCAGGGGTGGTGACATGGTGAAGTGTGATTGGTGGAGGGGATGTTGGCCAACTTTTGTCCCTAACTTTCTAAGTTATGTTCATTTGAGTTTTGGCGGTTTTAAACTCAAAACCCCTTTGTAAATAAGTTTTAAAATTCATACTTTGGCTACAAAAACTTTTGCAAAGTATAATTAGGGGTATTTCTTGCCATTTCTTGATTCTTAAAGGGCTATACTTGACATATCTTTAACTTTGAAGGTCTTTTCTTGTATCTTTGACTTTGTGGAGGACAAAAAGTGACAAGTATTCATTTTGTAAGGACCATTCTTGCCATTTCTTCAAAGTTGAGGGTCCTTTTTGTAAGTTTGACAAAATTTAGGGACCAAACTTGTAATTATGAATATACAAGGGTATAAAGTGTCATTTCTTCAATGATGAAGGACCTTTCTTGCACATCTTCAATTCTTCAAGGGTTTCTTAGAAATTCAACACTCGGGACAGGTTCATTGTGCGGCTATGTTTCCCGTGTTCGTTTTTGATTGATTCTTGTGATCTTTTGTCTTTTTCTCGATATCCGTACCTAAAATACACATTGAACAAACACAAGCATATTTATAGCACTTTTTATGATATTTTTACCATTTTAAGCCCGTTTTGGACGATGAAACCATGTATAAAAGCAGTCTCATCACAAACCTTCATCCTCTCTATATTCAATTTCCACGAACATCCGTATTCTCCAGGTTAGATCCCCATGCCCTTCTCCATATATATATAAAACATGGTCAGGGACAATCCAACTATCACGTCCGTACTCAACATATTTCCATATGAGAAATTTGTTGAATTCTGCTCCGATTATTATATACCCGAAAGCGTTCATCCCACCTACCCAGGTGAGGAAGAAGCTATCACAGATGCACCATCCGGGAAAATAGGTTTATATACACGCCTGTTTGACTCGGCGAACTACCGTATCCCTTTTTCTAGGTTCCTCGTAGACATTCTATCTTACTATGATTTCCATGTAACGCAATTACATTGTATAGGGGCGTGTAAAGTTAATCAATTTGAGATAACCTACCGTACCTTTGATGTAGCCTCAACATCAAGTCTATTCAGGGTTTTCTACGTCCCCCAGATGATTAACGGTTGGTTGTCGTTCAAAAAACGTCCGGGAAACACCCCCATGTGCTATAGCAAAGCAATGGACTCCCTAAAGAACTGGTATGACCGGTACTTCTTTGTGGATGCGAATGTAATCCCATCCCCATTTGTGTTAACACACTCAATCCACACAGATTATCCTCCCCCTCACATACGTATAGTGACACGGATATTAGGATTTTAGATACACACCGCTCTCATTTCCACAAAGGGTTGTCGAAAAATATTTTGTGCTTGATAGGGATCAACCACAATTACTTTGGCAGGGCGGACCGATACCCCACATTTCTGAACAGCCGTAGAGAGGGTGGGTGTAGTGTATCTTAACAACATACCCATAACATTTTTAGTATATGACTAACTTATTTTATGCATATATCCACAACGATGAATCTATTCAGGCTGCTACGCCAAGGAGATTTGTCCCAGATTCCAGAAGGTACCCGTGCCTTAGGCCAAAACGAACCACCATTGCTCACAGCTACTCAAAACATTACCATTCCTCTGGTCATGGCCCCTGGGCCTCATTCCGACACGGGCCGACATGAGATTGAGAACTCACCGTTGGATTTCTATAATGAAGACGAAAACCAACCGTTGCTAGAGAATGCGCCCAATCCATCCGTGATGGGTAAGACTGCTTAGACCACACACCAAGAAGAACAAGGTGATAATCAGGAACAATTGGACAAGGAGGTGGAGCAAATGTTTGAATAATAGGAGGAAGGGGCAGTAGAGGAGACGGGTGCCACGACGCAGGCCAAGCCCGCTCCAAGGAAGCGTATGTCCAAAAGGAAGATTGTGAAGGAGGTAGAGACAGAGACGGGTCCGTTCAACGCACCCCCAAGAGGCTGCGCCAAGACCACCCTCAATACGAAGAGGGTATCAGTACAAGCGCCCCCAAGGACAACCTAATGCCTCCTCCTACCGTAGCTAAAGTACAAGCAGTCCAGACGATATAGAATGTTACGCCAGTAAACGACGTGGCACCAACTAAGACAAGGGCAACGTAAGTACCATACTGCCATTATCCTAATAATATTTGTTAGAATGATATTAATCGAAACAAAATCGTAAACAACAGGGTAGGGAAATCCATGGCCGCACTTAATGAAGAGGACGTCAGTAAGGCTACCACGCCTTTTATCCAAGACACGCCATCCACCCCTCCTTTGACTGCCGAAAAAGAGCCCTCCGCTGAAGAGCCTATTCCCCCCTTCCACCCACAATGGCGCTTAACCGAATTCAGTAGGCTAGAGACAGAGGAAATGTGAAAGGACTTCATAGACCATCTAACCCCCCATCTTGATTCAAGATTTAAAACGAGTTAACACACGACGTTCTTATAGAATAGTTTAACGTGTCAAACGCCCACCAGCTGGCCCTCATTGCTTCCATGCGCCATCGTTTTGAGGGGGCTCTAGATCACGTCGAGAGTGTCAACAGAAAGATACTCTGTATGGAGAAAATGGTAGAGGAGTACGAGCAGACGATTTCTACCCTGCAAGCGAGCCTTGCCGTTGTTGAGGCCACCGTGAGAGAGCAAGTACAGCATGCCAACAGCCAAGACGCTCGTATCAAGAAACTAGAGGCAGAGATCCATGTTCTGGGCAAGAAGGTATGTCCGAAAAGAAAACTCACTCATAAGCCATTATCAAGCCAATGTGAATATATCACATTACATTAATTTCTTGAACAGGTTAGTACTGCAGAGGTGGCTATGCAAGCACTGACCACGGAAGTTGACCAAATTACCCAAGACCGCAACCACTTGCAAACCTTGGTAAATGGTGAACAACAGCTAGCCAAAGAATTCCAGGCATACAGGGAAGCAAGGGAGAAGGAGATGGATGCCCGGATCGAGGATATGGATGCTAGGCTTGATGCCTTATCCATAGACTTTGACGAACAATTGTATCCCTACCTATTCACCGTCATAGTTGGCCGTAGGTGGATAATCGGGCATGGTTTGCGGCTGACCGTGATGAAGATTGCTGAGTCACCTGAGATGGCGCGACCGTTTTCTAACGTCGTGTCAGACGGCATTGACCACGACAGACATGAAGGACTAATAGCAGGTATGGAGTGGGCGGAACAAAAGCGGGCATTAAAAGACCATGTCTATCATAAGCCAAATGCCGTAAACAATATGACTACATCCATGAACGCCTTGAAGGATGTGAAGTACCCTTGATCCAAGACCTAGAAGCCCTCAAGGACGCTCCCACTGACCTGATAATGGAAATTACACCTAAACACTAACTTTGGTGCGCATAGTGCGCCTGACTGGTGGGTCAATCTGCAACCACACCTTTTGCAGCTTACCATTCTGATCTATGCAGACAACCCTCCAATGGACAATCAATGGGCTTTGAAAGGGGAGAGAAGCTTGACTAAAGCCATATAAGCGAATGTGGCCAGGGCGCAGGGGAAGAAGGAAAGCCGGATTCTATGCAAAACTCCTACTACTGGGTCTGCTCATTTACCCCGATTAGATGGCGTGTCAATGACGGCGCCTACCCAAACTGGATTGGCAATAGCTCTCGAATAGGAAGGCGGTGTTGGCGTGTCCACCGTGGCGACCGTCAGCCAGCAACAGAAGGATATGGGAGAATCCATAATCCCCAAATGATTGTAACAAGAAACAATTTAGTTTTCATAACATTTATGTCTGTAATAACATGACTTATTCGGCCGTGGATGTCCACGACACTTTTTTGTATGTAATTTGAAACTTGTCTTTTAAATATATTTGAATAGATCAGTATATATCCACGCATGACGTATCACGGCTTATGTAAAGACAAAGTTTATATGTCACTAGACGTGCGCTGTGCGACTTACCATATTCGGCCTTTGTGAGGGCGGTATGTTTAAACTTATTACAATATCTTGCGAATAAGATGTCTAGCAAGGATTCATGATCTGCGGCCGCTGGGGTTGCATCCCTATTATGCGCCAAGTTGAATTATTAGGTTTACTTAATCCTCTTTCTTCTCATGGAAACGTATAGCACATGTACGACTGATGAATGCATATGAACGAGAAATAAGACTAAGCACACAAACAATAACAAGTAAAGTCAAGTATAAAAGAAACATTGTTTGCACAAGAACAAGCCATGGAGCTAGCTAGGCACCACGGCGTTTATTATCACGATTACGTTTTTTGACAAAATGATAAAACCTAAGACAAATAAGACCTAGAAAACATAAAAGATAGAGTTACATGGATCTTTATTGGAGCTGTCTACAGCTAGATGCCCATGCAGAGGCTGTAGCCTTTTAGATATAACACTTTTTGACGTTGGAGATGTTCCATGTACGATCCAAATCACGGCCATCCATGTCACGTAACTTGTACGCCCCTTGCCCCAAAGCTTCCACGACCTCATATGGTCCTTCTCACTTTGGGCCTAATTTCCTTGTGTTCTCCACGCGACTTGCCTTGTTTGCACGATAGATAAAATTCCCTGGTCAGAAGGAAACACCCCTAACTTTGAAGTCGTAATAAGCTTTCATTCGCGCCTTAGCTTTAGCTTCATTGATTGCTGCTATATCCCTTTTCTCCTCTAGCAAGTCTAAGCTGACCCTGTTGGCATCCCAATCTCTGTTGGTATGACTGCCTCAGTACCATAGGCTAATGCAAACGGATTATCCCCATGAGCCGTCTTTATCATTATTCTGTGTGCCCATAGGGCATGTGGTAGATCGTCCACCCACTTGATGCTTCTTTCATCTAAGCGTGCTTTGATTCCTTCGCCTAAGCTCCTATTCTCTCATTCTACCAATCCATTAGTTTGCGGATGCTTGACTGAATCGAAGCGCCTTTTGATGTTCAGTGCTACGCACCAATCCTTGAATGCATTGTCTGCAAACTACTTCCCATTATCCGAGATAATCTCACCTGGTAAACCAAAACGACATACAATGTTTTCCCAAACAAACTTTTTTACTTGTTTGCCCGTGATTGTAGTGACTGCCTTAGCTTCAATCCAGTGAATGAAGTAGTCCATGGCTACGATTAAGAACTTAACGCCTCCAGCTGCCACGGGGAAAGGCCCTGCTATGTCGATTCACCATTTGTAAAATGGCCATAGGGGCGTGATAGGTTTTAGCTCTTGCTATGGATGACGCGATACTGGCCTGTGTACTTGACAATCGATGCGTTTGAGAATCAAGTTACGTGCATCTTGATGCATAGTTGGCTAGTAATACCCTGTGCGTAAAGTTCTTGCCACCACTGATCTGGGGCCGGCGTGCATGCCACACGACCCTTCATGAATTTCGATGATCAAAGAACTGGCTTGGTGTGGGCCGACGCATCGCAACCACGGCTGTAAGAATGAGCGCTTGTACAAGACACCGTCACGTAGTTCAAACTGTTGTGACTTCCTGCGGATGCGGCGCGCCTCTGTTTTGTCATCAGGAATAATCTCGTCTGTTAAGTATCTGATGATTGGGGTTGATATGAGTGAAATCTCATATCAATTATATCACAAATAACCCTAAAACACAAAGCAAAATACCGGATTTTGATTCATAACAACAGTATTATGGGTATGTTTTGTTGTTTGTGCTTGTGTAGGTAAAAAGATACAATTATGAAGCAAACAAAGGAATCAAGCCTTTATTGATGAAGAAAAGTCAAAAGGAGGATGAAAAGTGACAAGCCAATCAAAGTCAAAGGACCTTTCTTGACAACTTTCAAAGTTGAAGGACGAAAAATGCAAATATGGAAAAGTCAAGAACAAAGTCAAACATGGTCAACTATTAATTCAACAAGTCAAGGGGTTTATTGTGTGCAAGTTTGAAGCTAGAAGGACCAGAAATGACAACTTTATAAAGATTCTAGCTTAAATCAAAATTCTGCTAACACAAGGACTGAATTTGTCAAAATAAGGAGAAGTTTATGTTGGATCCATGTGCCATTGTTTTAGACCAATGAGAGGCGTCCACTTCCTTCACTTGGATCACCATGTCATCGCCAGCTGGCCACTAAGAGCCGTCACATTTAAATAAACAAATCCCAACAGTGCCACCACACTACTTAATGTTTCCACCAATCATAAATTAGTATTCAGATAACGATCCGAGTGATTTTTTTTTCAACCAATATCAACATCACACGTGGCTTCTCAAACTTCAAACGCACCCGGAATCAAGATTATGAAGGAGTGAATTTTAGAAGAAGGTTTCAACATCAATCTTGCTTAAAATCAAATGACAAATACATTCTAAGTGGTCAATTAAGCTAAAAATCACTCAAGAGAAAAAGCCCAAATGTGTTCTTCAACAGAAAAATCCAATTGATAGATTTATTCCACGTGGAAGCTGGGTATTGGATCAGACACATCACTGCACCCCAACTAACTCCAATTTTCTTCTATAAATACCCATGTATTCATTTCATTTGTGGATTGTAGCAAGTGTGTAAAAAACACACACTAATCATTTCCTCTCGTTTCCAGTTAGAGATTTAGTTAGCAACTAATCTCAAGTGTCTAACAACCACTTGAGTTAGTTAGATTTGTAACAGCTTTGTAACAACCTTCTGCCATAATGAAACTTAAACTTTCACTATTCACCTCAATTCTCTACTCATAACTGCATTACCTTATCTACATTGTTACTGCTTAGTTTTTATTGATCAAAACTGATCAATATGACTTGTTTGAGTACTATGGAAGCTTTTCTAGTGATCATTAGCCAGTACCTGTTCATTTCTAGCCAGACGAGTTCAGAAGTTCAGAATTATGCAGAGATGATCATTCCTTGATGATGATGATGATTTGATAAGTTTTGGTAGTTGATTGTGGTGTTTGGTGTTAGTCTTATAGAGCTCAACGCTCCTCTACTCCATCAAAGGAGGCTTCAAGCTAAAAGGCATCAAAATTCTCATTTTAATTCCACTAAACTGTCTTGCCATGCTAAATTCTAGTTACATAGCTTTACTGCTTAACTGTGATTGATTTGGTGTTCATTCGATGAGTTTGTTATGATTTGTTAGTTTGTTAGTCAATTGCTTTGCTTCTTATCAGTCCTAGCTTGATAAATTTTGGTCTTGATCTTCTTAACTTTCATTAGTAGCTATTTTGAGTTCCTAAGTGTAAACTTGTTGGTACTTTGCTGGTTTGAGTTTCATTTGAGTTGTTTTACAAGTGCAGATAAGTTTCTTGTGATTTCATAAACTCTTGACTGATAAGTCTTTGTTAAATTTTTCATAACAGTCTAAAAGTGGTGTTTGGATTTACAAAGATTTCTTGAATCAGGTGTGGAAATTGTTGCTTTGAGCTCATAAACATTCAAGATCAGTACAAATTACTTTGTGAGTTTTTGTAGTCAAAGTTAAATTCAAACAAGCAAACTGCATAGAAAAACTTTGGGTCAAGTATTCATCAGCTAGAACAAGCTAGATTCAAACACTTAGCAAATCTTCATTAGTGGATGTTATAAGTTGATTTTTCTTTCTAGAAAGAGTTCAACATATAAGCTTTCAGTTTTACTAAAGGAGACCATACAGTTTTCAGAAACAAGCAAGTTATAAGCATTTGAATAAGTTGTTGAGCAAATGCAATTCCCTATGATAAGTACTAACTGCTTATTCATTTCCCACATTTCCACTTCATAAACTTAGCAATTTTCTTGAACATTCCTGTTTACAAACATGTTTTAAGGAATTTTGGAGATTTTTAGCTTTTCTCAAAAATTGGTCAAACTTGGTCAACGATAAGCTCAATTTGCTTATTTTGAGATTCCAGCTTATTGGCTGGATCATTTTCCAAATTTTCTGACATTCCAGCTTTATAATCATTAGCTTAATCGTTTTCAGCTCAAAAATCCAAGTGTGGATGTCTCTTTCAGCTTATAGCTTATTGTTAGCTTATTTGAAAAAGCTATCTTGAGTTTTACTAGTTTTCAGATTATTTCCTAGAACGTGCCTAGCTAAAATTCGCTTTTAAGTCGTTTAAAGAAAACCAGAGCTTCTTTGGTTGGATAATAAGCTCAAACGAGCTTATTGATTGAGAGGTACACGTTTCTTTGAAAACTTGTTTTTAATTGCAATTTAATCCCTAATCTTTGGGAGTTTGGTTAATCAGCTTTTGCAAATTATGTTTTTAGGGTTTGCAAGTTTAGGTCCTTATAATTTGAGTTTGTTGCAAGTTTGTCTAGCAGTTTTACAAATTTGTTATTTGGTTGTTATAGTTTGTTATATTTTACATTTTTAGTCCCTTTACTTTTAGAATTTACATTTTTGGTCCCTACACTTTTATATACTTTACATTTTAAGCATTTTAACCACTTGTGCATTTAAAATTTGTATTACTGGCTTTAATTGTGGTAATTGCAATTTGTTTTTAGTGTAGTACGGTTACGTAGTTATACTATTTTTACCATTTTTACGTGATTTGTTGAATTAGACATAGATACCAAAACTTTTATTAAAACCAAAAATAATTAAAAACTTGTGATTACTTGGACAATCAATTTGTTGTGAGTTGGGAAATACGAACTTGAAAAGTCAAAATTAAATGGCGCCGCAGTCGGTTCATGACATTACGATTGACGATTGATTGACGATTTCGATTGGATTTTGGGATCCGTTCACCTTGTGAGTGTTCCTTTTACGTATCATAAATCAAAAAGATAAAAAAAAATTATAAAAATATAAAAAATAAAAAACCACAAAATCAATTCTTTCCTAAGAATTGAACAAAAAAAATAAAAAATTCAAAAGTAATCTTTTCCTAAAAGATTACAACAAAAATATATTGTATATATCGGTTTCCATCGTTCTTACGCACATACTATATTTTCTTAAAAACTCAATAAATACTAAAATATTTTTGATATATTATTATATGTAAATACATATACGTACTACGAACAACCAATACACATACTTCCATAAGTATTGCTTTTGCAATACACCGTGCTTGGAGGCGTTCCGGTCCTAAGTTCATGTATCGATCAAAGTAAATTAAAGGCAAAAATAGATAAATACTTCCAATAGGCAAGAATTCGAAGAATACGAACTATTAAGTGAATAGAAAGGCGGCTTTGCTATAAAATGCAAGCCTAAAGGAAAAAGGTACTTAAGAGCTACGCGCCACCTCATTCCCCCCGTTCAGTAGTAAGTATTCTAAGAAGGAAAGCTTGTTGGGGGTTTTGCCACCCAAGTATTACTTACATATATTATATTTTCTTGTGGATATTACTTATTGGACCTCGGAAAGGATAATCCCTTCTTTTCCAAAGTCGATCGAGAGCTCCTCTCTCACTCCTCGAGTTGAGTTACATGCGCACTCGAGCACGTGCACATATACCTTTTGGTGTACAACCCCTTCCTCCCAAAAGGAAGAACAAGAAAAAGAACAAGAACAACACCGTCCATCAAGCTGATCCCGAGCATCGTGCTTTAAACAACTTACAAGAAGCCATGGCCGCCGCAAACACCTTTGAGCTTAAGACACATATGATCACTATGGTTTCTTCTACACCCTTCTTAGGGAGACCCATGGATGACCCCCATGATCACATCAAGAAGTTCTTATCCATCTGCAATACACTTAAGTATAATGGGGTTCCTCATGATGCCATTAAGTTGATCCTATTCCCATTTTCCTTAGAGGGTAATGCTAGGTATTGGCTAGATAGACAACCATCTATGAGCATCTTCACTTGGGAGGACTTAAGGAAGAAATTTGTGAATAGGTTCTTTCCTCCTTCAAGAACCACCACCTTAAGAAACCAAATCATAGGTTTTCAACAAAGGAATGATAAAAACTTTAGTGAGGCTTAGGAAGAGTTAAAAGAGTTGTTGAGAAAGTGCCCAAACCATGGTTTTAACCAAGTTCACCAAATCAACACCTTCTACAATGGATTGAGACCTCACCTAAAGATTCCCTTAACTCATCCACGGGTGGGAACATACTTTCAAAATCTACACAAGAGGCATGGGATATCATTGAGACAAAATCCATGGTGCAAACAAATAACCAAAGAGATGAGAGGGTCCATGTTGTTCAAGAGAGTGTTCATACATCCATTGATAATAAACTCCTCAAGAGTCACAATGAAATACTTCAAGCAATTGACAAGACTCAAAAATGAACCAAGAGATGATCCAAGCCATTATGAAAGTCTCCTTGAACAATTCCTCTTCCAATGATGTGAATGCCATTACCTTAAGTTTTGAGACATGTGGAGGTCCTCATTCATACCTACAATGTGATAAAGTCCAAAACTTTCAAGGTGAATGCTATGCTTATCAAGATGAACAAAGAGAGCACTTTAAACCTAACATTAACCCTAACCATCTCTCTTACAAGTCAAATAACTTCCTTGCTCCACCCGGTTTCCCACCCCATCAACCCACCCAAAATCAAACAAACCCTCCTCAATTGCTTCAAAGAAATCAAAGGCCAAGGGGAAATTACCAAGGGCAAAACAACTATAGAGCACCTAATAACTTTCAAAACCAAGGGAGTTACTTTCATGGCAATAACCAAGGGTTTTACAATCAACCTCCACCTTTCCAACAACAAGGCTTTTAAGGGAATGTGCCACATGATTTTAACACCATTGATCTTCTTCACAAAATGAATCAAGAGAATGAAAGGAGGTTTCAAGAAAATGAGAAAATAATGAGGGAAATGCATGAGGAAACAAACAAGAAATTTATGTTGCTTCTAAATCGAGGACCATAAGGTGCTTTACCCTCCAATACTCAAACCAACCCAAGGGCCAATGTGAATGCATCATTACAAGGAGTGGAAAAAAAACCAATGATCCTTAAATTCCTCCTAAGTCTACTTTGGTGACTCCTACTATGATTCCTCCTTGTGATAACACCTACTATTCCTTCACCTACTACACCCATCAATGAAGAATCCAACAAAGAAAATCCTTCAACAACTACCACTCAACCTACACCAAAACCAAGTCTTCCATATCCTTCAAGATTGAGAAAGGAAAAGCTTAAGAACAAAGATGATATACATGTGTCCAACTTCTTGAGGATGTTTAAGCAATTGAATATCAATATATCTTTTACGGAGGCTTTAGCTAATATGCCTAAGTTTTCTAAGATGATTAAGGACCTTATTTCGAACAAAGAGAAATTGGTTGATTTGCCTAATGCTTCATTGAACGAAAATTGTTCCGCGATGTTGCTTAAGAAGTTGCCTACTAAGCTTGGTGATCCGGGACTGTTTTTTATTCCTTTCAATTTCCCGTGGGTTGAGAATTGCATGGCACTTGCGGATCTTGGTGCAAGCATTAATTTGATGCCATTATCGGTTTGGAAAATACTTTCACTATCCGAGCTCACACCTACAAAAATGACACTTGAATTAGCAAACCGTTCAATAGCTTATCCGGTGGGAATTGCGGAAGATGTTTTTGTTGGAGTTGATAAATTCACATTCCCTGTGGATTTTCTAGTTGTTGATTATGATATGGACCCGAGAGTTCCTCTTATTGTTGGTAGAACCATTTTGAGAACGGGTCGTACTCTTATAGATGTGGCGGAAGGTGAACTCACAATGCGAGTAGGAGATGAAAGATTTGTGTTTAACATGGGGAAGTTGTCTAAGAAATCCAATGAGCCCGAGACGTGAAGCATATTGATGTTTTTAATAAGGAGGAGAATCAAGTTGATATCCTTGATAAAGTTTGTGGTGAATAATTTCATGAAGCTTGCACGAGTGGCAATTATGATCCTCTCTATGTTGAGACCATAGCCTCCATTACTTCCTCATTGGATATTCATGAACCTCGAGAGCTTAACTTTGGTGATTTTGTGATACATTCCAATCCTCTTTTTTAAACATCATTTGATAACCCACTTTTCCACCACAATGAGGAAACCAATGAGGATTATAGTGATGGTGAACCTCCTCTTTGTGATACACCAATTTATGATGAATATAGTGATGATGAGTTCTCCATTTTTGAGCCTCCATTCTTTGATGATTAATGGATAGATTTTGCTAGGTTCAATTTGTTGTTCTCGGTGTCTTAACGAATTGATTTCCGGCTTAAAGTATGACTCTATTGTTTTTGGTGAAGCAAATATTTTTTGTTGTTTTAAAATAAAAGTGCAAAACTTTAAAGTAAAAGTGCAGTAAAGTGAATCTAAGTCTAATTTAAAGTAAAGGGCAAGTACTTAAAAGCGTGGCGAAAATTAAAAGGCACTAAACGTAAAAACTTAAATCTATCTAAGGCAAACTTAAAACGCAACTAAAACTTAAAACTAAGGCAAGGCTAAATTAAATCTAAGGCAAATAAACGTAAAGTGCGACTAAGTAAAAAGGCGGGAAAAATAAAGCTTAAAATTAAAAAGCAGAAACTTAAAAACTGAAATTAAAGAAACCTGAAAATTAGCTCATCCGGAATAATACCCTTATTCGGAATAAACATTCATCCGGAATGTCACCTTCGTTCGGAATGTTTTTCTTCACTCGGAATATTCACCAAATACCTTGATCCGGAATAAATGGCTTATCCGGAATATGTCACTTATCCGGAATAACTTCTTTATTCGGAATGTTGGTCTTGATTCGGAATGTTGCTGTTGATCCAGAATAATTCTTGATCCGGAATAATATTCCGAATAAACTCCTTGATCCGGAATAATAAATTATTCCGGATGAACTTGCTTGATCCGGAATATTTCCTTGATTCGGAATATTAGGTTGATCCGGAATATTCCCTTGATCCGGAATATTCTGTTGATCCGGAATAATAAATATTCCGAATGAAAGTATTGATCCGGAATAATATATATTCCGAATGAAGGTATTGATCCGGAATAATAAATATTCCGAATGAATCTCCTTGATCCGGAATGTCCAATATTCCGGATGAACGACTTTGGTTCGGAACAATTGATATGAACGAACACCTTTTGAAATCCTTCACTTGGCTTGATCCGGAATGTTTTCCTGGGAATCACAGTAACAGACACACCGAAGAACAGGGAACAACAGTATACACGAATCTAATCAAATATAATCTAAATCAACCACAAATTTAAATCAAACTAACAAATAAACATCTATTAATCATAAACAATCAATCCAAAACAATCAAACTAACCAATCTAACCACAATAATCAAAACCCACTTAATAAATATAACAAAAACTCAAGAACATGAACATAAACAATAAAGCATCAAGATCAAAATCAAATAAAGAAAGGTAGATAAGAGATTAACAAGAAAAAGTAAAGATTGACAAGAATTAAAAGAGAAACTTACTTGAAATTAAATGTAATTAAGGTGCAAGACAAGGTATTTAAATAGATATGAAAAGTAAATGACAAGGTAAGTAAAATAGAAGAACTAATTGTCACTATTAGCCAACAAAATGAAATGATTAAGATCCTAAACTATATATAGGGGAGGTTAAGGAGTGCTTAGGAAGCTTCCTCCCCTCCTTCCTTTCTTCTTAATTGCATCATTAGGTCCTTCTCTTCTTAATCTTTTGTTAATTGCACCATTAGTCCTTAAGCCTTTTAATCTTCTTAAATCTTGGACTTTAATGACTTTTGGCTCGGGATTTCTTTGGACTCGTCTTTTAATTCTTCAATAAATAAGACTTGAGTTCTTTGGCTTTTAGTAAACTTCCGTCTTTTGACTTTTTCTTCGATAAATCTTCATAATTGGTCTTGGACTTCCGTTCTTTGTGCACTCTTGACTTCTTGACTTCGTCTTTCATCTTTTTCTTCAATAAAAGCCCGTGAATGCCCGTGTTTTCTCCACTTTTCACCTTTTCGTCCTAAATCACAACAAAAACACAAACCACGCAGAATTCTGACATAAAAGACATAAAATACACGTTTTGGCTCGGTTATTATTGTATATAAGTGGTAAAAAGGATGGGTGTTTACACACCTATCAATGATCACACTAGCTTTGGTTTTGAGGAAATACATGTTGAGTCACCAATCTTTGACATACCAATCTATGATGATTATGGTGATGAGGAGGGTTCTATCATTGATGAGAGTGATGAGTTTCTTGAGGTTGATAACCTCTTGAGTACATTCTTGGATATTTTGACAAGGAGGGTGACATACTCTTTATAGATTCTTTATTGCATGAAGATACCATACCTTCTCTCTTTCCCACCTTACCCTTTCAAAGTGACAAAGAAAAGCAAGTCATGATGGTTTCTTCCAAGAGTTCGTTGATACCCATTGTCCCGCAACCTTTCTCTCAAGATGTGACATATAAGGGGAAATATTCTAAGGCTACCACCACTTGTTGTTTTCTCATCAAGGAAAGGATTTTTGATCCTGGTATATAGATTGATAAACCAACTCAGTATCCTCCTGATGCAATAAAAGGGAAACTTGTGGGAGATTTTAGAGTATCATCTTATCATCCTTTAGAGAACATATGGGCAACACTTATGGAGAAGAGCACCTCACCCACTTCACCATTGCTTGGGATATTATTTGTTGGATTGTGTTATAAGTAGGATGGCAATTATGTATTTGATCCGGGTGGATATTTATGGAGTTTTGTATACTTGAAAACTTACTTTACCTCATCATGGAGATTTTTTCTTAAAAAGGGTAAATCTTGTACTCTCCATGATAGGTTTTCCATAGACACCTTTAAGTGTGGGATGAGTCGAGCTAGAGACTCCATAAATCAAGCTTGAATAACAAGGTTTAGATCTTTTAGACTAGAGTGTGGTAGGGTATGAATAAGGGTATATAGTTGAGAAGAATTGTAGGGGATGCCTCTCTTTTGTCTTCTTGATGTTTGTAGGTTTTCTCTCTTTCATTGCATGCATTGGAGCTTATGGAGGAGGCCCTTGTATCGGGTTCACTTTGTTACTATTATGATTTTCGAACCACAATGTGCTTAAAATGAATTTACTATAGTAGACCTTTCCTTAGCTTGGGTTAAGCAAAGTTATCAATGTCATAAGTGTAAGGGAATTTACTCCAATACTCTTAAACATTGAGGACAATGTTTATATTAAGTGTAGGGGGAGTCTTCTATCAAAGTGACCTTACCTAGAACTTTGCTATTGACTTCATGATAACATGGAAATTAATTTTCAAACATTTTTCAAATTTTTTATTTACTTTGGCCACCAAAAATATGCATTCATAATTTTTGTATAAATCATTTTTCATTTGCATAACACATTTGCATTGTATATATTCTTCTTTTGTTTTTCATCAAAATATAAAAAAAGAAAAAATATAATAAAGGATATGGTTTAACAAATTTAGACTTCTTTGACATATTAGGCCCGCCATGGATATTTTGACTCAACCCGAGTTTGCTTATTCAAGCATTCTCTAGCTAGTATCCTTAACCATGTAAACCTTTATTGATTTATTAGGCTAAGCATCCACTAGTCTCACTATTTGAGATTTTAAACTGTGGAGAACAAGAGATGATAGAGTTTGAAGTAAGTGTTAAGGGCTAGATAAACCTCATACTAATTAATTGTGGCTTTTATATCCCCTTTCGTAACCTTTACTTTCTTGTCAACGCATGTATATATGTTAATAAATAAGCAAGAACGGTTTTAATTGGTTTGTAGTCTCTTATGCATTTTTTACTAATCATTCGTGGTTGGTATAAGTACGTCTTAAGATTCTAAGTTGGAACGTTTTATGTGTACTAGACTTAGGTCATGCTTAATACTTAACGGGTGTTTTTCCTTTTATTATTTTCAATTTTCTTTGTGAGGAATAAAGAAAAATAAGAGCGGCTTATGAAAAAAATGAGTGGCTAGGAAAAAAAAGAGAAAAAGAAAAAGAAGAAAAAGAAGAAAAAGAAAAAAAATAATTATACAAGACTCCAAGAGGGGCAGTGAAGTGTTAATTATAGTAGCTATTGAATTCCAATATTACTCTCACAAGGGTTGCGGGGATTTAATATTTGTTCCAATCCAATATTACCTTGACGGGTTGCGGGATTGAAGATCCAAGGTCTCAAAAAGGCGGCGGATATAAATTATAGCGTGAGTTTTATTTTTCTTCCTTTAGCGAGTGTGTAGCTACTTATTAATGCATGACATAAGGATCTTACACATAAGGCGAATGACTTATTATTTTGGGTCGGACTTATATCAATTGTGGGCGGTTTTTCAAGTAATGGATAAGATGGTTACTTAGGATTAAAATTGTGCTTCCTTATTTTGAGATTTTACAATTATTATATTTCACGCTTTAAATAATGACAAATTTTCCCAAAAGCAATTTGCTCAAATAATAACCGGTCTTAGAGGCATAATAAGTGGGGGTATAATGGTACCACAGTTAATATATATGAATGAGTTGATGCACTTTCAGTTATGGATAACAATGATCGTGTTTTTAAGCTTTTTTTTTTTTTTTGGTAAAAGGGTAGCAATGACCCCGGTAAATAGAACCAAAAAAAGCGTTGAAGTACAAGGAATGTGGCTGAAATACCACATTAACCGCAAGCTACAGGCAGCTTGTTAAACAAAATGTTTATGACATGCCATAAACATTAACTAGTCTAGAATACTGGAAATATATAAACTAGACAAAAACCAAGACGATAACATAAAGTTACGAGGAAAATAATAAAATATCAACATGGGATCAGCCAGATGGAGTGCTTGCCCCAATATGAGTATTGAGAAGATTCACCGATTCATCAAAGACGACCTCGACTCCCTCCTCCTCCTCATTATCTTCCTCGCTTACTTGAGCCCCTTCGTCAATACCAGGCATGGACAAAGATGAAAATTTATTAGATGTAGAAACACTGCTCCTTTGAGCTTTAGCCTTGTTCGGACCATTAAGATTGCTAGACTGCTGCAACTGACCAGATTTAGTATTCAACTTACTACTATTATCAGCACTCGTACTTGTAGTATCCAAGTGAGTTTTTGGGCGAAAAACAACCGTCTTACCTGCTTGGAAACCCTTGCTCAATGGAACACCTCTCAGAACTTGATTCCCTAAATTACCTTTGTACTTCTTCCTCTTGCTTTGCACTTGTTGGAACCCATCATTATCAACATGAGTTGTCACTTTTTCAACCGTTATAGGTTTAACATTTTTCGGACAAGAATCAACGGAATGACCAAAAATATTACAAGTATGACATCTAGGCGGTTTCCATTCATATTCAACTCGAATTAACTCCTTAGTACAACCAGAGCCTTCAAGATCAGGGACACCAATAGTAACGTTATCTATAAACTCCGAATCAGCATTCATCTCAATAAGACAACGAGCAAAACTACAACGACCCCAAGACTCTTTGCACATATTATCAGTATAATTATCCATCATAATAAGCTTACCAAGAAACGAAGCAATTAAACTAATACATTCCTCTTCAAATACCTGTAGCGGGACATCATGAAACTTAACCCATACCGGAATACGAGTTAGTTCCTCCTTTAGAAGATTCGTTTTCATAGTCCATTTCTTAAGAAAAATTCGTGAATTACGAACTATCCACGGACCACCTTCCAGAACCGCATTAAGACCCTCACTAGATCCAAATTGGAAAAAGAAAAAACCTTTCTCATTCATCATGATACGCTTAAGACCATGTTTTGCCCAGTTATTCTTAGCAAAATACTCAACCACAGGGAATGCAATCCTTTTACCAAGAAAGTAACCATATAAAGTGTTAAAGTAGCGAGCATTTACTGTTTCAACAACCTTCCTAGGAATAGAGATATTAACCCCTTCATAGACATTTTCAGAATTAAACGAAGAAGAGACTGCATTAATACCTCCATTAGTAGACGTAACCATATCACCTTCAAATCTGCAAAGTAACTTCAGAATTTCTTTAGCACGATCAGGTGAGATCAATTCCCACAAAGGATGTTTCTTCATTCTTAATTCATGCATAAATTCACCGGCGTCACCAACCGTGCGAATCGTTACACCAAATAATTTCAAAACCGCATGTAGATTACACTGTTGCAAACCATTAATGGTAGCACCCTTAGCTTCAAGGTCTGTTTCCTTAGCCATTTGTGCAGAGTGCACACTCGAACCACCTGAACTGAGTGAAGAAGTGCTGCTAGTTAAATTCTTATGGCGTTCACACAAAACTTTATAATAAAGCATAGTGGTCTCCTTAGGTAAAGTAGACCATTTAGGAAATTTGTTTGCCTTCACACCATTTGCAAACACTTCAATGTCACGCACAGTATTCAAAGGAATAGAAAACAAATTAGATATCTCCTCTAACGTTACTAAAACCTCAAGAGTAGACACCATAACCGCATCCATCCAACCTGTAAACAATGGCTTATCACTTTCCTTGCTCGAATCCACCATAGCTTAAACAAATCGATCAAATGAAACACAGCCCTAACCACGATAAATAAACCCTAAACAAACAGTAACTTGTTTTTTTTTATCGAAAAAACACACAATAACTCAATCAAACCCGGACCCTATTAAATCAACACAGTAATCGAAATCCAGAAAATCAACACCTAATAAATGAATAACGACCCTATTAATAAACTATAGGCAGCCGACCAATTAATGATTTAAGCAAAGGTCAGCCGACATACACTCAATGTCAATCGACAATTAATAAACACTCAATAAAGGTGATATCAGCCGACCAAACAGTAAAGGTCAGCCGACCAATAAAGAACCAATTAAGGTCAGCCGTAAAAGTAATGGTCAGCCGACCAATTAAATAACCAAGTAAGGGGCCAGCCGACCAATTAAATACCCAATTAAATTGACTCCAAACCCTAACCTTAAACGGAACAAACCCAAACCCTAATTTCTATGTCAAGAAACGTCACACAGGAATACTATCGTGAAGGTAACCAATGGGGATCCAATATATAAAGGACTCACGAAGCCGACCAAGATGAAAAACAAAGCACCACAAAAACGCAGCAGAATAACTAAAAAAGAAACGATTATAGAACCCTAGAGAATCTGTCAACCAAATAACAACTATGTTAACTCTAGATTAATCAAAGATTAATCGAGAAACCAGCATTGTTATAAGATTTAGAGATTAACAGGATAGAAAATCGTATCATGAAGAGGAAAAGAAAATTCTGCCGCCATTGATGTTTTTTAGGGTTTTTTGTGTTTTTAAGCTTGGTATGGGGAAAGTGAAACTTGAGGATGATAAGTGTTCATGGTACCTAAGCCTTAATTAAAGTCTTTGATTTCTTTATGAGTTATTTCCATCAAAACCATTTCAAAGAAATATCCAAAAATATATAAATAGAATTTTTTTTCATTTGCATTGCATTGTATAAATCAAAATCATAATGTAGTGCAGTGTAAATGCATTCCATATTGGCCAAGGTGGATTAATTATGAGAAAAGTGTAAATTGGTTCTTTAAAATGTGGCATTGTATGAGGTCATGGCAATGATCAAGTGTAGGGATTTGATATGAGTGAAATCTCATATCAATTATATCACAAATAACTCTAAAACACAAAGCAAAATACCTGATTTTGATTCATAAAAGCAGTATTATGGGTATGTTTTGTGGTTTGTGTTTGTGTAGGTAAAAAGATACAATTAATAACTAGATTTTACTCAGTTAAAAAGTTCGTTGAAATCAGTCTTTTCGAATTGATTACCAGTTAAAAGTGCGACTCAGTCGTTCTTAGTGGAAAATAAAATTGTTTGATTATCTATTTTAAACTAAAGAGAAATATGAAAATGTCGTTGTGTAAAAATGAAAGCTTTAAAAGTTAAACTAAAAATTACGAGTTAAAAATAAATGATTATAAACTTAAAAGTAAATTTAAAACTTAAAACTTTTCAAAAATAAAAACTTAAATCCGTCGGAATACCCATGATCAGAATCCCATCAGAATGTATCAAAATGAATTCTGTCGGAATAACGATTAAAGTATCGGAATAATGCACAAGAAAAACTATCGGAATAACTATTATCGGAAAACAACTATGTCGGAATGTATAAAAAACACAAACTATCGAAATAATGGTTTCACCTCTGTCGGAATATTAAATAATCAAAACCATCAGAATCTCGATCGGAATAATGATCGGAATAATGATCGGAATCTCAAACCCTTTTCCGATACAATGATCGGAATAACCGTCGGAATCCAAAACCCTAATCCGATGGCAGGTATCGGAATAATGGTCGGAAAGGGTAAAACCTTTTCCGACAGTTAGTAAAAACGTAATAAGCAACAAATAAGCTCTCTTTTAATAAGCACAGTCCGACACTTAACCAAATTTATAATGAAAAGAACTAAATAAGAACGAATAAGAACTCTCAAAACTCTAAATAAGCAAATTTTAAAGCAAACTTTAAAAAAGACGAAGTTTTTAAGAAAACTTAAAAGTAAATAAGCTAAATACAAAATAAGCCAATAAGCATGATAAGCTCAAAGCTCAAATCGTATAAAAACTTAGATATAAACAAAAAGATGAACTTGTTGATCACATAAACATCAAGATTAAGCAAGATCAAAGATTATTTCGGATCAAAGATAAATAAAAATCAAGAAAGGTAGAAAAAGATGAAGATTTAAACAAGATTAAAGTCTAAAAAGTAAAGATTATATTAAAACAAGAAAGAAAGATAAAAGATGAAGTTCCTAGTGAGAGAAAGTTAAACATTTTCTCTCTCTTAAAACTACAAAATGAAAAATGAAAACTAAAAATGAACTAACTAACTCTAAATAACTCACTCTCTCCTAATGACACATTAGGAGCGTATATATAGGAGGAGGAGAGACTAAGTGTTGATGCTTCCTTCTTTCTTTCTTCTCGTCTCGACTTGATTTAAATTCTTTGTCTTTCTCAACGTCGTCTCGGGATTTGTCGATATAAATTGAACTCGTCTTAATATTTTATTCTTTTAATTAGACTTGGTTCTTCGACTTCATTAAACTTCCGTCTTTAGACTTTTTCTTCGATAAATCTTCAGAATAGGCGTTGGACTTCCGTTATTTTTGCACTCTTGATCTTTTGACTTCGTCTTTTCTCGTTTTCTTTGATAAAAGCTCGTGATAGCCCGTGTTTTCTTCCCTTTTCACATTTTGGTCCTAAATCACAACAAAAACACAAACCACGCATAACTCCAACATTTACGACATAAAATACACGTTTTGGTTTGGTTATTATTATAATTAAGTGGTAAAAGGATAAGTGTTTTCACACTTATTAAATCCCCTACACTTGACCATTGCAATGCCCTCATGAAATGCATTAATGTCAAAGCACGTTTTACATTTCCCATCATAATCAATCCACCTTGGCCTTTATTAAACACAAGACATTAAAGAGATAGAAAATTATAAAACATTCAAAGGAAGAAAACAAGTAAAAAGATAAAAGACTTAACTTAGGTTTTTGGAATGTCATGAATGTTTATCAACCTCAAGTTTCACGTTCCCCATACCAAGCTTAAAAATGATATCATTGTTATTATAAGTTAGCAAACTAACACAAACTCATGTGGCCCAATTATTCACTTAGACTCCCTTATTCCTAGGTGTATCTCTTATATTTTATTGATGTCTTGAATGATCACGAGGATTCCTTGTTGACTTATTTTGATTGTTATTTAGGCTGAAAATAAAGTAGGACGATTTAATCAATAGTTAGCTAAAGGACAAAATCTTTTAAAACTGCTTCTCGGGACCTCATAAAGTTCATATCTTGGCATAACTTGCTTCACGATTTGAGAACTTTCTCGGACCGATATTTGGCATTGACTTCATATTTCAAATCTTGAGAGACGTTCATGAAATAATGGTCTTCTCTTCATAATAGGAATTTCTTCACTTGAACTTTTTGAGAGATTCTTCATATTTGGACCACGACTTCTTCATTTTTCTCCAATCTTCATTTGGGATTTTGATATACAACGATCCGCCTCCTTTTAGGACTTGGATCTATTTATCCTCATACCTTGTTAGGGTCTTTTCAGATAGATTTCTCCATGATCTTTACGGGAGTATTTGCTTTTCGTCGTGTGTCTCGATCCTTCATATTGATTTTTGATAAATGATTCTTCATATCACTTTTGGATCTTTAGCAACAAAATGTAGCCCTCATGTCTTTTTAGGACCTTTTTGGACTCACCAATCTTCGCATCCCGCTTCAATAAGTTATGCCTTGGCTATGAACTCTAATTAATACCGAGCAACTTTTAAACGATCTTGGGCTAGAAGCTAAGTAACTTTTCAAATCGTACAACCTTACTTATTGCAATTAAATTTATTAACAAGCGATGGGAGAAAAAGCTTATAATCAACTCACATAAATTTATGAAAGAATACCAAACTTATAATTGACTCTATCATCTCTCGTTCTCCATAATTTAAAATATCAAGGAATGAGACTCATGAATGCTTAGCCAATTAAATCAAAGTTTTGGGTTTTCAAGTCATCTATAGGATCTTGCATCTTCTTAGACTTTTTCAAGTTTAGAATTTTCATTTTAAAGTTCCCTTGATAAACGACTTTCTAGGATCAATTATAGGAACTTGCGAAAATTTCTTGTTCTTAACCCGTGAGAGTTAAGACTTTCGCGTTTTAAAGCTCCCTATATAAAAGCCTAGCAAAACTTGACATAAACACGTTAAGGATACTAGCTAGAGTAAACGTGGATAAGTAAACTCGGGTTGAGTCAAAAGATCCACAACGTTTGAGAATTTAAAACCACTTATTAAAATTTATTCTAGAAAAGAAATAAAATAACTATAACAAAGGTAAATACAACTAGGCCAAGATAGATCAAAAATTTTGAAAAATATCGAAAAATCAATTTTCTGGTTAAAATGAGGACAAATACAAGGAAAAGCCCACTTAACTTCGATAGAAGTCCCCCCTACACTTAATATAAACATTGTCCTCAATGTTTAAGCATGTGGAAGTAAACTCCCCTACACTTAGGACATTGTGCACGTTGTTTAAATCTTGCTAAGGAAGAGGCAACTAAAGTGATTCCTATTTTAATATTGAATAAAATAAAATAGTGAATCAAAAGAGTTTAGGATAGAACCGGGAAGATGGATATATGGAATCACGGGTCGTCAAAAGTCATCAAGAATGGATCTTTGAAAGCTCGAATCCTTTCACATGATAAGAAGGAAAAGAACAAACACATACTAGGGTCTCCCCCTACACTTGTTATAAAAACAAAGAAAAAGGATAGATATTCGGGTTGCCTCCCGGTAAGCGCTTGTTTTTGTTAACCGAGTCGTGAGCCTGACTCGACCTTGATTAGCATGGTAAGAAGCTTGAAGAACATCCACCGGGATCAAATACATGGTTTTCATCCATCAAGTAGCACAATATTAAGGCGAACAAGGCAAGCCAAAGAAGAGTAGGCAAGGTTCCCTTGAGCAAAGATTGAGCACGGTGGTGGAAAGTAGGATGAAGTGCAAGCATATCTCCACAAGTTCCAAAAATCTTTCCTTTTATTTCATCAGATGGATACTGAGATGGCTTAAAAATTTCAATACCGGGATCGAACACCTTTTCCTTTAGGGGGAAATAACACTCAGGCTCAGTAGAATTTGAAGAAGATCCGCTCATAAATCGCACAATCTCATCCTCAAAAGGTGGATAGAAAGGTGCCAAAACATAAGTACTGCGGATGTTGGTATCTTCCGGCTTCTTCTCCTTTGAAACGTGTTTCTTAATATCCGAAGAAGGATAAAGAGCATCATCAAAGTCTAAAGGATGAGAATCATTCTCATTGGGGAAGTATGTATTAAGGAAAGTGGCAAAATCTTCCTCAAATGAGTAATTATCCAAAGTATCAAGAGTGTTTGGTGGAGGATCTTCATCAAAAGTAGGAGTAAGGTCGTCATGAGAAGAATCACTCGAGAGAGTATCAACATCATCAAAATCATCATATGTTGGTATGTCTTTATACTCTGAAACAAAATTATCATAATCATCCCCATCGGAACTAGAATCATCATCATAGTCATCATAAATTGGTGGAGGCTCATGAATTGGTGGGGGATCCAAATTGGAGATAGAATCATTAGAATCATCCACATCGTCTTGGAAAAGTGGATTATCATAGGAAGACTCAAAAAGAGGATTGTCATATACAACAAAATCATCAAGCTTTATACTCTCCAAAGTAGTAGTAAGCTCTTCTTGAAGCACATTAATCATTTTCGTTGATTCTTTTCCATTTGACTTACTTGTAATCTTCCCCATTTTAAAAACTTGAGCATCATTCTTGACCCTTAAGATTAATTCACCTTCGGCCACATCGGCTAGAGCTTTCCTGGTTCTCAAAAATGGCCGTCCAAGTATTAACGGAATACGAGGGTCCATTTCATAATCAACAACAACAAAATCAACCGGAAAAGTAAAGGTACCAACTTTAATAAACACTTCTTCGGCAATACCAACGGGGTAAGCGAGAGTGCGATTTGCTAGCTCAAGAGTCATCTTCGTCGGTGTAAGGTCGGGTAATGATAGCTTTTTCCAAACACTTAAGGGAATCAAATTAATACTTTCCCCTAGATCGGCTAAGGCTGTAAATTCTTCATCTTTGTTAAAAATGCAAGGCAACAGAAAACGACCGGGATCTCCAAGTTTTTCCAAAAGTGCTTTAAGAATGACTGCAGAACAGTTTTCATTTAAGCGTGTGTTGAAAAACTCAGCTATCTTTTCCTTCTTGCTAAGCAATTCCTTGAATTCTTTGACAAATTTTGGCATTTGGACAAGTGCTTCAACAAGGCTGATGTTGAAATTCATTTGAGAGATCATCTTCAAATAGGAAGTAACTTGAGAATCCTCTTTTGTGAGCAATTTGCACTTGTCTAACCGAGAAGGACAAGGTATGTTGGGTTTAGGTGGTGTAGGTGTGGAAGGTGAAGGTGTAGCAGATACAGGTTGAGATGTTGAGGGTTGAGAAGTAGAAGGTTTAGAGGTTGTAGGTGGGGTTGGTGGAGACGGTAATGGAGAACTAGTACTAGGTGTGGTAGAGGAGGGATAAATGGAAGTGGAGGAGGTGTAGATGGAGTAACTTGAGGAGGGATAGAAGGTCCTACTAGAGTTGCTCCACTTCGCGTAGTAATAGCACTCACATTAGCTCTAGGGTTTGTTTCGGTGGTAGAAGGAAGAGCACCTTGAGGACGAAGGGTTTGTAACATTTGAACGAATTTCCTATCCGTGGACTCTTGCAATTGTCTATTAGATTCTTGCATTGCTTGCATTATTTTCTCATGTTCATTCAATTTTTGCAAAACCAAGTCCATTAGCGAATGAGGTAAATTGAACCCTTGTTGTTTAAAACCTTGGTTTGGGTATAGGTTATAAGGTAGAAGACCTTGAGGATTGAAACCTTGGTTTGGAAAGCCTTGATTTTGCATGTTATAGGTTTCCCTGATTTGAATTTGATCCCCTCACATTAGCATTTTGTGGAACATTTGCTCTTGGTGGCCCTTGGTTGTTATGGGTGGGTGGGTGTGGTCTTTGTTGAAAGCCGGGTGGAGCCAAATAATTCGTCGAGTTGTAAGACAAGTGATTAACATCGACATTAGGCTTGAAATGAACTCTCTCGGTGTTGTTGTAAGTATACACTTCCCCGTGAGATTGATCATAAGATTTATCATAATTAGCATAAGAGTGTGGCCGACCACAAGTTTCACAAGTTATATTAATAGCATTGTTGTTTTTGGCATTGTTAACGGCTTGTAAAGCAAGTGCTTCAACAACCGTAGTAAGCTTATCAAGTCTCTTGTCGATGTCACTAGTGATAGCACTAGCCACATTAGTCGAACACTCTTTGTTTTCACTCTAGACTTAATCTCAATAATCTCCCACGTGGCATTAGAAAACGTAACCAAAATGTTACCCCCCCCCCCCCCCCCCCCCGAGGCATTATTTAGTGAATCTTGGTCATTCATGCTTAAACCATTGTAAAAAGTTTTAATTTGATGCACTTTTGTAAAACCATGTTGTGGACACTTTCTTAAAAGTTCCTTAAAATGGTCCCAAGATTCACTAAATGTCTCATCGTAATTTTGTTCAAAGTTAATGATTTCATTCCGCAAAGTGGTAGTACGTGAGGGTGGGAAAAAGTAGTTGATGAATTTGGTCTCTAAATCCGACCACTTAAGAATACCTTGTGGTGGTTCCTTTGCAAGCCAATGTCAGGCTTGTCCCTCTAAGGAGAAAGGAAAAAGTTACAAGCGAATTACCTCTTGTGAAACCCCATTAAACTTGATTGTATTAGTGATGTAGAAACTAGAGGGGGGGTTGAATAGTTTCTTATATTTACTTGTTAAATGATGGTTTTCAAAAAATCAATTTTCTCAAAAACTTAGACTTAAGGAAATAAGTGAAATCTTCTTATGCACAATATGAACAATGATAGTGTAATTTAAACTAATACTAACTAATATATATGCACAAAGAATAAAGAATGTAAAGAGTTAAGGGTAAAGAAAGATCAAACCAAACACCAAGGATTTATAGTGGTTCGGCAACGAAGCTCACTCCTCGTTCCTACTCCACTCCTCGAGTACTCCTTACTCGAGAGTTCACTACACAACAAGCTCCTTATGGTGGAGAAAACCGTATACGTCGCTTAACCAATTTCCGACTCTAAGCTAAAAGTCGAGCCCTAATCGTAGCTAGGACCAATATACACAACTATACTTAGTACATACACAACTTCCAAATAGACACAACTACTTGGATCTTCACAACTATTACACAACAACAAATGTATAAAATTTGATCGTCAAAGGATCTTTGGTGGTGGACTCAACACTTCACAATGATAGTGTTCTTCTCTTTACACTAGATGAGGAAGGGATGGATGAGATAGATTCACTTCTAAACAAGTAGTAATCAATCAAATGATCAAGGATTTGAGTGATTTAAGAAGTATGTTTGAATCTGGAAATTTGTGTGCAAAAGAGGTGAATTGAAAATCTGAGAAAGGTCCACTATTTATAGGACAAAGGGCCAACGGCTATATCTGCCCGCGTTTCCTTATCTTAGCCGGCGGTACCTTATCGATAAGGAACTGCCTAAGCGTTAAGGAACCGCCGGACTAGACTTTGCTCCCTTTTTGTCCTTTAGTGATGGAGGTCATATCTGATTATAAAAATATCCAGAAAGGATATTCCAAATCAAAAGGGAATATGCCATTTTCAAATTTTTAAATATTTAATTTAATAAAACATTTTCTTAAAAAGAAAGTTTAATTAAAAACTTGTCACACTTAATAAAAAGTGAGTTTTAAGAAAAGATTAAATCACTTGATCACTTGATTAAGGTTAGTACTTATTTATTCATACCTTAAGTGAAAATGGGTAAAATGAAAAAAACTTGAACTCAAGAATTCGTTTTTCGTTGTTTTCATAAATACTTGTTTTTACATATTGTCGTAATCAAAACTAAGCGAGACTGAAAAATGCACGTAACGTTTTTAGGCATTATTGCATTAACAATCTCCCCCTTTTTAATTCCGACAATACATAAACTCAATCACACGAAAAACAAGATTTTCGAAGACGAGTTTATTCATTTCTCCCCCTTTGTCGAAGCAAAAAAGGTTGCACAAGTCAGTGTTGAAGAGACGGACTTTGTAAAGACTCCCCCTTGGTGCTTATTCCCCCTTGCTTGGGGCATCGAGGAATCGAGATATGGTGAAAAGCTACATAGAAGGGTTAGATGAACAAAAAGAGACAACCAACAAGAGATAGCTATAGGTCACAAAAAAAATTTAAAAAGAGAAGAGAGTACAAAGACTAAGATCCAAGTGAAGTCATATAAAAAAATAGTCATACAAAGATGTATGAAAGAGAAAACAAGCCAAAAGCATAAATCTAATCCTAGTTAATCAAGAATTCTAAGATTTGCTTGAATAAGGTGTCTTGTGGATAAGCAACCAATGCTTATATGAAAGACAAGGTAGTGGCGGAATGTGGTGGTGGTGGCTTTGTGGAGATCTCATAATCAAAGTGAAGAGGAGGCTTGATTAAGAGACTCTTGATGTAGCTCAAATCCTCATAGATGTGTGCCATAGCAAGATGTTGATATTGACAACAATGACAATATGTCCCATGGTGCATGACATTATCATGAGAAGGAGGAAGAACACTAAAGGGTGGTGGTGGAAGAAAAGATGTTCCACAATCAACATTCTTGGTAGGAGAGATGTGATTAAGAGTGTTCTTGGTGAATTTGGATTGAAAGTGTTCTTGGGTGAGTTGGGATTGAAAGCAATTGAGGAGAATGGAGGAGAATCAAGGCTTTCATTAGGAGAGTAAGACATTTTAGGATGTGAAGTAAGGCAAAATGCTTATGGTTTAAAAGGGAAGGCTCAATGTATTTTGGGGTGGTCAAAGGGTTGAAGCAAAGATTCTCAAACATGTTGGAACAAATTTGGAATTTCATAAATACCCGAAAAAAGAGGAAGCACTGTACGCGGTTCCTTATTGCTTCTAGCGGTTCCTTATTGATAAGGGACCGTGGTTCATATATGGAACCGCCTATAGTGGTTGAGTTTTGGTGGGGAAGGAAGATTTTTCAGCAAATCTTATTTTTCTAGTCTAACTTATCATAGGGATATGCTCAAGAGCAAAGATCGACAAAGAGAACACATACTAACTCACCAAATAGGGATTGACCAAAATACATGGATTTAAAAATCGATGTAGGAGGTGTGTAAGACAAGACCTTAAGTCATGACACAATGATCCTCCATGATTCTATCTTGTTCTTGCTATGTTTGAGAGAATCATACATATGAATTATGTAAGCTCGAGATTAATAGCAAGAATCTTATGAAAAACGTTTTTAGATTGAATTAACAATGTCAAAACATTTCTTAACCACTTTCGAAAGAGACTTTGAGGATTTTGAAAAGGAGAAGAGAAGATTTTCAAGAAGAGTTTAGGAGACTCAAAGTGATAAAAGACTCAAAGGAAAGTAAGAGACTCAATAAAGGAAAGCAATTAAGGAATATGTTCCATTAATCCTAGACCTAGACACAAGTAATTAAAAGGTTCTCTCTTAAGTAGCTTAGTGAAGATGTTGGCTAAGTTATCCTCGGAGGGTACCTTCTCAATTGAAATGTTCCCCTTTTGAACATTATCCCTAAGAAAATGGTGACGAATTTCTATGTGCTTGGTTCGCGAATGTTGCACGGGATTCTTGCTAAGGTCTATAACACCCTTATTGTCACACATGATGGGAACATCATCAAGACAAATCCCGTAATCAACAAGCGCTTGCTTCATCCATAGAGCTTGTTGACATGCTTTTCCGGCACTCACATACTTGGCTTCCGTGGTGGATATCGCAAGAGCGGTTTGTTTCTTGGAGAACCAAGAAGTTAAACAACAACCCATTAAGGTACAAACACCACTAGTGCTTTTCTGATCCACATAGTCTCCCGCATGATCCGAGTCCACGTAGACAATGGTTTCTACTCCGGTCCCTTTAGGATACCATAATCCTAAATGTATAGTGCCCTTAATGTATCGGAAGATACGCTTAACTGCTTCAAGGTGAGAGGTTTTGGGAGCCTCTTGGAAGCGAGCACAAAGGCAAACACTAAACATGATATCTGGTCGACTTGCCATTAGGTACAACAAACTACCAATCATACCTCTATATTTGGTGTTGTCTACCGACTCACAACCATCATCTACGATGAGTTTAGTATCCGAGGCCATAGGGGTCTTCATTGGTCTAGATTCTTCTAATCCAAATTTCTTTAGCATTTCTTTAGCGTACTTAGATTGACTAAAGAAAATACCATCGTCCATTTGTTTAATTTGGATTCCTAAAAAGAAGTTAAGTTCTCCCATCATACTCATTTCAAAATCATCATGCATGATTTTAGCAAAGTCATCACACAATTCTTGACAAGTTGAGCTAAATATAATGTCATCAACATATATTTGTACGATTATGAGGTGGGAACCTTTCTTCTTTGTAAAGAGAGTGTTGTCTACCATTCCCATGGTATACTCATGTTTAACAAGAAACGCTTTAAGTCTATCATACCAAGCTTTGGGTGCTTTTTTAAGACCATAAAGTGCCTTCCTAAGCTTGGAAACATGATCCGGTTTCTCAAAATCAATGAAGCCGGGAGGTTGAGCCACATATACCTCCTCATTGATCAAACCGTTAAGAAACACACTCTTTACATCCATTTGTTGAAGCTTAATATCTAAGGCACAAGCATAGGCTAAAAGGATTCTAATGGATTCTAATCTAGCTACCGGTGCATATGTCTCGTCATAATCAATCCCTTCTTGTTGATTATAGCCTTGTGCTACAAGTCTAGCTTTGTTACGAGACACAACACCATTCTCATCTTGCTTATTCCTATATACCCATTTGGTTCCTATAATGGTAGAACTTCTAGGTGGAGGAACAAGTTCCCAAACATCATTAGCAACGAATTGGTTCAATTCTTCTTGCATCGCAATGACCCAACTCTCATCCGTCAAAGCTTCTTTAACATTCTTTGGTTCAATCAAGGAGACGAAACAAAATAATTTACTTTGGTTTTGGACTTGAGATCTTAGGGTCCTTTGATTTAAGTCACCAATGATATTATTGAGAGTAAGATCCTTAGACTCCTTAATGTTTACTTCCTTTTCAACACTAAGGTCTTCAACTCCTATTTTTCTAACCTCTTTGGCTCTAACTACTTCTACTTCATCCAAGTCATCATCAACCAATGGTGGTGTCTTGGTTAAAGGAGGGGTTTCATCAAAAGTCACGTTAAGTGATTCTTCAATTACGCCTGAGGTTCTATTAAGGACTATGTAGGCTTTGCTAGTTTGGGAATAACCTAAAAAGATACCTTCGTAAGACTTTGTGTCAAACTTGGTAAGGTAGTCTTTGGTGTTGAGGATAAAGCACTTGCTTCCAAACACCCTAAAGTATTCCGATGAGGGTTTCTTACCTTTAAGAATCTCATAGGGGGTCTTTCCTAGGAAAGGTCGAATAAGAATTCAGTTGAGAATATAAGTCGATGTGTCCACGGCATTGCACCAAAAATTTTGAGACAAATATTTCTCATTTAACATCGTCCTACTCATCTCTTGGATGGTCCTATTCTTCCTTTCAACTACCCATTTGATTGTGGAGTGCGAGGAGCCGAAAAGCTATGGGTAATACCATGAGCTTCACAAAAGGCACCAAATTGCATTTCATTATCAAATTCCCGACCATGATCCGTCCTAATAGAGACAATCGGACATCCTATTTGATTTTGAATTCTTCGACTGAAGATTTCGAAAAGATCTAAAGCTTCATTCTTAGATGCCAAAAATCTAGTCCAAGTGAATCTAGAGTAGTCATCAACTATAACTAGGGTATAAAGGTTACCTCCATAACTCCATATGGCGGTGGGTCCAAAGAGATACATATGTAGGAGTTCTAAGTACCGAGAGGTTGAAACCAAATTCTTGGCTTTGTGACTTGAGTGAACTTGCTTTGCAACTTTGCAAGAATCACAAAGTGACTATCAAACTTCATCTTGGGGAGGTGTCTTACCAACTCCTTAGAGACTAAAGATTGAATTAGACGTATATTATCGTGACCTAATCTCCTATGCCAAAGAGTAGAACTATCATCTATAGTCGCAAGACATATGTTGTCTTTTGACTTCTTATTGACCTTCATGACATAAAGCCTATGCTTTCTAACACCTTTTCCAATGACCTTTCCATCTTTTACGATTTCACTATCATTTTCCAAAAAGATGACCTTACACTTATTGTCACAAATTTGACCTATGCTTAAAAGGTTAAACCCTAAATTATCTACTTGCTCAACATTTTCAATAGTCATGGAGTCAAGAGAAACCGTACCTTTGCCAATGATATTACCACGTAGACTACTAGCGAATGTGACGTTACCTCCATCATATGCTTTGTACCGTGAGAACAAAATTCGATTACCCGTCATGTGTTTAGAACAACCACTATCCTTAATCCACTCGTCGGGTTACAAATCAATTCCCAAGCATATCTAGGTAACAACATACACGATCAAACATTTGGTCCCCAATATCTCATGGGTCCAAAATTGTTAGTTCCAAACATCCTTTGCATTTGGTTAGGATGCATGAATTGAGGAGGGTTTCCCCATGGGGAACAAAAGGGAGGAGGATAATAATTCATATAACCATTTTGTTGTTTATTATTTCTCCTAGGTGTATTTGATCTTGGTTTAGAGTTATGGTCATTCCTTCTAGGTGTTGGAGTTTTACTTCTAGGTCGTGAATTGTTTTGACTATCTCTTCTAGGTGTTGTCGTTCTACTTCTAGGTCTAGACTCATTCCGTACTCTTGGAGGAGTAGAAGATGGTCTTGATAAACTTCTATTTTCCATTAGAGGTTTACTCAAAGGCTTATAGAACTTATCAACGGCATTGTCGTCAAGTATGGGTAATTTCACGTTGTTAACAATAAGATGCTTAGGATGTTCACCTAAATTTGACTTTTCAGAAAGTTCAGGATTTTCATCAAAAATACTTTCTGGCCACGGTACCTTATCTATGGCGGCGGTTCCATATCGATAAGGAACCGCCCTATACAGTTTGGGACCGCGTACAGCAAATAGTTTTTCTGAAAATCGGACTTGTTTAGGTTTACTAGTTGATGCTTCATTTGAGTTAAAACCTACACCAAGTCTTTCCTTAGAATGAATTTGTTTGTTTAACATATCATCAAGAGCACTAGTACCTTTCATGAACTTTTCAAGTTTAATGGAGGTGCTTTTGAGATCTTCATTCTCTAACCTAAGTTTCTCACAACTTAAGCAATCTATATCAACTTCTTTATTTTTCTCAAGCTTGGCTAATTTTTCCCTAAGTTCATTAATCTCATTTTCAAGCTTAGTTTTAGTTGATTTTAGTGTTTTGTTCTTTTCTATGAATTTAAGGCTAAGTTAGTGTAAATTGTCATATTGGCCTTCTAATTCAATATCATCTAAGGTGGAGCTATCATTGCTATAACATTCGGTTTCGGAATGTACCTCTTTAGAAGTGTGAGCCATGAGACATTTCTTTTCTTTGGGGTTGTCATCAACATCTTCACCGCTATCGCTCCAAGAACCACTAACGAATGCCGTGCGATTCTTATCGTGTGAAGGCTTTGGACACTCATTAATGAAATGATTTGGATCACCACATCTAAAGCAATTCCTATCACCCTTTTCGTTCTTGGCAACCCGATTCTTCAAGAATGGTTTCTTGTCATTGTTGAGTTGCCTCACGTGTTGACCTCGTCTTTTGAAGAACCTCTTGAAATCTCTCATCGCCAATGCATACTCCTCATCATCACTATCAGAGGAACTATCATGATCGCTTTGTGCCTTCTTGGCTTTGAGTGCAAGAGACTTCCTTTCACTCTTGGTTTTCACCAACTCCGAGTCCTTCAGAATTATCATCTCATGAACCTTCAAGTGGCCTATGAGTTCATCGAGTGATAGAGTTGAGAGGTCTTTCGATTCTTCGATTGCCATGACTTTTGCTCTCCACTTCGGATGTAAGGCCCTTAGAAACTTGCTAACATTGTTCTTGCTAGAAAAACCTTCACCAAGTGCTTTTAGACTAGTAATAATAGTGTCAAATCTAGCAAAAGCACTATCAGTAGCTTCATCTTCTAAGATGACAAATTGTTCATATTGTTGGACAAGAAGATTGATTTTGCTTTCTTTGACTTGGCTATTACCTTGGTGGGTTACTAAAAGAGTGTTCCAAATATCATTAGCGGTTTCACACATAAAAATCCTTTCATACTCTTTCTTAGGCAAAGCATTATAAATCACCATTTTAGCCTCATTATTTTTCGAAAGTTTCTTTTTAGTATCATCATTAGCTTTGTCAAAAGTGACCAATTCCTTTGTTTTAGAAACTTCATTAAATTGATAAGGTAAAAAATCACCATTGGTAATAACATGCCAAATATCTAAATCTTTTGATTTCACATAAGTCTCAAATCTATTTTTCCAATAAATACAACTATCGGTTTCAAAAAGTGATGGTCTTTGCATAGATTGCCCTTCTAGGTACTTGTTGGAATCCATAGATCGATTCAAGTTTTAAAATACAATATACTTTAAAAATGCTTGAGCAACCCGCTCTGATACCAATTGTAGAAACTAGAAGGAGGGGTTGAATAGTTTCTTATATTTACTTGTTAAATGATGGTTTTCAAAAAATCCTTTTTCTCAAAAACTTAGACTTAAGGAAATAAGTGAAATCTTATTATGCACAATATGAACAAGGATAGTGTAATTTAAACTAATACTAACTAATATATATGCACAAAGAATAAAGAATGTAAAGAGTTAAGGGTAAAGAAAGATCAAACCAAACACCAAGGATTTATAGTGGTTCGGCAACGAAGCTCACTCCTCGTTCCTACTCCACTCCTCGAGTACTCCTTACTCGAGAGTTCACTACACAACAAGCTCCTTATGGTGGAGAAAACCGTACACGTCGCTTAACCAATTTCCGACTCTAAGCTAAAAGTCGAGCCCTAATCGTAGCTAGAACCAATATACACAACTATACTTAGTACATACACAACTTCCAAATAGACACAACTACTTGGATCTTCACAACTATTACACAACAACAAATGTATAAAATTTGATCTTCAAACGATCTTTGGTGGTGGACTCAACACTTCACAATGATAGTGTTCTTCTCTTTACACTAGAAGAGGAAGGGATGGATGAGATAGATTCACTTCTAAACAAGTAGTAATCAATCAAATGATCAAGGATTTGAGTGATTTAAGAAGTATGTTTGAATCTGGAAATTTGTGTGCAAAAGAGGTGAATTGAAAATTTGAGAAAGGTCCACTATTTATAGGACAAAGTGCCAACGACTATATCTGCCCGCGGTTCCTTATCTTAGCCGGCGGTACCTTATCGATAAGGAACCGCCTAGGCGCTAAGGAACCGTCGGACTAGACTCCGCTCCCTTTTCCTTTAGTGGTGGAGGTCATATCTGATTATAAAAATATCCAGAAAGGATATTCCAAATCAAAAGGGAATATGCCAGTTTCAAATTTTCAAATATTTAATTTAATAAAACATTTTCTTAAAAAGAAAGTTTAATTAAAAACTTGTCACACTTAATAAAAAGTTAGTTTTAAGAAAAGATTAAATCACTTGATCACTTAATTAAGGTTAGTACTTGTTTATTCATACCTTAAGTGAAAATGGGTAAAATGAAAAAAACTTGAACTCAAGAATTCGTTTTTCGTTGTTTTCGTAAATGCTTGTTTTTACATATTGTCGTAATCAAAACTAAGCGAGACCGAAAAATGCAAGTAACGTTTTTAGGAATTATTGCATTAACAAGTGAGTTGAAGGAACCTTTTGATATGGTCGTGAGGATCATCAAGTGTACGCCCCAAGAATGGTTGAGCATAGACCATTTGAATGAAGCCGGATTTGAGCTCAAAGTTGTTGGCTCCAATCTCAGGTATGACAATAGCATCAGTGTTACCCTCTATGTGCGATTGCAAAAGCTCGATCATTGGTCGATTGTCCATGGTGACAGTAGGTTGAGTTTCGACTTCGGCTTGAGCTGCTTTCTTCTTACGAGCACGGGTACGCATACACACCTACAAAAGGAAAAGAAAGATAGAAAAGAAACATTTTTGGTTTTTTATGTTTTTCTATTTTTTTGGATTTTTGAAAATTTTATATTTTTTAGGATTTTTGAAATTTTTTAATTTTTTAGGATTTTTGAAAAAATTTTAAGCAAGAAGTATGACGTTCAAATATGGACGGATCCCAAAATCCAACGCGTCTCTCACAATAAACCGTTAATCTTCTCGAAAAGAGCCGGCAGCGGCGCCATTTAATAACTGAGATTTTGTATGTAAAAAGTTATCGTCTCGTCTCGATTCGAATTGAAAAAGGTTAAAAGTGGGACTCAGTCGTTCTTGGTGGAAAATAAAATGGTCTGATTATCTATTTTAAACTAAAAACAAATATGAAAATGTCGTTGTGTAAAAATGAAAGCTTTAAAAGTTAAACTAAAAATTACGAGTTAAAAATAAATGATTAAAAACTTAAAAGTAAATTTAAAACTTAAAACTTTTCAAAAATAAAAACTTAAGTCCGTCGGAATACCCATGATCGGAATCCCATCGGAATGTATCAAATTGAACTCTGTCAGAATAACGATTATAGTATCGGAATAATGCACAAGAAAAACTATCGGAATAACTATTATCGGAAAACAACTCTGTCGGAATGTATAAAAAAGAAAAACTATCAGAATAATGGTTTCACCTCTGTCGGAATATCAAATAATCAAAACCATCGGAATCTCGATCGGAATAATGATCGAAATCTCAAACCCTTTTCCGATACAATGATCGGAATAACCGTCGGAATCCAAAACCCTAATCCGATGGCAGGTATCGGAATAATGGTCGGAAAGGGTAAACCCTTTTCCGACAGTTAGTAAAAACGTAATAAGCAACAACTAAGCTCTCTTTTAATAAGCACAATCCGACACTTAACCAAATTTATAGTGAAAAGAACTAAATAAGAACGAATAAGAACTCTCAAAACTCTAAATAAATAACTTTTAAAGCAAACTTTAAAAAAGACAAAGTTTTTAAGAAAACTTAAAAGTAAATAAGCTAAATACAAAATAAGCCAATAAGCATGATAAGCTCAAAGCTCAAATCGTATAAAAACTTATATATGAACAAAAAGATAAACTTGTTGATCACATAAACATCAAGATTAAGCAAGATCAAAGATTGTTTCGGATCAAAGATAAATAAAAATCAAGAAAGGTAGAAAAAGATGAATATTTAAACAAGATTAAACTCTAAAAAGTAAAGATTAGATTAAAACAAGAAAGGAAGATAAAAGATGAAGTTCCTAGTGAGAGAAAGTTAAACACTTTTTCTCTCTTAAAACTACAAAATGAAAAATGAAAACTAAAAATGAACTAACTAACTCTAACTAACTCACTCCCTCCTAATGACACATTAGGAGGGTATATATAGGAGGAGGGGAGGCTAAGTGTTGATGCTTCCTTCTTTCTTTCTTCTCGTCTCGACTTGATTTAAATTCTTTGTCTTTCTCGACGTCGTCTCGGGATTTGTCGATATAAATTGAACTCGTCTTAATATTTTCTTCTTTTAATTAGACTTGGTTCTTCAACCTCATTAAACTTCCGTCTTTAGACTTTTTCTTCGATAAATATTCAGAATAGGCCTTGGACTTCCGTTCTTTTTGCACTCTTGATCTTTTGACTTCGTCTTTTCTCCTTTTCTTTGATAAAAGCTCGTGATAGCCCGTGTTTTCTTCCCTTTTCATATTTTGGTCCTAAATCATAACAAAAACACAAACCACGCATAATTCCGACATTTACGACATAAAATACACGTTTTGGTTTGGTTATTATTATAATTAAGTGGTAAAAGGATAAGTGTTTTCACACTTATTAACAATCATGAAGCAAACAAAGGAATCAAGCCTTATTGATGAAGAAAAGACAAAAGGAGGATGAAAAGTAACAAGCCAATCAAAGTTAAAGGACCTTTCTTGACAACTTTCAAAGTTGAAGGACTAAAAGTGAAAATATGGAAAAGTCAAGAACAAAGTCAAACATGGTCAACTATCAAGTAAAAAAGTCAAGGGGCTTATTGTATGCAAGTTTAAAGCTAGAAGGACCAGAAATGACAACTTTATAAAGATTCTAGCTTAAATCAAAATTCTGCTAAACACAAGGACTAAATTTGTCAAAATAAGGAGAAGTTTATGTTGGATCCATGTGCCATTGTTTTAGACCAATGAGAGGTGTCCATTTCCTTCACTTGGATCACCATGTCATCGCCAGCTGGCCACTAAGAGCCATCACATTTAAATAAACAAATCCCAACAGTGCCACCCAACTACTTAATGTTTCCACTAATCATAAATTAGTATTCAGATAACGATCCGAGTGATTTGTTTTCAAGTAATATCAACATCACACGTGGATTCTCAAACTTCAAACGCGCCCAGAATCAAGATTATGAAGGAGTGAATTTCAGAAGAAGGTTTCAACATCAATCTTTCTTAGAATCAAATGACAAATTCTTTCCAAGTGGTCAATTAAGCTAAAAATCACTCAAGAGAAAAAGCCCAAATGTGTTCTTCAACAGCAAAATCCAATTGACAAATTTATGCCACGTGGAAGCTGGGTATTGGATCAGACACGTCACTACACCCCAACTAACTCCAATTTTCTTCTATAAATACCCATGTATTCATTTCATTTGTGGATTGTAGCAAGTGTGTGAAAAAACACACACTAATCATTTCCTCTCATTTTCTGTTAGAGGTTTAGTTAGCAACTAATATCAAATGTCTAACAAACACTTGAGTTAGTTAGTTAGATTTGTAACAACTTTGTAACAACCTTCCGTCATAATGAAACTTAAACTTTCACTATTCACCTTAATTCTCTTCTCATAACTGCATTACCTTATCTACACTGTTATTGCTTAGTTTCAATTGATCAAAACTGATCAATATGACTTGTTTGAGTATTTTGGAAGCTTTTCTAGTGATCATTAGCCAGTACCTGTTTATTTCTAGCCAGACGAGTTCAGAAGTTCAGAATTATGTAGATATGATCATTCCTTGATGATGATGATGATGATTTGATGAGTTCTGGTAGTTGATTGTGGTGTTTGGTGTTAGTCTTAGAGATCTCAACGCTCCTCTACTCCATCAAAGGAGGCTTCAAGCTAAAAGGCATCAAAATTCTCATTTTAATTCCACTAAACTATCTTGCCATGCTAAATTCTAGTTACATAGCTTTACTGCTTAACTATGATTGATTTGGTGTTCATTCGATGAGTTTGTTATGATCTGTTAGTTTGTTAGTCACTTGCTTTGCTTCTTATCAGTCCTAGCTTGATAAATTTTGGTCTTGATCTTCTTAACTGTCATTAGTAGCTATTTTGAGTTCCTTAGTGTAAACTTGTTGGTACTTTGCTGGTTTGAGTTTCATTTGAGTTGTTTTACAAGTACAGATAAGTTTCTTGTGATTTCATAAACTTTTGACTAATAAGTCTTTGTTAAATTTTTCATAACAGTCTAACAGTGGTGTTTGGATTTACAAAGATTTCTTGAATCAGTTGTGGAAATTGTTGTTTTGAGCTCATAAACATTCAATAGATCAGTACAAATTACTTTGTGAGTTTTTGTAGTCAAAGTTAAAGTCAAACAGGCAAACTACATTAAAAAACTTTGGGTCAAGTATTCATCAGCTAGAACAAGCTAGATTCAAACACTTAGCAAATCTTCATTAGTGGATGTTATAAGCTGATTTTTGTTTCTAGAAAGAGTTCAACATATAAGCTTTCAGTTTTACTAAAGGAGACTATACAGTTTTCAGAAACAAGCAAGTTATAAGCATTTGAATAAGCTATTGAGCAAATGCAATTCCCTATGATAAGTACTAATTGCTTATTCATTTACCACATTTCCACTTCATAAATTTAGCAATTTTCTTGCACATTCCTGTTTACAAACATGTTTTAAGGCATTTTGGAGATTTTCAGCTTTTCTCAAAAATTGGTCAAACTTGGTCAACGATAAGCTCAATTTGCTTATTTTGATATTCCAGCTTATTGACTGGATCATTTTCTAAAGTTTCTGACATTCCAGCTTTATAATCATTAGCTTGATCATTTTCAGCTCAAAATCCAAGTGTGGATGTCTCTTTCAGCTTATAGCTTATTGTTGGCTTATTTGAAAAAGATATCTTGAGTTTTACTAGTTTTCAACTTATTTCCTAGAACGTGCCTAGCTAAAATTCGATTTTAAGTCGTTTAAAGAAAACCAGAGCTTATTTGGTTGGATAATAAGCTCAAACGAGCTTATTGATTGAGAGGTGCACGTTTTCTGTGAAAACTTGTTTTTAATTGCAATTCAATCCCTAATCTTTGGGAGTTTGGTTAATCAGCTTTTTCAAATTAAGTTTTTAGGTTTGCAAGTTTAGATCCTTATAATTTGAGTTTGTTACAAGTTTGTTACAAGTTTGTTTGGCAGTTTTACAAATTTTTATTTGGTTGTTATAGTTTGCTATATTTTACATTTTTAGTCCATTTACTTTCAGAATTTACATTTTTGGTCCCTACACTTTTATATACTTTACATTTTAAGCATTTTTACCATTTGTGCATTTAATATTTGTACTACTTGCTTTAATTGTGGTAATTGCAATTTGTTTCTAGTGTAGTACGGTTACGTAGTTATACTATTTTTACCATTTTTTACGTGATTTGTTGAATTAGACATAGATACCAAAAATTTTATTAAAACCAAAAACAATTAAAAACTTGAGATTACTTGGACAATCAATTTGTTGTGAGTTGGGAAATACGAACTTGAAAAGTCAAAATTAGGGGTCATCTACGTTGGTCCATCCTCATCGACTATCGCTGCAACTCCCTCTCCTATAATGGATTTATCCTTAAGTATTTCCACCTACACTTGTTTGGATAGATGGGCGAAGCTCGTGGATGCGATTTTGCTAAGGGCATTCGCCTTCTTATTCTCGCCTCTTGTTACTTGCTTGATAGAAAATTTTCCAAAGCCAGCGATGAGTGACTTAACCTTTTCCAAATACTGGATCATGTTGTCCTCCTTGGCTTCATACTCCCCCAGGATGTGATTTGCGATAAGCCGCGAGTCCACGTAGGCCTCAAGGTTACGTACGCCCATCCTGGCCGCGATTTTTAGGCCTGTGATCAATTTTTCGTTTTTCGGCTCATTGTTTGTGGTTGGGAATTCAAAGCACAAGGCATAAGTGAATTCCATGCTTTCCGGATTTGTGAGTATGAGACCTACTCCTGACCCATCTGTACAGGAAGATCCATCGGTGAATAACACCCATGCTTCTTTTGGGATTTCTTCCTTTGGGGCCGTTGGTGCATCCTCCTCGGGTTTCTCAATAATGAAATATGCCCAGATTTGACCCTTGACGGTTGTCCGCGGTCTATACGATATGTTGTGTTCCCCGAGCAGGACGCTCCACTTCTGTAGTCTTCCTGCCACGTCTGGTCGAGATGATCTGTTTTATTGGCTGGTCGGTGATGACCACAATTGAGTGCGCCTGAAAGTAGCGACGCAACCTTTTCGCGGAATAAACCAATGATAGCACCAACTTCTCCATCGAGGAATAATTCAGTTCTGGTCCCTGCAATGCTCTGCTTATGAAGTAGACTGGAGTTTGAATGAAGTCTCGATCGGTTATTAGGACGGTGCTTATTGCTCCGTGCATAGCGGATAGGTATATGATTAACTACTCCTTGGGTCGCGGGGCGAAAAGCATGGGAAGAGCCGCTAGGTGTTGCTTAATTTGTCCAAATGCCTCCTCCAACTCTCTCGTCCAGCAAAAATACCCTTTCCGCAAGTACTTCTTGAGTGTTTTGAATAGAGGAAGTGAATTCCTTGCGGATTTGGACAGGAACCTGTTAAGCCCGACGAACTTTCCGTTAAGTGATTGCACCTCCTTCAGTGTCCGAGGAGATGGTAACTGTTTCACGGCCTCGGTTTTCTTCGGGCAAGGCTTGATGCCATTTGAGTCTATCATGTACCCTAGGAACATTCCTTCGGTTGCCCCAAATGTGCATTTTTTGGATTCAACTTCATGCTGATTTTTTTCAAAGTATCGAATGTCTCTTGGACATCGCGAAGGAGCTCGTCTTTTGTGTGGCTCTTAATAACCACGTCGTCGATGTAGACTTCAAGGTTATGGCCAATCTGTGAGTCGAACGCTTTGTCCACAAGTTGTTGGTACGTCGCGCCTGCGTTCTTAAGTCCGGACGGCATTTTTGTGTAGCAATACACACCATGACTGGTCTGGAATGTCATCTTCTCCTCGTCCTCCTTTGACATCTGAATTTGGTGATAACCCTTATATGCATCTAGAATACATTTAATGGGGTATCCGCATAAGGATTAGACCTTCTAGTCGATTTCCGATAGCGGATAACAGTCTTGTGGACACGCTTTATTCAAGTCCGTGAAGTCCACACACATGCGCCAGCTCCATCATGCTTCTTGACCATGACAGGGTTAGAGAGCCTTTCATGGTAATAGACCTCCCACATGATTCCTACATCCACCAGCTTTTTTACTTCGTCTAGTATAGCCTGGCTACGTTCTGGAGCTTGGTCGCGCTTCTATTGCCTCACAGGAGGATACCCCGGACGGATATAAAGCTTGTGTTCCGCGACTAAGCGTGGTACACCTGTCATGTGCTTTGGTTCCCATGCGAATACATCAAGGTTTGCTTTAAGAAGGGGCAAATGGCATTCCTACCTTTATCGGAGAGAGTTCCCCCGATGGGCACTTCTTGTTCCGGGTAATCAAGGTGGATAGCCACCTTCCAATTTGCGGGGGGAAACCCTTCCTTCTTGGGAGTTGGTTGTATTGGCGTGGTGATGGCATGACATTCCGATGGTGGTACTATTGAATTGAAGATAGTTATGATTCCCCCCTCGACCGGGAATTTTATCATGTCGTGTATTGTAGACGGGACTGCTCGTATGACCACGATTCCTGGCCTCTCGATGATACCATTGTACGGAGAATGTGAGCGTATAACCATAAAGTTCGTCCATGCTTTATTTGAATGTTCTTTATTTCCAATCGTTACTAACAATCGTAACTGCCCTATTGGCCAGATGGTATCTCCACTAAAACCAATAAGCGGCGACGTGGCCGGCATTAGTTGGCTTTTGATTTCTGACGTAACTGTACGAAACAATGTTCATAGAGTACTTCCACAGATGATCCCCCGTCAACATACATGCGGCGGACATTATGGTGTAACACCCCCTTTAATAGGATAGAGTGCTACAGTAAATTATGGCGTATCATCAAAGCATGCAAGGTAAATGTCTAAACATTCATGACCATAAATAGAAATACCGGAATCAAACATCGGTAGTCTAGTAACTCACACACAGGCAATATAAGTGCTGAAAATGGAAAGGACTAAACAATGTCCAAAAGAAGTAAGGTATGATAAAGTAGGAATAAATGCATAAGGTGAAAGAGGTCGGATAGCTTCCAATCCGAATGCACATACTCTAGAGTTCCTACTTGCGTCCTTGGGTACCTGCCGTTTGGGAACATGGAAAAGTAGACGGCTGATCATAACGCTCAGTGCACGGATATGCAATTAAGCATGGAAAACATAAAATATGGAATCATATATGTAGGATATGTAAATCTAGCTTATGTTTTAGAGAGAGAAAGAGATAGAAACTTGGTAGAATCAAACACACTTCTAGAGAGAGAAAGGAAAGAACTATGTGTAAAATTATAATGAATCCATACCCTCTCCATCTAAGGAGAGGGTTTATATACCCAAGCCTTGTAATGGGCTTGGGCTTACATGTTTGGGTTGGCCATACAAGCATGGACCGGGCCTTTCCTTGTTTGATATATTAAAAGATATCTTGACTACGAGCTACTACATAATATATTGTCGGAGTGACCGAATCTTTCTAAATACGTAAAAACGTATTTCTAACAATCTCCCCCTAAGGGAGGTCACTCCAAACAAGGGCGTTGCCCTAGTTACAATAATAAAATAAACATAGCATACTATGCTTGTCTTGAGCTCGTAGTCTTCGTCTTTCTTTTCTTTTTCTTTTCTGGTGAACATGCTGATGTGATCTTTGATATCAGTCTTGAGCATTAATCTCTTGCCTTGATCTCGTGCATCCATCACTTGTGATCTTCGCCTCTTCGTGACTTCCATGTCCCACATACTTATATCGTCGTAATTCATGAAAGCTTCAGAGTTTGATACAGCGGAAGACTTAACTTTTATGCTTTCTTGAATTAGATGAGATATTAAGTGCATAAAGTATAAGCATGCGGGAACGACTTCTTCTCGGATTCCGCAACGCCACCGTCTTCAAATGCCGCAACATAAGTAGACACGAACGAAATGGCTTTGAACATTTCATTCTAATTCGGTAGCATTTTATCTCCGGTCGGTGAAGACCGTTGGACGATATAAAATATCGTACTTGTGGCAGGTAGATTTAATTAAAAATCTCCTTGACAAGATTTCGCGGGTAAACCCGTTCTCTTTACTCGACCGTCCAAAGCTGACTGCGAACGTAAAGAGTGAATCATTTGGATAAAATTGTCCGCATGATTGAAGCCGTCAATTCTGATTCCTGGAACAAGTTTGATTCATTAAAGAATCACACCATCGTTGCTTTCCAGTTGTCACGAGCTTGATTCGTATAGAATCTTGCAAGTTACCTACCAAGTGCTGTTTGAGGTTAACACTAGAAGGATTTTCACTCATCACTGTGAACACTAAGGTGTCACTCTGAGTGTTCTGGCAAGATCACTAAGATATTGCGTAGAGGCCTGGAACGTGTTTAAGTTCAGTTAAGAATTAAACCACTGTTGCTTTCCAGTTATCACAAGTTTGATTCATAAGAATCGCACAAGTCACCTACCATGAGCTTTTTGATATTCGTTCAAGAAGGATTTCCATCTTCATTGTAAATACTTTCTTATTACTCGGATGTTCAGGCAAGATCACGAAGATTTTGCGTAGGACTCTTAAGATCTTTCTTACTTGTCACAGTGTGTGAAGAAGCAAGAAATTATGGAAGTGTGTCCTAATGAGATATTTGATGATCTCAAATGGCTCTAGACTCGATCGTGCACTTTGGATTTTAGTGATCGGAGGCTGGAGAGGAGTGCCACCTTTTCAATACCAATTTACTCGGAGTGAATAAATCAATAGATAATGTGTTGTCTCCGTGTGATTAAAACAAATACCTTTTGAGAGATATCTGAGTTAGCTGGGATGGGTTGTGCATTGCATCACTGGGTCCATGATGTCTATCTTCAATATCGAGCATCATTAAAATGATCTCAATAGCATATGTGTTGACCCGGTTTCTGCCTAAAGTTGTAAGGAGGGCTTCTTTCTTTACACCCTTTATCTTTACAATTCTTTTTCATTCTTCAACCCCTTCAATGCTTACCAATACGTCATAACTAGCACCTTGTTTTGATTGTTCCAGTGCTAACTTAAGTACTTGGTCGGCATTCAGCTACATTCAGAATTTTTTCTCCAACTTTCCTAAGGACTACTATTTCTAGCTATGGAATGTCCTTGGGAAGATTCCTCCGGTTTAAGAAGAATCATTGTACTTAACCTATCCTACCATCCTTATGTCACCACAATCTTCATCGTCGTGAAATAAATGGGTTTTGGGTAAGTATATGTCACCATGAAAATCCATTTTGAAGTGCAAATCCGTTTTGCTCCCCCTTAACATATGCCACGATATTCGAAAACAATTCGCATATGTCGGGATGAGCCATCACGTTAAGTCAAACCATTTTTGATAATTTCCCATATTAAATCACATTTTCTCCCCCATATTAAAAATATTAACCCAATCGATGTTTTTAATATCAATTGATTTAATGAAGTTTTAACAAAGGTTTTGGGAAGAAAAATGCGAGTCCGTTTTATCTTCATGATACCAAATGTATGAGATATGATACCGATTTTAACATGATCACATATTCACCATATTATAAAAATTGACAAGGTTGGACCTGATTGATGAGAACATCATATGATAAGATCAAATGGTTCTTGTCAGCATATGTTGGTCGCCTCGTCATGTCTGAAGTCATCTCTCGACACCACGTGTACGATTGGTATTGTTGTCTTGACACCAACTTGTGAACTTGGCACTTTCAGCATCGAAGAATCTGAATGCTTGACAATTGCTCCCCCTCAATTGTTGACCCGTGTTCTATTGAAAGAGTTGTAGTCTCTATTTGAGTAGTCGCATCGTCAAGTATCTAGATACCAATTGTAGATAGCTATGGTTGTAGAGATGATAGCTTCATAAAAACAAGACTTCTCTTGTTTTAACAAATAAATGCACTGAAACGTACATAAATTTGTGTTAGACCAAGTTATAAAGTAAACTTGATCCCTTACAAGGTTTTAAAGTAAACCATGCCCGAGAAAATTAACTCCCGTTGTTAGCCAAAGCTTTCATAAGAAATACTTGATTTTAATATGAAAACCGGGTTGCAGTCAGAAATAACTACAAGCCATATAGGCATGTTTTATGAAATAATTACAACTTTTGTACGAACTCTATTTATGGCGCCGTGTCAATATTAATCAACATTTCTAAGGCCGTAAATATTATCGTACCAAAATACATGTCTTTGAAAAATAAAGTAAAAATATTTTTGGATTTTTCTAGATTTTTCAATTTTTATGGTTTTTATATGGTTTTATATTTTTGTATTTTGCTTTTGTGGATAAAAAATATAAACAATATATACAAATGATCACCAAGGATACAGAGAATAGTTTAACACCACTATTCTTTCGCTTCATCTGCCAATTCCTTTAGAGTCTCAGGCGAGAAAGTTCTCATTCCTAGCTTGTCGGCCAAAAATTCCATTCGAGCGCGATCTAAAGCCTTCGTGAAAATATCCGCCAATTGATACTCAGATCGGACAAAGTAAAGCTCGATTACTCCATTTTCCACTTTCTCCTTGATGAAGTGGTAGCGAATGTCAATATGTTTCGACCGGGAGAATTGAACATTGTTGCAGCATAAGGCAATTGCACTTTTGTTGTCGCAGTACATCGGAATTTTGTTGAAACCTAGACGATAGTCGGTTAATTGCGATCTCATCCAAAGAATTTGAGCACAGCAACCGGACATAGCAATGTATTCTGCTTCCGTACTTGAAATTGCAGCGCTTTTCTGCCTTTTCGATGCCCAACTGATTAGTCGATCTCCTAGTAGTTGCAAAGTTCCACTCATGCTAAAAGCCTTGTATCTTGACAACCCGCGTGATCTGCATCTGCATATGCCATTAGTGCAATCGAGGAGTCCTTCGAATACCAAAGTCCTGGATTAATGGTTCCTTTAAGATACCGAAAGATCCGTTTAACAATAGCTAAGTGTAATTCAGTAGGCCTAGTTTGATACCGAGCACACATACAGATAGCAAACTAAAGATCGGGTCGAGTAACTGTAATATACAGAAGGGTACCGATCATTCCACGATAAAGTGTCGGATCGACGGCAACTCCATGTGGATCTGCATCAAGCTTAGTTCGTTCCACCATTGGAGTATCGACGGGGTCGCAAGATTCCATCTTATATTTCTTAAACGATTGAAGGGCATACTTGGATTGATTGATAAAGATGCCTCTGGGACTCTGAGATATCTGAAGACCTAAGAAGAATGATACCTTGCCCATCATTGACATCTTAAACTTGGAAGACATGAGTTTCCCAAATTCGTCGGATAAGGTTTGGGTCGAGGCTACAAATATAATATCATCAACATATGTTTGTACCATAATCATATCTTTACCTCGTTTCTGAATGAACAGCGTGGGATCCACCTTGCCTTTAGCGAAGCCTTGATTAATGAGAAATTGTGACAATAGATCATACCATGCGCGTGGAGCTTGCTTCAACCCATAGAGAGCCTTCTTAAGCTTGTACACATGATTAGGATAATTAGGATTCACAAAACCATCCGGCTGTTGAACATAGACCTCTTCCTTGATTTCACCATTCAGAAATGCCGTCTTCACATCCATCTGATAGACGATCATATTCATGTGGGCTGCATAAGCGAGGAATAGTCTAATAGCTTCCAAACGGGCAACAGGTGCAAAGGATTCCATAAAGTCGATGCCCAATAATTGCTTGTATCCACGAGCTAATAGTCGAGCTTTGTTCTTCAATATTCCGCCTAACTCATCGAGTTTCAACTTGTAAACCCATTTCAAAGTGAGTAACTGCACTTGATCCGGGCATGGTACAAGTTCCCATACTTCAAGACGTATAAATTCATTAAGTTCTTCTTGCATAGCTTCTATCCAACAGGATTGAGTAAAAGCTTCTTGCCATGCCTTAGGTTCAACTTCAGTGAGAAACGTATCAAAATGACAAAACATTGCATTTTCTTGTAGCTGACTGCGTGTGGATAACGGACGATTAGGGTCACCAATAATAGAATCTATAGGATGATCCTTTGTCCACTTGCTGTCATGTTCACGAATCTGTGGATTGGAGTAAACTGTAGTAGGAGCTTCCTCTGAGGTGGACGACCCGGCTTGATTAGGGGCGGGAATTGATACACCAAAGAATGGAAGTTCACGCATTTGAGCGAATTCCAAATCGTGATCATCATCATCCTCTTCATCATCAATAGGCATGACATGGGTAGTTGGTTCGGGTGTAGATTGAGAATTACTCGTTGATGGTATATCTTGACCAATTGTAGGTGCAGACGTATCTGATTGTGCTTCGGTTGCTGGAGCGACAACTTCGGTTACCGGAGCTATTACCTCAGGTTCTGGAGCAACAATACTTGGAGGAGTAAAGAATTCATCAAAGAACGGTTGAAACAACGTATCTCATTCAGTCCTAGAAGGTGGTGTAAATGATGATGAAGTAGGGTTGTTTGGGACAAGACCAGAACTAATGTTACTGGGTCCCATTTCATGAAGTGAGGGTTCAGAGCTGCTTTGCTCAGAAGCCATTGCTGTCAGCTCATCAAAATCAACATTCATAGTTTCGAGGATCTTACGAGACTTACGATTGTAGATTCGGTATGCCTTCTTTGCGGGTGTTAACCAATGAAAATACCAATATCAGCCTTTGGTTGAAGTTTTCCCAAATTGTCACCATCATTATTTGGATAGCAAAGAGAACCAAATACATGAAGATATGATAAATCTGGTACTTTTCCATGGAGAAGCTCATAAGGTGTTTTACCATGGCGTTTACGAATTAGTGACCGGTTTTGGGTGTACACTGCTGTAGATACTGCTGCTGCCCATAAAAACAATGGAGCCTTTGGGTAAATTAACATCGTTCGAGCAGCTTCCATAAGTGTGCGATTTCGCCTTTCAACGACACCGTTTTGTTGTGGAGTGCGTGCAACGGGTGTTTCATGAGATATGCCAACTTCTTCATAATAATCACGCAAGATTTGATTCACAAATTCGGTTCCATTGTTTGTACGAATGCGTCGGACAGTAGTGTTGAGACGCACTTGAATCATCTTGAGAAATCCGATGATAAATTTAGGTGCCTCATTTTTTTTTGTAAGAAATTTCACCCATGTAAACCGAGAGTAATCATCGACAATTACAAGGATGTACTTTTTGCCACTAAGACTTTCAACACGCATTGGCCCACAAAGATCCATATGCAACAAATAAAGTTTCTCTTGGTTGGTGTCTTCCGTCTTGGGTTTGTATGATTTCTTAGTGCTTTTCCCCATTGTACACGCGGAACACAAATGATCCTTGTGAAATGAAAGTTTAGGAAGACCACGAACAAGTTCGTTTTTCGCCAAATGATTAATAGCGTCAAAGTTAAGATGAGATAACCGTCGATGCCATAACCATGACTTAGTCTTCGATGCTTTGGAGAGAAGACATATGGGAGAAGCGGCCATCATGTCTTGTAGAGACAAAGTATACAAATTATTCCCTCGAGTACCTTTCAATAAATCAACCCCTTCCAAATTACGAATGAAGCAGGTATGCTCTCGAAAAGCAACTTCTAGGTTTGCATCACAAAATTGTCCCACAGAAAATAAGTTGTGACCGAGACCTTCCACATAATACACTCTTGAAATTATAACATTCCCAATATGATATTCACCATAACCCATTATCTTTGTGATATGATCATTTCCAAATCGAACCGTACCAAGAAACTTGTTGACGAAATTTCTGAGCTGAGAGCGATCTCCGGTCATATGCTTGGAGCAACCAGAGTCCAAATACCAGAGAACAATTTGGACCACCTGTTTTCAATAACAACAGTAGACAATGCATTGGAAACTATTGGTTCCGGAGTGTTAGCAGATAGAGATATAAGATTATCAGAATTGCTAGCATTTGTGTGACCCTTAGATTTCTTGCATTTTCTATTGTGAGTTTTAGCACTAACAGGTTTTACTGTTCCAACTTTCTTAGATTTTGGATTATTCGCGGGCACTACATTGGGAGTAGACCTATTTAAAGGGCACTTGGTTCCTACAGTAGTGTCAGTGTTCCTAGTTAAAGGACACGCTTGTGTTTTGGTAGCCTTGGTACTCCTAGTTAAAGGGCACGCTTTCTTCGCTTTAGTGGGAGTGATCCTAGTTAAAGGGCACATATTTCCTACTACAGTGAAAGTTCTACCAGTGGGATGCCACATCCAACCAACTTGGGTTAACACTTTCCCAGTCGGTTTCCATTCTAATCCATTTTTCCGGGCATTCATCTCATTTACATGGTCAATAAGGCAAGAATCATGACGACTAGAAAACATACATTTATTGCATATCTAATATTTCAAATTAGAATTCACAGTAGGCTTAGAACGTTGCACAACCGCAGATCCTTTAGGTTTAGCTACATGATTCTTTTTATTCAAAACAGAAATAACATTCCTAGGATGGGCTTCTACTTTCTTCTTCTCTTGACTACTAGATGGGGGCAAGATCCTATCATTCTTCTTGTTTCTTTTAAGCTTAGATCTTTGAGCCTTAGTAGTGGTGATTACTCCTGTAGAAGGCAACACGAGAATATTAGAAGCTGGTTTTGATTCTGCCTTATCTTTAGTGACCAAAGTTTGAGATGGTTTAGTCCTAGGGCCCTTATTAAATGGTGTGACTGCTATAAGGGTCCTTTTGATTGCACTGGAGGACGATGTTGAGACAGTGGTTGCGTTATCCACAACATTCTGACCTTTTAGAGTACGAAGTGTTTCCTTTAACTCAGCCAAGACCAAATTCTTATCACAAATTCGTTCCCTCAAATCAGATATTTCCACCGACTTCTGATTCAATTGTTCAGTCAATGTTTGATTCTGTGCAGTGTTATTAACACATGTGGGCTTTACTGAATCGAAGAGTCATGTATCTTTCTGTTTTAAGTTATCAACTTTGGACAAAATCTTGGAAACTCGATTATCTAGATCAAGTTTAAAATTCTCAGCGGCCTCAAGTACGTTCACACAGTTAATCTCCTTACATTTCTCTATTTCTATCGGCAAAGATTTAGCAACTTTGTCACTTGGTTGACGCTGTTTTGATTGTAAATTCAATCGAAAATTCTTTTCAAAGTTTGCATCATCGATATTAACACCTTCGAATGACGTTTCAAAGATTTATTGAATAAATTGTTGCTTGCATTCAAGCGAAATACAATGTGTTTGAATCTCATCAAAACGTCTTGAAAGCGAAGAATATGAATCTTGAAGCTTTAAAAATTCAGCGTCAGATTCATGACAAGTACTATCTACCACATTATCCACAGATTCAACATTATGCACAATAGAATCATTATCAACACTTTTATTCACACAGACGGAAACTATATCATGAGACATCACTTGCTTCAGAAGCTGATCATTTTGGCGTGAAACCCGTTTTATTTCAAGTAAACTGTTTTCATAAGCATCATCCATTTCATTGAAAACACGTTTAACTTCTTCTATTTCCAAATGCAAATCTTGATCAAGATTACTAAGACAAGCTTTAACATTCTTTACAAACGGAACAATTTCGTCTCGAAACGCAGCTCTAGTGTGCTCAAAGTTCCATTCACCTTCCGTTATGGTCGTGGCCGTCGTACGTTCCAAAATGACCTTGTCAAAATCGACTAAGTGTTGGTGTATCGCGTTTAAGTTAACGGACGCCTTACTTACCGGTGGAAGTAACTTCGTTAAATCCGTTTTGACAAGTGTAGGAGACGTACTAGGAGGGTTTTCATTTGACAAACTTGGGGGCACAAGAACTGTTAGTTCAGTTAATTCCTTTTGTAAGCGAATACGTGTCTTTTTAGAAAGTTGATCTTTATTATGCTTATCATAATCAATCGTATGGAATTTTGAAAACATTTTAGAATGAGTTTCTTCCGTAAGTGACTGTGTCTCCTCAGAACTACGAACATAAGGTGCTTCTTTCGATTTGCCAATTATGGTCATATCATAAAGACCGGGAATATATTCCTGAGCTTGTTTTGCATAACCGGGATTAGGTAGTAAATTTTGAAGACGCTTAAGTTCGAGTTCTTGAAATGATTTGGTTAAAAGATGAACCTTTTCTGTGGAAGCGTATTGTTTTAAAAGCTGTTGTTCCTTGAATTTAAGAAGTTTGGTAGCATTAATTTCTGATTCAACCTTTTTAGACTCGAGAGTTTCGAAATCCATTTTAAGTTTCTGAAAATCATTGACAACCGACTCTTTTGCTTTTAATTCATTGGAAAGATTAGCTTTTAATGATTCTATTTCTTTCAAGTGTTCAATCTTTTCAAAACAAAATTGGTAAAATTCGGAACATGTTATTTTCTCTGCTTGAAGGACCATTTCAAAAGTTTTGACTTTTTCTTTATGCAACGCAAGCTCAGCAGTTAGGGTGGAATTGGTATTTACGGATTGTCTGGGGGCCATATGCATTTGATCAATAATATGTTTAGGTACCATGACCAAATCATGTTGAGCATAAGATTCCATACCCGTCGTAGCATTTGGTTGAGGTTCACTCAAATGTGTATGATTGGGTACCACATCATTTGAGTTACTAGTTCCCGAATGTTGTTCAAGGTTGTCATTTTCATGCCCAACTTGATGTGGGTTATCATCATTACCAAGATTGGTTGTGGTGGGTACCTCACTGACGACATCAGAACCGTAGTGAGAGAGATTAGCAACGAGAGCAGCTTGGGCAGAGTGAATGTCATCACAATCCGAATCATATGCGTCAAGATCATATGCTTGATAAGCTGCATTAGAAGTGGAAACGACTGCAATGCCTTCAGTATCTGCTGCCCCTGGGTCTGCAAGAAATGCTAACTCCTCTGAATCCAAAATCTTTCCCTTAGACTGAGCATCGACCAAATACATCTTCTCACAAAACCATGCATCATCCCTTCTCCTTTTCGGCTAAGTGCATTGCCTAGCCATATGACCTTGTCCTCGGCAATTGTAGAAAGTCACAACCTTTTGAGGACTAATGGGGCTTCCATTCCATTAGCTTGAGAATTCACAGCTTGAGCATTCACAGTCCTTGTAGGAGGTCCATATGAATTTTGCCTTCCCTGAATAGGTTGCACTGTTACTTGACCATCTTGAACAGTAGCTTGTTGTCGAGGATTTGAAGAGGTGCGGAGCTGATTGTTTGTTGGTGGAAATCCTCTAGTTGCAACAAGTTTTGACAAGTAGGCAGTGAGATGGTTTAGAACATCAGCTGGCGTATCATTTGGAGTAAAGACCGGTGCTTGGATTGGTGGAAGTTCATTAAAGTAGAAAGCTTGTGCTGGTTGTGCTTCTATTGGAAAATATCCTTGCTGAGGAGTATAGCCCATTGGAGAAGTGTTTGCTTGTGATGGTGATGTCTGATATGGTGGTTGTTGTGGAAAAGATTGTTGATGAACACTTTGTTTAAATGCTTGCTGTGGCATCATTGGTGATAGATAAGATGGTTGTTGTGGTTGCTGATAGGTGTGTGGTGGTGGTTGCTGCAAGTATGATGGTTGTTGATAAGTATAAGCCATGTTTTGTTGAGAAGCATACATAGCAAGTGGATCATGAACTTGAGATTTAGACAGCCGAGCCTCGATTACATGGCATTCGTGTTGTTGAAGAAAAGCTTGAAGTTGATCCACATTGGTGTTATGCAAGTCCTTAGCCAATTTAACATCCGTCACGTACTTTTTCCATTCTGAAGGAAGAGTGTTCAAATACTTGGTGTTCAATTGAAACGTAGGAATTGCCATGCCATAGATATTGAGCTCATTCTACAAAAGGGTAAATCTCAGATAGTAGTCATTGAGAGTCTCCCCTGGCACATAGGCAAACTTATCAAAAGTATCATAAAGCTTACACTCTCGTTCTTGTTTAGTTAACGAGGTGCCTTGCATTAGAACATGAATTCTATCCCATAACTGTTTGGCAACTTTATGTTTGCTGACGAGTTTGTAGACATCTAGAGGAAGGGCTTGGAGAATGATGTTTGTAGCATACTTATCACATTTGTCTTGAATCTTCATATCTCCAGTCAATTCACCTGTTGTGTGAGGACGAGTAGTTGTACCTTCCGTCACTGTACCATAATCTAATGGTCCATTGAGCACCGATGCCCAAATAAGATGTCCATTCTCTTTGTTCAACATGTAAAGTTCCATGCGGGAAGTCCAATCCTCGTACATAGATTTTTCCAACATTGGTGGACGATTATCCGTACCCGAGAGGATGTACTTATCCGTAAGAGATGTGTACTCCATTTCAATAAGTTAAGATTTACAAATTTGATCGGTCAATGAAAGAAAGTAAATGTATTTGTTGTTGTGTGTTAAATCCAGGAAATAATGTTAAAATCCCCTAAATTATGTTCTCGAGAAACCAAAAAATCCAAGTCAAAATTACACACGATTGTTAAAAAATTTCAAAAGTACGTTTTTGAAAAAATGTTGGATCGCAACACGTGAACGCAGTGGGGATCATACTCAGATCGCACTCGTGGATCGTACTCATTGATCGTATTCATATCGCACTCCTTGATCGTACTCAACGATCGCAGTGGTGATCGTAGTCCCTTATCGCAACAAGTGATCGCAGTGGTGATCGCACTCTCTTATCGCAGTGCGTGATCTCAGTGGTGATCGTACTCCCTTATCGCAACAAGTGATCGCAGTGGTGATCGCACTCCCATATCGCAACAAGTGATCGCAGCGAGTGATCGTACTCCCTTATCGAAGTGAGTGATCTTACTCGTGATCGCAACTAGTGATCGCAACTAGTGATCGTGACCTTGGATCGCAAGTAGAAACCCCCAGGGTTTATGCAATCGCAACAATCAGATCGTACTATGGATACCAACTTACCACTTTTCTCGGACAGTACAATAACACAACCAATTCGAGATTCTAAGCCTAAAAAAGAATCAAACACCCAAAAATTTTGTGTTTTTAACCCAAATAACAATACCAAATCACTATAACAAGTAACTAGATGAAGTATATCAAGATTAACTCATAAAAACACAAAAAAAAAATTGGTTCGTGTGATTTTGGATCAAAATGGGCGAGAGAATCAAGAACACAAATACAAAAACCAAACAATCATCCCATGGCTCTTGATACTATTTGTAGGATATGTAAATCTAGCTTATGTTTTAGAGAGAGAAAGAGATAGAAACTTGGTAGAATCAAACACACTTCTAGAGAGAGAAAGGAAAGAACTATGTGTAAAATTATGATGAATCCATACCCTCTCCATCTAAGGAGAGGGTTTATATACCCAAGCCTTATAATAGGCTTGGGCTTACATGTTTGGGCCGACCATACAAGCATGGACTGGGCCTTTCCTTGTTTGATATATTAAAAGATATCTAGACTACGAGCTACTACATAATATATTGTCAGAGTGACCGAATCTTCCTAAATACGTAAAAACGTATTTCCAACAATATAAAGGATATAAAGCATGAATGGAAGCGGAAATGAATAAGTCCTAGAAAACCTAGTTGTTTGTCATGTTAACTGGTTTTAAATCTGAAAACATAGCTTATGTTACTTATGAAAATCTGTATTAGTTAATGTACCATTATAGCCAATATAGGTCATGAGGTCATCAACGTGCATGAATACTTGGAGGGGAGACCTCATCATGCAATTAGAGGGTAGCCTCTAATTAACTGGTAAGTGGGTAGGAGGGATCATCTCCTTGTGAAGGATGCAAGGCACACACCACATTCACCATGAAATCCTGACTGAAACATGTAACTAGAATGCACCCATACGCCCCACATGATAATATAATAATATAATGGCCCAATAACTGAAAAGGGACGCCACGAGCTATCACTCCGCTGTAGTGAAGTCATAACACTAGTGCCTCTAGTGTTATGGTTATGGTACCTCCATAACTAGGTGAAATTGGTCATGCATGTATATGGCTAAGGTAACTAATAAACATAAGCATTTAATCTGTAACTACTGGGGAAAACAGTTGGCTGCATATGGGAAATCCTAATGAAGGAAGAGATTGTCCTTACTGAAGGACGGGAAATCTGTACCTTATGTCCAGTAGAAGCTAACGGAAACGATGAAGACTAATCCGCCTTGACGGATAACACTACATAAGAAATATGGACGTGTATGAGTTGTCTGAATTACATGTGTTTTACTGGTTCCGTGTGTTATTAGCTTGTTATACGTATTCTTTCATGTTCTACTATTTACTGTGTTTAACTGTAGTTATTATGATGTTCTGTTGTGTATTATTCATGTATTAGCGTATTATGATACTTGTATTGTAATACTAACTTTCTAAAAATAGCAAGTTTCCATAAATAGTAAGTTTCCAAAAATAGAAAGTTCCCAAAAATAGTAAGTTTCCATAATTAGAATTAAGTTGAATTATAATTAATAAGTGAAGTTAAATTAATACAATACAAGTCATGGTTATAGTTGGTTAATTAAATAACTGGTTAATTTAATTAAACTACACGTTATATGATTATAATTAAAATACATGTTTAATTAAAATGACTAAGTATAAATAGCTTAGGTTATACATGAATTAATTTAAATTAATTAATTAACCTAAAGTTTAATATGACATGATTTATAAAATAGTTTTTATAAAAACCCGAATCCCGAGCCCGTGTTTTAATTGAGCCGAACCAAATAAGCTATAAACAAGTCCCACCGAGACCTTTGAGGGGTCCCGGTTGACACTACTTAATCAACTAAACATGTAAACATACCCCGACTCGAAGTCGGGTTCCCTTTTGGTCTCAGGTCCGATCAAACAAAACCAACCGAGCCCCATGGGGGTCTCGGTGGTGCCTCGGTTACACCAAAACGAACAAACAAACACACCCCAACCCATGGTCGGGGTTTCCTTGTTGCATCGAGCCGAAGACCAACCAAGCCGAGACCTTTATGGTCTCGGTGGTGGTGATTAAAAACAAACCGAGCACCCCTTTGGGGTCTCGGTGTCTCGGCCGAACCACAAACCACAACCAAATGCACCCTTGACAAATTAATTAATCCTAGTTTATTCCTTTTCATGTTCATGTGATTAATTAATTTTAAAACATGAAATCATAAGAAAATAAATTAAAAAGAAAAGGTTTTTGAATATACCAATGCGTGTAGAATGAAAAGGTGATCACGGATAATTAAACTAACATAAAAAATTTCTGAGTTTGCCCTTTTTGCTTGAGGTGGCCGGCGGCTATGGTAAATCAAGGAGGAAGAGACAAAAACTCCTGTAACCTAAAATATGAGAAAATAATCCTCCATGTGTTTTTATTAAAATAGGTTTTGGGCCAAAAGGCCCACTTGGCCTCCCTCTCTTTTTTTTTTTTTGGTAAAAGGGTAGCAATGACCCCGGTAAATAGAACCAAAAAAAGCGTTGAAGTACAAGGAATGTGGCTAAAATACCACATTAACCGCAAGCTACAGGCAGCTTGTTAAACAAAATGTTTACGACAGGCCATAAACATTAACTAGTCTAGAATGCTGGAAATATATAAACTAGACAAAAACCAAGACGATAACATAAAGTTACGAGGAAAATAATAAAATATCAACATGGGATCAGCCAGTAGGAGTGCTTGCCCCAATATGAGTATTGAGAAGATTCACCGATTCATCAAAGACGACCTCGACTCCCTCCTCCTCCTCATTATCTTCCTCGCTTACTTGAGCCCCTTCGTCAATACCAGGTATGGACAAAGATGAAAATTTATTTGATGTAGAAACACTGCTCATTTGAGCTTTAGCCTTGTTCGGATCATTAAGATTGCTGGACTGCTGCAACTGACCAGATTTAGTATGCAACTTACTACTATTATCAGCACTCGTACTTGTAGTATCCAAGTGAGTTTTTGGGCGAAAAACAACCGTCTTACCTGCTTGGAAACCCTTGCTCAATGGAACACCTCTCAGAACTTGATTCCCTAAATTACCTTTGTACTTCTTCCTCTTGCTTTGCACTTGTTGGAACCCATCATTATCAACATGAGTTGTCACTTTTTCAACCGTTATAGGTTTAACATTTTTCGGACAAGAATCAACGGAATGACCAAAAATATTACAAGTATGACATCTAGGCGGTTTCCATTCATATTCAACTCGAATTAACTCCTTAGTACAACCAGAGCCTTCAAGATCAGGGACACCAATAGTAACGTTATCTATAAACTCCGAATCAGCATTCATCTCAATAAGACAACGAGCAAAACTACAACGACCCCAAGACTCTTTGCACATATTATCAGTATAATTATCCATCATAATAAGCTTACCAAGAAACGAAGCAATTAAACTAATACCTTCCTCTTCAAATACCTGAAGCGGGACATCATGAAACTTAACCCATACCGGAATACGAGTTAGTTCCTCCTTTAGAAGATTCGTTTTCATAGTCCATTTCTTAAGAAAAATTGGTGAATTACGAACCATCCACGGACCACCTTCCAGAACCGCATTAAGACCCTCACTAGATCCAAATTGAAAAAAGAAAAAACCTTTCTCATTCATCATGATACGCTTAAGACCATGTTTTGCCCAGTTATTCTTGGCAAAATACTCAACCACAGGGAATGCAATCCTTTTACCAAGAAAGTAACCATATAAAGTGTTATGGTAGCGAGCATTTACCGTTTCAACAACCTTCCTAGGAATAGAGATGTTAACACCTTCATAGATATTTTCAGAATTAAACGAAGAAGAGACTGCATTAATACCTCCATTAGTAGACGTAACCATATCACCTTCAAATCTGCAAAGTAACATCAGAATTTCTTTAGCACGATCAGGTGAGATCAATTCCCACAACGGATGCTTCTTCATACTTAATTCATGCATAAATTCACTCGCTTCAGCAAACGTGCGAATCGTTACAGATAAAGTTACGAGGAAAATAATAAAATATCAACATGGGATCAGCCAGTAGGAGTGCTTGCCTTGTCTAGCCGCGGCATGTGGGGCCCACATGGGGTAAACCCGTAGTTTATCATGTGTTAAATAATTTACGTGCGTGTTCGTGATTTATTACTCGTGATTTTGGTATTCGTGACCGTGTCACATTTATAATATTCGTGATTGTTCGTTATTTATTGTCATGACACGTGTATTTATATTATAAATGGAAAGTTTAAATTTTACCGTGTTTCCGTATGTTATTGTTCACGTGTACTGTTCATAGGTTTTTAATGCGGGTTTTACAACTCTTCCCCTCTAAAAGAACAATTCATCCTCGAATTGGAGAAACGTAAACTGAAAGAAAACATACCCGAATTAGAACTGGAAATGAGGGTAAGAAGTCCGTATAGACTCCTCCGTCTCCCAAGTGGCTTCCCGCTCAGGATGATCCCTCCAGAGGATTTTGACGAAAGGGATCGTCTTCCTCCGCATGACACGATCTTGTCGCTCAAGAACTCTCTCAGGTTCTTCGACATATGAAAGATCCTCTCGAATCTGATCAAGTGGATACTGGACAACATGAACTGGATGATGGTTGTATCCTCTGAGTAAGGACACATGGAACACGTTGTGAACGTGTGATAGCTGAGGCGGTAACGCTAAACGGTATGACACTTCACCGACGCGTTCTATGATATCGAACGGTCCGATGAAGCGAGGACTGAGCTTCCCTCTGATTCCAAAACGTCTAACTCCTCGTGCAGGTGATACCTTGAGGAAAACATGGTCACCTACGTTGAAAGACACATCTCTACGACGTTTATCAGCATAGCTCTTCTTACGAGCACGAGCTTCCTAAAGTTTTGCCTTGGCGACAGCGACCTTCTCATTGGTCAATTCAATCATTTCTGGACCTTCAAGCAGTCGTTCGCCCACTTGATCCCAGCAGATTAGGGCGCGACACTTTCTACCATACAACATCTCAAAGGGAGCACACTTGATGCTAGCGTGCCAGCTGTTTTTGTATGTGAATTCTACTAGGAATATATAATCATCCCAGCTTCCTAACCATTCTAGAGCACACGATCGTAGCATGTCCTCCAATGTCTGAATGGTACGTTCCGACTGTCCGTCGGTCTGCGGATGAAAGGCAGTGCTGAGCTTAAGTCTGGTGCCGCAAGCTTTCTATAGACTCTGCCAGAAACGTGATGTGAAACGGGGCTCTATCAGAGATGATTTCTGATGGAGTACCATGAAGTCTCATGATCTCCCTCTGGAATGTGTCTGCTAATTTGCTGACCGGATGCTCCTCGCGAATCGGCAGAAAATGAGCAGATTTAGTCAACCTATCCACAATGACCCATATAGCATCATTCTTCTTCTGAGTAACCGAAAGACCAGTAACAAAATCCATGGAGATTTTGTCCCACTTCCATGCTGGAATATCTAATGGTTGTAGTAAACCACTAGCTCGCCGATGTTCGATCTTCACCTGTTGGCAGATCATACACTTAGAAACGAAGGTGGCAACATCCTGTTTCATACCACTTCAACAAAAGTGTTGCTTGATGTCGTGGTACATCTTGGTAGAACCAGGATGTATGGTAAATGGAGAACCGTGAGCTTCAGTCAACACAGCTTCCCTGAGAGTAGAGTAATCAGGCACCACTAGTCTAGTGCCCTGCCATAAGATACCGTCGTCGTCAACACGAAACTCCGTCTGCTAATCAAGGTTCTGAATGATAGCCCAAATATCACCATCGTCCTCGTACACAAAACTCAATGTCAGTCAACTCTAGGTCACGAATGATCTCCTTTGCAATCCAAATGCCAGCAATCATACCTGACCTCTTGCTTAGAGCATCTGCCACCACATTAGACTTACCAGGATGGTAATGAATGTTGGTGTCGTAGTCCTTCAATAGCTCTAACCATCTCCTCTGTCTCATGTTCAGTTCCTTCTGGGTAAAGATGTACTTGAGACTCTTGTGATCGATGAATATGTCAAATGATTCAACATACAAATAATGTCTCCAGATCTTCAACGCAAAAACAACTGCTGCAAGCTCTAAATCGTGAGTAGGATAGTTTTCTTTATAAGGTTTCAGCTGTCGTGATGCCTATGCAATAACATTCCCATGTTGCATGAGAACGCAGCCTAAACCGTTTCCTGAAGCGTCACTATATATCTAAAATCCACCTGAGCCAGATGGGAGAGTAAGAATAGGTGCAGTCACTAAATTCTACTTAAGATCTTCAAAGCTATTCTCTCGCTCTTCCGTCCAGACGAATTTCCCTCCTTTCCTTATCAGCTTAGTCAAACGTAAGGCTAACCGTGCAAAGTTCTCTACAAACCTGTGGTAGTAGCCAGCTAAACCCAGAAAACTTCTAACTAATGTTGCAGATGTAGGTCTCGGCCATTTAGTGATAGCTTCAACCTTGGTAGGATCCATGGTGATCCCCTCTACAGATACAATATGGCCTAGAAATGCCACCTTGGTTAACCAGAACTCACACTTAGAGAACTTGGCGTACAGCTGCTTCTGACGAAGAATCTGTAAGACTGTACGAAGGTGTTCCTCATGTTCCTCCTTGGATTTGGAGAATATTAGGATGTCATCAATGAACACAATAACGAACTTGTCCAAAAAATCATGGAAGACACGGTTTATCAAATCCATGAAGACAGCTAGAGAATTAGTGAGTCCGAATGGCATGACTACGAACTCGTAGTGCCCATACCGTGTACGGAAAGCAGTCTTGGAGATATCCTGCTCTTTAACCCGTCTGATGGTATCCGGACCTTAGATCGATCTTGGAGAAATGCATGGCGCCCTGAAGTCAATCGAATAGGTCATAAATTCGCGGCAAAGGATAATGATTCCTAATCGTGATCTTGTTCAGCTCACGATAGTCTATACATAAACGCATGATGCGATCTTTCTTCTTCACGAACAGTACCAGTGCACCCCATGGCAATGCACTGGGATGGATGAAATCTCGTTCCAGAAGTTCCTGCAGCTGATCTGTTAGTTCCTTAAGATCTATAGGAGTCATATGGTAAGGAGCTTTGGAAATTGGCTCTGCACCTGGTATGAGCTCGATTCCAAACTCGACTTCACGAACAGGTGGTATGCCCGGAAGTTCATCTGGAAATACGTCAGGAAACTCTGACACAATAGGCTGATCTTGGATCGATGGAGACTCGGCAGAAATGTCATGAATATTGGCTATGAAGCCCTGACAGCCATGTGATAGCAATGCACGCGCCTCCATGGATGAAATAATCTGTACTGACCTCCCTGGCAGAAAACCATGGTGTATGTACTCTGGAGATTTAACATCACCGAAGATAATTTGATAAGTGTAGAAGTCAATCGTGGCCTGGTGTTTGGATAACCAGTCCATGCCTAAAATCAAGTCAAAATCGCACATGTCCAAAGGAAGTGCGTCAACTCTACAGATCTTATAATCAAATTCCAGGGGAAGATCTCTATACACTTGAGTGATTCGTACAGAGTCCCTAAGTCACGTGGAAATGCATAAGGCATTATCTAATGGCATCGAGGAAATCCTAACACATACGGAAAAAGTAGTGGACACGACTGAATGCGTCGCTCCAGTATCAAATAGAACACATGCTGCCAAACCATTCATAAAAAGGTTTTCGGTGATGGTACATGAAGTCATATTCGCCTGATCTCGAGTAGCAGTGAACACACGACTAGAAGTAGGAGGTGGCTTGGTGCCGGCGTGTCCAAAGGTGCCTTCTATCTCACCTTGGCTACTGTCCTTTTGCTGATGGCCTTGTTGGCCATACTTGAAACAACCACCAGTACCTCGGTGACAAATACCCGAATGTCTACGCGACCAAGTAGGACAGATAGGATGCGTGAATCCTCCAGCGGGCGTCCTTGTTATCTGAGAGCCTGTTTAAGGATTACATGCATGAGACATGATCGTGGAACATAAACATGATTACATAGAAGGTGTAAAATTTACCAGATGAGGTAGAACGGTTAGGCTGTGAACCCCTACGGTCCTGATCCCTGTAGTTACCATTGTTCCTGAATTAACAATTGTTGATGTGTCAGAATACCATAACATTAAACAGTTGAACATAAAAGAAGGTTAATGTAGGGACCTGCTGTTGTTCGAGTTGTTAGCGTTGTTACGGTAACTATCGTTACCGCCACGCCTCTCAGAACCAGAACGATCGTTAGTCTGACAGTTTCCCTTGGATGCTTGCTGCTGAGCGGCCGCAGGCTTACGGTCGTCAGTCTTCTGCCTCTTCACTGCTCTGTCATCACCGAACTCCTCTCGTACCTGAAGCATCTCGAGCTTACGGGCTGCATCGGCCACCTGTGCCACTGTAGTGAAAGTAGCACATACCAAGTTGTTGGCAACCGAAGTGCGAAGTGCCCAGCGAAACTTCTCAGCCTGCTCCGCAGCAGTTCCTGCGGTTGGACCCAGAAAACCTGCTAACCGGAGAAACCTTTGCATAAATTCATTGTTGTTTTCACCAGCAATCTGCCGAATGTTGTGGCAGTCCCTCTTGAGCTTCTCTTGCTCAGCATGTAGAAAGTACTGATTAAGGAAGAGCTCCTTAAACCGGTCCCATGTCAGTTGTGCAACCCAATTGTCACCACCGTTGGACTGTTTGACCGATTTCCACCACTACAGCACATCACCTTCAAACTTATAGCAAGCCAATCTTGCCTTGTAAATACCATCACAACCTATTGCATCGATAATCTTCTCGATGTGAGAAATCCAAGCTTCAGCCTCGTTGGAGATATCAGTCTGCTCAAACGAACGGGGTCGCTGTTTGTTAAATCTCTCCAACCAAGTCATAAGAGTAACCGTTAGAGGAGGAGGAGGGTTGTTGTGATTACCATGAGCCTGGAATTCCGCCTGAAGTTCATCCCTGATTTCATTGCGAAGTTGGGGAAGGAGGGCTTGCAGAGCTGCATTGACAGCTACTGTTAAATCTGGAGTATTGCGATTGTTCACCATCTGACAGTTTAAAACAACAAAATGCAACATATATTATAAATCTGAAATGAGGTAACATAAGAATGCATGAACAATGTATAAATCAAAGAAGCAGTTTATAATGCATGAAACAATGTGAAAATGCATGACGCAGTTTATAAAACTTTTATATGAACGGGAGTGAACACCTATGGTCAGTTAACTCAAAACAACAGACATGGCGCGGGGACGCCAATGGGTCGGTCCCAAAGTTAAAAGTTTCGATAAAAGCACATGCGACTAAATAGGGTCAGTCCTGTACCAACCATTACTTAGTCATAAACCTGCTACAGTGATATGAATGCATGAAATGAAAATGAAAATGAATGAATGCATGAAAACCAACTGTCAGTTCTAGGAAGACACTGTGACTACCCGTAAGTCATAGGTCATTTTTACAGAGCTACAGGTTAAAACCTTGGTCTCTGATACCATAATTGTAACACCTCATTTAATAGGATAGAGTGCTACAGTAAATTATGGCGTATCATCAAAGCATGCATGTAAATGTCTAAACATTCATGACCATAAATAGAAATACCGGAATAAAACATCGGTAGTCTAGTAACTCACACACAAGCAATATAAGTACTGAAAATGGAAAGGACTAAACAATGTCCAAAAGAAGTAAGGTATGATAAAGTAGGAATAAATGCATAAGGTGAAAGAGGCCAGATAGCTTCCAATCCGAATGCGCATACTCTGGAGTTCCTACTTGCGTCCTTGGGTACCTGCCGTTTGGGAACATGGAAAAGTAGACGGCTGAGCATAACTCTCAGTGCACGGATATGCAATAAAGCACGGAAAACATAGAATATGGAAGCATAAAAAGGATATAAAGCATGAATGGCAGCGGAAATGAATAAGTCCTGGAAAACCTAGTTGTCTGTCATGTTAACTGGTTTTAGTTCTGAAAACATAGCTTATGTTACTTATGAAAATCTGTATTAGTTAATGTACCATTATAGCCAATATAGGTCATGAGGTCATCAACGTGCATGAATACTTGGAGGGGAGACCTCATCATGCAATTAGAGGGGTTGCCTCTAATTAACTGGTAAGTGGGTAGGAGGGATCAGCTCCTTGTGAAGGATGCAAGGCACACACCACATTCACCATGAAATCCTGACTGAAACATGTAACTAGGATGCACTCATACACCCCACATGATAATATAATAATATAATGGCCAAATAACTGAAAAGGGACGCCACGAGCTATCACTCCGCTGTGGTGAAGTCATAACACTAGTGCCTCTAGTGTTATGGTTATGGTACCTCCATAACTAGGTGAAACTGATCATGCATGTATATGGCTAAGGTAGCTAATAAACATAAGCATTTAATCTGTAACTACTGGGGAAAACAGTTGGCTGCATACGGGAAATCCTAATGAAGGAAGAGATTGTCCTTACTAAAGGACGGGAAATCTGTACCTTATGTCCAGTAGAAGCTAACGGAAACGGTGAAGACTAATCCGCCTTGACGGATAACACTACATAAGAAATATGGACGTGTATGATTTGTCTGAATTACATGTGTTTACTGGTTCCGTGTGTTATTAGCTTGTTATACATATTCTGTCATGTTCTACTGTTTACTGTGTTTAACTGTAGTTATTATGATGTTCTGTTGTGTATTATTCATGTATTAGTGTATTATAATACTTGTATTGTAATACTAAGTAACTTTCTAAAAATAGCAGGTTTTCATAAATAGTAGGTTTCCAAAAATAGAAAGTTCCCAAAAATATTAAGTTTCCATAACTAGAATTAAGCTGGAATTATAATTAATAAGTGAAGTTAATTTAATACAATACAATTCCTGGTAATAGTTGGTTAAATAAATAACTGGTTAATTTAATTAAACTACACGTTATATGATTTTAATTAAAATACATGTTTAATTAAAATGACTAAGTACAAATACCTTAGGTTATACATGAATTAATTTAAATAAATTAACCTAAAGTTTAATATGACATGATTTATAAAATATTTTTTATAAAAACCCGAATCCCGAGCCCGTGTTTTAATTAAGCTGAACCAAATAAGCTATAAACAAGTCCTATCGAGACCTTGGAGGGTCCCGGTTGACACTACTTAATCAACTAAACATGTAAACATACCCCGACTCGAAGTCGGGGTCCCTTTTGGTCTCGGGTCTGATCAAACAAAACCAACCGAGCCCTATGGGAGTCTCGGTGGTGCCTCGGTTACACCAAACCGAACAAACAAACACACCCCGACCCATGGTCGAGGTTTCCTTGATGCGCCGAGCCGAAGACCAACCAAGTTGAGACCTTTATGGTCTCGGTGGTGGTGATTAAAAACAAACCGAGCACCCCTTTGAGGTCTCGGTGTGTCGGCCGAACCACAAGCCACAACCAAATGCACCCTTGACAAATTAATTAATCCTAGTTTATTCCTTTTCATGTTCATGTGATTAATTAATTTTAAAACATGAAATCATAAGAAAATAAGATAAAAAGAAAAGGTTTTTGAATATACCAATGCGTGTAGAATGAAAAGATGATCACGAATAATTAAACCAACACAAAAATTGTCCGGTTTGCCCTGTTTGCTTGAGGTGGCCGGCGGCTATGGTGAACCAAGGAGGAAGAGACAAAATTTTCTTTAACCTAAAATATGAGAAAATTATCCTCCAGGTGTTTTTATTAAAATAGGTTTTGGGCCAAAAGGCCCACTTGGCCTCCCTCTCTTGTCTAGCCGCGGCATGTGGGGCCCACATGGGGTAAACCCGTAGTTTTTCGTGTGTTAAATAATTTACGTTCGTGTTCGTGATTTATTACTCGTGATTTTGGTATTCGTGACCGTGTCACATTTATAATATTCGTGATTGTTCGTTATTTATTGTCATGACACGTGTATTAATATTATAAATGGAATGTTTAAATTTTACCGTGTTTTCGTATTTTACTGTTCACGTGTACTGTTCATAGGTTTTTAATGCGGGTTTTACATATGGCTTCCAATGTTCACCTCAATCATGAGAGGTGTGTCCGCCACATTGCTTGTCGTGATGGGAGCAAATGAGATTTCCTTGCTGCGAGAAAATCTTTGGCTGATTTTCTGCTTTGTCCTGTGCTGCCATGACTGAATCATGAATATGGTTTTGGGCTTGTCCTTCTAGAAGTCTTTCTTGTCATTCTTTTTGTTATCCTTCCCGTCCTTCCAGTCCTTGACCAGATGTTTGAGTTTGCCAGATTTAATCAACGACTCAATATGCTTCTTAAGTTGAATGCACTCGTCCGTGCCATAACCTTTGTCGTTATGGAATTCGCAAAAGTGATTCCCCTGACGAGGTCGACTAGAATTGTCATTGGGGGCGGCCTTGGGAAATTTTCCCCTTCTGTCAATAGGATATCTTGGTATGTCATCTTGAGAGGAGTGAACTTGTCGTTTGACCGCCCTCCTTTCGATTGATTTTTGTAATCCAAGCTCCTACTGCTACCTTGATTATTTGATTGCCTTTTTGACTGGTCGTTCGGTCGATAGCTTTCGTTTCCCTTTGTGAGATAGGCCACGGACACGGTAGTCTCTTCTTCCACAAAGTTCCTAACCCTTTTCATGAGCTCATCAAACGTTGCGGGACGCCTATCATTGAGGCGCCTAATTAGCTCCCTGCCAGTTATGGCGTGCATATAATCAGAGATCTTAAGAACTTTCGGACACGCTCTTATCCGCGTGCACTCATCTTTGAAACGTTCCGTGAAGTCTTCCGTAGACTCTCCATGCAGCTGCTTGACTATCGCCAATGAGACTGGATCCATGTTATACTTCTTTCGTTGGGTATAATTTCTTCTAAACGCCGAGCGTAGTTCATCGAAGTTGTTGATGCTCCGGTGGGGGAGTTTTTCAAACCAGTCCCGGGCGTTTCCAATCAAGGTCGAATTAAACATTTGGTACCATATAGGCATCGGCCATCGTTCAATTTTTGCTTGTACGGTGAAAACATTGAGATGGTCGTCTGGGTCACCAGATCCATCATAGGTTTTGACACACACCGACATGCGGCGTTTTTATCCTCAGAGTAATTCCGTATACGGGTTGTGAAGGCATCTTCTCTCTCACTACACCACGGCAGGGAGAGGTCTTCTTCATCATCCGTATGATAATGGGAGTGCCCGTAGCGTCCTCCCTCCTCATCTGATGGTTCAGAGGAGGAATACCTTGTTCGTGGACGCCTTGGGTGGTGGTCATCCGAATCAGATCCTGGAGGATCATGGTAGGGCGATCTTGCCCCACCCCTTGGTTGGCTATGGTAGCCACAATTGTGAGAGGAGGTGGTAGTTTTTTTTGCTCCAGAATCTATCCTCCTAAACACACCAGTGCGGCGATTATCGATTTGTAGTCTCCAAAGTCACGCGCCCTACAGATCCATCAGAGTGGTCCGACTCTCCTTGAGTCCCTTTCAATTCTTGCATAATTTGATCCCCCTATGCGTTTGAAAACATTTCGTGCTCGAGGTCGTTCCTCAATGGGAGGTTGTTCCTCGATCTGGTGCCTTCTTTGTCTTTTCGGGTTTGGACCGGAGTGCCACATGCGGCACTGCTAAAATTGAGTCTGGATTGGAGGTTCCTTCTCAGATTCAATCTTGTTGTGATGTCCGGGATGATTATGTCGAATTTTTGCGTGAGTACGCCCTCGATGTCTTCATCATCAAGTGAAGCAGTTCGTGGTCCATTTCCATAGTAGGTGGCTTTTGATTTTCCTTGTTGTGGGCGGGTGGTGCTGACCCCGTCTTAGGATTGTTCAAAGTGAGAGTAGGTGGTGGGGGGTTAAGGGACGTGCCTGCACCCCCCGGGGATTGAAGTACCGTGTTGCGGCTGTTAGGCCCTCCTGCCTGCCACGTGAGTGGTGGAGTAGGAGTGATGGGGACTTTAACAAGAATTGTCTTGATCGTCGGATATCATTGAGAAAGAAATCGGAAGAAGTGTTATCGCCTGCAGTTCTTCCCAGTATGGAATGAGTAAAGAATCAAGCTACAAGTCTCGATCTATACAAAAGGTAATGGTTTTTTTCTTTCTTTCGGTTTCATTGATAGAAGAATAACCTGACTCTATAGGGGTGCTAGCGCTTTACTAATAGAATATAAAAGGGGCCTGAAAAAAGGAATAGGTTGCGCTGATACTCTAGGCCCTCCCCCCGACTTTTGGTTCCCCGGATTGACGTTCCTTGGGTTTCCCTGATAGGGGTTTCTTTTCGTCATTAGCAGAGTTCGAGTTTAGTGTAGGGTCTCACGGATGGCGCCAACTTGTTGATACAAAAGTTGGATGTTCCTAGCTTGACCCGAATTAGGATTAATTCGGGTGTCCGGGTTCCGGCACTTGCACCAAGTGAACTTTGGTTTGAGATCATGCACACTAAAAGTTGCACGCTGTTAGGTTTACCGTGGGAATGTATCCCACGATTAGACTCTGGCGTGAGAGTAAGTAATCAGTTTAGGGTTAATAGCGGGTGAGACATGAGAGTGAATAATACGATACCTTTGTGGAACCCTTGGGGGTTCCTTATATAGGCGGTAAAACCCTAGTAGGCTTTTATCAAAGTTTCGGCCCCAATTAAAGGATAAACACCATAATTAGTTGATTGTTATCTTCTAATTATGGTTAGTGTATATCCTATTCTTTAGGGTAAATCACAATCCTAGTTAGGTTGTGATTCTGTCTAACCCTGTGCCGGCCATACTGGGCCGTGAGCCGCACATGACTCATGCGGCCACTGTTCATCCGAAACCCATAGTTTCAAATGACACTACTCGAACCCATTCGTGATGGGCCGGATGCAGGTAGTACTCGTGGGCCGTGTTCATGACCTGGCTGGGGACTGTACGTCATCAACCTTCAAATTGTAATTTGTGATGTTAAACATAAAATGGCAAAAGTTGAGCCTTGAACATGGTGGTAGGGTTTAGGGATCAATTTCAGCAACATTGTCGCTCTGTCACACTTGTTTCGTTGTTGTATTTTTCCTTACTTTGCCATGATACTGAATTTAGACTTATCTATTTTGTTTTGGGTGAGCTAAATTTAGTGGTTAAATCCTAAACCCCTAGAAGCAATTAATGGTATCACACTGTCACTTTAGTGGAGTTGTTATGCTAGCATTACAGAAGAAGTTATTTATTTCTTTATGGATGCCATCTTATCCAGATAATATGACCATCAAAAGCCAAGACAGTAGCAAGTGCAAACTAGATTTAATATTGACATGCACTTGCATATCTATGGTTCTTGAGAAGTGAGTTGAACGAGACTAGTGTGGATCATAGTGATATCGATTACTTATTCTAACGTCGTTGATTAATAGTTGTAGTATAACTTAATTTCCAATATGATGTAGTCCATGTTTATCGTTAAATTAATTTCCCACAAAGGGTTTTCAGCCGTAATTTCCCACAAAGAAACAATTTAACTCTTTTAGATTATCTATATCTATACTATCTTATAAAGTCCTCATCTCAAAAGTTGAAAAAGCTTGAATTTTCAGCAATTCCTTATTTAGTCTTGTTTGAAAACTCTGGAATATTGAAATTGAAAAACAAAAGGAAACTATATGTTTTGATTTGCTAGTCGTGTATTTTTATACAACATAAGGAAACTATATGTTTTGATTTGCCAGTAGTGTGTGTTTTCATACAACATAAGGAAACTATATGTTTTGATTTGCTAGAGGTATGTTACAACTTTGAGTTGAAGTTTGGGAAATCAGTGCCTATATAAACAGCAATACACCATTCCTGATCATCATTCCTTTCTGTGCAACATTAAAAATCGTCTCAAACTTGTCATTTGTGAAGTTCGAATATGTCAATGAACAATGAACGTGTTGTTGATGATGATCTTGAGGTTAGAATTCCTATCAAACGTGTTACTGTGGGGGACTCTTTAACACGTCAACTCATTTTGACTCATTTCTAGTTTTCGGCCATTAATATACTATTCTTTTTACGCAGCTTGTTCCCCCTCTTCCTCCTCCAAGCCCTGCTTGAAAAACATTAAACGGTTCACATTAGTGAGACAACTTTTATATTTTTTTGTTAGCATGCGTACATCTAAACACAATAACTAAAATAAAACAATTAAAATAAAGCAAACCGAATGTGTATGCTAAGTGATTTATGTGTGCTTGAATTGTAGGAAGAGGCAGACAGATTTTTCACTAGTGGTTGTAACAAAGATGTGTACACGAAAAAAGGGTTCAAATGGATGAAACATCCGACAACAGCATTCGAAGTTCAAATTGGCATTAATTTAAAAGACAGTTATACATGTACTTCTTTAGTTTCCCAAATTGTTTTTCATGAAAATCTGTTATTTTATTTGAAAAAAGAGCCTTAAATGGATGATTGACTTCTTACGTTAAACTAGATATACTTTCGCAAAGTACATGTATTTTCTTTTGATGTTTGATGTTTGATGTTGATTGTGTGAATTTGTTTGAGCAATTTTTCTTAGCAAATTTGAAATCAAATCAAAGGGTATGTAATTCATCTTATGAGAATAAGAACCAATACTTAAATTAAAAAAACCTACAACGACAAGTTGATAAAAAGTTATTTCCTTATTTTTGTCTATTCTAGGCATATATCAAAACGATCATTAACTTAAACTCGCAATCCATTGTACAGAGTTTGGATTGCATTGCTTAATTGAGGGAGTGCTTGGGTATCTTTTTTAAGGATGATGTAGAGCTTATTGTATTTGGATTGGCTACTTTAAGCAAATATCAGAAACATTCTTTTAACTTAGTGAGATTGATTCTTGCAGGTGATGAAAGCGATAACTCATCGATCCATCATCTCATGTTTCTATTGCTAATATAAAGAGAGTTTCCACCAGATAAAGTACCTATGCTGTTTGGTAGTTGGTATATAAATTTATTGATTTTATTACTATAAAATGAAGAAAATGAACTTCTTAACCCAATTGGTTAAAAGTTTGGTGAAACTCAAAAGCCAAATAGTAGGTAACTTTTTTGTATAATGTAAATTTAATGGGTAAAAAAATGTAGAATATACAAAGATGATTGCATTTACTGTAATAGTTATTTTGTGTCATATTTTTGATGTAAATTATATATCAAAAGATGTTATTATGAAAGTATGTTATTTTGTAGTTTTAAGTTTATGTACCAACGTCTTATAGAGTTATGTGCAGATGTATTGTGGAACGGAAACACTGTGATCAAATCAAAAGATGGTATTATGGAAGCATGTTATTTGCAGTGTAAATAAAAAGTTCCCAGTTTTAACTTTTTGTACTGATCTATTTTCGAGTATTATGCTGCTGTAAAATAAGTTTTAATCCGTTCTCTTTGTCTTGCAATTGGTGACCTGGCTTGGTTCTCTTTGTCTTGCAATGGGTGATCTGCCACGTTTTTAATCGACCATGGAAACTCACTAGCCTATTATGCCTTTTGAACTTGGCCTAAAATATAAGTGTAGCACTAAACTGCGACTATATTCACAATTACGAAGACTCGTCGCAACGAAGCGTGGGTCTTCAAGTACTTGTTGTTACTATATATTAAATTGCGACTTAACATTTGTACCTTGTTCTTTCGGATAGGTTACTAAATTTTATTTTTATCGTATGAACGTTCAATTTTTTTTTCTTAATGAATTCAATAATTAATTTTGATCGTTTTACGTTCTATTTTAAACGTTTCGTTAAAAAATTACCACAATGCCGTATATCATTAATTATATGTCGTTAGGAATTTCCGTCGCTATGCGCAAGTACTCGTCTAGTTAGAATATTAATGTTGTTTATTTCTTGTTCTACTTTTCTATCGTATATACACGACTGTTTATGTATATGGTCTCATTCATTGATGTTCACATCAATTAGATCTAAGTTTTTTAAATACTCCCTCTGTCCCAAATTAATAATCTCTCGATAAAAAACACATTGTTTTAGAAAATATCACTAACACTGCATTCTCTCTCTTACTTTTTTGCAAAATTACACTCTTATACAATTAATTAAAACTTTGTATATAGTTTGTAAATTTTGGTACCACTAGGTGAAATAGGGTAAACTTCTTACATTAGGCTGGTGGGAGTGGGGTGAAACCCACTCGTAAGTTACCCAAACTCACTCGCAACCTCAATTCCCACACCTAAAGTCGCGCGCGAGTTAATCCTCAGAAAAAAAAAACAAGGGCCAGACTCACCCTGGGTGAGTTAAACTTATGTGGGCCCAAGTGTTTTTATTTTTTGGGTTAGGTTTATTTGTGGGTGTTTTTTGTGAGTGAGGTGTGTTTAAATAATAAAAAATATGTATGAAATGTGAGTTTGAGTGAGTGTCATTATCTTCGTGGGTGAGTTTTTGTGAGTTTATTAAAAATTGAAGTGGCGCTAACGTGGAGGCGAGTGGGTTTGCCTTCACTCCCACCAGCCTTACTTACATCTATATTTGAAAGGGGATATAATTTTGGGACATACCAAAATGATATAAATGACTATAAATTTGGGACTGTGATAGTAATATACAATGTTAAAGAAGACAAAGGTAATACAGTCATTTTAGAGTCATATTAGTAAAAACGAAACAAATTTGAAAGTTCATTAAAAATGTCTAAGGATTAAATTGTAAATGTTTAAATTTGATACATTTTAATAAATACGATAATATTGTATAGCTTTTACCTTTTAATTAATTCTTAAATCCCAACACACAAATCTTGTGCTAGTGAGTTATATTGTATATATGTGGGATGATTCACCTTGAATCTAAATGTGCTACTCTTGTTTGAAGTTTTTGCACCAATCTCGAAATAACTTGACTCCCAACAAATTCGCAAGTGATAACACAACAGATATCATGTAAAAAATCTATATTTGACTTTAAAGACGTAGAACGTAACTACTAGCTAGTTAGTTACATTAACTTTAACAAGTCATCTTGAATACTTTGCATAGTTGAATTCCTTTTTTAGCTGGAACTATGAAGGAAGTACCGGAAAACTTTATGAGATTGGTCAATAACTTCCACACTGTGCCAAATAATAAAAAAGATATTATACCGTTAGCATGTGGAACACCAAAGAGCCAATTAAAAATGCCAAATGTGTGCCAATGGAAATGTCAAATTGAATAAACCCTATAATAACGGAATAATGAGCAGTTAACTAACCTCTTGATGTGGTTGACCTAATTCAAAAGCAGTATGTTTTTGTTGCATGGTTATCCAATAATATTCCTCATTCACTTTTTGATTTAAATTTGTTCCCGGCTATATCTAAAGGGAAAAAGGTAGATTTGGTCAAAATTTACCATCTTGATTTACTTTTTGATCATGACGTAAAAATTTGACAAATTTAATCATATATAAATACACAATTGCTCAACTCCATTACATCATTTTCATGTGTCATATGCCAAGTGATCAACTGACCGCTCAACCCACCAAGTGACTAACTGACAGTGCAAGGTGAGCATTTGATGGTTGAGCATCGTCGGTTGAACATTTAATGATTAAGCATCGTCGATTGATCAATTTATGTAATGATGACCATATTTGTCAAATTCTTGCGTCATAACCAAAAGTTAGTTCATAATTGATCAAAATGACCATATTCGTCTTTTTTCCATGTCTAAAAGTAATTACTTTGAATTTTGAATTTTAGTTCAAAACAACTAGTAGTGTGGCTAGTAGAGTGAATATTAAGCTCTTCTTTTTCTTCGTATAATGATCATTGTTCGCGTATGTCTCCGGTCAACGCTTCCGGAGAACGTACCCTTCCTCACCCCGTAACAGGAACCCTGGAGCATTTAAAAAGGATGACCTATGAACAGTAGAGCATTTAATGAAGCAGCATTGGGCTAAGAAAAAGCAAAAGGCGCCCATCCTAGTATCCAGGGGGCTTTCGTCTATCCTTTGGGTAAAAGGAAACACCGCCGCCCTTGGGACAATAAATCCCTCGATTGTGGGGATTTGGCTAACCTAGGTTTTGAGACCTAGCCTATTGACATGACTACACATCCAGGTATGTACTATGAAGTAGTATAAATACCTCCACATTTAACACACACATCATCGGATCTCAATACTACCATTAATACATATTTTCACCTTTCGGTATTCTATACCGGATATCACTTGTGTGACAGTCACTTACTCTCACACCGGAGCTTGGTCCCGGGGTCAAACCCTGGATGTGTTAACGTGTGTTGCTCTGTGTATCCTAGGTTCAAGGTCAAGAGACAAGCACACTTTCGAGACTGTCGAGGCAAAGTCACTAGCAGTAGCCTAGCCGGAAGATTTTGTTTCAACAATTGGCGCCATCCGTGGGACCCTAAACTCGGATCTCCACACAACAGCTAAACCATGGCAGGGGTTACAGGAGAGTCGGATCTGCCGCTGTCTCCCAGTCGTGATCCCGCGACGGTAGTAAAAGAGACAGAAACGCCTCTAAACTTACGTGATAAGATTCTGGAAAGTATGAGCACACTACAAGGTCTGGTGGAGCGTCATAATGCCGCATCTAAGAGACCCATTTCGCCTATACGCCTAGATTTTGAGGAAGGTGTATCGAATCTTCCGAAGGATAAGGACGGAGGACGTGAGGCTCAAAAGGAAGCTAACCTCCCGGAAGATGATTTACAAAAACCCTTCAAGGATGTGATGGCCTCTCCTTTTACAAAAAGAATCATACAATTCTTATCACCGAAGCATAGGTTACCCGCAACCCTCAAATTATACTCAGGGGCCACGGATCCTAATGATCACATTACTCGGTTCGCCGGTGCAGCTAATTCGGGAGAATGGCCAATGCCAGTATGGTGTAGATTTTTTCAACAAACTTTAGATGGAGCCGCTGGAGGGTGGTTTGAAAGGCTGCCCAGGGGTAGCATAGACAACTGGGAAGACCTGAAAGAGCAGTTCCTGGAGAGATTCTCTTTGAGGAGGAAAAGTCTTAAAACACCGATGGAAATCACCACCATTGTACGCAAGGCACACGAAACATTGGCAGTATTTAAAGAGCGTTGGACAGACGAGGCAAGTTACATTCAAGGGGTCCCGGAAGTGATGAAGATATCGGCCTTCGTAAATGGAGCCAAATGTCCAGAATTGGTTCGACGTTTTACAGATGATACCCCGCTGACGGTTGCAGAGATGATGCAAAGAGTAGAGGACTTCATAAAATCTGAGGATGCCTACCGTAATACTGAATTGCCAACAGGAGAAGCAGGTGACGGTAACATAAAGTATAGCAAGGAAGAAAGGTATGGTCCCTCCGGTTCACGTGGACGGCACAGGGGGCGTCAAAGAAATGATTATCGATCTAGACCTCCGTTTCCCCCATATGTACCTCCGGTTAACCCAAATTATGGAAGAAGGCCACCATACCAGCGTTCCAGCCTAGAGTCGCTTACCAAATTTCCAAAGGAAATCTTGGCAACTGAGTTGCAATTGTGCCTCCCTCCGCCGCAACCAACCAAGGGTATAATCCGGCCTGAAAACATGGATAAGTATTGCGATTATCATCAAGAGAAGGGGCATCTTACCAACAATTGCCATCAGTTGAGAAAGCAGTTGGAGGCCGCTTTAGAATCCGGTAAGCTCAACCACCTCGTGAAGGATTTGCGGGGAAGAGTGAATAAGGGAAATCAGGGAAGAGGAAATGGAGATTTCAAGGGAAGGACTATAAACATGATAGAATGCAGGTACAGCGGCATGAAGAGGAAAGAGGTGTGCAAGATTGAGATGGACTGGATGAATGTGCCCATAACCTTTCCACCTATCCCCGACAATGAGGCTTCGGAAGAGCCCCTGATATTCGAAGCTGAAATAGAAGGATATTGGGTAAAAAGGGTGTTTGTTGACGAAGGGGCCACTATGCAAGTCATGTTTGAGCACTGCTTCCTAAATTTGGATCCCTCGATCCGAAGAGGGTTAACACCCGATAACGTGAAAGTCCGAGGCTTCTCGGGGGAAGAAACCACCCCTCTCGGGAAGATAGACCTAGAAATAACCTTTGGAGCAGATAGTCTAACAAGACGGACGGTAATGAACTTCATAGTGATTAGAGCACCATCCCCTTATAACATCATACTCGGAAGAACTGGAATCAGGGAGTTAAGGGTTGTACCCTCTACCGTACACTCATCCATGAAGTTTCCTACCCCCAACGGGGTAGCAACCATGACAACCAAAGCACGAGCCATCTATGAGTGCCGAATCATGGAGGACAGTCAAAAGATAAAGATGATGAAAACAACAGCTGTTGGAAGAGAGTTAGACGAATGGATTGCCAAGGAAGAATTCAATCAACAGCAACGGGTTGCGGGAGACATGACGGAGCAGATCTGCGTCAATCCTGGATACCCGAAACAGTTGATCACCATCGGAAGGTTGTTTACCAAAAAATATCGAATCCAACTCATAGACTTGCTCAGAGACAACGCCGATGTGTTTGCATGGGAACCTTCGGATATGACGGGTGTACCTAGGAGAATCATCAAGCATTCTTTAAACGTGGATATGGAGACCACACCAATTGTGCAAAAAAGAAGGACGCTGGGTGAAGAAAAGAGCCAAGCGGTCAAGAGGGATGTTGAGGAGTTAACAAAAGCATGTATCATTCGACCGGTACGATACCCGACCTGGATCTCCAATCCGGTCATGGTTAAGAAGCCGGATGGCAACTGGCGAATGTGCATAGATTTCAAAAACCTCAACTCCGCTTGCCCAAAGGATTATTATCCTTTACCGGACATAGATGTAAAGATAGGGGCCGTTGTGGGGTACAAGTTCAAATGTTTTCTAGATGCATAAAAGGTTATCATCAAGTGCAAATGGACGAGGCGGATGAAGAAAAGACAGCATTTTATACCAATGAGGGAACATACTGTTATACGAAAATGCCTTTCGGTTTGAAGAATGCAGGAGCGACCTATCAAAGGTTGGTTGATTCGGCCTTCCGTTCGCAAATTGGTACAAATTTGGAAGCATACGTGGATGATTTGATGATCAAAAGTCAGACCGAAGAGGACATGGTTGCGGACATCCAAGAAACCTTCGACAATCTAAAAAGAATTAACATGAAGTTGAACCCGAAGAAATGCTCATTTGGCGTTGAGGAGGGGAAATTCTTGGGTTATATGGTAACATCAGAAGGTATAAGAGCTAACCCCAAGAAGACCAAAGCAATCGCGGAGATGAGGTCTCCAAAGACTTTGAAAGAAATGCAGTCTCTGAGCGGTAAGCTGGCAGCTCTCAACCGTTTTCTATCCCGGTCAGCTGAAAGGTCCATGCCTTTCTTTGAAACACTGAAAAATATCACCAAGGAAAACAAAGATGAGTTCCGGTGGACGGACAAAGCAAAGGAGGCTTTTTAGCAATTAAAGAAAATGATTCTAGACCTTCCGTTACTAACATCCCCACTCAAAGGAGAAATTTTGTACGTCTATCTGGCCGCATCCAAAGAGGCAGTCAGCGGTGTACTCTTGGCAGAATGAAATGGAATTCAAATGCCCGTAAGGTATGTGAGTAAAACGCTACATGACGCCGAGAAAAGGTATGCTCCGTTGGAAAAGCTGGTCCTAGGGTTGTTGCACTTATCTCGAAGATTAAGAAGGCATTTTGAGGCTCACGACATTCATGTCATATCGGACCAACCTCTGAAGCAAATACTAAGTAAATCTGAAGCCTCCGGAAGGCTAGCAAAGTACGCAGTGGAACTAGGGACATATGAAATGTCATATGTCTCCAGAAATTCCATCAAAGGCCAAGTATTAGCCGATTTTCTCAATGAAGCCCCGTTAGACCAACAAGAAGCCGCAACAATTTATGAGGTATCCGAAGAAGAGGAGCCGGAAACACAATGGGTGTTGTATACAGATGGAGCGGCTAATAGTAAGGGAGTTGGTGCCGGTCTGGTACTGATTAACCCGGAGGAGGTAGAGTTTACATATGCGTTGAGGTTCAATTTTAATTGTTCAAATAATGAGGCTGAGTACGAAGCCCTTCTGGCGGGACTCCGTCTGGCCGAGAAGATGGGAGTGAAAGAATTACAAGCCAAGGTAGACTCAAAATTGGTGGCTTGTCAGATCAAAGGGGAGTTTGAAGCAAGTGATGACAGGATGTCCAAATACTTAGCCAAGGTCAAAGAACTTCTTCCCATCTTCACAAAGTTCGATATAGAACACATTCCACACCACAAGAACCAAAAGGCCGATGTCCTAAGCAAACTCGCTTCGATTGCATTCAACCATCTAACCAAAGAAGTGTTGGTAGAAGCATTAGACGCAAGGTCCATAGATGTTCAAGAAGTCAACGACATAGTTGATGAAGAGGGAGAATGCTAGATGTCTCCTATCAAAAGGTGTTTGGAAGAAGGAATATGGCCGCAGGAGCCAGAGAAGGCCAGGAACCTAAGAATGAAAATTCCCATGTATACTCTGGAAAATGGCATACTGTTCAAAAAATCGTACTTGTCTCCAATGCTAAGGTGTGTCGGGCCGTTACAAGCAAACTACATAATTAGGGAGGTTCATGAAGGGGCATGCGGAATGCACGCTTTAGCAAGGTCTGTTGTGGCAAAGATAATGCGTCAAGGTTATTTTTGGCCGACTATGCACCAAGACGCATGGGACGAGATCTCCAAATGTGATTCATGCAAAATACATGGTCCCATACCGAGGCTTCCGAAGACCAATCTCACTTCGATAACGTCGCCTTGGCCCTTTTACCAATGGGGAATAGACATACTAGGTCCAATCAGTGGAAATGCCGGAAACATCAAATTTGTGATAGTGGCCATTGATTACTTCACCAAATGGATTGAGGCAAAGCCGGTGGCCAAGATAACTGGGAAAGAGGTTCAAAAGTTTGCTTGGGAAAACATAGTTTGTAGATTCGGTCTACCGGGAGTGATAGTGACCGATAATGGCAAACAGTTGATAGATGGATCCTTCGGAAAATGGTGCGAGAAATGGCACATCAAGCAGATGAATACTGCTGTGGCACATCCGCAAGCTAACGGGCTAGTTGAAAGAGCCAACAAGTCATTGATGCACGGTCTGAAGGCAAGGCTAGGGAGAAGGTTAACCGGATGGGTCGACGAGCTACCCCATGTGTTATGGGCCCACCAGACGATGCTCAAAACAAGCAATGGAGAAACTCCTTTCAGTCTCACCTACGGAAGTGAAGCGGTCATCCCTGCAGAAATAGGCATCCCTACCGCAAGAACCTTGTTGTTCGATGATAACAAAAATGAAGAGGAGCTGCGGCTAAACCTAGATCTGCTACAAGAAAGGAGAGAGGCCGCGGCCATACAAGAAGCCAAGTACAAAAAGAAGGTGGAGCAATATTACAACAAACGTGTTAAGCCCTGCTCTTTCAAGGTTGGAGACTTTGTATACCGTCGCAACATGGCCAGCCGACAGGAAAAAATAGGGAAGCTAGGTCCCAACTGGGAGGGTCCCTACAGGGTTGTCGAAGCTTATCAGACTGGTTCATACAAGCTGGAAACTACCGAGGGAAAAGAAATTCCGCGTACCGCGTACCTGGCATGCAACCAACCTACAAAAATGCTTTATGTAATGTGAACAAGATGTATCAATTCCTGTTGTTGTTTTTAATGAATGAAAATCTTTAAGCATGTTTGATTGCAGGTTTTATAAACCTCGGCTTAGCTAACCGTGTGGTATGTAAATACGCTTTAAAATGTTGGATGCGCCTAAAGGGCAATCCGGAGATAAACAAAAAGCGGTCCAGTACCGATGTCTCCCACATAAACTTAAAAGAAGTATAATTGTCAAGTATACATGATTGGATGCGTCCAAAAGACAATCCGGAGGCAAATAAAAAGCGTTTTAATATCGATGTCACCCGAAACCATATATACACTAATGTAGACGTAGAAGTGTCGGATGCGCTCGAATAGCAATCCGAAGACAAAGCAAAAGCGGCCAAGTGCCGATGTCTTCCACATATATGAGGTATAAATAACCCAAAATAAGGTCAAATCTATAAGAGACGCTTTGGACAAAGAGTCGGTAATCATAACGGCTTTGACAAAGATATAGCATAAGTGAAACAGGATAACCATTCATAAAAGGATAAAATGTTACGGGTGAAACTTGTTCGCGGAGCCACAAATATTAAAAATTATTACAAATAACCATAAGTGTTTTAAAGTAGCATATTACAAAGCATCCCGACATCCCGGGTCTTCAGCTCAAGAGGCTTCACCATCATGTGTTGTGGAGTGAGAACCGGCACCATCTTGGTTGTTCGTCGGAAGCTTGGTAGCGTCAACAATCTCGGTTGTAGGAGCAGGGGGTTTCTCGGCTGGAGCAAGTTGCATGATATCAACGACCGAAAGCTTGTTGGCTGCCGACACCTTGGCTACGAAGGGATACTCAGCGGAAAATAAAGCCATAAAGTCCTCCTTCCAGGTTTTAGCCATCTCTATGTTGAGATTGTCAGCAGCAGCAATGGCAGCTTCAACTTGCTCCGATGTATGCCCATATTCAACAGCCTTGAGAAACCCTACGTTATACATACCGCCAACGCCCAAGGAGAGAGATCGCCTGTACTCATAGCTAGCAAGAAGTTTGCGTACAAGAATAGGGAAACCATCTCTCACCAAGACCTGTTTGTCCACCTTGGCTTGAGCAAGGAGAGAGGTCAAATGTTTGTTGCCGGATTCAAGCTCCTTTATCCTTTCGGAATCTTTGATATGATCATGGGCACTCACACTCAAGAGATGTTCCAACTCAGCAATCTTCTCATCCTTGGTAGCAATCATGGCACCGGAATCCTCAACCTCCTTTTCCAATCTCTCGATAGCCCCAAGGTGTTCCTGTTCCCGGGCAAGGCAACCGTTGTAATTGTCTTCAAGCTTTTTATGCGCCAAGGCCATCTGATCAAGCATGCTTTTCCCAGTAGCAAAATGTCCCTGAGGTTCTTGTTGGGCTGCAGATAAGCGGGAGTGGTCACGGCTGAGAGCCTCGTACCTCTTCATCAACTCAGACACTGTAAGAGTGCTTCGGGCAAGGGTCTGATAAGCATGGCTTAAGACATCATAGTTGGAAAGAGAGGATAGCATAGCTTGCTCCGCGAGAGTAGGCAGGTGAAATAGCAGCTCTCTAGCAGCATAGTGTGAGTCAATGCGCAGATTCATCAAGACGCCATGGGGGAACGAACCGGCGAGGAGGATCCTACATACCCCCTGAACAAAGGAAACGCATCACAATATGAAGAAGACAAATACAACGTTCAGAAACAAAAAGAGTCACAAGAAACCGGAATATACCTGTAACATCATCATCATGAGTATCGTCATGAGAAGGAGATGAGTGATCGCTCAAATTGATGTGAGGGGTAGTCTTCGGCTCCTTTTCTCCAGTTTTGCTATGATCACCTCCGGAACCCGAAGGATGAGAATGATTAAGAGGCGGGCTGGAATGAACTTCATCATCTTCAGTACCCGATGAAGGCTGAGCTTTATTGGCTTTCTTCTTTGTTCGACGGCCGGAGGGTTCACGAATGACAGGTCTCTTTTTAGTAGTCGTCACAGGATTCTTTCCTTCGTGACGAAGACGAGCTGCCAGGATCTTCGGATCTGGTTTGGTCACGGCTTCTTGCTGGAGAGTCAAGTTGGGAATGGGAGTCTTCAAAGGTAGCGGTTGAGTAACTCTCGACGCCGGCGTAACCATGGTCACATTCTCATCCCTCCCCACCTTAGCGTTGTCAAACGACGGCAACTTAATAAATTCATCCATAGTAAGCTCTGCACCAAAAAAAAGAGATAGCGGTTAGAGCGAGCAACCATAGCCCGCGGTAAGTAAAAAAAAGATATATATGCAAAATACCCTTTTTATCAAGATCAACTACGATCCGATGGAAAGGAGGGTTCTCATAAGGAAACCATAGACCAGCTAAGAACAACAAATGTTTGTGGGGAGGACGAATCAAAATAGGGTTATCGGCAAGCAGTTGTGCATGTTATACATTAAAGGTAGTGGGAAAATCATCATGGACATCCGTGTCCCTATCTCTCCAACGCATAGCGTGAGGGATGGCTCTCCGATCAATCAAAAACCATTTGTGCTTCCAAAGTTTCAGACTCGAGGTAGTCTCAGTTAAACACTTACCATACCGCTGAGGCCATCGGCTCTCAAATGAAAACCAATGCCCTTGTTTGCTTAATCTATAAAAAACACGAAACAAATTCACTGTACAAGATATGTTCAGACTTCGGCAGCGGATCTCAAACATGATAACACGATTGACACTCATAGGAACCAGTTAAGAAATATGTACAAGAAAGTGATGGATCACGGATAAGAAGAAGGTGGAAAAAGGAATTCGAAGTCCCCCATGTTTAAGGTAATCCTCATAGATGCCAATGAAACGATCCGGAAGGTTATTCATGGTAAGAAGTGGGTCGGGCAAACGAGGACGAAGCTCGGCCGGAATAAGATACCTTCTACATATTTTCTTGAGGTTATCATCAGTTAAGGTTGAAACCCTAATATGCATATCGCATTTAGGGTCGCGGAAGGAAGCCTCCCCCTCGGAATCGCCACTAGACATAACAAAAAATGAGATAAGGAGGATGGAAAGAAATGCACCTACTGAAAAAGATAAACCTTGGAAGAAGATTAACAATGCCGTAAACAAAGGTAAGAAAGATGTGGGTAAAAGTGAAGAGGGGCAACTATTTATATGGAGAAGAGAGACATTGAAGTTACATAGCACAAATTCCCATGTAAAATCTCCACCGTTGAAAAAGGGAGTGGACACGTGGAAGCAGATCCTTGGCCACGAAGCCCTAATGGCCGACAAGGCAGGAACCCAAAAGACAAAACCCATTAATGCAAGGTCAGAGAAGCGGCTTGCATTAATTGGACCCATTACTGTTTGAAGGACACGTATTTTAAAGTATCACACCGTTAGCTTGTCCTAACGCTATGATACTGGGGGGGACATGTTCGCGTATGTCTCCGGTCAACGCTTCCAGAGAACGTACCCTTCCTCACCCCGTAACCGGAACCCTGGAGCATTTAATAAGGATGACCTATGAACAGTAGAGCATTTAATGAAGCAGCATTGGGCTAAGAAAAAGCAAAAGGTGCCCATCCTAGTATCCAGGGGGCTTTCGTCTATCCTTTGGGTAAAAGGAAACACCGCCGCCCTTGGGACAATAAATCCCTCGATTGTGGGGATTTGGCTAACCTAGGTTTTGAGACCTAGCCTATTGACATGACTACACATCCAGGTATGTACTATGAAGTAGTATAAATACCTCCACATTTAACACACACATCATCGGATCTCAATACTACCATTAATACATATTTTCACCTTTCGGTATTCTATACCGGATATCACTTGTGTGACAGTCACTTACTCTCACACCGGAGCTTGGTCCCGGGGTCAAACCCTAGACGAGTTAACGTGTGTTGCTCTGTGTATCCTAGGTTCAAGGTCAAGAGACAAGCACACTTTCGAGACTGTCGAGGCAAAGTCGCTAGCAGTAGCCTAGCCGGAAGATTTTGTTTCAACAATCATTTACTTGTTACTCTGTACTCTATAGTAATTAAGGGTTCGTTTGGTTACCGATATATCATGGGTTTTTAATTTAACCTTTTAAATACGATGTTTGGTAGAGAAATGTGAGCCTACAAATTTTGGTTGAACACTTAAAATTTTGGGATAAGAAAATGCGAAGGGAGTATATAGGTTTACAAAAACTTGACTGCCATTTATTGTCTTTTTTATTTTAATTGTAGGGTTTTTTTTTCTTAGGATTCATTTTAATTTAAGAATTATATTGCACCACTAAATAAATTAATTCTATTTTACAAATTTTTAAATTAAAAATATAATATTATTTATATATACGTTTTCTCTTATTTTTTAAAAATAATTTATATTCAAAACTCAAATTCAAATATAAAGCTAAACCACCCACTTTATAAACTTATACCTAAAATAAAATCCAACTTTAAACCAAACAAACCTTTTAAGTGTTGGAAGTGCGACTTGGCCCTATTGATCAAAAAGCATAAGTACTTCTGTACTTTTTTCATTGTACTTCAAGAGTTTAACAATTGTACAAGATTTTCCTAGTTGAACCCAGGTTTAGCCGTTTAGGTGTAACTAATAGTAATACTATTCTTTTTCTAATGAGACTTTAGTTTTTGTTTCCATTATCTTTTTTAAGAAACATCTAAGATATTTACCAGGGCAGTATAAGCCATATCAATGGAATTCCTTCTCACTCACACACGTAATATAAGTAGTGTCTACTATTAATTTTTTTGTTTGAATATCTCATATTAAGATCTTCTCGCGTTAAAGCCAAACATGATTCATCATGGCAGAAGCGGAGTCAGAATTTTTAGTTAAGAGAGGTTGATCGTACTTAAGATAAAAAATGATAGTGATGAGGGAGGTTTAATGTAGAAAATAATAAAAAAAATTGTTTGTAATACATATAAATAATAAGTGAAATAGGTTGATTAAGGAAGGTTTAACACCCACTAGTCCCCTACTAGCTCCACCCTAGGATCATGGCTTACGATTTGTTTGCCTTTGTCGACTAATATATGAGCTTTTGAGCACACCCAAAAATGAGAGTACGAGACACACATCGGGTAACGCTCTCCTCTATTTGAGAGCGTTTACATGATCCCGTTAATATTGTTTTCACCAAACAAAAGTTGAATTTGAGATCTTTCATATTTTATTAATGTTGTGATGATAGTAACTATCATGTTACCAATTGACGACTCCCGGATGATTATATGCATTCGGAATTCATTTTCATCGATAACATTTGGAACATACATGTACGCACCCTTAAAATGTTTTCCATGACAAAATGTTGTATCAATAAGAGATTTATGCAACTGAATCCGAAACTTATCAGCCGGTAATTAACAAATCTACGTACCTCTGGGCTATATAGTGAAAGTTTATGGAATTATATTTAATAGTCGTGTGATAGGATCGAAGTCGAGATTACGGGATTGCACACAATACGTAAAGAGTTAATTTATTTAATAAATATATTTATTATATTTATTAAATTAAACCTAACTATAGCTTCAACGATCGTTAAATAATTAAGAGTTAAGTATTAACGAGCGTTGTGGAATAAATAGAAAGAGAAATAAATAGATAGAAGAATGGAAGGTTCCGGAACACCCCTAAGGGGTGTTTGGGTCGTCGGTTATGGAGGTGAAAAGGGGGAAGGAAAAACGTTCCTTATATTTATATGGGTTACAAGAATTCTAGGTCTATATAAACAACCCACACCCTCATAATTCAACACACCAATCTCTCCCTCTCTTCTCTCTAGTCGATTGCAAGCAAGAACCCACAAAGGGTTTTGGTTGGTTTTCTTGTTCTATCGATTTTGCTTATAATCTAGTCCTAGCCCCTCTCTAGGGTTGTTGGGTAGATTTTTCCACAAGTGTAGAAGCTCGGTTTACACGTGCTAGAATCACGGTTAGCTCGTTGTATTACGTGTGTACAAGAACGTAATGCAATCTTACTTTAGACTATATCTTGGTGGAGTACGTTATAAACCCGAATTGGTGATTCGTTCTTTATCTTGTGGATTTGCTTTAGCGTAAAGGTATGTAACCCTAATTCGATTAATTATAATTGTGTTAATTATGATCTTGTTAAATCTCTTCCGCTATATGTGTGCTTTGATCTCGTTTAGGGTTTTGTTTAATTGTTATGAACTATATAAACCTTCAGTGGCATCGAAAGCCGTTTTAACATGTTATAATTATCAAAAATCTAAATTTTTTAACTAATAATTATTTTGAGTTACAACTACATGTTTTTTAGGTTTTCTTAAAAATTAGGGTTTTGTTTATAAAAAAAGAATTGTTTTTTAAACCCTAAATTACATGTTGTATAATTTTAGATTCAATTGCATGATTAATTGTTATGTCATGTAAATTAAAGGTTACGATCCGAAGAGATTTAATTGTTAAGATTTGAGGGTGGATCCATGATAAACGTGCATCTTTTCATGGATCGTAAAATCGTATGTTTATATGATTTTTTGTGCTACTTGCTTTATTTGATTCAATGAATCTTGAATTAGGGAAGACTTTTATATGAATATAAAAACCTAGATTTAAAGGTTATTAAATAAATCGTATGCATGTGGCTATTTGATTTATTTATCGCACATATAAATTGTTAATATGTGTTTATGGTTTTTGTTTTTTTTACTTGTTTATATTAAAATTGTACGAATTGTTGTAAACAAGGTTTTTTTTAAGAAAAACAAATATGGACTAAATCATATTAAAATTAAGATTTGTTTGAGATCTAAATTACATAAAATTACGTTGATTAGTGAATTGCAATAATAAGCTAATGGCTAATCCTTTTGACAAACTATAAAGTGGGTATAACGCACCGCTGGTCATGAACCCGGTTAAGGAAGGAGGTGTTAAGCCATTAGTCGCTGACCAAATTCGCGGCTCGCATGTGCGTCAAAATAGAAGATTATTACTTGAATTATACCTTAAGGTGGATTTACCACAAATTCACATCTGAATCACAATGAATAAGGTTATTTCTTTGTGCTTGATATGAGTAATTTTACTCATATCAATTGTATCTAAAAACAATAAATATTTGCATAAAATCATTAGAAAAGGCCTTGCATATGCGTGTTTTGTTTGTTTCGTGTGTGTACGTACCAAGTTCACAAAAAAACCGGCAAATATCGACACGAGAATGAAGAAATATCGAGGAAGCCAAATGACAAGTTCGTTTTCGAGGAATTAATTTTATATAAGTTGATTGAGCTTTATGGGACCCACATTCACACTAATGGGCCTAATTTTTGGGCTGATAAATGATTATATAAGAAGAAGCCCATTGAAGGCCCAATTTGCTAGCAAAGTATGTGACGGATGAGTGGAATTTGGGCTTCAAGCTCAAATTGTATAAAGTTTATGAAATGAGAGTCAATTTTTGGGCCCTTATGATCCGTCAGTTTTTAACATACGAAAGTTATATTCAGTCAAAGTTTATAACAACCACTCACATTCTCACCCCACACACACATACGCTTTTCACCTTCAGTACATCCAAAGTGTTACCCATCTCTCTCATCTTCCTCTCCCCATAACCTGTAAACTCACTATTCATCCCAAACCCCAAATCATAAAATAAATATTGGGGCTTTTCATTAATTTCAAGCATGTGAATGCACACGAGTGGGAAATTAATTCCCTGTTAATTCGGAAGCAAGAATATGGAGGAGTGAGGGTGACGTGGCCCCATTCTCTTCTTTGATTGGCTGTGACAGCACCAAAACCCCAATCCACCAATAAGGAGTGGCCAACTCAGCCTCAAGGAAACACAACTAGCACACTAGTGCCAAAGTGGCGATCCGTGTGACCAAGGGCGGATCACAGCCCTTGGATCATAACAAGAAAGAGAGAGAAGAAAAAGATGTTGAATGGAAGGCTTGGATTGATTCTCGTCTTCAACAAACTCACCCCCAACACCTCGGGTTCGAGTATAAATACCCCCTCTTTATTGTATTTTCAGTATCCATTTCTTTCTAGTCAATGTTATAATGCAAAAATAGTGTTAGGAATTGTATTTTCATTTCAAGTTTTGTAAAACTCATTTTAGATTTAATAAAAGTCAATTTTCAGTTTACTATTATTCTTGTTATTCTGCTTTATTTACCTCAAATCAAGTTGCTATAATACTATTTTTAAACATTATTCATGTTATATTATTGTTGTTATTCAAACTAGCTGCTACAATAGCTTTTATGAATAATATAAGCTGGAAAAATAGGGAAATAGCTAAGTCCACTGATTAAGCTATAAAATTAATGTTGGTTCGATTTAAGTTCGTGAATCAAGATTCATGAACCGTGATGATTTGGTAATTCGTGGTGTTCCGATTTGTGATGTTTTATTTTGATGGTGCTTGGTGTCGACTTGTACAAGGGAGCTCAGCGCTCACCTACGTCATCAACGGATATCATCATTCAAGGTTAATGTCACTTTATTTTAATGATTTTTATCTAGAATAAATTGTTAAGTGGTTTAATGTTTTATGTACTTCTTAGTTTGTTATAAATACTGATTAGTTAATCTGATTAAGATTAGTTCGCTATTGTGGATGCTTTGGTTTGAAACTGTTTATTTAGATTTGATTGTCTGTATGATTTAGCTAAGTCCACTCATTTGAGTATGAATACTCATGTTATTTGAAATGTTTTGGTTTATGAAATTCTGAAATTAGCTAGATATTATTTTAATCTGTTTAGGTTTAACAGCTTGAATCTGTCTGTGAGGGTTTAATATACCTGTGAGTTTGGGTAAATTGATTTAGTCATATTCTAGGATTTGTGAGTTGCTACTTTTTTTTAACTGATTGCTAGTAATTGTTGGATCTGATATTGTTTAAGATGAATTTCATGGCTGACATATAAGTTTCAGAGTAGTCATAATAAATCAGAGTTTCTGTTTGTTTTTTTGTTTGAGATTGGTTTAGTGTACTAGCAAAAATAATGATTCATTTTCTTAAGTTTTAGATTACTGCCAAGTTTTATTAGTGTATGTTGAATTAGGATGTGATTGTTTCAATCTGAACTCATCTGTTGAGTAGTAATTTGTGATTTATATTTGGTTTTTATTCACATCTGTGATGGATTTTAAATCGTTTGGATGTTTAGTCTGCTGAAATAAATGGACTTCATAATTTGTTCTGGATTAAAGAGGCTTTGAATTCCTGAATGTTTTTCTTGTTGGAATTTATTGATTAGTTACCATATGTTTTTTTCTAGCATAGTTTTGTTGTAGTCTGGGATATTTTTTTTATTTAGTCTGCTAGAATTTAGGAATTGGGGTTTTTCTTAATCTGATCTTCATCCATTTGTTATTTTTTATATTATGTTAAATTGAATAATTGTTCTCATATCTATTAATGTCATAATTGTTTTTATTTGGTAAATGATTTGCGTTGTTTTAATTTTGCTGTTTAAATTTCGTTTTTCTTTTTTATTGTGACCTACACCTCGAAATTGAGGGTGTTTGGTTTGCTGTTTACTTAATATATAGATTCCAAAAATATAATTCACAAAAAATGTCCTCAACTGGGCTCGAACTCGAGACCTGCATGTTATAGGGTATAAGCTTTTACCATCTGTGCTACCCTATTGATTTTGTAATTTTTTCTATAAACAGTTCTTTTATACACTAAGTAACATTGACCTATCAGTCTTAAAGCTAACGATTTCCTTTCATTTGTTAAGTTCTTATTTTTATTTAGTTTTTTAATAATAGGAAATATTATTTACTTTTAATAAATAAAAGTTTTTTTTTATTATTTAGTTTCAAATAATTAGTTTTAAAATATATATAAAAAAAGTAAAAGTAAAAAAATAGTTAGCTTTAATTTTCGTCTTTTAGAATTAATTCGGGTTTACGGTTCATGCACTTCATGCACTTTAGATTTAAAATTTGTAGGAGTAATTTAGATAAAAACCGAAACCAAATTCAAATCAATTGTCCAACTCAAAACAAAACGTCTCAAATTCACAAGATCCTCGTGTACAACGAACTTGGATCGCTCAAGTGTTTAATTGAATGCGTCTTTGGTAATTTTAGACTATTACTTTTTCCTAAAGGTAATTTTCTAATTTACCCTATAACGTATCTTAATTATCACTATACTATCACGATCACATCAAAAATTTTGGCGCCGCTGCCGGGGATCTTGTGTACGATTCGTCTTTGTGAGATTTGTTGATCGTTGATTTGAAGACCCTTTCCGTCCTCGGAAAGTTTTGATTGATTTATGAAAAATACCAAAAATAATCTTCTTAATCCTCTATCATGTTTAATTCTTTTTCTCCTCACCCTCTAATTTTTAATTCTTCCATGAATTCCTTCGTCAATTGTGAAGGGTGTGGAGAACCGTTATATGGTTTTTTACCATGTCGGTGGTGCACGTGTGAGCGTTGTGGTAATGATTTATGTCACGATATACGAGTTGGACTTTGTCCTTGTTGTAATGAGATTACTTCATGTGGAAACCCGAATTTTTCGAATAATTCTCTCGATTTTTACCCACCTCCACACCCTACATACGAGACACCCTCGTGTGAGTTTTGTGGAAATAATTCTCATTTAGGAATTAATTGTTTGCATCGATTCTCGCTTAATTACGAGCAAGAACCGAGCTACAATCAAAACTTTAATGATAATTGTTATCCACAAGATTCGACGAGTTTATCACAACAACATATTTGTTGTGAGTATTGTGGAGGTCCTCACGAGAGTTTTTGTTGTCAACCGAGAGATCAAAATTTTTATGAGCCTAGTCCTTGCTATAATTCCAATCCTTCCGGTTTTGACCAATCTCCACAATATTCTTTCGATATTCAAAGACTTGAAACAATGTTCCAACAAATAACGAACCAAAGAAATGTCGAAATTGTTGAAAAAAGCATTGAAGATATGTTGCTTGAAAAGAGACAAATCTTTTTTTTTGGTAATGGGTTACCCCGGTAAATATATTAACCAAAAAAAAAGTTTAAATACAAAGGAATGTGGCTGAGATACCACATTAACCTCAAGCTACATGCAGCTTGTTAACAAAGACTATGAACATCAAAAGCCCTAACCGAATCTAGAAGACAAACAGTAAACTAGATAAAAACCAAGAAGTGAACATGAAACCGCGCTCACTCTGCAACATCCAACACCACCATGATAGGAGCAGGATGAATCCAAATGAGTCTGCCTCCTTAAAAAACCTTACCAAAGAAAACCCAGTGGGAAAAACCTTGTACAAGGAAAAAAGAGTACAACACTCACCCGGCACACCTATCATGGAACAAATCTAGAGCTCGGCACCCTCCATTTGTCAAGCAGCAAACTTGATCTGGTAGATAATTTCTTGAAACGGAAAGAAATCAACTTCAAGCGAATAGTATCACATAGAATCTGAAATAACTGATCAACAGACATCCGCTTCTTCTTGAATAGTCTTAAATTGCGTTCCATCCAAATAAAATAAGCAGTAGCAGCCAACACAAGACGAGCAAGAATGCTAACACATGATTTCCCATTCGAAATTGAAATAACATGAGCTAATATATCATCAATACGAGGTGGGACAGTATCCATACCACACAATGTCCGAACCTTAGACCAAACCTGCACAGAATAAGAACATTCAAAGAAAAGATGGTCATGTGAGTCCTGCACCAAACTACATAAAGGACACCGAAGAAGGCTTAAATCCACCAACGGGCCAACATCCCATTGTTTAAGCCTATCCTGTGTCTTCAATTTCCTTCTAACCACCAGCCACAAATTAATAGAATGACGAGGAATACAATGATAAAACCAGACAGCTTTATACCAATTTACTTCCATAGCCCTATCACGTATGGAATCCCAAGCTAACGCCACAGAAAACGGCCGTGAAACACCACTAATATCCCTCCATAGCAACTCATCTTCTTTGTCATCATTAATAATAGGCACAGGTATAGAAACAATATTAGGAAATCTAGTATTCCAATCCTGCGGCCACTGCCAAGCACCATCAACGATAAGATCCCTCACCTTATTAGATAAAGAGAACCCCGATCTATTGATATTACGGACCGTGAGGATGTCTCGTAGAGGACATAAATCTGCCCAATTATCAAACCACATAGAAGCAACTCTACCATTATTAATATTATACCATACAAACTTACGAACACGTGATCTGATTTGGAGAAGTTTTCTCCAGCCCCAACTCATGTCTCCAATACTAGGAACATCCCAAAAGCTTCTATCCTTTAACTTATAAGAATAGATCCATTTGACCCATAAAGAATCTTTACGAGTCAAAATACACCAAATATGAGAAACCATTAAAGCAGCATTAAAATCAGAAAGCTTACGAATACCAAGGCCACCTTCAACAAAAGGATTACAGACAGAGTCCCAAGCAACTTTAGCCTTACCCTTCTTCATTTCACCTTGACACCATAAGAAGCCTCTCAAAAGCTGCTCCAAATCATGAATAATCCGCACAGGTAAAATAAAGACTGACGCCCAGTAAATATGCATAGAAGATAGGACTGAACGAACTAATTGGAGTCTTCCTGCTAAAGAAAGAAATTTATTGCGCCAATCATTAACTCTACTCTCAAGCTTTTCTACAAGGACCTTACAGTCCCTATACAGAAGCCTGGAAGAGATTAGAGGAACACCAAGGTATCGGACAGGTAACTCGCCTTCAGCAAAAGGCATAATATGTAAAATAGTGCTTTTAACAGCAGTGGAAACATTGCAGAAGAAAACAGTGCTCTTAGGGATACTTGGAACCAAACCAGAAGCAATTTTAAATTCCTCCAAAGCATCCATAATAACTTGCACAGAACCCAAATGACCCCTGGCAAACAAGAAAAGATCATCTGCAAAGCAAAGGTTAATAATTCGTTGTTGCTCACACCGTGAAAAGAGACAAATCAATCAAGAGATTAATGATATAACTAATGATTTGGGAAGTAGAAGATTCCATGGAGAAATAATTGACGAGGGATTTAAAAGAGATTGTGAACTTAAGATTAGACAACTTTCGCAAGATTATAATGGATTAAGCATTGAAATTCGTGAGAAAGAACGAGCTCAAGCGGAAGCAAAATACCTTGCTAATCGTGAACTCGAGCGTTCTCTTCTTTTGGATGATGACGAGGATAGTGCTATTTCTTTGCGAGATCTTATTGCTCTACATCCTTCTTCTAGTGCAATCGTACTTCCTTTTCGTATCTTTCCGGCTAAGGAGCCCGAGGATTCTCCCATCCTAGATGATGAGGAAATCTCTCATGACATCATTTCTCCTACTCATGATTCTTCCATCGTGGAACCCGAAAATTCTCTAAGCCAGGGGGACGAGCATATTAGCACTATTCCGGACACGGAATTGGACGAAGTAATAAAGTCTAGTGTTGAAATTCATGTCCAAAACGCAAGAGAGTTTGACGGTATTTCCAATGAGATGTGTGATTTGCCACATTGTGATGACTCTACTTCTTCCAATCACTTTGATATTTTCTCTAATTCTAATGATGAAAATTGTGATGGAAATGAAGATTTTGAGAATGATTCGACTTCTAGTGAATTTTCTAATGAGGAGTTCTCCGATGAACTTTCTTATAAAGATGACATTCACGACTCGGATTTTGAGGGGTTGACCGATGAACCTACTCTTCTTCACCCATTTCCACCGGGAAATGAGGATGATAGTCATCCGATTTTTGAGAAGTTCACTTTTGAACTTACTCCTTTAGACCCATTTCCACCGGGAAATGAGGTTGATTTGAATATTCCGATCCTTGAGAAGTTCTCTGATGAACTTACTCATTTAGATGTGGAAGACGTGATTCTTCGTGAGAAGTTATCAAATGTCTATCTTCTCATTTCTAAGATTGAAGCTTTGAATTCTAAGCCTAATGCCAAGTCTTTCTCTCCATCTCCTATTCCCGTTGAGGATAGTGATCCGCTTATGGAGGAGATTGACACTTTTCTCGCTTCTAATGATTCGATACCACCGGGTGTTGATGATCTCAACCCGGAGGGGGACGCTCTCTTTTTAGAGAATTTACTTGATGATGATTTCGTCCCAAGTCCTCCTCCCACCCACTTTGACCTTAATGTGCGGGTTTTTCATGTGTCTCATATTGAGTACTATAACCCGATTGATCACATTTCTAAGGGTGAAATGGTCGTTAAAGCTAAGAATGTTGATTTCAATATGGATGAAACCTTTATTCCACCATTACCATTTGCTTTCTATGATCTTGGATTAGCATGGGGGACGACACCGTGTTGTGTATTCTTTTCTCTCCCGAGGACGAGGTATTCGACCCCGGAATCGTTGATTTAGGGAAATCTCGGCCTTTCACCGATGTAAAAATTGAAAGACTTTTCAATCATCTTGGTGCGAGTTTATCTCGGGGAGCATGCTATATTCATTCCATAATTTGTGACTACCATCTCTTTTTGGAGATTTGTGTTGGAGTTTTATCCTTTCGTTTGTTATCCGACAACGAGGATGTAATCTTTGACCCCGGCATCGTGCTTTATGTTGGATTTTATTCCAATATGTCGGTTTTCACCATTTTCCCTAAGGACCAATGAATGCGGGGATCGAGTCGAGCTCATGACTCGGTTAACAAAAACGAGGTGCCTTGTGGGGGAGTCCCATACATTCTATCTTATATCTATTTTCTAACACTAATAAGGCTTGATCTTTCAAACTCGTGCTCGTGTTTTGTTGTGTTGTGAATCTTAGGTATGACCCTCATTTTTGAAGACTCTCGTGTTCGGTTTTTGCCGGTCCACTTGATCTTCCATTCTTTGAATGCCAAAAAGGGGCACACTCTTTATCCTTTGATTTTTATCGACTAATGTTTTATCTTGAGGCATAATTAATAAACGGCTTATAAATTTACGTGCTCTTACCATGTTAGGATTTTGCATTAGACTCTTCGTGTTTTAGAAAGGGGGTGTTACTCTTGAGCTAAGAAACATTAAGGACAATGTTTGGTTTTAGCATGGGGGATTCAATCGATATAATCTCTTGCAATTGCTTTTGTCGTGTCTAAACGTAATTGTTTTCTCATTTTTCATAAACTTTTAAATTTTTTAGTGTTATTTTTAAGTTTTAATAAAGGAAATAAGTGTTTTTGACACAAATGTAGGCTTTCCGTTGGTGAAAATAAAAATAGTTTTTGAATCGACTCGGTTTTTACCTTAGCTTTTCCTTAACGTATTTGAATTAAGTTTTGCTAGGCTTTTATATAGGGAGCTTTAAAACGCGAAAGTCTTAATTCATACGGGTTAAGAACAAGAACTTTTCGCAAGTTCCTATAATTGATCCTAGAAAGTCGTTTATCATGGGAACTTTAAAACGCAAATTCTAAAACTTGAAAAAGTCTAAGAAGATGCAAGATCCTATAGATGACTTGAAAACCCAAAACTTTGATTTAATAGGCTAAGTATCCATTGATTTCACATTTTTGAAATTTTTGCAATATGGAGAACAAGAAATGATAGAGTTGAATCATAAGTTTCTAAAATTAACTCTTCTTTGTGTAAGTATTTTTGTGTTTGATTTAATCTCCTCGTATTTATTTTCCACACTTGAATAATAATTGCTTAATAAATAAAGTTTTTAGCGGTTTAGGCTTGATATCTTAACTCGTAACTCCTTCTTTTTCTTCCCTTGTAATTAAAGTGAGAACACATTAAGGGTGTCAGCGTCATGGACTTTTCATCATGGGATTGCGGAAATTTGGCTTACTATAAATATCATAATAATAAAGAAGAATAAATAAAAACATGTTCTCTAGGAGCCTTCGGGTGGGAGTCATGTAGCACTAACCTTGTCATTAGAGCCTTAGGGTGTATGGCAAGGGGACGTGTTGAATAAAAATTGCTTCATCATCATGAGCCATAAGGTGGGATGGTGATGTCAATTCCCTTGTTTTTGTCCAAGGATCCTTCGGGTGTGGATTTTAAATAAGGAGCACAATTGCGACTTAAAGAGCCACAAGGTGTTATGATGTGATTGTTGCTAACTCCATTAATAAGGTCATAATTGACTTTGGAGGTTTTATTGTTGCTTTTAAGTAGTCCTATTAGTCAAATTTCGGGTCCGGGGATTTATCCCTCAAATCGTGTTAAGTTATCCTTGATGTGGGCTTTCTTTAGTGACAACGGTTTTTGAAGTTGAGGTTAGGTTTTGAGTGTTGAGTTTACACCGTTTTTGCCTTCATTTTTGGACTAATAAATATCAAATAAAGTCATATGAGCCTTTGGGTGAATGACAAATAAAATATAGAGATACAATTAGGAATAATAGGAGATTGAGTTTAACACAAATTACTTGTATGTGTTGGTTTAATTTTGGGGCTTATGATTGACAATGATCTTGTTTTTGCACTTGGCATGGAAAAGTGAAAAGTCGAGGATGATGAATCTATTTGAGTTTTATGATCCTAAACGTTATTTTTCAAATAATGAAAGCATTACATAATATCTTTGCAAAATAAAGTTGTCAAAAGTTGAATAATGGTGTAGATAGTGTTTTATTTTATCATTGCGTGAGGACACGGCAATTGCTTAGCAAGGGGGGAGTTTGATATGAGTGATTTTACTCATATCAATTGTATCCAAAACATTAAATAATTGCATAAAATCATTAGAAAAGGCCTTGCATATGCGTGTTTTGTTTGTTTCGTGTGTGTAGGTACCAAGTTCACAAAAAACCGGCAAATATCGACACGAGAATGAAGAAATATCGAGGAAGCCAAATGACAAGTTCGTTTTCGAGGAATTAATTTTATATAAGTTGATTGAGCTTTGTGGGACCCACATTCACACTAATGGGCCTAATTTTTGGGCTGATAAATGACTATATAAGAAGAAGCCCATTGAAGGCCCAATTTGCTAGCAAAGTATGTAACGGATGAGTGGAATTTGGGCTTCAAGCTCAAATTGTATAAAGTTTATGAAATGAGAGTGAACTTTTGGGCCCTTATGATCCGTCAGTTTTCAACATACGAAAGTTATATTCAGTCAAAGTTTATAACAACCATTCACATTCTCACACCCCACACACACATACGCTTTTCACCTTCGATACATCCAAAGTGTTACCCATCTCTCCCATCTTCCTCTCCCCATAACCTGTAAACTCACTATTCATCCCAAACCCCAAATCACAAAATAAATATTGGGGCTTTTCATTAATTTCAAGCATGTGAATGCACACGAGTGGGAAATTAATTCCCTGTTAATTCGGAAGCAAGAAGATGGATGAGTGACAGTGACGTGGCCCCATTCTCTTCTTTGATTGGCTGTGACAGCACCAAAACCCTAATCCACCAATAAGGAGTGGCCAACTCACCCTCAAGGAAACACAACTAGCACAACTAGTGCCAGAGTGGCGATCCGTGTGACCAAGGGCGGATCACATCCCTTGGATCATAACAAGAAAGAGAGAGAAGAAAAAGATGTTGAATGGAAGGCTTGGATTGATTCTCGTCTTCAACAAACTCACCCCCAACACCTCGGGTTCGAGTATAAATACCCCCTCTTTATTGTATTTTCAGTATCCCTTTCTTTCTAGACAATGTTATAATGCAAAAATAGTGTTAGGAATTGTATTTTTATTTCAAGTTTTGTAAAACTCATTTTAGATTTAATAAAAGTCAATTTTCAGTTTACTATTATTCTTGTTATTCTGCTTTATTTACCTCAAATCGAGTTGCTATAATACTGTTTTTAAACATTATTCGTGTTATATTATTGTTGTTAATCAAACTAGCTACTACAATAGCTTTTATGAATAATATAAGCTGGAAAAATAGGGAAATAGCTTAGTCCACTGATTAAGCTATAAAATTACTGTTGGTTCGATTTAAGTTCGTGAATCGAGATTCATGAACCGTGGTGATTTGGTAATTCGTGGTGTTCCGATTTGTGATGTTTTATTTTGATGGTGCTTGGTGTCGACTTGTACAAGGGAGCTCAGCGCTCACCTACGTCATCAACGGATATCATCATTCAAGGTTAATGTCACTTTATTTTAATGATTTTTATCTAGAATAAATTGTTAAGTGGTTTGTTTTATGTACTGCTTAGTTTGTTATAAATACTGATTAGTTAATATGATTAAGATTAGTTTGCTATTGTGGATGCTTTGGTTTGAAACTGTTTATTTAGATTTGATTGTTTGTATGATTTAGCTAAGTCCACTCATTTGAGTTTGAATACTCATGTTATTTGAAATGTTTTGGTTTATGAAATTCTGAAATTAGCTAGATATTATTTTATCTGTTTAGGTTTAACAGCTTGAATCTGTCTGTGAGGGTTTAATATACCTGTGAGTTTGGGTAAATTGATTTAGTCATATTCTAGGATTTGTGAGTTGCTACTTTTTTTTAACTGATTGCTAGTAATTGTTGGATCTGATATTGTTTAAGATGAATTTGGCTGAAAAAAAAGTTTCAGAGTAGTCATAATAAATCAGAGTTTCTGTTTGTTTTTTTTGTTTGAGATTGGTTTAGTGGACTAGCAAAAATACTGATTCATTTTCTTAAGTTTTAGATTACTGCCAAGTTTTATTAGTGTATGTTGAATTAGGATGTGATTGTTTCAATCTGAACTGATCTGCTGAGTAGTAATTTGTGATTTATATTTGGTTTTTATTCACATCTGTGATGGATTTTAAATCGTTTGGATGTTTAGTCTGCTGAAATAAATGGACTTCATAATTTGTTCTGGATTAAAGAGGCTTTGAATTCCTGAATGTTTTTTTTGTTGGAATTTACTAATTAGTTACCATATGTTTTTTTCTAGCATTGTTTTGTTGCAGTCTGAGATATTTTTTTATTTAGTCTGCTAGAATTTAGGAATTAGGGTTTTTCTTAATCTGATCTTTATCCATTTGTTATTTTTTTATATTATGTTAAATTGAATAACTGTTCTCATATCTATTAATGTCATAATTGTTTTTATTTGGTAAATGATTTGCGTTGTTTTAATTTTGCTATTTAAATTCCGTTTTTCTTTTTGATTGTGACCTGCACCTCGAAATTGAGGGTGTTTGGTTTGCTGTATACTTAATATATGGATTCCAAAAATATAATTCACAAAAAATGTCCTCAACTGGGCTCGAACTCGAGACCTGCATGTTATAGGGTATAAGCTTTTACCATCTGTGCTACCCTATTGATTTTGTAAATTTTTCTTTAAATAGTTCTTTTATACACTAAGTAACATTGACCTCTCAGTCTTAAAGCTAACGATTTCCTTTCATTTGTTAAGTTCTTATTTTTATTTAGTTTTTTTAATAATAGGAAATATTATTTACTTTTAATAAATAAAAGTTTTTTTTATTATTTAGTTTCAAATAATTAGTTTTAAAATATATATAAAAAAGTAAAAGTAAAAAAAATAGTTAGCTTTAATTTTCGTCTTTTAGAATTAATTCGGGTTTACGGTTCATGCACATTAGATTTAAAATTTGTAGGAGTAATTTAGATAAAAACCGAAACCAAATTCAAATCAATTGTCCAACTCAAAACAAAACGTCTCAAATTCACAAGATCCTCGTGTACAACGAACTTGGATCACTCACTTGTTTAACTGAATCCGTCTTTGGTAATTTTAGACTATTACTTTTTCCTAAAGGTAATTTTCTAATTTACCCTATAACGTATCTTAATTATCACTATACTATCACGATCACATCAGTGCTCTAGTTATAAGTACGTTGTGAATAGTTGTGGGTAAATTCTTTGAATGGTTAAACCAATACCTCAACATAATTTATGTAGAAATTTAGTCTCGTTAAAAAGTTTACTAAATTTTTTATTAAACTTATGCTCGGAGTTGTATGCATGCGTCTCCATACATTGATTTTGACATCAAATTTATACCCTTAAAAATTAAGTCGAATGCTCCTAATTGACGAACACTTGAAGTTACTACGTCATCAAATGAGATTTTTGGACGATGTTGTAATGGAGAGAAAACTTTCATAGAATGAGAATTCGTATGATGGTTTTACGTTACTCAGATTAGACGACTTAATTAAGTTACCTAGTGAGATCTGAAAACTTAAGGCATTCAGAAGGGATGAAACATGTTTACAATGCAAAACTTTTTTTGGCCATGTAAATCCCTTAAATATCTAGAAATTGAAAATTGTTTGTCAGTTGAATTGTTTGACAAATCGCTATGTTGAGTACATTCATTACTAGCAGATCAACTGATGTAATGGATCTATGTCAATATATGTTCTAGGATTCAAGGAAAATACTATGGTTTATATACCTGGGTAATTTTATTTTCTTGAAAGTATTTTATTATCGAAAATACTAATATTTGAACTTATTTCTATAGAAAGGGCTCAACCTGACAATAACACTATAAGTTTTGCGTTCAAAACGTTTTTTGATCGTCCTGAACTTAATGGCCTAAACTTTAGTGATTGGTACCGCTCAGTAATAATTGTCTTGAGAGTAGCGGGTACTATTGATATCTTGACCACTCCTTATCCGGAGGATCTTTCTGAAGGAGCTTCTGAAGCGCAAAGGCTTGAACACGCTGTTAATGTTAAGAAGCACTCGAAGGTGGCTTCCTTAATATTAGGGAAAATGTCCCCTCCGCTTCAAAAGAAGTATGAGTTATTTTCGCCTAAGCGTATGCTTGATGAGCTCAAGGCTATGTTCGAGAAGCCGCAAGTTGTGGTGATCTACAACTTAGTAGATGCTTTGCATAGCTGCAAGCAAATTTCTGGAAAGTCTGTTAGTGCCCATTACATGGAGATGAGGGGTTATATGGAACAGCTCATTGCAATAGGACAACCCTATGATCATAATATGGCTATCAACTTGATCAATAGGTCCCTTAACAAGGGCTTCAATGATTTTGTTCGAAACTATAATATGTAATGCACGGGGAAGACAGTTAATGATTTGCATGAAATGCTCATTGACTACGAAAAGGGGTTAAAGGACAAAGCATCTAACTCTACTCCTCCTGTACTAGCAATACAAAAGGGTAGAGTAAGTAAGCCAAAACCGCAAGCGAACAAGAAGAAAGGAAAAGTCAAGGGTGATAAGGGCAAGCAAGTTGCGACTTATTCGAAACCTAGAAAGAACTTTGTCAAGAAGAATCAATCTCAGAAGGATGAGACTTATCACCATTGCAAGGCAAGTCGTCACTGGAAGAGGAATTGTCCTCTTTACCTCTAAGAGTTGCGAGAAATAAAGAAGAAGTCTGAGCAGAGCGCTGCAGCTTCAGGTACTTTATTTATGATCGATTTATTTAATTTGACATACAAATTAAATTCCTGGGTATATGATACGGGATGCGGTATTAACATTTGTAATATTCTACAGGGATTTAATCTGGAAAGGAAGTTATCCTATGGGGAACAATTTCTACAAGTGGGCAATGGCATACAAGCAGCGGTTGAAGCTATAGGAACATTTAATCTAGTTTTACCTTCGGGTTTAGTACTTATTTTAAAGGATTGTCATTATGCACCTACAGTTTTTAGGGGCGTTATTTCCTTTTCTTGTTTGTTGAATAATGGATTCGTTCACACTATTGATTATAACGGAATTTCTGTTTGGAAAGATGGTATTTTCTGTTTTAATGCAATTTCTGTGAATGGTGTGTTTGAAATAGACATGCATGATAATAAATCCAAGTATTATAATAATTCTATTTTTAGCATGAGTTAGAAGAGAAAGTTTGACAAGAACTCTTCTTATCTTTGGCATTGTAGACTTGCCCATATTGGGAAGACTCGTATACAAAAGATTCAACGTGAAGGTCTTTTGGAAAATATCAATGATGAATCATTTGAAAAATGTGAGTCTTGTATCTCTGGAAAGATGACCAAGAAACCTTTTAATAGTAATATTGAAAGAGTTTAATGATCTACTTGGTTTAATACACACCGATGTGAGTGGACCATTTAGACATGTGTCAAGGAAAGGTGCTAGCTACTTCTTAAGATTTACGGATGATTATAGCCATTATGGTTATGTTTATTTACTTATGCATAAACAGGAGGTATTTGAAACACTCAAAGTGTTTAAAGCAGAAGTAGAATTGCAACTAGGAATGAAGATTAAAGCTCTTCGTTTTGATAGAGGTGGTGAATATTTAAGTCAAGATTTTAAAGATTATCTAAGTGAGAATGGAATTGTTCAACATCTTACTTCTCCCTATACTCCAAAATAAAATGGTGTATCCGAAAGGAGAAATCATACATTATTAGATATATGGTGCGATCTATGTTTAATCTTACAACTTTACCATTATCCTTTTGGGATTATGCTTTAGAATCTGTTGTTCGCATTTTAAATATGGTTCCCACGAAGAAGGTGAAAAAGACACCATATGAACTATGGCATGGCAAGAAACCATATTTGTCTTATTTAAAGGTATGGGGTTGCGAGGCGTAAATGAAACGTGACTCGGGTGACAAACTCCAACAAAGATCTGTGAAATGTATCTTTCTTGGATACCCTAAGGAAACTATGGGTTACTACTTTTATTATCCACCTGAAAACAAAGTAATTGTTGCTAGGTATGAAGACTTCCTTCAAAGTGATCTTGTAAATCAAGAATTCAGTGGGAGAAATTACGATCTTGAAGAGAGTCATATAGATACATTACCTTCTGAAAACACTAGCGAAATCATTCCTGTAGAACCAGAAAGTCTGGCGGTTCCACCGGAATTAGTTCCTCTGCGTAGGTCTAAAATGATTAAAACGCAAATAACAATATATGTCTTAATATAGAGGATGATTATGAAGTAGGGGATCTTGGAAAACCTGCTAATTATAAATCCGCCATGCTTAATCCTGAGAAGGATAAGTGGATGGTTGCTATGGATGAGGAAATGAAATCCATGAAAGTTAATGATGCTTGGATTCTTGTAGATCCACCACTAAATGCTAAAGTAGTGAGACATAAGTGGATATACAAGAAGAAAACTGACATGGATGGTAGAATACAATCCTATAAGGCTCGTTTAGTAGCTAAAGGTTTTACTCAAACTTTTGGTGTAGACTACGAGGAGACATTTTCTCCTATAGCATACTTAAGAGCTATTTTTTTGGTAAAAGGGTAACAATGACCCCGGTAAATAGAACCAAAAAAAGCGTTGAAGTACAGGAATGTGGCTGAAATACCACATTAACCGCAAGCTACAGGCAGCTTGTTAAACAAAATGTTTATGACAGGCCATAAACATTAACTAGTCTAGAATAAAGGAAATATATAAACTAGACAAAAACCAAGACGATAACATAAAATTACGAGGAAAATAATAAAATATCAACATGGGATCAGCCAGTTGGAGTGCTTGCCCCTATATTAGTGTTGAGAAGATTCACCGATTCATCAAAGACTACCTCGACTCCCTCCTCCTCCTCATTATCTTCCTCGCTTACTTGACCCCCTTCGTCAATACCAGGCATGGACAAAGATGCAAATTTATTAGATGTAGAAACACTGCTCATTTGAGCCTTACCATTGTTCGGACCATTAGGATTTCTAGACTGCTGTGACTGACCAGATTTAGTATTCAACTTTCTACTATTATCACCACTCATACTTGTAGTATCCAAGCGAGTTTTAGTATTCGATTTAAGAGCTATTAGGAATCTCATACCTATAACAGCATACTATGACTATGAGATATGGCAATTGGATGTTAAAACTGCCTTCTTGAACGGTCGCTTAGATGAAGACATCTATATTGAACAACCGGAAGGGTATGTTGATCCTAAGAATCCAGAACACGTGTGCAAACTTCAAAGATCTATTTATGGTTTGAAGCAAGCATCATGTCAATGGAATAAACGATTTGATGAAGAAATAAAAAAAGTTAGATTTATTCAAAATCGTGATGAGCCACGTGTATATCGCAAAGCTAGTGGGAGTGATGTAGTATTTCTATTCCTATATGTTGATGACATATTAATCATGGGAAGTAACATTCCAAGACTTAAAGCTGTTACGGATTATCTTGGTAAATGTTTTTCTATGAAGGATTTAGGAGAAGCTGCATTCTGGGAATTAAGATCTACGAGATAGGAAAAGACGGTTAATTGGTCTAAGTCAAGATGCTTATATAGATAAGATATTGAAGAAGTATAATATGCATAATTTCAAGAAAGGTTTTCAACCTATGGAAGTTAAGCATAATCTGAGTCATGAGATGGATGCATCAACTCCTGAAGAGGAGGCATACATGCAGAGGGTTCTTTATGATTCGGATGTAGGATCTATTATGTATGTTGTAAGATGCACAAGGCATGATGTGGCGTTTGCTCGGAACTTGGTCAGTTGTTACCAAGCAGAATTCAGGGTAGCTCCACTGAGTTGCTTTTAAAAACATATTCTGAAGTATTTGAGCAATACGAAAGGAATATTTTTTGGTATTCAAAGGGAAGCCATATACATAACTAAATGTGGCTTGGGCTAGGAAGTCTTATTGGAGATCTTGGAATGATGCTTGCAATAAAAGAACCTAATAAATATGTATTGGGACAATTCTGCCGCAATCATATTCGCCAATGATGCTGGAATCATGAACGGCGTCAGACACTTTAAACATAGACATCACTACGTCCGAGAACAAGTAGAAACTTGTAAAATCAAATTAATAAAAGTTCACACAGATGATAACGTAGCTGATCCTTTTACTAAGGCTTTGCCTAGACCAAAGGTAGTTAAGCATGCCAAGGTTATTGGGCTGCAACTAGCTAGCGATTTCATGCAATAAATCTGTGATTAGTATTTGGATAAGGATGTTAAGACATTATTATTTACAGTAATAAAATAAAGATTGGGTTTCGTTTATTCTTATTACTTAATTTTGTATCCTACTTTACATGTTTTAATCCATGAATAAATAGTTATGCTAAATGTCCGTTGTCGGTTAATAATATGAGAATATTATTAAATTAAGACAATTCAAAATTGCGATAGCGTATACTTGAAAGTATATTGATCGATTTTGGATGATATTCGATGCATCGAATATTGGACTTATCCCAACTATATGATTTTACTTTGTGGATCTTTGTCATCAAGAAAATCATAAATAGTTATCCTTAGACTTGACATACCAGGAAACTGTTATGAATCTAGTGCATCTCTGTGGAATAATCTAACGCTAAATGTAATTGGTAGCTATAAGGGTTATTTTCAAAAGTGTTGCAAAATTCCTAAGTTTTGCTTGTATTGAATATGGAATTTATTTCCTCCAAGTTCGTTTTGGAGTTTAATACAGTTGGGCCCCTCGTGGGATTAGTAAGATGTTTGTGTGGCCACACCGAAATTTATTTTGGTAATCTTGCTGAATCTGTGAACGAGAAACATAAATGGTTAATGAAAGGAATGACTGAGATCCATATCCTTATTAACATTGTATTAGAAATAAAAGGATAATAATAATGATGAATCATTAAAGGTTTTATCAAGGAGACCTTACTCGAGTTGTATTAGAGACATTGCTAGTGTAACTAGACGCTAGTCAATGTAATCACGATATCGAAATATGTCCAAGTGGGAGCTGAAAGTTTATGGACTTATATTTAATAGTCGTGTGATAGGATCGAACTCGAGATTACGAGATTGCACACAATACGTAAAGAGTTAATTTATTTAAAAATATATTAATATTATATTTATTAATTTATTTTATAAATATATTTATTATATTTATCAAATTAAACCTAGCTATAACTTTAGTGATCGTTAAATAATTAAGAGTTAAGTATTAACGAGCGTTGTGGAATAAATAGAAAGAGGAATAAATAGAAAGAAGAATGGAAGGTTCCGGAACACCCCTAAGGGGTGTTTGGGCCGTCGGTTATGGAGGGGAAAAAGGGGAAGGAAAAAATTTCCTTATATTTATATGGGCTACAAGAATTTTAGGTCTATATAAACAACCCCCCACCCTCATAATTCAACACACCATTCTCTCCCTCTCTTCTCTTAAGTCGATCGCAAGCAAGAACCCACAAAGAGTTTTGGTCGGTTTTCTTGTTCTATCGATTTTGCTTATAATCTAGTCCTAGCCCCTCTCTAGGGTTGTTAGGTAGATTTTTCCACAAGCGTAGAAGCTCGGTTACACGTGATAGAATCACGGTTAGCTCGTTGTATTACGTGTGTACAAGAACGTAACATAATATAGTCTTACTTTAGACTATATCTTGGTGGAGTACGTTATAAACCCGAATTGGTAATTTGTTCTTTATCTTGTGGATTTGCTTTAGCGTAAAGGTATGTGATGTGTGAGAAACGTGTCGGTGTATTTAATGTTATACGTTATATAGAAAATAGTAGAAAATTACCTTTAGGAAAAAGTAATAATCTAAAATTAGCTAAAGACAGATTAATTAACACGAGAGTGATCTCGGTTCGTTGTACATGAAGAAATTGTGAATTTGAGACATTCATTTTGATTTGGACAATTAACTTGAATGGTTTCGGTTTTTATCTAAAAATCCTACGTTTTTTATTAAAAGTGCATGAATCGTTCCCAAATTTAATCTAAAGAAAATCGTTCTATCTAAAACTCTATGATTCGAAAATTTAAATGACGAAGCTAAAAATACAAGACATGTTAATCGAGAAAATTCTAAAACTATTTTATTTATTTAATTATTATATTTTTATTTTATTTATTTATTTATTTATTTGTTTCTTATATTTTTTATATTTTTTATATTTAATCAAAATTAATAAAAACTGATTTATAAAAAACAAATTTTAATTAAAGTTCAATTAAGGAAAATAACAAACGGATTAGTTAAAAACAAAAGTAAATCAAATCTCCTATATAAAATTCCAACTGCTAATATTTAACAAAAAGCTTGATAGATCAGATGGTTGGGTGTGGTTCATGAGCTGTGAGGTCACAAGTTCGAGCCCCATTGATGGCAGATTTTTGCAATTATTTTTCTTTTAATCAGTTTTACACAGCTAGCAAAATAATTTCCCAAATAATCTCGTTAATAAACACAATCCAGCAAACCAAATTCTCCTAATAAAATGGCAAAATCCAGATCCTATCAATCTTATATGCTCAACAGTGGAGTTTATGACATAAAGTAAAACTCAATATGGTTCGAAGTTAGCAAATCTAGTAGTAGCAATATACATCAAACAACACAAATCATATAGCAGCGAAGAAGATAATAAGAATTTATGCAGCATTTAATCTTGACAAACTTCTACTCAGCTAAATAACTAGAATCAAGCACCTAGAATGACAGAATGAAGTAAAGCTGACCTAATATTGTAACAAGCTAACAAACACCTCAAAAGCCTATAAGAACCCTATGTTAAACCACAACTCGATTATACTCACGACACTTAAAATACCAATTAAAGAAAGGCTAAAATACAGCAATCATGCGTGGCAGCAAATTCAGAAAACCCATAATAGGAGCGACTACTACCACTGATTTCTAAAAGCAACTAACAAGCATGACAACTTTATCCGATCATAATAAGGTCTAAAACAACAGCAAGTTCAAACATGACAGAATCTAATATCAGCGACGGTTCATTAAGCAACATAGGTATAGTTTTCAACTAAGAGACCTGAAAATATCGATCTATCAAAAGGTTCATCATCATATATTCATTATTAGAACAAATACTCATCAAAGCATAATAACTCGAAAACATTTAAACATAAACCATCAAATCCAAATACACAATAATCATCTTAAACAAATAGCTAGCCAACGATTTTACGCGAAAAAAAATGCAGAAAAATTAAATCGAGCTTAACCATAATAAAATGATGAATCCGTTGACGACGAAGCTCAACGCTGGGCTCGCTTGAATCAAACACTAATCCAACCTACTTTTCTTAACTTATCAATTAGATAAGTTGAATCCTGATTCCCAGATTATATCATTCATATAAACTATGAGAAAGCTTATATGAACAACACTTTTAATTATAACGAAACAAACAGTTTAATAGTATTTCAAGTCAAGTCACGAATCAAAATAAAAACACAATTAAAACGAGATTCATAAGACTGAAACTTTAACTTTTATTAAAAACTGAAATCATTACAATATTTGAAAAGAGAACAATTCTACAACTATTTAAACATTATAACTTTAAGCTAAGAAAAGGATGAAAAATTACAATGAAATAGGGGGTTTTATAGCTGAAGTGAGAGGTGTGGGTTGTTGGTGATGAATCGATTTAAGCCCTTTGATCAGCATCAATCTTCTCTCTTTCCTGTTTGTTTTGATCAAACGGTGGATATTCGCTCACCCACACACGGATTGCCAACATGGCAATAAGTGTGCTAGTTTGGATCTGATGTGGCAGGAAGTGATTGGCCTTTGAAAATCATGGCAATCCAGCCAATCAATTCAAGGATGTAACGTATCAAGATGCCATGTGGAGCTTGGCACTTGGTATCTCGCGTGTACACACGCTCCTTCTCTTCCCTTTTCTCTGATTACACGCTAGTGGTTTCAATTGCTAGATTGATTGAAAAGCCCTAATAGTTAGGGTTCTTGGCTGCTATGTTCTTCTCCCTTTTTGGTTATATCTTGTCTTTTTATTCTTTTCTTTTATTTATTTGTTTTAACAGAAAAGTGTTGACCACACATAGTATATAACTTCCATCCGCCTCATTCTTAGTTTCTTTTTGGACTTGGGCCCAATATATAAATTTACGCACCCGTCTTAAACTTGTTAAGGGTTTTGACCAAAAGTTTGACTTGGGCTTTTCAAGTGAATTATTCCAAAGTAACATCATAACTTATTAATAGGCATTCAGGCCCATTAAGCTCTTGTGGGCCCCACCAAGGCCCAGTAATCTTTGATAAAATTGAATCCACGAATAAATACGAAGTTGTCTTTTGGCTATTGATAAAATCTTCAAACTCGTGTCGGTTTTTGCCGGTTCTTGTGATCTTGATACCTACACACACGAAACAATAAAACAAGCATATACAATACTATATTCGTGTGAAATATGCATTTTCTGTCTGTATTGGTGATATAAATGATATGAGTATTTCACTCATATCAAACTCCCCTTGCTAAACAATTGCCGTGTCCTCACGGAATGGTAAAATAAAGTAACTAACTACACTTTTATTCAACTTTTGACACTTTATTTTGCACAAATACATAATGTATTGCTTTCATTATTGAGAAATAACTTTTAGGATCATAAAACTCGAATAGATTCATCGTCCTCGACTTTCACTCTTTCCATGTCAAGTTTAAAAACAAGATCATTGTCAATCATAACTTCCAATGTTAAGACCACTCATACAAGTAATTTGTGTTAAACTCAATCTCCTTTATTCCTAGTGGTATCTCTAGATTTTAAAGATTGTCATTCACCCATAGGATCATTTGACTTATTTAATAATTATTAGTCCAAAAATGAAGGCAAAAACGGTGTAAACCCAACACTCAAAACCTAACCTCATCCTCAAAACCGTTGTCACTAAAGAAAGCCCACATCAAGGATAACTTAACACGATTTTAGGAATGAATTCTCGGATCCGAAATATGGCTAATAGGACTACTTAAGCAACAATTATTCCTCCAAAAGTCGATTTGACTTTATAATAGAGTTAGCAACATTTACATCATATACCTTGAGGCTCTTTAAGATGTAAAAGTGCTCCTTATCTATGATCCACACCCTAAGGCTCCTTGAACCATAATCAAGGGAATTGATATTCACCATCACTTCACACCCTAAGGCTCTTTGAAATAATGATGAAGCAATTTTTATTAAACACTTCACCATGCCATACACCCTAAGGCTCTAATGACAAGGCTAGTGCTACATGACTCCTACCCGAAGGCTCATAGAGAACATGTTTTTATTTATTCTTCTTTATTTATGATATATATAGTAAGCCAAATTCCGCAATCCCATGATCAAAAAGTCCATGACGCTGACACCCTCAATTTGTTTTTACTTTAATTACAAGGGAAGAAAAAGAAGGAGTTAAGAGCTAAGATATTGAACCCAAACCGCTAAAAACTTAAATTATTAAACAATTTAATATTCAAGCGTGAAAAATAAATACGAGGAGAAAGAGCCACAAAAAAAACTTATATAAGGAAGATTTAACCTCAAAACTTATGATCAACTATCATCTCTTGTTCTCCATATTGTAAAATCTCAAAGATGTGAGACTAATGGACACTTAGCCTTGCAAGTCTAAATTAAGACTATATTAAATCGAAGTTTTGGGTTTTCAAGTCATCTATAGGATCTTGCATTTTCTTAGACTTTTTCAAGTTTAGAATTTGCATTTTAAAGTTCCCTTGATAAATGACTTTCTAGGATCAATTATAGGAACTTGCGAAAAGTTCTTATTCTTAACCCGTAAGAGTTAAGACTTTTGCGTTTTAAAGTTCCCTATATAAAAGTCTAGCAAAACTTGATTTATGCATATTAAGGAATGAGCTAAGGTAAAACCGGTCGAGTCAAAAACTATTCTTATTTTCTCCAACGGAAAGCCTACATTTGTGTCAAAAAAACTTATTTTCTTTATTATTAAACACAAAATTGCACTAAAATTTTAAATTTTTTTAAAACTTTTGAGAAAAAAAACGATTACGTAAGAACACGACAAAAGCAAGTGCAAGCGATTATATCAATTGACTCCCCCATGCTAAAACCAAACATTGTCCTCAATGTTTCCTAGCTCAAGAGTAACACCCCCTTGCTAGAACACGAAGAGTCGAATGCAATAGTCCTAACATGGTAAGAGTACACAAATCTATAAGCCGTTTATTAATTATGCTTTAAGATAAAACGTTAGTCGATAAAAATCAAAGGATAACAAATTCCCCATTTGACAATCAAAGTATGGAAGCTCGAGTGGACCGGGCAAAAACCTAACACGAGAGTCTTCAATGATTAAGGTCAAACCTAAGATTCACATCACAACAAAACACGAGCACGAGCTTGAAAAGATCAAGCCATTATTAGTGTTAGAAAATAGAAAGAAGATAGAATGTATGGGACTCCCCCACAAGGCACCTCGTTTTTGTTAACCGAGTCATGAGCTCGACTCGGTCCCCGCATTCATTGGCCCTTAGGGAAAGTTTGGAGATCCGGAACAACCTTCTTAGGTATGTCCCCTCCAAAGTAATGCTTCATTCGATGACCATTCACCTTTAAGTTAGGCCCGTCTTTTTGAGCTAGCTCAACAGTGCCATAATGGAATACTTATGAAATGATGAATGGTCCGGACCAATGGGACTTAAGCTTGCCCGAGAAAATCTTAAGTCTAGAGTTGAATAAGAGGACTTGATCACCAACATTGAAAATGCGATTTTTGATCTTAGAGTCATGAATCCTCTTAGTCTTCTCTTTATAGATAAAAGAGTTCTCATAAGCTTGATCCCTTAATTTACTTAGTTCATTTAATTGAACCTTGCGATGATCACCCGCGGTCCTCAAATCGAAGTTACAATGTTTAAGAGCCCAATACGCTCTATGTTCGAGTTCAATTGGCAAGTGGCATGCCATTCCGTAGACCAACCTAAATGGTGTACAACCAATGGGAGTCTTATAGGCCGTACGGAAGGCCCATAATGCATCATCCAATTTATCCGACCATGAAGTGCGGTTTTCTCCAATAGAACGCTCCAAAATTTAAGAGCTCGGTTTGAAACCTCCACTTGACCACTCGTTTGAGGGTGATAAGCCGTCGTAAGTCTATGAGTGACACCATATTTCTTTAGAACAATTCAAATTGTTCATTACAAAAATGGGTCCCTCGATCACTTATTATAGCCCGCGGAGTTCCAAACCTAGCAAAGAGTTGTTTCAAAAATTTCACTACTACTCGAGCATCATTAGTAGACAAAGCCTTAGCTTCAACCCATTTAGACAAATAGTCCGCGGATACGAGAATATACTTATTTCCTTTTGATGATGGAAATGGCCCCATAAAATCGATTCCCCATACGTCAAAAGATTTCACAAACTTGTATTATGTTTTGGGGCATTTCATCCCTTTGTGAATTCTTTCCTTGACGTTGACAAGCATCACAAGTTTTGATCAAGTCATGGGCATATCGATATATGGAAGGCCAAAAGAAACCGGCATCAAAGACTTTTTTCGCGGTGGAGTTGGCACCATGATGTCCCCCGGTGGGTCCTTCATGACAAGCTTTAAGAATATCTTTTGCTTCTTTTCCAAACACACACCTACGAATCACTTGATCCGCGCACACTCGAAACAAATAGGGGTCGTCCCAAAAATAGTAAGATATGTCCTTGAAAAAATTCCGGTTTTGTTGGGACGGCATACCCTTATTCATGAACTTCCCCGCATGGTAATTTGCGATGTCCGCAAACCATGGGTACTATTATCACCACGAAAAGCAATCATACCAAGCGTCTCGAGAGGAAATGTTTCATTAATTTCCTTGTTCTCTCGATCGCTTTGGTGAGGATTCTCAAGTCTAGATAGATGATCGGCCGCGAGATTCCTGGCTCCTTTTTTGTCAAGAATTTTGACATTAAAATCTTGAAGGAGGAGAATCCACCGGAGCAACCTCGACTTTGCATCTTGTTTATTAAGATGATATTTGATAGTCGAGTGGTCCGTATACATTATGGTTTTAGATAAGACGAGGTATGGTCTAAACTTTTCAAAAGCATATACAACGACAAGTAACTCCTTTTCCGTTGTAGTATACTTAGTTTGAGCATCCGTCATAGTCTTACTTGCATAGTGTATAGGCAAGAAATGTTTGGTCTTACTTTGCCACAAAACTGCACCTATCGCGTAATCACTAGCATCGCACATTATTTCAAAAGGTAGATCCCAATCTGGGGTAACTAAAATTGGTGATTCGGTTAATATCTTTTTAAGCATCTCAAAGGCTTTGATGCACTCATCCGAAAAGAAGAATGGAGTTTGTTTTTCCAAAAGATGGGTCATAGGCCGAGCTATCTTAGAGAAGCCTTGGATAAAACGTCTATAGAAGCCGGCATGGCCGAGAAAACTCCTAACTCCCTTAACGGTGGTGGGTGGAGGCAATTTGGCAATCATGTCGATTTTGGCCCTATCTACCTCAATACCGGCCTTAGAGATCTTATGTCCTAAAACAATGCCTTCTTTGCACATGAAATGGCATTTTTCATAGTTAAGCACGAGATTTGTTTCCTCAAAACGTTGTAACATTTGTTCCAAGTTTGAGAGACATGAAGTGAAAGACTCCCCAAAAACCGAGAAATCATCCATGAAGACTTCCATGGTTTTTTCAATCATATCATGAAAAATGGCCGTCATACACCTTTGGAAAGTCCCCGGAGCATTGCATATCCCAAAAGGCATTCTACGATAAGCAAATTTTCCATAAGAAAAGTGAATGTGGTTTTTTCTTGATCACGAGGGTCTATAGGAATTTGGAAATAGCCAGAAAATCCATCCAAAAAGAAATAGAATTCATTTCCCGCTAGTGTCTCTAACATTTGATCCATAAAAGGCAGTGGAAAATGATCCTTCCTAGTGGCATCATTAAGCTTTCTATAGTCAATACAAACACGCCATCCGGTCACGAGTCTAGTAGGAATCAATTCATTATCCTCATTAGTCACTACCGTCATTCTCCTTTCTTTGGAACACAATGTACGGGGCTAACCCATGGGCTATCGGAGATAGGGTAGATCATTCCGGCGTCTAGAAGTTTCATAACTTCCTTTTTGATCACCTTATGAATCTTTGGATTAACCCTTCTTTGATTTTGGATAGCGGGTTTATACTCTTCCTCCATCAAAATTTTATGAGTACAAAATTTTGGGTCAATACCCTTGATGTCAGAGATTTTCCATGCAATGGCCCGTTTATGTTTCTTTAAGACCTTAATAAGTTCCTCCTTTTCATTATCTTTCAATCCTTTAGCGATAGTCATCGATAATTCATCCGTCCCTCAAGAAAAGCATACTCCAAATGAGTGGGTAGATCCTTAAGCTCAAGTTCGGGTTCTTCTTCAAGAGAAGTTTTCACTTTTGTTTCATTTTCGTTCACAACTTTAATTTCCATAGGAGGTGATTGAAAAGGATATTCATTCAAAAATGTTTCAAGCAAATCGATATCTCCATCCGTATCATGATAATCCTCATCATACGTCGATGGCAAATCCGGTGTGCTAAGAAAAACATCAACCTCCTCCAAGATAAAATCACTAGCCCCAAATGGAGTTAGGGTGGAGAAGAAAGGGCAATAATAGGATCCGATAAAGAAGGATTGCCACTTTCGGAATTAGCCAAGAATCCAATCACTTCTTGAGAATATTCTTTACAAGCAACATCAATCATATCGACTCGATTGATTGACTCCCTGAAATTCTCATAAGAATACTTAGAAATGTGCCCGATATCAAAGGTAACGGTCTCATCATCAAAACTTAAGGTCGTTTTTCCACTTTTCATGTTAATTAAGGCACTAGCCGTACTCAAAAATGATCTCCCTAAAATTAAAGGCACGCGTGAATCTTCGGGGTAATCCACAACTAAAAATCCGCCGAAAAATGAAGCTTCCCTACCTTAACAAAGACATCCTCGGCTATACCTACCGGAAGGGCGGTCGATCGATCCGCAAGCTCGAGAGTCATCCTAGTAGGTGTGAGCTCGGGAAGTGATAACCTTTTCCACACGGAAAGAGGCATCAAATTAATGATGGCGCCAAGATCAACTAATGCTAAACATTCTTTCATTTCTGGAATTTCACAAGGGATAAGAAATCTTCCAGGGTCTCCAAGCTTTTCGGGTAGCTTTTTGGTGAGAACCCAGAACAATTAGCATCAAGAGAATGATTAAGCTCTTCAAGCTTCCCTTTATCACTAATCAATTTCTTGAAAGTCGAAGCAAATTTAGGCATATAAAGCAATGCATCCGCGAAACTAACATTAAAGTGAAGTTGCTTAAACATCTTAAGAAATGTAGACATTTGAGCATTAGATCTTTCGCGGAGCTTCTCTTGGTTAAGTCTCGAAGGGTAGGGTAGTGTGGGTTTAGTCTTCGGAAGCTCGGGTTCCGGAATAGGCACATGATCTACCTTTTGTGGATTAAGAATTTCCTTTTCTTTAACCACCTCGGGTTCTTGCTCCACTTCCCTCACCGGAGAGGTACTAACATGTGGAAGAAAAGGTCCGTCTAAAGCCTTACCACTACGTGTGGTAATAGCTTTCATCTCACCCTTCGGGTTTGGAATGGTGTTACTAGGTAAGCCACCCGAAGAAGAGGAGGGTTTGTTCATTATTGCTTCAAACATCGAAAGAACTTTGTTCTCAAATTTAGCTTGATTTCCCTCAATACGGTTTTGGTTTTGCTCTAATCGAGTTTGATTAAGCTCAATCTTGTTATTTTGCCCCTTGATCGTATTTTGAAAATCGAGTTTCAAAGTGTTCATTTGTCCTTGAAGATTATTTTGAAAAGCCTTCAAATTTGCCTTATTTGTTTTGATATAGCTTGACACATCATTTTGATTATTGTTTTGAAAACATTGATTGTTTTGATTGCCATGAAATCCATTTCCTTGATTAAAATTCCCTTGGTTACCACGGTTAAAATTATTCCCATTATTTCCATTGTTGTATCTATTTTGAACCGATGGAAAACCCGGTGGAGCAACATGGTTTTGACGAGGAGCTTGACCGTTAGGGCCATAAGTTCCCGTAGCCGCAAAAGCACTAGCTTGATCAAACCCCGTGGTTGAACAAGCATAATTCGGATGTGCTCCACCACATAATACACAAAAATTCTCAACCGCATTAATCGAACAAAGAGGATTCTTCCTAATCTCGTTCAAAATCGTGTCAATCTTAGAGTCCAATCTAGCAATCTCGGGATTAGATGAATTCACATGAGAAACAACCGGTGTGTTTCGTGAATATTGGACTCTAGATTTATTCTCAATGATACCCCACGCGTCTCTCGGAGTTTTTCTTAAAAGATTACCACCCGCGGCGGCATTTAAAGAATCTTGTTCAACCATATTAAGTCTATTATAAAAAGTATTAATTTGGTGTAACTCCGTGAAACCGTGGTGTGGACATTGTCTCAACAAATCCTTAAACCTTTCCCAAGCATCTCCAAACGATTCATGCACTTTTTGTTCAAATCTAGTTATTTCATTCTTAAAGTGAGTTGTTTTAGATGGTGGAAAGAAGTAATTCATGAACTTAGACACTAGATCGTCCCATGTCAAAATCGAACCCGGTGGTTCCTTTTCATACCAACGCTTAGCGTTTCCCTCGAGTGAGTACGGAAAAAGTATGAGCTTAATCGCGTCATTCGACACATCTCTAAACTTGAGAGTCGAGGTGATACGAAGAAAATTCCGAATGTGAGAATGCGGGTTATCCGTCTCATTGCCTCGAAATTGGTCGGCACGAATGAGTGATAAAAGACCCGTTTTAATCTCATAATGATCCGCCAAAATAGCGGCACAACGATTGCTTCCTCGTACCCTTCGGTGGGTGCACGAAGCAATTCCTCCATTGTTCGGTTATCGGCCATATTAACAACAATAGTTGGAAGCTCGGGTTCCACTACTCGTTGTTGACGATTCCGATTCCTACGAGGAATGTTTTCAAGTCAATCGTGATTAATCAAAAGTCGATTAGAACGAAGTTGCATACACCAAAATGACGAGAATTTAGAGGGTTGAAGAAAAGAAATTAGATGAAAAGAAGATTATTTTTGTTATTATTTTTTTCAAATCAATCAAAGATTGACAAAAACAAGGAGTGAGAGTATTTACTATGGAAGTAGACTACCCTCGTTCGACTTTGAAACGTAGGTGAAAACCTAAACGTCTCGAGGTTCAATAAGTAAACAACGACAAAAATAAGGTTTATTACTACTTGAGGCGGCAAACCAATAATCGGTCTTCCCTCTCAATATACGCACAAGCAAGCGGGGAAACGAGGTGGCACAAAGCACTTAAAAACTTTTTTCCTTAGACGGCATTTTATAGCACGTCGCCTTATACCCACCTTATAGTTTGTATAAATCGAGTTCAAACTTTTCATTAGTATTTATCTATTTTGCCTTTTTTTTGTTTTGGATTCGAATACAATAGTTGAGTGTAGAAATCCCAACTAAAGTTTGCGTTTTCACGCTTTTGGAGGCAGGTAAATTTATTTTTCTACAAAATACAATATATTAGCAACAAAAAAACACGAAAAATGATATTTATTATTTATATAGAAAAATAACAAAACTTTCCAAGAATGGAAAGGGTCTTCAAATTAACGATCGATAAACCTCCACGAAAGAATCGTACACAATTTCCCCGGCAACGACGCTAAAATTTTTGATGTGTGGGAAACTTGTCGGTTTACTTAATGTAATACGTTATAGAGAAAATAGTAGAAAATTACCTTTAGGAAAAAGTAATAATCTAAAATTAGCTAAAGACGGATTATTAACACGAGAGTGATCCCGGTTCGTTGTACACGAAAAAATTATGAATTTGAGACTTCCGTTTTGATTTGGATAATTAACTTGAATGGTTTTGGTTTTTATCTAAAAATCCTACGTTTTTTTATTATAAGTGCATGAATGGTTCCCAAATTTAATCTAAAGAAAATCGTTCTATCTAAAACTCTATGATTCGAAAATTTAAATGACGAAGCTAAAAAACAAGACACGCTAGTCGAGACACTTCTAAAATTATTTTATTTATTTAATTATTATATTTTTATATTATTTTTATATTTCTATATTTAATCAAAATTAATAAAAAATGATTTATAAAAAACAAATTTTAATTAAAGTTTAATTAAGGAAAATAAAAAACGGATTAGTTAAAAATAAAAGTAAATCAAATCTCCTATATAAATTCCAACTGCTAATATTTAACAAAAAGCTTGCTAGATCAGATGGTTGGGGTGTGGTTCATGAACTGTGAGGTCACAAGTTCGAGCCCCATTGATGGCAGATTTTTGCAATTATTTTTCTTTTAATCAGTTTTACACAGCTAGCAAAATAATTTCCCAAATAATCTCATTAATAAACACAATCCAGTAAACCAAACTCTCCTAATAAAATGGACAAAATCCAGACCCTATCAATCTTATATGCTCAACAGTGGAGTTTTTGACAGAAAGTAAAACTCAATATGGTTCGAAATCAGCAAATCTAGCAGTAGCAATATTACAACAAACAACACAAATCATATAGAAGCGAAGAAGACAAACTTCTACTCAGCTAAATAACTAGAATCAAGCACCTAGAATGACATAATGAAGTAAAGCTGATCTAATATTGTAACAAGCTAACAAACACCACAACAGCCTACAAGAATCCTATGCTAAACCACAACTCGATTATAATCACGGCACTTAGAATACCAATTAAAGAAAGGCTAAGATACAGCAATCATGCGTGGCACCAAATTCAGAAAACCCAAAACAGGAGCGACTACTACCACTGGTTTCTAAAAGCAACTAACAAGCATGACAACTTTATCCGATCATAATAAGGTCTAAAACAACAGCAAGTTCAAACATGACAGAATCTAATATCAGCAACAGTTCATTAAGCAACATAGGTATAGTTTTCAACTAACAGACCTGAAAATATCGATCTATCAAAAGGTTCATCATCATATATTCATTATTAAAACAAATATTCATCAGATTCAAAGCATAATAACTCGAAAACATTTAAACATAAACCATCAAATCCAAATACACAATAATCATCTTAAACAAATAGCTAACCAACGATTTTACACTAAAAAATGCAGAAACATTAAATCGAGCTTAACCATAATAAAATGATGAATCCGTAGACGACGAAGCGCAGCGCTGAGCTGGCTTGAATCAAACACTACTCCAACCTGCTTTTCTTAACTTATCAATTAGATAAGTTGAATCCTGATTCCCAACTTATATCATTCATATAAACTATGAGAAAGCTTATATGAACAACACTTTTAATTATAACGAAACAAACAGTTTAATAGAAATTGCAAGTCAAGTCACGAATCAAGAAAAAAACACAATTAAAACGAGATTCATAAAACTGAAACTTTAATTTTTATTAGAAACTGAAATCATTACAATATTTGAAAAGAAAATAATTCTACAACTATTTAAACATTATAACTTTAAGCTAAGAAGAGGATGAAAAATTAAAATGAAATAGGGGGTTTTTTATAGCTGAGGTGAGAGGTGTGGGTTGTTGGTGATGAATCGATTTAAGCCCTTTGATCAACATCAATCTTCTATCTTTCCTGTTTGTTTTGATCAAACGGTGGATATTCGCTCACCCTCACACGGATTGCCAACATGGCAATAAGTGTGCTAGTTTGGATCTGATGTGGCAGGAAGTGATTGGCCTTTGATAATCATGGCAGTGATCCAGCCAATCAAATCAAGGCTGTGACGTATCAAGATGCCACGTGGAGCTTGGCACTTGGTATGTCGTGTGTACACACGCTCCTTCTCTTCCCCTTTTCTCCGATTACACGCGAGTGGCTTCAATTGCTAGATTGATTGAAAAGCCCTAATAGTTAGGGTTCTTGGCTGCTATGTTCTTCCTCCTTTTTGGTTATATCTCGTCTTTTTATTCTTTTCTTTTATTCATTTGTTTTGACCGAAAAGTGTTGACCACACATAGTATATAACTTCCATCCGTCTCATTCTTAGTTTCTTTTTGGACTTGGGCCCAATATATAAATTTACTCATCCGTCTTAAACTTGTTAAGGGTTTTGACCCAAAGTTTGACTTGGGCTTTTCAAGTAAATTATTCCAAAGTAACATCATAACTTATTAATGGGCTTTCAGGCCCATTAAGCTCAAGTGGGCCCCACCAAGGCCCAATAATCTTTGATAAACTTGAATCCACGAATAAAAACGAACTTGTCTTTTGGCTATTGATAAAATCTTCAAACTCGTGTCGGTTTTTGCCGATTCTTGTGATCTTGCTACCTACACACACGAAAAAATAAAACAAGCATATACAATACTATATTCATGTGAAATATGTATTTTATGTCCGTATTGGTGATATAAATGATATGAGTATTTCACTCATATCAGTATGTAACCTTAATTCGATTAATTATAATTATGTTAATTATAATCTTGTTAAAACGTTTCTGCTATATGTGTTCTTTGATCTCGTTTAGGGTTTTGTGTAATTGTTATGAATTATATAAACCTTCATATAAATCGTATGACAATATTCTCTTAATCAACATTAAGAAAATAGCATGCGAGTAGACGACCATTTTGTCAACATAGTAGGTAAATCCAAGGTTTTGAAACCTGGTTCGACCCGGCCGGGTCAACCAGTTGGACCGGATCTGGCCTAAAAACGAGTCAAAATAACCCAGTTTTGTAGTTACTTAAGACCCGGTGTGAACCGGTGGGTTTAAAAAACCCGGTTCGAACCGAGTGAAAAATCTCGGCCGGGTTCTATATTTTTTCTTTATTCTTAAAAACTAGCACTGTTACTGTATATGCGTAGCACACACTACAACTACCCTAGTACACTCTTTCAATCATTTTTTCTACTCAGCCGCCATGGATGAAAAAAACCCAAATTTAAGATTGAAGATCTGAAAAAAAACAAATTGGAGATCTGTCAAGATTTCTTATGAAAAACAAATTGAAGATTTGTTAAAAAAACAAATTGAAGATTTGTTAAAAAAAGCAAGTTGGAGATCTGTTAAGATTTGTTACAAACACAATATGGAGATCTGTTAAGATTTGTTAAAAAAACAAATTGAAGATCTTTTATCCTCTACTCAGCCAGCCATAATCACCGATTAAAGAAAACAAATTCAAGATTGAAAAAAAAACCCACGATCAACAAAAAAAACCCAATACCTACCATGGTAACAAGAATCGCCGTCACAACGCTATGTTATCGTGAGGACGATTTATCTCTTTTGACGTTTGAATGTTTGTAATATGATAGGATTTATGGATTTATGGATGTTTATCTCTTTTAGTAAGTAACTTATTACCCAGGGATGGATCTATATATATTTTTGATGAACAGTATAAAACCGGGTTGACTGGCGGTTGAACCGGTTGACCCGGCGACCCGGACGCTTGACCTGGTCGATAACTGGCCTGGGTTTTAAAACATTAGGTAAATCCACTCCATCTTCATCATTCTTTATCAATATATAAAAGCAAATAAAAAAATATTTTAAAGTCTTGGTTGACCAACTCATATACATCATCACTAGCTTGTTTGCATCAAATTATTCTCATACCTTTTAAACATGATAATGATCGAGTTTTTGACGTTCTTTTTTGTAATGCATGCATGCATGCATCAAGATTACTAATTCTGTCCAAATAAATCGATTAAATTAACCAAAAACGGAAAGGTAATATGAAGTCAATTTCTTAATTACTTTAAAATTTATAATTAAACACATGCATATCTTTAATTATAAATATGGAGCCAAATATAAAAACTTGAAAAGTAAATTTGTGTTATTGAAAGGCATTCATGTTTAGAGCATCTACAATAGTAACTTGATGAATAACTTTTCACTATTTCAAATAGTCATGTACACCATTTTTTCTATTGCATGAATGACTTGGTAGAAAACTTTGTATGTAATGACTTGGTAAACTTCAAGTGTTTGAAGCAAAAGCTTTTCATCCTTTAAACATAAATATGCTAGTTCATTACCCCCTTTATTCATTCACTGGAATGAAAAAATAATGTGAGAGTAAATGCATCACAACCGTTCTAATTAGTCTCGCCCATACCTTTGCCTTCTATCAAATGCATCACAACCGTTAGTTTTTTCTCTCCCATACCTTCTCCTGTTTGGCTTTGAAAAATTGACAGAAGCTTTGAAAAAGTGGCACCAAGGTATACCTTCCTTTCACCAAAAACGAAATCTGACCAAACACATACATATCACTCTCTCACTCTCTGTCTCAAATAATAAATATCTACTTTTGATCGGATCGATCTACTACGCATCTACTTTTGATCGGTATATTGATCGTATATTGATTGACTGATTGTTAAACACGGATCGATCTACCACATAAGAACACCTTTTGTTGCCCCGATCTCATCATTGTCGCCGTTTGGTTGGTGGTGGTGTTGATTGGCTGGTGATGATGGGTGGAGTTTCATTCATTCGCTGGGGACGAATTATAAGCATGTGATAAGTTTAATTTCTTTATCGTTGGTGTTCAGGTTCTTTATTTTATTATCTCTGAATATATTTGGTTCATTAATTAATAATACTAAATTAACTGATTTTTATCAATTAATTGTATTTTAGGTATTGGATATTAATAAAGGTAGTTGGGATGACGTCATGAAACTCGGGGAACACTACTATAAAGAAGCTGCTACTGGTATGTATTTCACTTTGATTTTTGTGACATTAGATAAGCTGGTTGAATGTTGCGATATAAGAGTCAATTGTTTATGATTATAGATTGCTTATTTGAATGTATTTTTATTTGTTATACTCAAATAGTCAAATTAATGATTAATATTTTGTTATTTTATATTCTTAGGTAGCCGGAGCGGAGGGAGGAAGAGTGGGGATCTAATTGAGGTAACTGTCTATGTGAAAGTGTTGGCGGATGGGTATGATGTGGACCACGCTCATGAGGTTGTGAAGGAGGATACAGGTTGTGGCTTTCGTTAGCAACTAAAGATTAAGATCTATATCCTAAATTAAAGGTAAGCTTTGTGTTATATCCCAATTGTTGCTTTTCGAGTGGTGGCCGGGTTAAGGAGTGTTTGTGATAATGTCATTGCTTTAGGTTGGATTATAAGATTGTAGTGTTTTTACGTCAAGGTATGTGGGACTGCCTATCCTGGTAAGGAAGCTGGAGCAGAATTATCGTCAGGTCTCTAAAAAGGTAGACAATATTTAGATTACTTTAACATTCTTGCTTATGAGTTGGGCGAAACACCTAACGATGTAAGTTGGAAAAAAACTCATTACACCATTTGAACTGAACAGATACATGGAATCTAATATAAACTTTGGTTATCAGTCAGTTATAGTATTTTATAAGACGCTAATAACAATGATTCTAATAGGCTTAAAGTTGCATCTTGGCGGTTGCAAGCTTGCTAAGTTTGCACCCAAGGCGGCCGTACTACTTATCTCAGCCATAGTCCATTCAACACATCCTAAAAAACATTAACATGTATAATCTGAATATACATTATTCATGTTCTCAATGTTGTTGTTTCTGCTTGAAGTTTAGCTTCATGCTTTAATTCTACTTATACTTTCGGCTTATTCTCCTTTGATGCCACTGGGTTCACAGTTTAATGATATGTATTTTATTTCGTTTTATTTTGTGCAGGAACATGTACGCTACCGGAAAACTTAGCATGGCCATTGTAGATGAGCTCGGCTGAAATGGATCCACGGATGTCAACAGGGTCAGGGTAACGCGATTCCAAACACCTCTTTAAGTGTCATAATATCAAACTATTTTTATAATGGGGTCTACTAATGCTACTTAAGGTTCTGGGAGGCTTTACCATCTTACTTTCTTTTCACAACCAATATTGGTGTATATGTCGAAGGGGGACGACAAGTACAACTTTAGTAGCATCAGTGTGAAATTTGATCAGACGTTGAGTATACGATTTTTATGGTTGCCACTTAGTTAGATATTGCTGATGTCCAAGTGATATTTGTTACCTTTTCTGAAGGCAAAATACAAGTTAGAATCACTTTTTTGTTTGCCACTTTCATATGAACTTCATATTGCAACAACTTTTTCATTGAATGGGTAAATATTCATTTTTGATCGACATGACCCATATTTGGTATGTTTAGGTGTACATTATGAAGTAAATAGTATCATTACTTTTAACAGTTTGACTTGCACGCATTGAGCAAAAGCTATGTAAGAGTTGAGTAAACTAAATAATGTCAAAGAAGAAAAAAGTGATATTGGTTAAAGAGCAGATAACAAATGTATATACCAATAGTTTGCAACTCTACTATTGGTGCTCAGGATATTACAGCAGGTCATCTAATTTTACTCTCTTATTTCAGGAAATTTACTACAAAACTTGAAGATTTTGGGTGTGCTTCAAGATGTTGTAGCTGATCCAATTTTCTGTTTCAATAGAAGTTTTTTGTGGTTAGTGTAGTCATGGAGAAGCGTAGTTTCATAATATTCATCTAAATGTTCAACAAGCACAACCACAACAGGTAATGTCACTAATACAATCTCAATCCCAACCCAATTGTAGCATCATATTGGTGTGCAACAACAACCGAGCTTCCAACAACAGTTATATATCGAATTCCTTTTTAGGCTTCAATCAAATATTAGTATATAAGGTAGCGAGCTCTAAATAGCGTTCAAGGACTATTATTAATATGTTGTTAAAAATATGTATAACACAACCTTATCACTATTATTAATATGTTGTACACGTTGCTTCTAATTACAAAGTTAGAAATTGACATCATCCTTTTGTTTAATTCATGCATTCAACAGTTTAATCTTTTTAGCAACCATTATGTATGAAACTTTATGAAACATTTTTTGAGCCATTATTCTTTTTAGCAACCATTATGTAGGAAACTTTTTTTTTAGCCATTATTTGACTTCATAAGTGTTTATATTCTCGGATAAGAGATTGAGCCATTATTTGGGAGTCGTTAAATGAAAATGGCTGTTACATTGATTCCTAAATTAAGACCTAAATAAGTAAATTAAAATTAAATCTAATAATTAGGCAAAAGGAAATAAGACAGAGGCATAATGCTTAGACCAAATCACATCAGTATTAGGTCTGATCTGAATATTGATTATCTAAGATTGGTTTCTGGCATCTAACATTCTCTCCAACTTAAAAAGGGCTCGACCACAAGGTGGCTCATGAGAATAATGCTAATCAACAACATTTGAAAAGTTTGATATATAATTGACTGAGGCTAGAAAAGGTCAACCGCATATGTATATAAACACTTATGAAGTCAAGAAAGTTCATGTTTCTAATATCTACTTTCGTTTCTGCTTCTATTGGTTAACCTATTGTATACAAACACCCCGCTGCGGAGCGCGGGCACCAATCCTCGTTAAATAAAACCGTTGAAAAGCTTTTGGTGATAAAACTTTGCATTGGAGCTTATTTGTTGAATGACTTTTTAGTTTGTAGAATTAACTCAAACATTAATGGTAATCACTAATCAATGCATCAAGTGTTTTATGACTTGATGCATTGTTGATGCTCTTAGACTATCCGAGAGGAATTGAGTATTATATGGTCTCATGTGCGCCAAAACCGACATTTCGATGGTTATTCGAATATTTTTCAGTTCATATGTGTTATTTAGAAGATAACTAAACTATATCTACAAAAGTACTCTGACTTAATTTCGAAATTAACTCTTTGATCCGAATTTTCTATGTAGATCCTCAATCTTAAAGGCTAAAACTAGTAGTTACCAATGTCATATAACCAGGACGTACTGCATATAACTTAACAATTATTAGTTGTTATAAAAGCAACCAACTCTTTTGTTTAATCATACACATCCCACAGATCTTGTCTATAAATACTTCTATCTGTTCTCCACTTCCAACACAAACTAGCTACAACAAACAATCCTTTCATTCACCAAAGAATGGCTTGGTCGATCACCTTGCTCGTGGTTCTCATTTCTACCATGGCTATAACGAATGCTTCGAATCTCTACCCTCAATTCTATGACCACTCGTGTCCTCAGGCTAAGAGCATTGTTCAGTCTGTTGTCGCAAAGGCTGTAGCAAAAGAGGCTCGTATGGCTGCTTCATTGCTCAGGCTTCATTTCCATGATTGTTTCGTCAAGGTTTGTTTTTTACTCCACATACATTATGTCGTCGCTACAAGAAAATTAATGCTATATGTCGCCATTAAATGGACTTTATTTTAGTGAGACACAAAACTATCTCGAGCATGACTATTAAGTCTGCCATCAACTCTAGGAACGTAGTATTTAGCTCGTACCTACAGTTAGCTAAAAGTTTAAGCTTACGAATGTATTCTGCCATTTTTTAGTTATCACAATAATGTACTTAGATGTCTTAAGAAGCTGGTCAGTTTAATTCATATAAATAATAAGTACCCTTTTATTTTAACCAAATGATCATATAGGGGTGTGATGCTTCGATACTTCCCGACAACAGTGGAACCATAATTAGCGAGAAGGGGTCCGTACCTAACCGCAACTCAGCTCGTGGTTTTGAATTCATTGACCAAATTAAAGCTGCTTTGGAGAAGGCATGCCCTCAAACTGTCTCATGTGCCGATATCATGGCTCTGGCAGCTAGAGACTCAACTGTTCCGGTACCACATACTAACTCAACCACAACAAATTACTATAATGTACTTTAAACTGTAAATGCATAAAAACTTTCTGTTACATTTTCAGAAGAAAATTACATGTTTTGAACTTGTGTAGACTGGTGGACCGAGTTGGGAAGTCCCATTGGGCAGAAGGGATTCACTAGGTGCAAGTTTGAGTGGTTCGAACTAAAATATTCCAGCTCCAAACTGTTGGAATTTATAAAAAGTTTTATCATATTAACACATTAATAATCACGAGTACGCAGCGGAATATAGGATCACGTATAGACAAGTAATTAACATAAACGATAAAGAAACACGTACCTTTTAGCGATGGATTAAACACCTTTATCGAACCACCAATAAAGATCAAAGTATGATCTCTCTAAGAATACGCACACAATACGTTATAGCAAACAATTAAGTATGCTAGTACCGAGTAATGATAAAGCTAATGCTTGATTTCTCAAAACAAGCAGGACACGAAACCAACCACCTTGTAGTTTGATCGCACAACAAAAACCAGAGAATCTTATCAATCGCTTTTTGTTTATAGTTCGTAGGAATTAATATATTATATTGCCAATGACAAAATTCATTCAATATATACTCTATGTATAATGTCGGTTAGTCACCTTACAAACAAAATACAATTCCAATTCTATCTTAATTTGGATTTACATACAAGTCCTTCTAATTAACATTTAATTACCGTTTGTAAATCTCGTTAACTAACTAATTAATTAACGTTTGTTATAGCTTATCACTAATTAATATATTACACATAATATATTAACGTATAATTGTTTTACGTATTAACGCGTGCGTCTCCTTAGGCTCGGGACGACTTCCGGACATATATTATTTACGTGGACATATTCCTTCAGCTCCCACTTGAACATGTACAATAATATAATATAATAACTTTGGTTAGAGTCTAGCAACACGCCAATGCTCCCGGAAACTCTCGAGTGTAGTTTTCCATAAAGTACATTTAAATGACTTAAAACATTTACAATCCTTTTGTTTCTCAAATGCCAAGTTAATAATGGATATGGATCAAAGTCATTCCATTTTAACCATTCTGTTTCTCGCATTACATAATTAATATAGATTACCAATCTAATCGAGACAAATCTAGATTACCATTGGGTATGGCCATACAAACATCTAATTAATTAACGAGGGGCCCAGTAGCATTATTCTTCAATCCTAGTTGAATGAACAAAATCTCTCTTGACTACACGTGCCTCTTACATGCTTCAAGATACAAATGATTATAGTCTTTATTACTACCTTATTCAGGATAGCGTTAGAACTATAGCAAAAAGTACCATCCACATATATAAGACCTGCTTGCATCTCAAGTCAAAGGATTTAGTAATGTAAATTATTTACAAGTTTCACTTAAAGACGCCGATCCATAAAGTGATTGACTTGTTAGTAGGAGATGTCCAATATACAACTTTTGGATATCGTATGAGTTGGTGAACCGTTCTTGCATATTCTACGAATATTACCATCTCTCATATATGTCTTAATTTAATTATATTCCCATATAATTAATCGATATAGACAATTTAGAATAACATATTATTCAAGGATTTAAACATGCAAAAATAGGACCAATAAATATTAAACAAAACGAATATATCCAATACTTCAATTCATAAAATAAATATTGTTTAACAATATCCTTTATCCAAATACTAAAACAGATTACATGAAACTACTAGCAGGACGAAGTCCCGTGCTCCTAGCATGTTGAGTAAGCTTTTTACCAGGTAAAGCCTTCGTAAAAAGATCTGCTAGATTATTATATGTATGAACTTTAACTAGATCAATCTCACCCAATTCAATACATTCTCGAACATAGTGATATCTCCTTTGGTAGTGTCTGGCGCCTCTCTGAACTCCCGGTTCGTTAGCTATGATGATTGCACTTGAATTTTCACAATACATCTTTATAGGTTCTTCATTGGTAGGAACTACACCAAGTTCACCAGTAAACTTCCTCATCCAAATAGCTTCCTTTGCAGCTTCAGAAGCAGCGATATATTCAGATTCTGTAGCAGATTGTGCAGTAGTACTTTGTTTGGAGCTCTTCCATACTACCGCGCCTCCGTTCAAAACGAAAACCTACCCAGTTTGAGATTTAGTGTCATCTCTATCGGTTTCAAATCCAGCATCACAATAACAATTAACTTGCAGCTCAGTAGCTTTAGGATTTCCACCATAAACCAAAAACGTATCCTTAGTATGTCTTAAATACTTTAGAATATTTTTCACAGCAGTCCAGTGACTTTCGCCTGGATTTTGCTGAAATCGGCTTGTAATATTTTGCGCAAACGCAACATCAGGTCTTGTGCATCTCACAACATACATAATAGAACCTACAACCGAAGCATAAGGAACATTTTGCATACGCTTCATCTCTTCAGATGTAGTAGCACCTTGTGTTTTATTTAAGTCAGTGTGCACTTGCATAGGAATGAGACCACGCTTGGAATTATCCATTCTATACTTCTTTAAGATCTTATCAAGATATGCATTTTGACTTAGTCCAATTAACCGCTTCGATCTATCTCTATAGATTTTGATTCCAAGAATAAATGCCACTTCCCCTAAATCTTTCATAGAAAAACACTTTCCAAGATAGGTTTTTACCTCTTGTAAACTTGGAATATGATTTCCCATAATGATTATGTCATCAACATACAAGATTAGGAAAACAACATTACTCCCACTAGCTTTTTGATATACACATGGCTCATCTAGATTTTGATCAAAACCAAACTTTTTGATTTCTTCGTCAAATCTTTTATTCTAGCTTCTTGATGCTTGCTTAAGTCCATAAATGGATCTTTGAAGCCTGCATACTTTTCTGGGATGCTTAGGATCAACAAAACATTCTGGTTGTTCCATATAGATTTCTTCTTCCAAGAAACCATTTAAGAACGCGGTTTTTACATCCATTTTCCATATCTCACAGTCATAGAACGCTGCTATAGCTATGAGAATCCTAATAGCTCTCAAATCTGCAACAGGAGAAAAGGTTTTCTCATAGTCAACACCATAAGTTTGTGTAAACCCTTTTGCTACAAATCGAGCTTTATAGGTGTGTACAATGCCATCCATGTCCGTCTTCTTCTTGTAAATCCACTTACCCTTTACAACCTTCGCATTGGGTGGTAAATCTACAAGTCTCCAAACATGATTATCATACATAGATTGCATTTCCGCATTCATAGAAACAATCTACTTATTGGATTCAGAATCCAATATTGCATCTCTATAGTTAGTAGGTTCATTAAGATCCCCTAAACTATGTTCCTCGACTTCTACATTTAGACATAGTCGTTCAGGTGCTTTGATTGTTCTTTTTAATTTACGAATAGGGACAACATCCTCTTCTTGAGTTACATCGTGCAAGACTTTCTTCCTCAATTGGATGTTCGCTAGTAGTTTCAGAAGGTAAAATATCTTCATCCTCTAGTTCTACAATCCCCCCACTCTCTTTTTGAACTATGAGATTCTTTTCAAAAAAATCTGCATACCTCTCAACAACTATTTTGTTTTCAGGTGGTTAGTAGAAATAGTAACCCATAGTTTCCTTAGGGTAACCTATGAAGACACACTTAACCGATCTTGATTAAAGTTTATCAGGCGTGTGACGTTTCACATGAGCCTCACAACCCCAGACCTTTAAGTAAGACAAGTTAGGAACTTTTCCATGCCATAGTTCATATGGAGTCTTGTCAACCTTCTTGGTTGGAACCATATTGAGAATGCGTGCAGCAGTCTCTAGAGCATAATCCCAAAAGGATAGTGGCAAAGTAGAAAGACTCATCATTGATCGAACCATGTTTAGCAAAGTTCGATTTCTCCTCTCGGAAACACCATTGTGTTGTGGTGTGTAAGGAGGAGTCAGCTGTTGGACAATTCCACTAGCGTTTAGATAATCTTTAAATTCTTGACTAATATACTCACCACCACGATCCGATCGAATGGCTTTAATAGTCTTCTCGAGTTGATTTTCTACTTCATTTTTGAATACCTTGAATGTTTCAAAGACTTCATGTTTATGTTTAAGCAAATAAACATAACCATAACGACTATAATCATCAGTAAAAGTAATGAAGTATGTAGCACCTTGTTTTGACACATGTCTAAGTGGACCACATACATCAGTATGGATTAATCCAAGTAGATCTTTCACCTTCTCCGTTTTATGCGAAAAAGGTTTCCTTGTCATCTTGCCCGATATACAAGAAACGCATTGATCAAACGGTTCACTATCCATTGAGTTTAAAAGTCCATCATGTTGCAACTTTTCAATTTGCTTCTTGCTAATATGAGCAAGTCGACAATGCCAAAGATAAGTTGAATCTAAACTTGCTTTAGATTTCTTATTGCTAATTGAATACATTGAATTCACAATTTGCAAAGTAGGATCATGCATATCAATTTCATAAATACCATTAACACGGATACAATTAAAATAAATCATATCATTAAAAGAAACTGTCAAACCAGAATCTGTAAATTTATGAATAAATCCTTTATCATGCAAACGAGAAACTGAAACAACACATCTAGTTATAGTAGGTGCATAATGACAATCATCCAAAACAAGAATTAAACCATTAGGTAAAACTAAGTCAAAACTTCCAATAGCTTCTACTTCAGCACGTACGCCGTTTCCAACATACAAGTAGACAGCACCTTGCTTCAGCTTCTTTGCTCCTCTAAGCCCCTGTTTTGTGTTACAAATATTAGTACCACAACCAGTGTCATACACCCAGTAATTTTTAGAACAAGCAAATAATTCAATAATATAAATACCTGAAGAAGTAGACGATCCAACTTGCTTCTTCTTTTTCATCAACTCGGGTAGATAAACAGGATAATTCCTCTTCCAATGTCTAACCTCTTTGTAGTGGTGACATATGGAATCTTTTGTCGGATGCTCTTTCTTATAAGGTTGAGGCTTTTTAGGTTTAGGAGGATAAGAATTTTTAGGACCCTTATCCTTACCTTTACCTTTAGCCTTACCTCCTTGTGGTTTGTACTTCTGGATTCTACCACCATGGATCGCCATCACTTGTGGTGTAGAAGAAGATGCAACATTTGACCTCTTGTTCTTCTTAACTCCTTTCTCAAATTCAATAAGCAAAGAATGAACTTCACTAATTGTCTTCCCCATGCTTTGCATATTGTAATTTTGCACAAAGCCCTCAAAATCATTTGAAAGTGAATTGAGGATCAAGCTGACAGAGACAGCTTCTGGAAGAACATAGTTGAGAGTTGCCAAATGATCCAAATAGATTTTCATCAATAGAACATAATCGCTAACGGATTGACCCTCTTCCTGCTTGCATGAATGGAAAGTGTGTACTAACTCTTGTAGTTCGACACTTGGAGGCTTTCCATACATCTTTTGGAGCTCAGTAATCATGTCCTTAGGACTTTTGTATTCAAATTGCTGATAAAGCGATGGAGACATAGTTCCAAGCATTAAACAAGCAACTTCATTATGACGATCATAAAGAGCATTCCATTCTACTAATTGTTCATTAGTAGCATTAGCACCAGGATGGTCAGGCAAAGGATTGTCATACACATCCTCTAGTTTCTCCACACGCACAACTAGTTTGAGCGCGCGTAACCACTCATTGAAGTTATGACCAGTAAGTTGTTGCTTCTCAAGCATCGACCTGAAAGCCGAACTTTTTTGTTTGGTTTGGGCATTATTCATTGCCATCTACAAATAAACAAAGTTCAATAATTTAGTATTTTCGATAATACTTCCTTTATAGAAAATTAAATACCCATGTCTATAAATAAACAATTAATTTTCTAAAAGCTAGAATCCACCAAGACATACCACTTCATCAGTTGATCTGCTAGTGATGATGATATTCAAGGGGTAATTGACGTTCAATAATTGCATCCAATACAACTTCTAGAATTATGGGACTCAACTTTTTATACATCACTTGTGACAATTCAAAAGTGAAAAAGCGAGCATGTTTATCCCATCTATTGCCACGAGTTAAGGTCTCACCTATCTTAACTTGCTTAAGTCGTCCAACCAAAAACCATGATTATATAGCACCGACGTCTCACAATCGAGTGTATTATATCACCTTGGGTTACAAAATCACCACAGTCTAACGTATGGTGAAAGAGTAAGTGCAAGTGCTTTTACACGTTGGATGGCAAATAAACTTATTTCAAAGGGTATAAATTTTGACAATTCAAAAACATGTACAAAGAAGAATGCAACATCTTTGTATCATGATAATTTATAAAATTTACTCAATTCGTTAATTATAAACATCACTTATTTAACTTACAATTCAATTGTATAAATTGTGATATCATAAAAATTGACGATTCATCATGTATTCTATTTAAAGAAGTTTAATTTTATCACAGGAAAAGATTAAAGAATGATTAAAATCATTCAAACCCTAGACCATTCGCGGCTTCCTAAATAGTATGCAAGATAAGGAGACTACAAGTAGTCAGGCATTATAGGGCAATGGTATCAACAAGACCGAAGTCTTGATGAGTCTTCCCGAACATTAGCCTTGCAACTAGATAGTACTTTTGCAAATTACGTTATTAATAAAATTTTACAACTTTAAAGTAGAAAACAAATTATAAACTTGATTCTTGCTAATCATGGCGTGAGTTAGATTTAAAACCATGTAAGGGCCACTCATTTGTTGCCACATATGATCGTGCAAGAACAAGATTATAATAAATCAAATTTCATATAGTTTTAGTCCGGTTTATTTTTGTTTTTCCGAAAAACCCTTTGCTTGAACCATGATATACAACAATTATAATCAAAAGCAAAACAAATAAACATAAACCTAAAACATATACCCAATTAACAATTAATCACATACTTCATGCTTACCACATCTATCATGACTTCAATTAAATCAATTAATTAAGAACACATGATCCATGGTAAACTTGCATGATTCCCATAGATCGAACCATAAATTTAACAACTAACAACGTGATAAATAACGACTAATTAACAATTAACAACATATTTATCAACAAAAATTGCATACAACTTAGGGTTTGTCTAATTAATTTTATTAACCCTAATTAGGGTTTATGAAAAACTAATCATCAAATAAAATAATTCAAACGCCATCATAGTAAGTTTACACAGTTTTATCTCTTTCGTTATTTTTAACGTAATTATACGAACGGCTCGTGATGCCATTGTTGGAATTTATAAAAAGTTTTATCATATTAACACATTAATAATAACGAGTACGCAGCGAAATATAGGATCACGTATAGACAAGTAATTAACATAAACGATAAAGAAACACGTACCTTTTAGCGATGGATTAAACACCTTTATCGAACCACCAATAAAGATCAAAGTATGATCTCTCTAAGAATACGTACACAATACGTTATAGCAAACAATTAAGTATGCTAGTACCGAGTAGTGATAAAGCTAATGCTTGATTTCTCAAAACAAGCAGGACACGAAACCAACCACCTTGTAGTTTAATCGCACAACAAAAACCAGAGAATCTTATCAATCGCTTTTTGTTTATAGTTCGTAGGAATTAATATATTATATTGCCAATGACAAAAGTCATTCAATATATACTCTATGTATAATGTCGGTTAGTCACCTTACAAACAAAATACAATTCCAATTCTATCTTAATTAGGATTTACATACAAGTCCTTCTAATTAACATTTAATTACCGTTTGTAAATCTCGTTAACTAACTAATTAATTAACGTTTGTTATAGCTTATCACTAATTAATATATTACACATAATATATTAACGTATAATTGTTTTACGTATTAACGCGTGCGTCTCCTTAGGCTCAGAACGACTTCCGGGCATATATTATTTACGTGGACATATTCCTTCACAAACAACACTTTCCAGACCATTCTCACCAAATTTATGCTAAAGGGTCTTGACATTGTTGATTTTGTAACACTTTCTGGTAAGATTTAAACTTGATTAGATTCGATTTCTATAATGGGGATTAACTTAACTTATATTCTACTAATAATAACTCAAAAGGTTCAAAAGCTCATTCGTCCCAAAAATTTGACTATTACTTATCCGTAGTAGTACTGTTTCACGGATAAAATTTACTAATATCTATAGTAGTATCATATAATCCAACCCACTATGACCCGTCCTAAAAATATGACATATCATTTTGTGCTTGTTTCCCTTTTCCAGTCTCTTCAAAGTGTTGCATAACATGATTGATTGAAGAATCTACTAAATAAAGAAAATCTAAAAAAATTATCTTAAAGAACTAAGTTATAATATTCAGGTTAATTGTTGTCAAAAACAGACCTATGATTAGTTTTTGGTGCTTAAATTTGCAGGAAGTCACACAATCGGAAACGCTAGGTGCACCAGTTTCAGACAAAGGCTATACAACAACACTGGCAAAGGGCAGCCGGATTTCTAACTAGACCAATCATACGCTGCAAAACTGCGCCAAAACTGCCCAAGATCCGGGGGTGATCAGAACCTCTTTGTCATGGATCCAGTGTCACCAACAAAATTCGACAACAATTACTACAAGAACTTAATAGCTGCAAAAGGTCTTCTAAGCTCAGATGAAATACTCTTTACTCAAAACCAACAAACAATGCATTATGTGAAGCAATATGCAGCAAATCAGTAGCTTTTCTTCCAGCAGTTTGCAAAGTCAATGGTAAAAATGGGAAATATTACTCCGTTGACTGGTAAAAGTGGTCAAATCAGAAAGATATGCAGGAGAGTCAACAATTAATAAAGGAAATTACGATGAAAGAATTATATTTAGTTGTGTTTGATGTTAGTATAATCTGTATCTGATCAGTTGCTTTTGTTTCGTACTAATTGTGTGTTAAGTTGTAATTTATTTCGTCAAAGTTACGTTGTACCATGCCATTGATTTTCTATCAATCGTTTAGATAATGAGATTAATATATTGTTCTTGTTAAAGTGAATATCATAATTACACACCCTTCGATCAAACAATTCAGTAGGTATGTAATTTATTTATTTTTTTATTTATTTTATTTTTTTTTAATGAATAATATTAGACATTTTATTAATGATTAAAAGTTTAATTATATAATTGTATAAGTATAAGGCAAGCGAGCAACAAGTTGCATCGTAAGCCCTTTTTGAATTGCAAAGCTACTTCTAGTAAAAATCACATTTGTGGATTTAGGTGTCATAACGTTGCTATTCATAACGCGCTGAACTCTATTCAGAAACTCCACCGCTTTAGGTGCAAGAAAACCGAAGGTATCAAATGCAAAAGGAATAAACACGTGTTGATTTTCAATGCATGCTTTTTCGTGTTTTGTCACTTTGCATGAGGCGGCTTTTAAAGCAGCCTGACCCGCTGTAAAACCCCGGCTACTCATCCCCATAAGAGGAGAAACCCCAGTCAGATCCACACATGCATGTTTTCCTCCAACCCATCCAAAAACCAGAATGTCCGGCGGTCTAAGTGTGGATCTCCCATCTACCGGGTCAGTCAAGAAGTTCACAAGTGCTTCTTTCTTAGCGAAGATATCAGCACATCTACATATGTAAAAAAACGTCTCTAAATCGTCTCTAACCGTATGTAATTGAACCGCAATTTTTTGCCACTTCTAATATTAAGTTTATCATCATTGATATTATGTCACTTATGTTTTGTCATCCTTGGTTTACATTTTATCTCTTAAGATAATAAGACTTTTAGTTTGAGACTTTGTTTGTACTTAAGGAATCCAGAAATTAAAGCATGATTTTAAAAAGAGAGAAGTGCAAAAATCATCCTTGTGGTATGTCAAAAAATCGAATTACATCCTTCATTAACCTTTTGATAACAGTTATTCCTTCGTTAGTGCGCGGGGCACAATACATCCCTCATGGACTAACAGTGCAAATGTTTTCTCGTTAAAAATTAACAAAATTTAAAAGAGAGGGTATTCTTATCTTTTTCCTTTCCCAAGGATGTATTGTGAACATTATCATAAATAGTTTAAAAAAAAATATATTTTTGAAAAAAAAAAATTATTTTAAGAAAAAATAAGTTTTATTTTCTCGAAAAAAATAATTATTTTCGGAGAAAAAAGTTTTATTTTCTAAAAAAAAATTATTTTCGAAAAAAAAATTTATTTTCGAAAAAAAAATTTATTTTCGAAAAAAAAAATATTTTCGGAAAAAAAGGTTTTATTTTCTAAAAAAAATTTATTTTCTAAAAAAAATTTATTTTCGAAAAAAAAAATTATTTTCGAAAAAAAAAGTTTTATTTTCTAAAAGAAAATTATTTTCGAAAAAAAAAATTATTTTCGAAAAAAAAAATTATTTTCGAAAAAATTTTTATTTTCGAAAAAAAAGTTTTATTTTCAAAAAAAAAATTATTTTCGGAAAAAAAGTTTTATTTTCGAAAAAAAATTATTTCCCAAAAATAAAACATATTTTTTCGAAAATAAAACCTTTTTTTCTGAAAATAAAACATATTTTTCCGAAAATAAAACATTTTTTTTCCAAAATAAAACTTATTTTTTAGAGAATAAAACTTTTTTTTCCGAAAATAATTTTTTTTTTCGAAAATAAATTTTTTTTCGAGAAAATAAAACTTATTTTTTCTGAAAATATTTTTTTTTTTCAATTTTTTTTTTTTTTTGAAACTATTTATGATAAGGTTAACGATACATCCCTGGGAAAGGAAAAAGAAAAGAATACCCTCTCTTTTAGATTATGTTAATTTTTAACGAGAAAATATTTGCACCGTTAGTCCATGAGGGATGTATTGTGCCCCGCGCACTAACGGAGAGATGGCTGTTATCCAAAAAGTTAACGAAGGATGTAATTCGATTTTTCGACATACCACAGGGATGATTTTTGCACTTCTCTCTTTTAAAAATAACGGAACGGTGAAATACGTGGACCTTCAAGACCAGCGTATCATGAAACATTGTACACAGTATACACGATATCAGAAGAACATACGCTTGCAGTCAATTGACACTACGTAAGCAAAAAAAAAAAAAAAAAGTGACTGAGAGATAAATTGCATGACTAATATTATGTATAAATATATGTGGCACAAAATTATTGGTTAGATATCTTTTTCCAAAAAAGAAATTTAAGATATCTTGAAAAATTACACCGGCATCTTTAGTTGTGTATGTGTGAAACTTTACAATAGAATGCATATTCGACTGCAAGTGTAGACATATTATTAAATTGACGTGTTGGCATGTTAGCTTGACATTTTGCATCTTAAGCAATTTGGGTAGGGCTAAATTTTGAAATTCTTCAAAATATATTTCACTTATTTTTTTTACTTACAAAATCAATTTTTTTTAAATATTTCATGCGACTTATATAATTTATTGAAATTTTTTAAATATATTTTTTTTATTTTATGTTAAGTTGCATTAGTCGCATATATCACATGAGGTATTTAAAGAAATTATAGTTTAGTGTATGGAAAAAAAAAAAAATAATCTTATGACATTTTAAAAGTTAACCCATTTGGTTATAAGGTGGAATTTGTGAAGTAGCATGCAATTCAGCAAAGAAAACTCAAACCCGCAAACATGTTTAAGTAACACCCGGACCATGATTCCTTTCATCATGTCCCTTCCTAGTCTTGTTTTCGAAGTACTACATTATGATAGATACCTACAATAGGCAAAAGCTTTTTTCACTTTTTAAAAGTTTTTTAATGACTTTTTATGTATTACATCAATAGTTTTTAATAAAGTTTTTTCACAAAAACTTGACAAAATAAGTCTTTGCTCAAAGTTCTAATCATTAAAGCATAAATCATTAAATGTAATTAATTTTTCAAGTGATTCAAAAACTATGCATTATTGATGCTTTAAACAAATAGAAAGACAAAGTTATTTTAAATGGCTTATAATATCAATATATTCTCTCGTTTGTTTAACTAGACGAATACCCCGCGTATAGCGCCGAAATGTCTAGCGGCGGATAATTGACGTAATGATCCATTTTGTAGTAAATGCTTCTTAAAATCCAAAGTGAATTTTTTAAAATAAAAATGAAAACGTTCATAACATTCCATGAGTTTTTAACATGTAGATCGATTCATGAATCTGACTTTAGGATAATTTTGAAACTGGACCTCTTTTAATTTTCAGAATGAGTCGTATGGTGAAAATTTTAAGATTTACATTGAAATTGTAATATTTTTCTTGTTTAGATGAAATGTTGAGAAAATTTAACTTTTCAACAATTGAGATAAAAGTTTTATAGGGTATATAAATTTTGTCTTTTTAGTAGGGCCCACATTTTTAACCATTTTATGTTTTCAACATTTCAACCAAAAGGATGCATCCTTTATAAGATAGTAAAGATTGAGTTGAGATTAGTGATAATAACTAATTTAACACAGATTTAATCAATCAATTATATTTATTTATTTATTAAAAGCTACTACATTCGTCCCATATTAAATGTTCTTATTTAACATTCGAAGTCTTCTTTTGTCAAGTTTGATCACAAATAATTTTTTATGTAATATAATACTTGATAACGATTATATTAATCAAAATTCATTTAATATACAATTCATTCATATAAATTGCATCAATTATTATACAATACAAATAAAAATGTTTAAAGTGAAAATTGCAAAAGAAATACTCTAAAAAGTTGAAGTCGACATTTAATATGAGAAAGAGGAAGTATTTTTTTATTTTTTTAAATTAAATATCTTACAAACTATAAACCCTCAAACAACATAAAATCCACTATTGCAATGAGAGTTAAATAATCTTTCGAAAATCATATAAGATTTTAGAAAACCATATATGTACCGTTATACAATCAATACGATTTTAGAAAATTATACATGATTCGTGATACGAATCATATACGATTTTCTTATACAAGAAAATAGTTAGTCGAAAGTATTATACATGTGTCATTCGATAAAAATATAATTTAATTCTAATCGCGATGGTATGTTTCGTTTTGTATAACGATTAACCGTTTTTGAGATATCTAATTTTTTTAAATGATAAAAGTGAGTTTTTTTATTGATAGATTTAATTGATCGATTGGGTTTATGTTAAACATAGGGTTTACATAAACTTTTACCTTGTTCAATGATCATATACGTACCAACACAAACATCATAATATCCATTGAACTTGTAAATTGTGTTCAATTATCATACTTCATCTTTTGTACCGTTAGTTCTTTTGACTAACAACTTTTTGTAATTAATTTAAAAGTTTGTCTTTTTCTTTCGTAATTATTTTTTAAATGTTATTCTTTGTTATATACTCTTATACAGGGGACGAAGTTAAGGAGTGTCCCGTGGGTGTCCAGGACACTTACGGATTTTTCCGATCTAATGTTAATTTTTGAGAAAAACCTTAATTTTTCTAAATTTATCTTAAATGCACCGGCTCCATCAAGATCTGTTTTTAGCTTTTGTGTTAATTCACTTTTTAACCATATTGTATTGCGGTTACAAAAATTGTGCACCTGGTCATATTTGATCCTGGCTTCGTTCCTGCTCCTATATACGATTTTTTTTTAAAATACGATTTTAAAACGATTTTCTCTGTTTTGTGTACATCTTTTTACATTAAAAAAATATGTAACAACGAATAAGAGCGTTTATACAAAATTGAAAAATGTTAAATATAAAAAAAATTCTAAAAATGATTAGAAAAGAGAAAATAAAACATATTCTTGAGTTGATTATAAACTGTCGTTAGTCAAAAGGTCTAACGGTACAAGAGTAACGTATTATAACGGAATAAAATTTAAAAGTTGAATGAATATTTTTTTTGATTAAGTTAGTATATGATAATAAGATTCTCGATCATATGAAAAGTCGTAATAATATAAAAAGCGTAAAAAGTGTCAGATGACTGACACGTGTATTGATGACCACCGCCTAAAAATATGTTTAAGGTCTCTAAGCGTCTTAAGATGTTAAAGAAGCCTTTGCGTAAGTTGTTGATCGAAAAAGGTAATCTGCATGAAAACGTTATTCGGCTTCGTGGCGAGCTGGATAATGCTCAAATTGCCTTAGATGCTGATCCTAATAATGTTGGGCTGCGTGAAGTGGAAGCTTCAGTTATAGGGGCGTTTAATGAAGCGATTCTCCTTGAAGAAAGATTTCTGAAACAAAGAGCCAAGATTGCTTGGCTGAAAGAGGGTGATGCGAATTCAGCATACTTCCATAAAGCTGTGAAGAGTCGAATCAGTAGGAGTCGCATTGATGCTGTTACTGATTCGCAAGGTCAGTTGTTTGAAAACGAGCAGGTTGCTGAGGTGTTTGTATCACATTATGAAGGTTTTCTTGGTCAATCTGGTGCTACTACTAATCTTAATTTGATGAATCTGTTTCAAAGTCGAATTGCTGATGACGTAGCCCTTGACATGATACGGCCAGTGACAAGGCAAGAGGTTAAAGAGGCATTATTCTCTATGGGTGATGAGAAATCACCAGGTCCGGATGGGTACACGGCGGCGTTTTTTAAAGCTTCGTGGGATATTATTGCAAATGATATTGTGGAGGCGGTGCAAGAATTTTTTTCAAATGGTAAGCTTCTTAAAGAATGGAACCATACAATAATTGCTCTTCTTCCTAAAGTGAGGTCTCCGTCTCGTGTTAACGACTACCGACCTATTTCTTGTTGTAATGTCTTATTTAAATGCATTACTAAGATCCTTGCTAACCGTATTAAGGATAGCCTTAAGACTATTGTTAGTCTTAATCAGTCGGCGTTTGTTCCGGGAAGAAATATTGCGGATAACATCCTTCTTACCCAAGAGTTGATGCATAACTACCATTTGGATCGGGGTGAGCCGAGATGTGCGTTTAAAGTTGATATACAAAAGGCATACGATACAGTGGATTGGTGTTTTCTTAGAGAGGTTCTCGTGGGGTTTGGTTTTCACAATCGCATGATTGCATGGATTATGGAGTGTGTAACCACTACGTCTTTTTCTATCAGCATAAATGGGTCTTTGCATGGGTTCTTTAAAGGAAAGAGAGGGCTTCGGCAGGGAGATCCTCTTTCTCCTTATTTGTTTACCTTGGTAATGGAGATATTGTCTTTGATGCTTAGAAGGCGGGTTCGTGAGGCTGTGAATTTTAAATACCATAGATATTGCGCTAAGTTGGAGTTGACTAATTTATGTTTTGCTGATGATCTGTTCTTATTCACTTATGGTAATACTGAATCAGCTATGGTTGTCCAGCAAGCGCTTGGTGAGTTTCAGGAGGTGTCGGGTCTGATTCCTAGTCTCCCAAAAAGTACCGCGTATTTTTGTAATGTGCTTAACCACATTAAGCAGGCGATTCTCCAGATTTTGCCTTTTGAGGAAGGTCGTCTTCCAGTCAAGTATCTTGGTGTCCCACTGGTGTCGTCTCGTCTTTTGATTCGTGACTGTAAGGAGCTTGTTGATAAAGTTCAAGTTCGGATTCAAGACTGGAAAAATAAATCTTTATCCGCTGCAGGAAGACTTCAGCTTGTTAAATCGGTTATTGGTTCTATGCATATATTCTGGGCGTCGGTTTTTATCATTCCTTCTCGTATTCTGTTTGATATAGAGCAGCTTATGAGAGGGTTTCTTTGGAGCCATGGTAAATTAGGGAAGGGCAGAGCTAAAGTCGCATGGGATTTGGTATGCTTACCGAAGGACGAAGGTGGTCTAGGCCTCCGTAGGTTAGACGTTTTTAACAAGGCTCTTATGGTTTCTCATGTTTGGAAATTGTTGATGCTGAGGGAGTCTTTGTGGGTCCGATGGGTTCATGCTTATAAACTCAAGGGTCGCTCTTTTTGGGAGATTCCGTCTCGTGGCAATATGTCATGTGGATGGAGGAAAATCCTCCAACTTCGGCAGATTATTCGAGAATTTATATGGCACAAGGTGGGTGATGGGAATTCGATTTCTGCTTGGTCTGATATGTGGTGCTCGGCTAGTCCTTTGTCAGAGTTCATTACTCACCGGGATCTTTATAGAGCTGGCCTTTCTCCTACTTCTACTGTAAGTACTATTGTACATAATGGTTCTTGGGCTTGGCCGCGGGTTTTGCTGGATAAATATCCTTTTCTGAATATAATTACTGTGCCGACTATTATGGAGGGTGTTCGGGATTCTTTATTTTGGCAGCAAAGGAATGGGGTTGCTCGCCCTTTTTCAGTCTCTACGGTTTGGTCGTCTATTCGTGTCCGCAGCCCTAAGGTGGATTGGACGTCCATAGTATGGTTTCCGAGCTGTATTCCGAAGCATGCGTTTAATTTATGGTTGGTTATGCACCAAAGGTTAAAAACGCAGGATCGTGTTGCTATATGGGATGTTACGGCTTCTTTGGCAGTTGTTTGTCCATTATGTGATACTCAACCTGATTCTCATGAGCATTTGTTTTTCGAGTGTCCGTTTTCTCAACAGGTATGGAATTATGTTCGCAAATATGCTAGTATCTATGGGGCTACGCCTATATTTCAGTCCATTATTGATGTGGTTAAGCCTATTGCCAAAAGGAGAATGATTGGTAGTATTATCGCAAAGTTAATTCTTGCTGCCTCAGCATATGTTATTTGGCAAGAGAGGAATTGGAGGCTTTTTAAGTTGAAGAAGAGAACCTTCATTCAGGTTGGTGATTATATTCTTGCATCGGTGCGCCTTAAACTATTGTCGTGTCGTTGGAAGAAGACTACGGAGGCTGTTCATTATGCTCAGATTTGGAGCATGCCGAATTCAATTTTTAGTTAATATGATTGTTTTGTTATGTCTTTGTGTCATTAGGTGGTTCTTCCCTATTGGCGTGATTGGTTTTGTAATAGGTTGACTTCATATGGCATGTCATATGATTGTGGTAGTTCAAGTGTTGAGCTTGAGGTTAATGTGACATTCTAGTCACATTCCATTGTACTTATCGGTTTTTGGGAATATATATATTTTACCGGGGATAGTCCCCTTTACCCAAAAAAAAAAAAAAAAAAAAAGGCCTCATTTATTTTCAAAATATCTATAAGAGTCTTTACATCCTTAATTTCAACTTGTTAATATTACTAACATTCCTTCTTCTTCTTTGTCATCTTCTTTATCTAAAAACCCATATTTTTCAGATTTGACACTATCATCGAAACCGCCCATCTTTTTCTGATGAGTGAACTGGACCATGGGCCTCCATCATTTTCCGACCAAGACCCTTCTCCTTAGACATACTAGGACGCGTGAACACGACACCACGCGCTCTTATCCACAAGATTTTTTCTTTTATTTTTACTTCGGCAAGCCACTAACTTTGTGAAGCTTTTTTCGCCATAACTTATGTGCGCCTATTACTGTTCGTGAAATATCTTGCTAAGGTCCGGATCGTAGATCCGAATGAAGAGATCCTTCGGACTAGGTGGGCTTGTCCTTCGGATATCCTAAAATCAAAGTAAACGCATTAGCCTCGTCCAGGTGTGAGAACCCAGACCAAGCTCTGGCGTGAGAGTAAGTAAAGTGACAATGATCTGGAATGAATATAATAAATAAATAGTATTATTATAGGGTAAGAGTCTTGTCAAACCTGAGTCACATTGGGTGTATTTATACTGCTCAAATCTCTTAAAAGTCGGAAGGCCCTATGGGCTTTGGTTGGGGCCCTGTTGGTCTGGAGGGGACAACTTTCTTGAATTTGGGGAAGCTTGTCGGTTGACTTATCTTTGACCAATGCTTTGTCTTTTGGGCCGGTGATGGGCTTGATGGTTTGGATATGGATTCCGGATTTGGGTTTCAAATTCAGGTCAGGTCCAACCATTCAGACCTATACACAAACAAGTCTCCCCCAAGTGTTGGTTTAATCGTACGCCGATACGGTTAAACTAATACTTCTAAAGATCCATTTAGCTCGCTATTTCATGGGTGGGCTTACCCGTTGCTAAACCCACTTCGCTCGTACAACCCACTAGGGCCCAATTCCCTAAGTTGCCTCGTGGATTGCTGCCATGTGTCCTCTCCTAGCCTTGATTGTTGCCACGTGTACAATCACCGAACCTTCGCGACTTTCCAAGTTCCAAACCTCTCCTATAAATAACCCCCTCCCCCCCCCCCTTCGTCATTATTTACTGTGTGTTTTTCATTGTGGAATTTTTACTTCTCTTGAAACTTCCGGACTTCCTTTGTTCTTTAGATCTCTCAGGTATATTCTTTGCTTCTTTTGTTAATATCCTTTCGGATCTCCCACGAAACTAATGACAGACGAAGATCAACCTGGTCCGTCCGGATATCTTCCCAAATTTGATATGCCGAAGTATACATCAAACCTTTCGGATACGTACGTCGAATATTTGATTACCACTTATAATATTCCAAGGAGTTTGGACCCCCGCGCTCCTCCGGAAGGGATGGCCATAGATCCGATTCCTGCTGACTCTATAGGTTTTTATGAACAGTTTTTTAAGTTTTCCGGACTACGAGTCCCCTTCTCCACCTTCCTTTTGGCCGTACTAAAATTTTTGGTGTACATATTTCCCAAATGGTGCCGTTAGGATTGAATAGGGTCATAACTTTTGAAATATATTCTCGAAGCCTCTTGATTGAACCCAAAGTCACTCTCTTTTGTCTCTAATATAGGCTAAGTAGGCAGGGTCATTGGTTCTCCTTCGAGAAATGTTCCGAAAAGACTGCTCGCAAGCAAATTTTTAAAGATGTTCTTACTTGTTTGAAAAATTGGAAATGTGAATTATTTTTTATAGGTCGGAGGGCCATCCCGGACTATATGCCATGGAGGCATGTGGATTTCGAGATAGATGATGTTATTCCTCGGGATGGGTATAGGGAGGAAGATGCTCGTTCCTTGGAGGAGGGGGTTGTGATCTTAACAAATATTCCGGTAGGAGTCCTTTTCTTAGCCGGGATGTTTCTGACTTGGGAATGTCCGAAATACTTTCCTAGTTTCTAGGATCTGGAAGGGAATGGGACCCATCTCCCTTGTTTTATTTTTTTGTCTGAATTGTCTTGCATGTATTTATCCTTTTCTTTATGTTGTTATCATAAAATCCTTTCTTGTCATTTTCAGCTATCAGCATGTCCGAATACCTTCGCTTTCCTAATACCACTGCGACCAAGATTATTAGGGGTAAAATACTTACATATGCTAATCAAATCAGTCTTCGAACAACAAATTCTCTCAAGGAAGGGGAGCAATTGAGTTCTCCTGCTTCGGAGCAAATAGCTGCAGAGAATGAGAGCGAGACTGTCAAAGCTGACCGTGAAAATAAGAAGCAGGTTGCTCTTTGTGCTGCAGAGGGAACGAAGAAGAAGGAATCCGAGGAGATATATTAGAAGCCCAATGATAAGAAAAGGAAAAATGATAAGGGTGGTGCTTCCAGACAGCCTAAGGATAAGCAAAGGAAGGTTGATAAGGCCGCTAGCGACATGCTCCGAAGTATGAAGAGGATGACAATGGATAAGTCGGATACCTCTTCCGGACCTTAATCCAAAAGGATTCGAATTAATGTGCCGGATGACACTAAAGATGGAGATTCCACATCGCATGGGAAGGTGATGAGTCCTAAACCTATTAGGTCTATTGATCTGAGACTTCTTTCTAACAACCCTGCTTGTGAATCGTCCTTTCATTCTGATAATGATATGTCAAGAGAAAACCCCTCTACTCATGAAGCCGAAAATACTGTTCCATTGACTTCTGACTTCGAGAAGACTAATGATGTTTCGACTAAGAATTTAGAGAATCCAAGAGAGAAAGTTCCTTCGCATGTTTTTCCCCTCTTAAACATGCTTATTATGTCGGGGGAAGCTCTAAAGGTGCATTCTCTCCGGACAATGATGAGTCTCCCAAGCATAGGGATGGCATAGGTCAAGCGGACCCGAACCACTTCACTTCAAATCGTAAGTCTCTTCCATCCTTTGCTTTATGATGTGTGCTTTGTTATATATATTATCTTTCCCTAAACGAAAACTTTTGTTCAATTGTTATCAGGAGTCTTCTCCGCTGATGAAGGTGGCTCTGGTCCGGGGGAGAAGTATGTTCTGAATTGGCTTACTGGTGCTAACAGCCGATGGAGACTCCGGTCGAAGGTAGAGATTTGATGATGAACATGTTTCCTCTGGCCATGCAACAAGAGTTGAGTTCTTACCCCCTTCCCTTGCTTTGGATTGATGTTGGTATCTCCTTCCTTGGAATACTAAGGGGATGGTGGACTCCCTTCGTAGGCTGGAGCAAAAACATGAAGACCAAGATGATCTTTGTGATAAGTTTGAACAATGTCAATCCATTTTGAAAGCTTCGGATGCAAAGTTATCAGCACAACTTAACACCAACTCCGAACTTGCTTCTCGTTTGGACACTTCCGAAGCAATTTGCAAATCTAAAGACTCTGAGATAGTTGTTGTTAAGCGTGAGAAGTGGGAGTTGTCCGAAGAGCTGAAAGGTCGTGATATCCGGATCGCCGATCTGGAAGCCACCTTGGCTTGTCGTGAGGTTGAATTGAAAAGTTATGCTGATCAAGCAGAAGTGTGGAAGGCCGAGAAGGAAGAACTCAGAAGTATAGGTAATTATCCATATAAACATGATATGAATAAATAATAAACACAACGGAAAGATCACCTATTAACGGATCCATAGAGTCATATGGTTAATCAATAAAAAAGGATAAACGTATACCTTTTGTAGCGTGATTCGGTAGGATCAAACAGAGACCATCACCAACGCATGATTTAACCAAGAAACCCAAGTGACCAAAATAGATCACCTCTATGTAGAAACACACTACACGTCATTGTGTACCAAATCGATGCTAGTCTAATAACCCGTTTTGCGTAACTCAATCTTACACTACATTATATATAAAATCTATTATCAAAAGAAGAAAAATGACACCAATTGTCTCTTTTATTTTTTTGTCGTATATCCCCACCAACCAAGAATGGAAGAAACGCTGTCATGTTATAATGTCAATCTTAAATTGATATCAATCATTCCATTTATAACAAGTAGGTTACAAAAATTCATTTTTAACTTTTGAAAACGTTTTTTTTCAAAGTCAACAAATTTGACTCTTTCTTGGTCGGGTATACATAGATTTAATATGGGCTTAATGATTTGTAAATCTACCCTAATAAACTGAGTACAATCTTAGTAATTAGAAGCCCGATACCGATCTCAGTTACTTAGGTTATACATATACCGTAAATACAATAGATACGATATATTAAGTGGCACCTATGTGTATATGTGTGTGACCCCATGGGCTCACATGTGTCTAGCCGTATGATTATTTATTATGACACGAGCATACTCCAACAGCTCCCACTTGCACACGTCATAATAATCAAGTAATTATACAAACAAAGGTTAGCATCTAGCAACACGCCAATGCCCCTACATATGAGGATAGTTCTTTAAACATCTCATTTAAATAGTTTAGATATCAGTCATCCTTTTGTTTCAGATACTCTGTTAAACTTTAGACATGGATCAACAGTCATTCTTAAGTTTATCTATTTTGTTTCTCGATATAAATATTGGACTAGATTACCAAATCGATCAAGTATCATCTTAATTGCCTTTGGTTGTGGCCACACATACATCTGTACAATTCATCGAGGGGCCCAGTAGTATCTAACTCCAATACATGTGGAGGAACAAATCCTATTTTGACTACACGTGTCGTTCATGTGTTTCACATCGCACCTAAAAATGGTGTTTATGGCAGCCTTGTTCAGGACAACGTTGAACCATATCAAAGATTGACAATCCACACATACAAAACCTACTTGCATCTCAAGTCTTAAGATGAGAGATTCAACCACTTGCGAGAATCACTATTGACGACGATCCATGTAGTAGATTCTCGTAGGTTGGGTCAATCCAATGTTCATCCAATGAACACATATGAGTTTGGCGGCATCATCAATTAATATTCATTCCTAATGAATATGACCAAGTCACATTTGTCTTAATTTGACAATACTCCCGTATCGTCAACTAACAATGGATAATTTAGAATAACTAAATTATTCATGGATTAAACATGCTAATATAGAACACAGTAGTACAAATGAAGACGATCTACCAAGTATATCAATTCATTATTTAGTAAAACTGCTTAACGTTCCATTATCCAAATACTAAAAAATAGATATACATGAGACTACTCTAAGGTCAAAGTCCAATGTTCCAAGCATGATGAACATGTTTGACTACAAGACATTGAATTTACACAAGGACCTGTTGAGTTGTCATCTGAGTGAACTTTGAGAATACTTATTTCAGAAACTCACAAATAGTGAAGATTTTGAATAATACGATGATTGTCATTTTGTATATGTGCGCTCAAGTGCTAATACAGTAATACTAGCATTGCCATACTACATTACATAGGTTATTTGAAGCAAGTTGAACACCTATTTAGGACAATCTCTTTAACAGCTTCCCAAACTGTAAAGTATTCTTATTTTACTAATGAGTAGTGCAACAATGCTTTTCATCAAGCACGTCTAGGTAGTAGTATTATCATTGAAGATGAAATCCTACCATCACTAGTATTGAGTACCATCTCAATCAAAGTAAGCATTAGTGTATAAACTCAACACTAATCTTCTTAGCTAAAATCCGTAAATGATGATCAAGTATACAGTAGTCTAATGACTTTCACTTAGATACTTTGTGATCAGTTCATCTTGCATTAATGTAAGTATTAACATTAGTCTAATACATCACATATCATATGTAATGAATCCACTAGGTAAACTAAAGGTTTCCATGTACATAATCAATCTTATCACATGAGATAGAACTTTGAGACTTTCTCAGTGATGTGTCATATTTAGACTTATTAACCGCGTATGCCTTTTCCTAATAAGCATATGTTCCAAGGTTATATGTGTTATTTCTTATCTCTCAATAGAAATATATTCCAAACCAAGGATTAAAACCTAGCTTTGATGGAATGTTATTTCCAATATGTTAACAACATATGAGATTTAAGAACAAACAAAACAATATGCTCCTACTAGCTTAAAGAGTTATCTTTGTTTTAATCATGATCATATCCTTGATTCAAACTTAAGATTCCAGCTCCTAGATGTATGCTCTAATCCATACTTGGATTTCTAGAGTTTGTACACCAATTTCCATATTTCATACTCATGAAATCAAGTATGGTAATTAATATCTTTATTAATTTAACACTCGTAAATAAAATAAAGCCTTAAATCATGATTAATTGCTTGAGCATGCCTTAAACTCTATTCAAAGAGAGTGTCGATAAATGTGTACACTTGTGTCCATATCTATCTTCTCATAGAATACCATTTATAACCTATCAGTCTTACTGATTAGTGAAAGCTAATCAAATTCCAAAATTGATTTTCTTTTATGGACTACATCTAACCATTCATAGTTTGAGTCATTCATTAGATTCTAAATTTAAAAATGAGTCTCGATAGTTATGAGGTTCAATATGATCCTCTAACTTATATTCCTCAACATTGACATGACATTCATATCTTTAGGTGCTTGAGGTATCCTTGCGGATATGCGAATGGGAGTTACAACAATTTGTGGCTTTTGCATTTACATGCTCAGCCTCATTATGTCGTTCACTAGTGTATTTAGAAGGTTGTATTTTATTTCTTACTTTCTACAAAGATGCACAAAGGCTCCCACTTGCTTCTTGTAAGAGGATACTTTCTCCAAGTACACAACATGTCGAGCAACAATGAATTGTTCTCGTTTGGGATGTATAAAATACAATGAAATTTCTTGATTCAAGTTTTGTTAATAGCACGTCTAACATGATTTTAAAAAATTCAAGACTTCAACTAAGACTTACTGGGAGTCATCCCATTCCATAAATTGATGGTTTCTTAGTTACCTTCTTGTTTGGAACCATATTGAATAAACACGGGCATATTCAAATTTTTGTTAACCTTAATAAGATACAAGAGAGAGAGAGAGTAGTTAATTTTATCAAGGATCAAATAATAACAACAGTATTTGATTTTACACATGAGACATAGTGTTGCAATTATGAGACAGTATCACAATTCCTTTGATAACATAATACTCTTTGGCTCACATATTTTATAATTTGGCCAAACCAAATTGCATAAACAATATATTCAAGCCGATTGCATGCTATAAAGTATGATTATTTTAGTAGTTCAAGAACTTCATGTTCATGTTTTAACAAGAAAACATAACATGTTGGCCGCTAAATATACTTTATAAGATATTGAAAAATCCAATAACTTCATTGTATATGCCCTAACAGGAAGACACAACAAGTCAAGTACTTACTTTATTTTATAAGTCTTTGAACAATTCAAGGAAGTTCATGTTTATGTCTTTACTTGAAGACATAAATATACTACAAATAAAGTATTATTGAATACCTACTTTTGGCTTCAATAGTATTTTCAAGTTAATTTACATACTTCATATTTATGTCTTTACAAGAAGACATATGCTTATTAGCTAAAACATTTAGGTAATGCGATGAAGTAATTTTTATTATTTCTTGACATTAGTTCTCTATTAGACAACATACATCAATATGTATAAGTCCTAATAGAATATTATAAGCCATATTGTGTTGTACCTTGCGCACTCTAATAATTCTCCCACTTGAGCATGGCACAACATCATATATGAATAATATTAAAATATCACAGATATAGTAAGATTTAAGTCATACTTAAATCAAGCTTGTATAGAAGGGTTATGTAGAACTTCATCGTTTAATAAGCAATCATGCATAACTATTTTTAGATAACATTTCGGGAAGCGACATCAGAAAAGCGACTAGTTATCTTTTAAAATAATTTGCAATAAGGCTTAGAAAACTATGATGTTATTTCAAGACAATCTAGAAATTAAGTGGGTCACCTATAAGGTGATAAGCTCATAGCTCCCACTGAATAAGACAACTTTACAAGTGTGTCCTATGGTTAAAAAAATGCATTACTCCCATTAGTTTAGACAACATTTTGAATGTATCTATACTAGTGAAAAAGCAAGTAGCAATTTGTATACTTTCTAGTTCTTTGAATGTCTACACATTATAGCCAATGTGAGTCTCGTAGACTAGTAAACATGTACATAGATATTAAAAAAAGTATCAAGTTCTACTATATTTGTGATGAGATTTCCATCGATGCCATTAACTTGAATGTTTTGCATGTAATTCCTCTTTCTACTTTACCTCAAAGGTGTGTAGAATCTTATGAAACTTGTTTGTGTAAGGAAAATATACTATAAAAGCATGCTAGTAATTTCCTTTCCTCTCACGGTTTAATGAGACTTCAATTTCTAATCAAGACTCATACAATATCTTAACACTTTAAGATGTGCAACCGTACTTAATCGTTTTGACTTACAAGACTATGCGATTTCTTGAGTAGGTGTGTATTAAGATTGATTAGAATTGAGAAGATTCAAGTGTTCCTATTACATCTTTCTCATATAAGGAGAAAGGATGGGAACGAGTCTTATTCTTACAAGGAAAGAAGACTTAGTTTGTTTTCCTCTAGCACAAAAGGAAACAAACTTTGTTTACGGTTTGTGTTTCACAAAATCATTAATAGAAATACAAAGTTCATATTTAGTATTTTCGATAATTATCCTTTTAAAATTAACTACCCAAGTTTATAAAAAACAATTAATTTTACGAAAGGCTAAGATCCTCATTGAGGTTCTACCATCACATCAGTTGATCTGCTAGCAATGATAGATTCAATAGGTAGATGACGTTCATCAATTGCAAATCTTGTGCAATTCTTAGATCCTTATGGGACTCATGACACAAGTAAACATTTCACTAAATGTCAAACTGGCATGTTTAGTCCCATCCTTGCCTCGGTCAAGGTCTCACCGTTGTACCAATTAAGTCATCCAATTTGAGAACATGCGAGAATAAGTCTAGGTCTCACGCATAGATAATAATCACCTTGGGTTACAATCACATCCGTCTCACAAGATGCAAAAAGTAATTGGAAGTGATCTCAAACGATTGGACAGCATGACTTAATTTTGAGACGAGTATAAAAGTTTGATTTACAAATCAAAAGTGTGTACGAGGAAGCATGCATTCATCCATCGTAGCACAAGTAAAAAATATTTCTTAACTTAAGTTCAATCTTGTTTTGATTTATGCGTGTCAAGTTGTCCAAGTTAAATACTAATATAAAACCTAAGTGGAATTAATATTAGATTAGACAATACATAAAAGAAATAACATTCAAAACACGTTACGGGTTATTATGAAAACAAGATTTTAGTTCTAAATCATATTTTAACTTTATACTAAATCAAAGATTTAGTTTTATAATTGGTTTGTGATTGATTTTAAGTTTTTATAAAAACTTTTGCAAGTTATAGCAAGATATCAAGCAAATAAGCAACCACACAACCACAAGTATGCAAAGCCTCAAACCGATGAAAAACCTATGCTTGACCCCGTGAGCCATCATGAGGACCAAGAAGTAAACTAAGGGTAAGTCAACCCAACCACAAAGTGGGCTCCCACTTGCTCCAAGACCATCAAGAGCAAATAGAACCCAAAATGAACATGAGGCCCAAAACTGCCATAAATTTTTAGTCGACTTCTAGGGCCCAAAACCCATAGAAGGAATCCTCCCTAGCCTGAGCTCCAGTTGAGACTTTTGAAGGCCCATGAGTTGTGAATTAACACACCAAAATTGGTCTTCTATCTCCATATAGAACTCCGGGAAATCGCGTTTTAGTGCAGGTTACTCAGCAGCTCCGAATTTCACAATATATCTTTAATCTTTAGCCATTCCCATCCAAGCATCGGTTACAATTGATATATGACTAACAAAAATTAACCTATCATTAACCTACTGTAAAATGCCCAGAAAATGGCTATAAACAACATCAAAAACATATTAATGAAGCCGAAACAATGGCAAATCCCCGAAATTGAAATTAAATGCAAATCAACACACAACATGTCACAATTGGTCTAGGTTTTCATCGACTTTACATACTAAACATATTAATACCATAAAATTATGGATATAATAAGGTGTTGGCTAAGTCCATGGCCAAACATGCATGTATTTGCCATGGAAATAATATTAAACAACAAGAAACACTTGTTAGCCAATGAAATCGAAGAAATAATCAACAATTAATTAAACCCCCGATTGGTACGTGTAACCAATGGCCTTAGGATATTAAAACCACATTTTAAAAACCTTATAATTATCATATAATTACTGAAATAATGGTTATATGGACTGTTTAAAACTCGTTTCAAGAATCGTTCAAAAAAACGCGTTTTAGGTCATTTTACACGTACCCGATAACAAACCCATTAAGGTATGCGTAACCCGTGGCTATGATATCATCAAAAACAGATTATAAGACTTTATCATGATCTAAAATGATTCGAAAATAAGGCCCCATGGGCTGTTTTTAAATTGGTTTAACAAAACCATCAACAACACTATTTTTTAGCCATTTTTACGCATACCCGATAATCATATGACATCGTATGATGGCTCTGATACCACTATAGGTAATTATCCATATAAACATGATATGAATAAATAATAAACACAGCGGAAAGATCACCTATTAACGGATCCATAGAGTCATATGGTTAATCAATAAAAAAGGATAAACGTATATCTTTTGTAGCGTGATTCGGTAGGATCGAACGGAGACCATCACCAACACATGATTTAACCAAGAAACCCAAGTGACAAAAATAGATCACCTCTATGTAGAAACACACTACACTTCATTGTGTACCAAATCGATGCTAGTCTAATAACCCGTTTTGCGTAACTCAATCTTACACTACATTATATGTAAAATCTATTATCAAAAAAAGAAAAATGACACAAATTGTCTCTTTTATTTTTTTGTCGTATATCCCCACCAACCAAGAATGGAAGAAACGCTGTCATGTTATAATGTCAATCTTAAACTGATATCAATCATTCCATTTATAACAAGTAGGTTACAAAAATTCATTTTTAACTTTTGAAAACGTTTTTTTTTCAAAGTCAACAAATTTGACTCTTTCTTGGTCGGATATACATAGATTTAATATGGGCTTAATGATTTGTAAATCTACCCTAATAAACTGAGTACAATCTTAGTAATTAGAAGCCCGATATCGATCTCAGTTACTTAGGTTATACATATACCGTAAATACAATAGATACGATATATTAAGTGGCACCTATGTGTATATGTGTGTGACCCCATAGGCTCACATGTGTCTAGCCGTATGATTATTTATTATGACACGAGCATACTCCAACAAGAAGCAAGTTGAACACTTCTGAGATGGGTCGATATAACGCTATTCGGACCTTGTGCCCTCCGCTGTCTCCAATATTTTAAACAGTCATGAACACAACTCTAAGATAACAGAGTGCTTTAATATAACCATTCAGGCTGGGTGGGACGAGGGTGTGAAGGTATGGAAGACTGCAGAGGAAATAATGGTCGTGGTGTCTGAAAGTTTATGGACTAATATTTAATAGTCGTGTGATAAGATCAAACTCGAGATTACGGGATTTCACTCAATACGTAAAGAGTTAATTTATTTAACAAAAATTTTTATAGTATTTATTAATTTATTTAATATATATATATATATTTATGTATTTATTAAATTAAACCGAGATATAACTTAACGATCGCTAAATAATTAAGACTTAAGTATTAATGAGTGTTAAATAAATTTATAGTAAGTAAATAAAATAGAAAGAAGGATGGAAGATTTCGGAACACCCCATAAGGGGGTGTTAGCCGTCAATTATGTAGGAAGGGAAGGGGAAGGAAAAAAACTTTCCTTTTATTTGTTTTAGGTTACAAGAATTAAGCCTATATAAACAAACCCTCACCTCATAATTCAAGACACACAAAATTTCTCCTCTCCCTCTCTCTTGTTGCGATCGCAAGAAGAACCCACAAAGGGCTTTTGGTTGGTTTTCTTGTTTGATCAATTTTACTTATAATCTAGTCCTAGCCCCTCTCTAGGGTTGTTGGGTAGATTTTCTACAAGCGTAGAAGCTCGGTTTACACGTGCTAGAATCACGGTTAGCTCGTTGTATTACGTGTGTACAAGATCGTAATATAGTCTTACTTTGGACTATATCTTGGTCGTGTTCGTTATAAACCCTATTTGGTGATTCGTTCTTCTTCTTGTGAATTTGCTTTAGCGTAAAGGTATGTAACCCTAATTAGATTAATTATAATTGTGTTATTATTATGATCTTTTTAAATCGCTTCCGCTATATGTGTTTTGATCTCGTTTAGGGTTTTATATAATTGTTATGATGTTAATAAACCTTCAGTGGTATCAGAGCCAGGTTAACATGTTATAATTATCGAAAATCTAAAATTTTTTAACTAATAATTGTTTTGAGTTAAAACTACATGTTTTTAGGTTATCTTAAAATTAGGGTTTTGTTTCTTTAAAATTAGGATTTTGGCCGAATTTTTATTAAAAAAAGAATTGTTTTGAAACCCTAAATTACATGTGGCATGATTTTAGATTAAGTCGCATGATTAATTGTTATGTCATGTATGGTTACGATTCGTATAGATTTAATTGTTAAGATTTGTAGGAGAATCCATGATAACGTGCATGTTTATATGATTTTATGTGCTACGTGATTATTTGATTCAATAAATCTTGAATTAGGGAAGACTTTTATATGAATATAAAAACCAAGATTTGATGATTATTGAATAAATAGTATGCATGTGGCTATTTGATTTATTTATTGCACATATAAATTGTTATTATGTGTTTATGATTTAGTTTTTTTTTCTTGTTTATATTAAAATTGTTGAATGTTGTAAACAAGGGCTTTTTAGAAAGAAATAATATGGACTAAATCATATTAAAATAAAGATTTGTTAGAGATCTATATTACATAAGATTACGTTGATTGGTGAACTGCAATAATAATCTAACGGCCTACTCCTTTTGACAAACTATAAAGTGGGTTTAACGCACCGCTGGTCATGTACCCGGTTAAGGAAGGAGGTGTTGTGCCCTTAGTCGCTGACCAAATTCCTGGCTCGCTTGTGCGTCAAATTGAAATTACCTACGATTATTAATTGAACTATACCTTAAGGGTGATTTACCACATATTAACATCCGAAACACAATGAATAAAGGTATTGCTTTGTGCATAGCCGAGTTCTAGCAAAAGTACGTTGTGAATAGTTGTGGGTAAATTCTTTAATTGGTTTAACCAATACCTCTGAAGGTTTATGAGTATCATAACAATTATATAAAACCCTAAACGAGATCAAAGCACATATAGCGGAAGCGATTTAACAAGATCATAATTAATAACACAATTATAATTAATCGAATTAGGGTTACATACCTTTACGCTAAAGCAATCCCACAAGATGAAGAACGAATCACCAATTCAGGTTTATACCGTATATACCAAGATATAGTCTAAAGTAAGACTATATTACGATCTTGTACACACGTAATACAACGAGCTAACCGTGATTCTAGCACGTGAAAACCGATCTACAACGCTTGTAATTAATCTACCCAACAACCCTAGAGAGGGGCTAGGACTAGATTATATATACAATTGATCAACCAAGAAAAACCTACTGAAACCCTTCGTGGGTAGCCTTACGATCGAACCAAAAGAAAGAAGGGGAGAAAGATTTATGTTGTGTTGATTCTGAGGGATTGGGAGGTGTATTTATAGACTTCCAACCCATTGTAGCCCAAATAAATATATGACAACTTTTGCCCCCCCCCCCCTCTTAGGCTATAACCGACGGTCGAACACCCCTTATGGGGTGTTCTGGAACCTTCCGTCCTTCTTTCCTTTTGTTTACATACTATATGTATATTTAACGCTCGTTATAACTTAACTATTAATTAATTAACGATCGTTAAAGTTATATTGTTACTTGCTCGGTTTAAATTAATAAATACATAAATATATTTATTAAATAAATTAATAAATACAATAAATATATTTATAAATTAAGTTAACTCTTTACGTATTGTGTGCAATCTTGTAATCTTGAGTTCGATCCTATCACACGACTATTAAATATAAGTCCATAAATTAAGTTAACTCTTTACGTATCGTGATTACATTGACTAGCGTCTAGTTACACATAGCAATGTCTCTAGTACAACTCGAGTAAGGTCTCCTGGACAAAACCATTTAACGATTCTGCATCGTTATTATTATCCTTTTATTTCTAATACAACGTTAATAAGGATATGGATCTCAGTCATTCCTTTCATTAACCATTCTCTTTCTCGTTCATAGATTCAACAAGATTACCAAAACAAATTTGGGTGTGGCCACACAAACATCTTACTAATCCCACGAGGGTCCCAACTATATTAAACTCCAAAACGAAATTGGAGGAAATAAATCCATATTGACTACGAGCAAAACTTATGAATTTTGCAACACTTCCGAAAATAATCCTTATAACTATCAGTTACATTTAGCTTTAGATTATTCCATAGAGATGCACTAGATTCATAACAGTTTCCTGGTATCTCAAGTCTAAGGATAACTATTTATGTTTTACTTAATGACAAAGATCCATAAATTAATAACATATAGTTGGGATAAGTCCTATATTCGATTCATCAAATATCATCCAAAATCGATCAATATACTTTCAAGTATACTCTATCACTATTTTGATTTGTCTTACTTTAATAATATTCCCATATTATTAATCGACAACGGACATTTAGCATAACATTTATTCATGGATTAAAACATGTAAAATATGACACACTTATTAAATAATAAAAATAAACAAAACCCAATCTTTATTTCATTATATAATAATGTCATAACATCCTTTATCCAAATACTAATCACAAATTTATTGCATGAGTTCGCTAGCTAGTTGTAGCCCAATCGCTTTGGCATGCTTAACTACCTTTGGTCTAGGCAAAGCCTTAGTTAAAGGATCGGCTACGTTATCATCTGTGTGAACTTTTATCAATTTGATTTCCCGAGCTTCAACTTGTTCTTGGATGTAGTGATGTCTACGCATAAAGTGTCTGGCGCCTTTCATGACTCCAGGGTCATTGGCAAATATTATTGCGGCAGAATTGTCACAATACATATCTATAGGTTCTTTAATTGAAGGCATTACTCCAAGATCTTCAATAAACTTCCTAATCCAAACAGCTTCCATTGCAGCTTCTGAAGCATCCATGTACTCAGATTGAGTAGCATGCATTGCAATCGTTGTCTGTTTCTTGCTCTTCCAGTCAACTGCTCCTCCATTGATAACAAAAACGTAACCCGTCTGAGACTTCATATCGTCTTTATCACATTGCCAGGACGCATCACAGAAACATATAACATTCAGTTTTGTGTATGGTTTCCCTCCATATACCAAAAACATATCTTTCGTACTCCTCAAATAATTTAGAATATGTTTTACAGCAGTCTAGTAGAGCTTCCTTGGATTCTGTTGGTATCTACTGACCAAGTTTTGAGCAAACGCCACATCAGGCCTTATGCATCTAACAACATACATTATAGATCCTACACCCGAAGCATAAGGCACCTTCTGCATGTATGCCTCCTCTTCAGGAGTTGATGCATCCATCTGATGACTCAGATTGCTTAACTTCCATAGGTTGAAAACCTTTCTTGGAATTATGCATATTATGCTTCTTCAAAATCTTATCTATATAAGCATCTTGACATAGACCAATTAACCGTCTTTTCCTATCCCGATAGATCTTAATTCCCAGAATGTATGCAGCTTCTCCTAAATCCATCATAGAAAAACATTTACCAAGATAATCCTTAACATCTTTAAGTCTTGGAATGTTACTTCCCATGATTAATATGTCATCAACATATAGGACTAGGAATACTACATCACTCCCACTAGCTTTGTGATATACACATGGCTCATCACAATTCTGAATAAATCCAAACTTTTTGATAATCTTTTATTCCACTGACGTGATGCTTGCTTCAAACCATAAATGGACCTTTGAAGTTTTCACACATGTCCTGGATTCTCAGGATCAACATACCCTTCTGGTTTATGCATATAGATGTCTTCATCTAAGCGACCGTTCAAGAAGGTAGTTTTAACATCCATTTGCCATATCTCATAGTCATAGTATGCTGCTATAGCTATGAGAATCCTAATAGGTCTTAAGTCTGCTACAGGAGAAAATGTCCCCTCGTAATCTACGCCAAAAGTTTGAGTAAAACCTTTAGCTACTAAACGAGCTTTATAGGATTGTACTTTTCCGTCCATGTCAGTTTTCTTCTTGTATATCCACTTATGTCTCACTACTTTAGCATTCGGTGGTGGTTCTACAAGAATCCAAATATCATTTACTTTCATGGATTTCATTTCCTCATCCATAGCAACAATCTACTTATCCTTTTCAGGATCAAGTATGGCGGATTTATAATTAGCGGGTTCACCAAGATCCCCTAACTCATCATCATCCTCTATGTTAAGACACATATTGCTATTTTTGTTTTTAATCCTTGCGGATATACACAGAGGAACTAATTCCGGTGGAACCGCCAGACTTTCTTGTTCCATAGGAATTACATCGCTAGTGTTTTTAGAAGGTAATGTAGCTATATGACCCTCCTCAAGATCATAATTTCTCCCATTGAATTCTTGATTTACAAGATCAGATTCAAATAAGTCTCCATACCTAGCAACAATTACTTTGTTCTCAGGTGGATAATAAAAGTAGTAACCCATAGTTTTCTTAGGGTATCCTACAAAGATACATTTTACAGATCGTTGTTGGAGTTTGTCACCCTAGTCACGTTTCGCATACGCCTCGTAACCCCAGACCTTTAAATAAGACAAATATGGCTTCTTGCCATGTCATAGGTCATATGGTGTCTTATTGACCTTCTTTGTGGGAACCATATTTAAAATGCGAACAACAGATTCTAAAGCATAATCCCAAAAGGATAAAGGTAAGTTTGTAAGATTAAACATAGATCGCACCATATCCAATAATGTATGATTTCTCCTTTCGGATACACCATTTTGTTATGGAGTATAAGGAGAAGTAAGATGCTGAACAATTCCATTCTTACTTAGATAATATATAAACTCTTGACTTAAATATTCACCACCTCTATCAGAACGAAGAGCTTTAATCTTCTTCCCTAATTGCAGTTCTACTTCTGCTTTAAACACTTTGAATGTTTCAAATACCTCATGTTTATGCTTAAGTAAATAAACATAACCATAACGGCTATAATCATCCGTAAATGTTAAGAAGTAGCTAGCACCCTTCCTTGACGTATGTCTAAGTGGTCCACACACATCAGTATGTATAAGTCCAAGTAGATCATTAGACCTTTCAATATTGCTATTAAAAGGTTTCTTGGTCATCTTTCCAGAGATACAAGACTCACATTTATCAAATGATTCATCATTGATATTTTCCAAAAGACCTTCACGTTGAAGCTTTTGTATACGAGTCTTACCAATATGGGAAAGTTTATAATGCCAAAGATAAGAAGAGTTCTTGTCAAACTTTCTCTTCTTACTCATGCTAAATATAGTTTATCGTTCTTGGATTCATTATCATGCATGTCTATTTCAAATACACCATTCTTAGAAATTGCATTAAATAGAAAATACAATTTTTCCAAACAGAAATTCTATTATTATCAATCGTGTGAACGAATCAATTATTTAACAAACAAGAAAAGGAAATAACACCCCTAACAATTGTAGGTGCATAATGACAATCATTTAATCTCAGTACTAAACCCGAAGGTAAAACTAGATCCAAAGTTCCTATAGCTTCAACCGCTGCTTGTGCACCATTGCCCACTTGTAGATATTGTTCCCCATAGGAAATTTTCCTTTCCAGATTAAATCCCTACAGCGTATTACAAATGTTAATACCACATCCCGTATCATATACCTAGGAATTCAATTTGTATGTTAAATTGAACAACTCAATCATAAATAAAGTACCTGAAGCTGCAACGCTCTACTCAGACTTCTTTATTTCTCACAATTCTTCGAGGTAAAGAGGGCAATTCCTCTTCCGGTGACCACTTGCCTTGCAATGGTGACAAGTTTCATCCTTTTGAGACTGACTCTTCTTGACAAAGTTCTGCTTGGGTTTCGAATAAGTCGCAACTTGTTTTCCCTTATTACCCTTGCCTTTGCCTTTCTTCTTATTCGCTTGCGGTTTTGGCTTACTCAATCTACCCTTTTGAATGGTTAGAATAGAAGGCGTATCGGTAGATGCCTTGTCTTTCAACCCCTTTTCATAGTCAATGAGCATTGCATGCAAATCATTAACTGTCTTCCCCGTGCAATGCATAATATAGTTTCTAACGAAATCATTGAATTCCTTGTTAAGGGACCTATTGATAAATTTGATAGCCATATTATGATCATATGGTTGTCCTAGTGCAATGAGCTGTTCTATATAACCCCTCATCTCCAAATAATGGGCACTTACAGACTTTCCTAGAGCTTGCTTGCAGCTATGCAAAGCATCTACTAAGTCGTAGATCTCTACAGCTTGCGTCTTTTCGAACATAGCCTTAAGCTCATCAAGCATTTGCTTAGGTGAAAATAGCTCATACTTTTTTTGAAGCGAAGGAGCCATTTTTTATAGCCTTAAGCAAGCCACTTCAGAGTGCTTCTTAACATTAGCAGCGTGTTCAAGCCTTTGCGAATCAGATGCTCCTTTAGCAAGATCCTCCGGATAGGAAGTAGTCAAGATATCGATAGTACCCGCTTCTCTCAAGACAATTCTTAGCGAGCGGTACCAATCATTGAAGTTTGGGCCAGTAAGTTCAGGACGTTCAAAGAAAGATTTGAACGCGGAACTTGTTGTGTTATTGGTGGGTTGAGTCATTTCTACAGAATAAGTTCAAATATTAGTATTTTCGATAACAAAATACTTTCAAGAAAATAAAATTACCCCGGTATTAAAACCATATATTTTTTTGAATTCTAGAACTATATTGACATAGATCCATTACATCAGTTGATCTGCTAGTAATGAATGTACTCAACATAGCGACTTGTCGAACAATTCAATTGACAAACAATTTTCGATTTCTAGATATTTAAGGGATTTACATTACCAAAAAACGTTTTGCATTGTAAACATGTTTCATCCCTTCTGAATGCATTAAGTTTCCATATCTCACTGAGTAACTTAATAAAGTCATCTAATCTGAGTAACGTAAAACCATCATACGAATTCTCATTCTACAAAAGGTTTTCTCTCCATCACAACATCATCCAAAAATCTCATATGATGACGAAGTAATTTCAAGTGTTCGTCAATTAGGAGCATTCGACTTAAATTTTAAGGGTATAAATTTTGATGTCAAAATTGATGTATGGAGAAGCATGCATATAACTCCATAGCATAAATTTAATAAAACATTTAGTAAACTTTTTCACGAGATTAAATTTCTTCATAAATTATGTTGCGGTATTGGTTAAACCAATTAAAGAATTTACCCACAACTCATCACAACGTACTTTGCTAGAACTCGGCTACGCACAAAGCAATGCCCTTATTCATTGTGGTTCGGATGTGAATTTGTGGTAAATCACCCTTAAGGTATAATTCAATTAATAATCGTAGGTAATTTCAATTTGACGCACAGGCGAGCCGGGAATTTGGTCAGCGACTAATGGCATAACACCTCCTTCCTTAACCGAGTACATGACCAGCGGTGCGTTAAACCCACTTTATAGTTTGTCAAATTGAGTAGGCCGTTAGATTGTTATTGCAATTCACCAATCAACGTAATCTTATGTAATTTAAAATCATTAACAAATCATTATTTTTAACAGGATTTAGTCCATATTATTTCTCTTTCAAAAAAACCCTTGTTTACAACAATTCAACAATCTTATATAAAGAAGTAAAAAAAAACTAAATCATAAACACATAATAACAATTTATATGTGCAACAAATAAATCAAATAGCCACATGCATACGATTTATTCAATAATCATCAAATCCAGGTCTTTATATCTCTATATAAAAGTCTTCCCTAACGAGGCAATGCGAGCCCGGGCGTTGCCCTGGTTGTATCACAAAGTTGATAACATGGAATTTTTATAAGTCTTAATTATAACGCATGTTTTAAGTCAATGGTTGTATACGATCTATGTTTATGGTGTGGTTAGTCGAGGTACTCGTTATAAGTGTAGATCAAGCATCGTATATTTTTTGTAGGTCGATGTTTATGTTAATAATTATGTAAACCTTTTTTAAAATGTAAACTTGATGTTGGACTTTGTTAATGTAGATGTAATGAGTGGTTTATATTGAGCGTTGGTTGCAATAAATAAATAATCACATATACGTGTTAAAAACGGGTGTAGACATGCTGGTGGTTACTTAACTGAAACGAAAAATATTTTTAATAACTGAAGGAGTGTTACTGTAATGTTTTGATTTTTAAGGGGGTTTAATAATATTAATAGACAACACCACTGTATTTATGAGTTCTCCATTTATCATTTATGCATATAACTGGTGGCTCTTCGATGCATCGACCGATTGTTTACCGTGATTAAATGCGTCTTTTGAGTCTTATAAATACTGCTTATACATATGATATGAGTTTAACCTAATTTAGCCATAATCTATATTTCACAGCCGCCTAACACCAATAATTCATCAATGGCTTCTTCCACCTAACCAATCCTTAACGAAATTAAGGAAATTATTGGAGAGATTGAGATAAGAAAGTGCGTTGGCTTCTATATTAATCAGATGAAGACCCAGGAACAAATCTTTGCTAACGTGTTGAGTACTCAGTTTGACAATCTCAAGGCTACGATTGCAAAAACTTGTTTGTTTGTGGGTGAACTAGAGCGTGAGCTGCAAACTGATGAAGTTGTTGATGCTATTGAATCTTTGAAGGAGCTTCGTGAGAATGAAAGCAAGATGATGGCTACAGTTGTGGGGATACTACAGAAGTCTAAAGACTCAATCGGCCAGAAAGATGGGTACGTCAACTTCATGGCTCCCCATGATGAATAGGCGTTTTCAATGGGTTTTTTTGTGTTTTGGGTTTGGTAAGATGGGATTAGTAGTATGTTTATGTAATCGTTCAATAACTATGTGAAGCTTATGGTCTGATTATGAAACTTAATGTTTTGGGAACAAATGAATCAAATATGTATGAAGTTTTAATGAATATGATGGTTTTTAAATTATTGTATATTGTTATTAGCTCGAATCAAATATATATGCATGTGTAATGATGAGCAAGATTGGGAAAAATGAATTTATTAGCCATAGTTTATAGAGTAGATAGGATAAAATTGAATCACAGCATTTGGGCGATTTTTTTTATTCAGCATCAAGTATTTATGCAATACATTACATGGAATAGATGGTAATGTGAACAAAGATTGGCTACATGCCTACTTTTTATTATCAGCATAAGTCTTCTGGATACACATTGCACGATGTGTAGGAACCTCTTTGATATCCATTAGCTTCCGTCGGATATATTACCTGCAATAGTCATCATGCTTGTGTAGGTTAGTGGAAGCAACCTTTGATATTTTCCCCATCATACTTGATGGCAATAAGATTCTTTGGCCAATCGATTCAGATTTACTCATATTGACTTATGTTTTAAGATTCAATATGATTGAGTTATTTATAGATAGACAAAATACAGAAAATTCAAAGAAACTGAGATTAGTAAGATGAAAAGTTATTTTGATTCTATTACCATAAGTTGTAGATTATGTAGCTAATAGAGTAACTGCAATTGGCTGTCCATATACTCACATCATGCAATATCAATATGTAGTTGCAAAGAGTTTCATGTTTTTAATATGCTGATAAGTGGGTATTAGTTGGTGGTATAAATCAGTGGGTTGTGCAAGGACTTGGCTAAGAAATGCAATCAGATCACTGGAATATTTAAGCAAAACAGTCGCAAGCGAGTTACGTGATCTTTGATGAGAATGATGTATCATTATATTAAATCGGAAAATTATTGTACATGGAACTTTTGTAATTGGCATGTGTATTATAGTTGATTATCCGACTTTCTATACTCTTTGTGTAAATTCTGTGTCTCAGAGTATGAGTATTGTCATCGAGTGTTACTGCTTGCTGAGCAGCACTACACGCTTATTTTACGTGTTATCCGTAAGAATACATAAGTTATATCAGCAACCTAACTTATCCGTGACGATACATTGGTAATCTCAGTTAGGAAATGTTTAAGCTGATATGAATATTTGTTTTAACATGGTGTTTGGGTTTAGTCTAAATAATAAGTTCATATTATAAAAAAAAGACAAAATTGAACAAACATCCAATTTGAGAGGTCTATTTAAAAATGTGACTAGTTTTATTTTCATGTCCACCACAAACTGTTTCATTTCATTTATGATGTTTGAAATCTGGCTTCACTTGCAGGGAGAGGATGATTATAACTTGAGAAAAGGGAGTCATTATATGACATGATGCTATTAGAACCCGAAGCTGTACATTACAGGTATGCAAATTAATTAATTGTGTTATGTATTTATTTTTGAAATTCAATTAGATGTTATAATTATTTAGGGTTACAGTTCACCTGTATATGGTAAATATAATTTTTATAATCAATTGTAATATGGATCAGTTTGGATTTTACGATATGTAGTAACAGGCATGGTTAAAGGAGTGTATGGTTAGTTTGGTCATATATAATTAGGGGCACATATAGTTATGTAATAGTAATATAGGAGTTTAAGTAAAAACCTTATTTGGTAGTAATATAAGTTCCAATTGATTTACTAAAGATTATTGAATGCTTCTCGGAAAACAATATTTCTAGTACAGTTTTTAAGTCGTGGGTCTGCATCTTCTATCATGAGGATCTTGAGACCATCTGGACTTGTAACCCGTGAGAGTGCCACATATAGCTGACCGTGACTAAAAACCGGTTGAGGTAAGTAGAGTCAAACAAATTTAAATGACTGACCTTGACTCTTGTTAATTGTCATCGCGTAACATGCTCTGACAGGAAACTGCCTTCATTTTAATACGAAAGGCCATTTGGACTGTGTTGATGTGAGAATGATACGGTGTATAACGACATCATTACAAACATGTGATCCTGTCAATATCCTTGCGTGAATAACAAACTGACCAAGTTCTGTGATAATGAGTCGAGTCCCGTTGCATAGTCCTTGGCTTGGGTTAAAATTCCGCAAAAGCATTATCGGTAACTCCTTTTTTAGTTCAAGAGCATGTGGAGGCATACCTGGAAAGTTCAATGAGTTTAGAAATTCAATAGGGTATAAGCTGTGTTGATCTAGCGTATCCGTCGATGCTTTACATATTTCATCGGCACTGTTGTACGTTTCCACCTCACCATCTAACTTGTCAAACATATATTTATTAATAACGTCAGCATCATCATTTCTTGGAGTTAAAATTGCCCTTTCCTTTAGATATTCCCCGTTTGTTTGGCGCGTGCTAAATTGTAGGTATGTTTCAGCAACAATCTGCTTTATTGGAGAATTCCATGATTTAATAAGGAATCTTTCGGGAATGTCAATCCAAGTAGCTTCATCTTCACCATCTTTCATTTTAGCGGGGACTTTCTTATCACCTACATCTAACACCCATCTATTAAATTCCTGCTTTCGTATGTCAATATCCCCATTTGGATATATTTCATTGACCCTCATGCTGCGTGTGAGAGTGAACACCTTGCAGAATTTCAATAACTCCGAACGGTTTATGGATGCTTGAACTATATCGACTCTCTTGCCTTTTGGTATCACAGGAAATATATGTCTGAAGTCCCCGCTTAGCAATACCGTCATGCCTCCAAATATCTCATCTTTGTTTGCTGGCAGTTTATAACCTAATATATCTTTTAATGTCTGGTCTAAGGCCTCAAAACCATACTTCTGAGTCATTGGTGCTTCGTCCCAAATGATCAGCTGAACTTCTTGCATTAGTTCCGCTAAATGCGTGTTCTACTTTATGCCACACGTGCTGTTTTCTAACAATTCATGCGGCATAACAAACCTACTATGCGTTGTGCGTCTTGCTGGGAGCAGCAATGAAGCAATACCTGCTCCAACAGTTAAAAATTAAAAATAATTACATATAATTTTAGGAATATTTATTAATGACATAGTTACAAACATGTGTATGCTGGTATACCTGAAGATGCAACAGCAAGCACAATCCTTCTTTCGGATCTAAATCGTGCAATTATGGTATTGTATACAAAAGTCTTCCCGGTTCCACCAGGACCATAAACAAAGTAAAACTTACCCTTTTTATTATGAACCGAGTCAATAACATCCTCATAAATCAATCCCTGTTTTGGGTTTAACGATGAATGAAGCTTCTCATGTTCAACCTTACTCTTTTGAATATCATCAAATGCAAGTGCTTCCCAAATTAACCGGTTGTCTGTATTCGTTAGTAGCTTTGGGTTAGGCTTTGGAAGATCTTGAAAATCTGATAAAGTTCTCCCATTCCTATTCAATAGCTCCTGAGTTTCAATCAGATAATAGTTTTGGAGTTGCTCGGGTGTCAACTGTAATTCAAGATAGTTATAAAGCTTCCTTTTCTTGTGTAGGATATCTTCAGATAAAAGTTCCCAATTTTATTCCCAAAGTTTGAGAGGTCTACTGACGTCACAGAATAACAATATCGTAACAAATATGTCACGTAGTTGTTGACCAAAAGCCCACACGCTTGCCTCAGATATAGCATGTGTCCATTCACTGTCATCCCTAAGCAACCCATATGCAAAACATGCTTCCTTGAAGGTGCCATATAGTTTGTTATTAACAAACATTAGTTCCTCATATGATCGTGGCCCTCTACCAACATTCAAAATCATTATGAGATAGTACTTTACTCCCGATGCGGGGCTAGAGTAGACGATCCGGCCAATTTCTTTTCTTTGTTTTCAAGGGTGCCAGCGTTTTAGCCTATCGTGCCATACGTAGGGTTCAGGAATTTGGGCATAAGTAAGAGAGCGAGCATCTATTTCTCGTTCATTTAACGCAAACCAATCTGTAAACATAGTAACGTCAATACCTTCCTTTTGTAGCAGAGCGGGTAAACATTCAGAGTCACGTATTGTAACTGGATTTTGACTTTTTAGGTGAAAATTCATTGTCATTACTGATGGATACGAATAATGGATGTCAAATGAAAATAGACGCCAAACTGCTTCACACGGGGCTAGGTATCTACAATTTAGGTAAATTTTTATCTCGTCGACTTCAGTAACCTTTTTAGTCGTGACATGGTCACCAGTATGTACATTTTCTTGAATGACAATGGTTGCTCCATCGGGCCCCTTGTTCAAGTACTTGAATAAGTACTTAATTGCTTTGGACCTGTTACACCATTCAACATTTATATGTGCTATGTATTTAAGAAGGAGATAACGATTGTGACGGACTACGTTCCTGTTGTCATATACAAACTTTCCTTTCTTAAAACTCCGCTTATTATCTCTTCTGTGATAAACAGGGTAGCCATTGTCATCAATAACTGTTTCCTGGAAATATGGCTTAGGATAATGTTTTGAACATTTACCCTCCACATGGCAAGGAGCGTATTTAGCATCCTTACCACATGGCCCATGTAACATGTATTCTGTAACCACATTGTATCCATCGGGATCATTTGTAGGACATGAGAGTTTTGTAGATATCAAATCATTGATTTGATCCCCTGTCTTGCATTTGTAATGTTCCTCAAGCCATAGCAATATATGTGCATGGGGTAACCCATGCTTTTGGAATTCAATAACATACACAACTACAAAAAAATTGATGACGAATGTTTTAAATAGGTAATCATAAAATTGTAAATATTTTAGGCAATAAGAATATGGGTTGTTATAAGTTACCTGCACAACTCTCACCAAATATTTATTTTTTGGTTATATCATCTAACAATTCAGCTAGCTTCATCTTAACCACTCGTGTCCTAATCTCTGGCCTATCATGTGCTTTCTGGCCAGGCACGTTTAAAAGCATTTCAATAATCTCAACCCACTTAGGATTAGAGGTGAATGTGATAAACAAATCTGGATTGCCATAAACTCGACATAAAGCCATATCATCCTGATAGTTTTGTATCATATACCTCGGACCTCTAGTAAAACTGCTTGGTAATTCTATTCTTTTCCCAAGACCTGCATCGTTTGTGTCACCTCTTGTGACAGCATCACAAACATTGTGATAAAGATCTACGCGCAAGGTATCTTGATTGTTTCTCGTCCATTTTTGGAACAAACGCCCTCCTCGTAACAAAGTATTCCCCTGATCGTTTCTTTCTTGTATTATATATGAGTAATACTCTTTCATTGTTACATACCCGCGGATAGTCTTTCGTGCCCCAGTATTGCTATGATAAGATATCTTATCATGATAACCATCCTCCCCGTAAGGGAATAACAATGGATACTGGAGAGCCATGTATGATGGATGTAATTCTAATATTCGTTTTGGTCCAATATCTGACGTGTTTACAATAATATCTCTCGAGGGTTCCCCATCACCAAAATCATTGGTTATTAGGGCTGCAACCTCTGAAACTGTTGGTGCATTATACTGTCTGGTTGCTTTTCTTTCACCAAGTAGATGTAACTCAGCATCAACAGTATCATTAGCAATGCACCAATCTCTTGCCATTCGGAATGACTTGGCAATTGTACTGTATCGATCAAACATCTCAATTAAGCCACCTACTACTATATCATCCACCCCGGATGATTGGTCACCATTAATAAAAGACGACATTCTATTTCTGATTTTATTGTCCGTGTAAAGAGAACCAAAGTTGAGCATATCGGGGCTGAGTACCTTCTTTGGCGAGAAGGGAACCTATGCGGTGATAATTCTGCCTATTTATTCTAAATGTATATAGGCCCCTTCCTTCATTAATGCCATGATCTATCCTGGCTCCAAAAGACGTGTAGCAAAACATACTATTGAGATTCTAATCTGGTCTCTAAAGCGTGATGTAGTTGCATCATCATAGTCAAGTAAATCCCTTAATGGTTGTGGAGTGTCTTGAAATTTGGGGAGTATAATTTTACCGTTGTTGCAGCATAGTGAAAATGTAGGATTTTGAGGATTGTAACCCTTGGTGTTTCTTTCATCATACCACATGGTTGTGTTACAACATTGACACTGATACGCTGGAGGGCCAAAGTAATGGCACAAGACTTCAATACCTTGTTAAAAGACATATGCGATTCATTAAAAATATTATTGTTCATTCAAAATTTAAACTATTTGTAAATAACATATTACCTGCAGATGTCAATCCTTGTCCTTTGGTCAGCTTTTTCTTATAACGCTTGACTGCTGGTTTTGCCATATACATGACATGAACATAAATTGCAATACATGGTGTAATATATTTTAATGCTAGTAATATAATTGGTAAAACTATGTTAAAACTAACCACTGTCTTTCATAGTAGACCGCGTGAATGGTCGCTTTGAAGTAGAAGCTATTGTACTATTGTTATTATTTTCAATTGTATTATGTGGGGTTTCCAATGGTCCTGAACATGTCAGGAGCAGTGTCAGTACATAAATACCCATATATATATATATATATATATATATATATATATATATATATATATATATATATATATATATATATATATATATAAACACACATATATACAACAAATATGCATTATAAGCATAGACTTTAACATTACCTGGTAAAAACGCAGGGAGTTCTGCCAATTTTAAGCCACTAAAGCTCTATACTCTTCCATTCTCAATAATGGTACATGAATGGATGACAACATATTTAGGGAAAATGTTGGATAAGGAAGGGACACTTGTAGGGTTGTTCAATGGATTTATAGAGGTAAAGCCATACTGATTATTCTCCATAAACAAAACAGTTTAGTAGATGGAATATATTTTCAAGGAATAAAAAGGTCAAGATATTCATTAGGATGTAGAGTGTTGATACAAAAGTTGGATGATTCTTACTTGACCCGAATTAGGCTTAATCCGGGTAGGCTGGGCTCCGGCTCTTGCAACAAGTGAATATCTTGTTGAGATCTTGCACACTAAAGCAACACGCGTTAGACTTACCGTGGGAACGTATCCTAAGATTAGACTCCGGCGTAAGAGTAAGTAATCGGTTTAGGGTTAGAAATCGGCTATAGGTTGAGAGTATAGAGAATGTGATACCTTTGTGGAACCCTTTGGGGTTCCTTATATAGGCAGTGAAACCCTAATGGGTTGTCACTGTTACTTCGGCCCCAAGCACAAGATAATCACCATAATTAGCTTGATTGTTATCTTCTAATTATGGTGAGTGTATATCCTATACTTTGAGGAAAATCCCAATCATGATAAGATTGTGATTCTGTCTAACCCTGTACCGGCTGTGCCGGGCCGTGGGCCACACAAATCTTATGCGGCCACTGTTCATTCAAGCCCATAAGCTCAAATGACATTAATCCAAACCTTTCGTGATGGGCCAGGTGCGGGTATTACCCGTGGGCCGGGTTCATGACCCGGTTAGGGACTATACGTCATCATGTCCCCCAAGTCTAGTTGTTACAGTCGTAGGCGTAATATCTAGACTAAAAATGCCCCCTGACGTACCAAGAAAGAATATTTTGAAATGTTGAATTTGAAAATCATATCTCGGCCGCACGTGACAACCTTTAGAAAAGAATTTATTCCTATGTACCAATAAATGGTACCCCAGCCGCACGTGGCGACCGAGACACATTAAATGAAACATTGAATATGGTCATACGTATGACTGCATATCCCGACACATTGGACTGTTCACCTGACATGTTGACTGACAAAGTGCAAACAGTCAGTACCTCAAGCGACGCAACCTTCTGAGTCAGAATTGACCCGTGGGTCCTGCCTGACTGTTCACTTGCCACTTATCTCCCTAACCACACGATTTAGGTTAGTGGAAGACACGTGGCACTAATCCAATGAATCAGTATTATCGAGGCAACCCTATAAATAGGCTGCCCATACGACTGTGTGTTACACACAGTCTTTTGCTATTTTTCTGCTATTAACGCTTTCTTCATAACCATCACTTTCTTTCGCACGGATCCTCCCCCACACAGGTTAGAACACCACGCCTTTCATCATTTCTTAATAAATTATGGCTCATAGGAACAATCCCACTATCGGATCCGTGCTGAATGTGATGACGGAAGTAAAACTGGGAGAGTTTTGCTCCAATTGTTACATTCCTAGCAACCTTCACCCCTCTCTTCCCGGTGCCGGGGAGCTTATAACTGAAGCCCTGTATACTCGTCTTTTTGATGCGGCCAACTACCGCATCCCTTTCACTAGGTTTCTTATAGATTTATTAGGATACTATGATGTACATATCACCCAACTACACTGCATAGGCGCGTGTAAGATAAGCAAAGTTGAAATCTTATGCCGTTCCCGAAACATTCCCCCAACCGTAGAGTTGTTTAGGTTGTTCTTCATTCCAAACCTAGTGAATAGCTGGCTTTCTTTCAAGAAACGATCCCCAAACAGCCCTGTGAGTCACAACAAAGCCATGGACTCACTAAAAATCTGGTACCACCACTACTTTTTTATTGACGCAGTAGTGTGGCCGACTGAGTTTGTATATAAGAACAGATTACGCCCTGACTTCCCTCCCCAAGCCAGTACATATAATGGCCAACATGCTCAAGAAATAGATAGAAACAGAACAGGGTTTCATAGGATTCTACCCGAGTCATTCCTTTGCCTCCTAGGCATTAGCCGTAACTATTTTGGCCCGTCGAACAGATACCCCGTATTTTGGAGAAAGGCGAAGGTAGGTGTAGTATAGTCATCCTCAAAGATATGTAAATGTGTAGTCCATATCTAACATACCACTTGTCTTGCGGAAATGAATTTCTTTGGAGTCCTACGAAAGGGAGACCCTAAGACCATTCCGGAGAGAATGCACCCCAGGCGAGAAAACGAGCTTCCATTGCTTGAACAAACCAGGGACGTAACAGTCGCCTTGGCAGCCGTACCCGACCCTCAATCCTACGAGGAAGATACTACCATTCAGAAGACCCCCCCCCATAGATTTTGATAATAAGGACGGAGACGCGATGATGCTGGAAAATGATGCTGGGCCCTCCTCACAGCCTAAGACTACCACCCATGCTCATGATGAGGAGCAGGGTGATAATATCGAGAGAAACACCTCCAGCCTTTCCTGAATGATGGGCGAGGATGATGAGAAGGAGGTGCAGCAAGACGATGAGGAGGAGGAGGAGGAGGAGGGAGAGCAACCCGTCCTAAGGCGTACCTGAAGAAAGATTAAGAGGGCAAGAAATGCCACCGAGACCGTGGTGGGGGAACACAATGCCCCAGTCAAGAGACTGCACGAAGACCACCCCCTCTAGCAATCTGGCGAAAGCACAAACCAAGCCTCGGGGACGGCACAGGATGCCCATGTGGCCCAGAACATACAACCCCAAGCTGTTGAGCCGGTCTCACAGGTTCCTCCCACTACGTCAGAGCTGGAGAAGACAAACATGTAAGTCGTCCTCATATGTCTGTGTCATTGTTTTTTTCAATGTAAAAGGTACGTGCCTTTGTAATGATACTTATGTGATTGATGTTGTTTTTCGCAGGGATAACCAAGCTGGTGTCGCACCAATCCAAGGGACGAGGAAGGGGAAAGAACATGTCCGTCAAGCTTCGGCGCCCAAATCTGGCCTGGCCTTCGAGGAAGATACCCCAACGGCCTCGCAAGAAATTCATGTATCCGACCCCTCCACACACTTTAACCCTGAGTGGAAGATATCCACTACTGATAGGATGAGGGACGCAGAAGAGTGCCGGGACTACCTGAACCATTGTATCCCTCCTGGCCTTGTGAAGGATATAAACGCATTAAGTCATCAGGACCTAGTACATCAATGCGGGTGAGGTTTGAGGCCGCCCTAGAGCACGTCCAATATTTAAAGAGGAAGAACGACCGTAGGGAGAAGATGACTGAGGAAAATGAATCCATGATTGCGACCCTCCAATCCCAACTTGCCACAGCTGAGGCAGCCGTGAAAGAACAAGCCGAGCACGCCAATCCTTATGACAAGCGTGTTGCCGAGCTCGAAGCCCAACTTGAGGCTTCAAAAACTAAGGTATGTATCTGCAAGGTATCATGCCCGCTTCCATATTATGCGTGCTGTATTCTAACCTTAGTATAACACCCACAGGTGGCCGCAGCCAAAGCATTGGCGAAGACCTCAGCTGACCAGGTATCTGCCCTCTCGAAGGAGCTAGAGGAGGTATGGACGTTGGTCAAGGGTGAGGAGACTTTAAAGGATGATCTTGCTAAGGAAAGGGCAGTGCTGGAACGAGTGATTGAGACCTCTGTGCAGAAGGACGCTGAGCTAGACGCCCTCATCACAGACCGTGATGAGGTGCTGTACCCCCAACTACTCGTAGCTATTGCTGGCCGTAGGTGGGCGGTGGATCATGGGGCGCGTTTGGCTGTTATGAAAGTGATGGAGGCTCCCCAATTTGTGCAGCAGTTTGCTGATCCTGTCGGACAGTATTGACCGTGGCCGACACGAAGGTATGGTCATGGCCGCAGAGCTGATAAGCAAGAAACAGATCTTCACCAGGCATGCTTACTTCAACCTCGAGGCTATAGAGAAGATGAATGCGTCCATGGCTGCTATGAGGGATTTGGAGTATCCTTTCTTGGCCGATCTTGAGTCCTCAAATGACGCGTCCAATAGGGAAATCATAGAAAAACTATGTCTGGAAGCGTGCTCGCAAGGTGAGGGAGACTCCCGGGCCCATTTCACGCCTTCGCCTAGCCAGCTCACCCTTCCTATTTATGAGGACGTCACGAGGATCGTGGTTGGTGAACAGACATTAAGTGAGACGTTGGAGGCGAACGCGACTCGGGCCCATAACAAGAAAGACCATGTTGGGAATTAATTTGATGAGACAAAACAAGTATAATGAAACAAGAAGGGCTTATATGCAAATATCAAGCTTTACAAGAATATGGAGCCCTTTCATACAACAAGAAGGACTTATTAGCAAAAGATTGAGGGACTTCTAATGTAATTAAAGTTTTCTTGTAAGAAAAGTCTTGTATTCTAGTATATATAGAATACAATGACCGTAGGTTTTATTCATCTCATAATTCACAATGTAGTCATAAAGCGTGTGTCGTGTCCTAGGCGTGTGTGTTCTTTGTAAACACGCCTAGGGTTTGAGTGTTAACGTTTAATGAGAAGTAAACGTTGAAAGTAATTGTCTTGTTTGTTAAACACCTTGTTTATGTGTCATGTTCTATTCCGCTATGTTAATCATATGAACATGATGCATTCCTAGTAAGCTTAATCGATCCGTGAATTATGGTTTCCACAATTGGTATCAGAGCGGTGGCTCTCGATGCTAGGATCAACAAGGTGTTCGAGTCGAAGAATGGTGAAAAAGAAGAAAAACCCGTCTAGGGTTTATGGTCGAATTTTTCTGCGCAGCCGTTTTCAAACAGCGATATCTCCTTCGTTAACCGTTGGATCGACGTGAAATTTGAGCTGTAGGTTCTTGGCATGTATGTATTGAATCTCACCGGAGGGATCTTCGATCTGAGGTCTTATGAAAGAGATATACATAGTCGAGGTGGGCTGCAGAGGAAGGTATAAATATTCTGTTTTTTTCTTATTAAAAGAAAAAGATTTAGGGTTTCTTCCCCTAAACCCTAGATCGATTTGTAAACAGAAAAGGTGTTCCAGATCATTATGTTTTTTTGGTGATCGATTCTCAACCCTAGGTTAGGGTTTCGATTTTCAGAATTGTTTTTAGGGTTTGTTATAAACCCTAGATTTGGTATAAATAAAGCATGCGATGGTACACTACTTGCATGAAGGTTGGGTCTGTGGTCCATATACTTTATATGATTGATATTGAAAGCAGATGTGATGTTTTAGTCTGCGCGTCAATGACGAACAGCGGGTTTGATCATTAATCTTTTTGGGAGAAAAAGCTCTAGTTCGATGTCTTGATCAAGACATATATAGTAGCAGCAGAAGGAGAAAAGACGTGGGACAAGCCGTGTAGTGGTTATTCAGACTCAAGATATGAACGTGGGATCAATTTATTCCAAAAATAAGATATGGTCCCAGATCTGATATGAATAAAGATGCGAATAGGACGCAGCAATAAGTTAATTACACAGCTAGCAAGGACGTCAGTTTGTGCAAAAGCTGATGGCCAAGTGATTCAAAGTGATACTAATTCATGTGAAGGAGTGACGTGAGTAAGAATGACTTATTGCTATACACATCACATGACATATTGTCTAAAGGTGCAATGGTCCACATTCATGATAAAGTATTGCTTTTGTTTTGAGCAACTCACGTGATAAATCGTTTGATGGTTGAAAAAGCGTATGATGGCAGCAGAATCAAGAAAAGCCATAAGGTTGTCAAAGGTAATCGACTCTTTGGTATTTTATTCTAATTATTGGCTGTCTAATGTTGCTGTTCGACATGGAATGATGTTGACGCTTTATTATTTACCAAAAGAGAAAGAGAACGTGTGTTTGTATATGACTCTATTTGTGGTCCCATGAATTATTCTCTCACAAGTTGTATTTGTGAGAAAGGTGTGAACAGAATATCAAGAAAAACATCACATGATCTGAATGTGATACGGTTTCTTGGGCGAATAGAATATATTGCTGTTTATTCACGTGAGTTGCTATAACAACTGTCAATAAAAAGACGAGTGGCCAAAGAGTTTGACGATTAAATATGTGCATTCACAAGTACGTGACCTATGCAGATTTTCAGGGATCACAGTTATATTTGGGTATAAGATTGAGAATACGAGAGTCGTGCTATAATACAGTTTCAATTCCTAAGTTTCAGGAGTTGATATCTCCTTTATTTATGGATAAGATATGTGAATACTGGAAAATGGTATATACGTTATTTTGGTTTATAGATAAAGCTAGTTGTGTCAAACGTGAGTATTGGAAAAGATTCGCAGATTTTTAGGATGGCCAAGATTGTGATTTTATGGATATGAGCTATATTTGGACGTGGTCAATTAAGAAAGCTAGCTAGTGGTCTTTGACATTACGGATATTGTTTATGTTTTTCACGTGGGACATCATCAGATTAAGGAAAAGATATATATGTTGTGTGCTTGGTCGTGAATAGCAAAAGGAGTTCACGTGAGGTATGCGTTTGAGATGTTACAGTGAAGAAAAAGAAGAATGGTGTCAGTGGAGTCGAGCCGCTGACGAGAATAAAACACGCACTGACAACGTCGACGCTGACAAGTATTAATATACACGCTGACAGCATGTTGTCCGATATATGGTTCTCAAACGGGTACACGTATTGTCCGATATAGGACAGTACATACTGATGATATATTGGATGACAAAGGATCTCGGACAGAACTGAATGTTTAAAGTTTTATGGCTTGTTTTTGAAGATTGTGTTTGGTGCAATGACATTTTATTTGATTATGTGACAAGGCTAACCTTGCGGTTACGTACCAACTTGGATTAGAAGCAGAACGCCGACAGAGGCAGGAGTTGCATAAAAAAAGAGGATTATATTGTACTTAGATGATTTTCATTGCAAATTGGAGGTTTCGATGAAGAGGTTTGATTATTACTTATTCGGTGTTGGAGTTGTTTTTCGCAGGTTTGTATTTTATCATATGTCAAAAGATTCGCCTCTCTTTTGAGATAACTTGCTTGTTCGTTTAAATGTTTGGTGACGAAGACTTGTCAAATCTAGCAACTAGATACCTTGCTATCACTTGAAGGAGTTACATTATCGTGCTCAGTGTCTCACAAAGGATGAGGATTTTGACAAGAGATCGAGGTCTGCTTATACTTTAACGTTTTCGTATAAGTTCGACGTCACATGGATAGTGCAAGATATAAGGTACAAGCTTGGGAGATTTCACTTCTTCAACAAATAGGTTATATTCGTTTTTCTTCACTCGTAATCTACAATTAGATTCTACATGGTTCGTGATTCATTTACATGCACCACTCAAGGGGAAGCGTTTATTAGTTGTTTATCTTTAGAAGACCCCTATTGGATGAGACAAAAAGGGGAAGAAGATTCAAAGATCAAGGTATACAACTTATTTTTATGTGGTGATATGTTTTACAAGAAATCTTACTTTAAGGGGAAGTTTGTTTCATTCGTGAAAGATCAAGATTTGAAGATTGGTTTTGTCATCATCAAATAGGGGAAGATTGTTGGGAATTAATTTGATGAGACAAAACAAGTATAATGAAACAAGAAGGGCTTATATGCAAATATCAAGCTTTACAAGAATATGGAGCCCTTTCATACAACAAGAAGGACTTATTAGCAAAAGATGGAGGGACTTCTAATGTAATTAAAGTTTTCTTGTAAGAAAAGTCTTGTATTCTAGTATATATAGAATACAATGACCGTAGGTTTTATTCATCTCATAATTCACAATGTAGTCATAAAGCGTGTGTCGTGTCCTAGGCGTGTGTGTTCTTTGTAAACACGCCTAGGGTTTGAGTGTTAACGTTTAATGAGAAGTAAACGTTGAAAGTAATTGTCTTGTTTGTTAAAAACCTTGTTTATGTGTCATGTTCTATTCCGCTATGTTAATCATATGAACATGATGCATTCCTAGTAAGCTTAATCGATCCGTGAATTATGGTTTCCACAGACCATGGTGAAGCATCGTCGTCTTGGATAGCCGAAGAGAAGAAAGAGATAGGGAAGTTTCTCTCCCCTATGTAGGGCGTACTTCGATGGCTGTAATTTCTGAACACTTGTATTTTTAACAAATATTCGTCCGTGGATGTCCACGGCACTTTTGTGTAACATTTTATCTGAACACTTAGAATATGATGTGTATGCGTCCGTGGTAATCGCGGCAATTTTGTTTGTTTATATTGAAACTTGTTTATATTCTTTAGATATCATGTATCTAGCTTTCATGAAATGTCACTGATGATTAAGAATAAAACCAAGTCTATATTTTACTAGACGTGCATCGTGTGTCTTTATCATGTCCGACAGTATGTAAGTACGGCATGTGGAAACTTATTACAACGTCTTGTAAATAAGGTGTCTAGTAAGGATACATGATCCACGTCCCTGGGGTTGCATCTCTCTTATGCGACAAGTTGAATTATTAGGTTCACTTAGTCCTCTTACCCCGCCTGGGAGCGAATAGTACATGTACGGTTTGAATGAATGCATATGAACAAGTAATAACATACTAGGGAAATAACAAATAAATCTAAAAAACATAAGACAATGATTTGCACAAGAACAGACCGTGGAGCTAGCTAGGCACCACCGCATTTTAGTAGAACGGTTACGATTTTTTGACAGAATTAAAATCCTAAGACAAATAGAACCTAGAAAGCATAAAAACAAAAAATACATGGATTTTCATTGAAGCTGACCCAACGAAGTGTCCATGCGGAGGCCGTAGCCCTTTCAGAGGTAGCATCTTTTAAGGTTGCAAATAATCCATGAACGGTCCAAGTCACGGCCATCCATATCACGCAACTTGTACGCACCTAGTCCCAAAGCTTCCGTGACCTCATATGGCCCTTTCCACTTTGGACCAAGCTTCCCTGTGTTCTCCGCGTGACTTGCCTCGTTAGCACGATAAACAAAATCCCCCGGTCGGAAGGAAACACCCTTGGCTTTAGAATCGTAATAAGCTTTCATACGTGCCTTAGACTTGGCCTCATTGATGGCTGCTATCTCTTGTATTTCCTCTAACAAGTCTAGATTGACCCGGAGTTGTTCATCGTTTGTGACGATGTTAACCTCCGCAGTGCGGATTGTTGGCATCCCAATTTCTGCTGGGATAACAGCCTCGGTTCCGTAGGCCAGCGCGAATGGAGTGTCCCCATTGGCTGTTTTGATTATTGTCCTGTGTGATCATAGGATATGCGACAGTTCATCTACCCACTTGGCGCTTCTTTCATCCAAGTGTGCTTTTATGCCTTCACCCAGGCTCCTATTTGCCAGCTCTACGTGACCATTAGTCTGTGGGTGTTTAACTGATGCGAAACGCCGTGTGATGTTTAACGCCACGCACCAATCCATGAATGGATTATCCGCGAACTGCTTTCCATTATCCGAGATGATCTCGCCTGGCAAACCAAAGCGGCACACAATAATTTCCCAAACAAACTTTTTTACCTGTTTGCCCGTAATCGTTCTGACCGCCTTAGCTTCTATCTAGCGAGTAAAATAGTCCATAGCTATAATCAAGAACTTAACGCCCCCTACGGCAACAGGAAAAGGTCCTGCGATATCAATCCCCCACTTATAGAATGGCCATGAGGATGTGATGGTTGTTAGTCCTTGTTGTGGATGTCGCGGTACTTGCCTGTATATTTGGCAATCGCTGCATTTAAGAATCATGTCACGTGCGTCCTGATGCATAGTCAGCCAATAGTACCCTGTGCGTAAAGCTCCTGCCACTACTGATCTGGGGCCTGCGTGCATGCCGCACGACCCTTCATGTATCTCACTAATCACATAGCTAGCCTAGCGCGGCCCGACGCATCGCAGCCATGGCTGTAGGAAGGAACGCTTGTATAGAACACCATCTCGGAGTTCGAAATGTTGCAACTTCCTTTTGATACGCCGCACCGCCTTTTCGTCCTCCGGAAGGGTCTCATCAGTTAGATAGTTGATGATCGGGGTCATCCATGTAGGTCCCTCTTCTTCAACTATGGTCGCGATTTCTCCTCTTGTAATGGAATTTTCCTTGAGTATTTTAACCAACACTTGCTTGGATAAATGGGCGAAGCTTGTACACGCAATCTTGCTAAGAGCATCCGCCTTCATGTTCTCGCCTCTTGGTACTTGCTTGATGGAAAACTTTCCAAAAACGGCGATGAGTGACTTGACTTTCTCCAAGTATTGGATCATGTTATCCTCCTTAGCTATGTACCCTCCTAGGATGTGATTCACAACAAGCCGTGAGTCCACATAGGCCTCAAGGTTGCAGACTCCCATCCTAGCGGTGATTTTTAAACCCGCAATCAATGCTTCATATTTTGCATCATTATTCGTGGCTGTGAACTCAAAGCGCAAGGCGTAGGTAAATTCCATGCCTTCCGGATTCATGAGGATGAGGCCGGCTCCTGATCCATCCATGCAAGAAGATCCGTCAGTAAACAAAACCCATCGTTCCGTTGGAATTTCTTTTTTTTGCACCATTGGTTCGTCCTCCTCAGGTTTCTCAATTAGGAAGTCTGCCAAAATTTGGCCCTTGACGGCTGTCCTTAGTCTATAAGAGATGTTATGTTCTCCTAGTAGGACGCTCCACTTCTGTAATCTCCCGGCCACATCCGGTTTAGAGATGATCTATTTTATTGGTTGATCAGTGATAACCACAATTGGGTGCGCCTGGAAGTACCGGCGCAGCCTTTTCGTGGCGTAAACCAGTGACAAAACCAACTTCTCCATTGATGAATAATTCAACTCCGGCCCTTGCAATGCTCTACTTATGAAGTAAACCGGAGTCTGGACTGAATCCCGATCAGTCATAAGGACTGCGCTGATTGCTCCGTACGTAGCGTACAAATACATAATTAGCTCCTCCTTAGGTCGGGGTGCAACTAGCATGGGAAGAGCCGCGAGATGTTGTTTGAGCTGCCCAAAGGCTTCCTCTGCCTCTTTTGTCCAGCGAAAGTCTCCTTTCTTTAAGCACTTCTTGAGTGTTTTAAACAAAGGGAGAGACTTCTCCGAGTACTTTGACAAGAACCTATTAAGCCCGACCAGCTTTCCGTTGAGTGATTGTACCTCCTTGAGTGTCCGAGGGGATGGTAGCTGTATCACGGTGTCCGTCTTCTCCGGACAAGGTTTAATGCCGTTTGGATTAATCATATACCTAAGGAACATTCCTTCGGTTGCTCCAAACGTGTACTTTTTTGGATTCAGTTTCATGTTGATTTTTCTTAAAGTGTCGAACGTCTCCTGGATATCACGAAGAAGTGCTTCCTCCGTATGGATCTTGATAACCAAGTCGTCAACATAGACCTCAAGGTTACGGCTTATCTGCGAGTCGAAGGCTTTATCAACAAGTCGCTGATATGTCGCACCGGCGTTCTTTAGTCCGAACGACATTTTTTTGTAACAATACACGCCCTGACTAGTGTGGAATGCCGTCTTCTCCTCGTCTTCCTCCGCTGTATGGATCTGATGGTATCCTTTGTATGCGTCTAAAAAACATTTGAAAGGGTATTCGCATAAGGAATCCACCTTCCAATCGATTTTTAGTAACGGATAGCAGTCTTGCGGGCAAGCTTTGTTCAAGTCACTGAAGTCCACACACATGCGCCAGCTCCTGTCATGCTTCTTGACCATGACCGGATTGGATAACCATTCATGGTATACCTCGCGCATAATTCAAGCGTCCACCAGCTTCCGTACCTCGTCCATTATTACCTGGCTGCGTTCTGGTGCTTGACCACGCTTCTTTTGCTTAACAGGGGGATATACCGGGCGGATTTGAAGCCTATGTTCTGCTATCGAACGCGACACGCCCGTCATATGCTTTAGATCCCACACGAATATATCAAGGTTTGCCTTTAAGAGAGAGCACATGGCCTTCTTCCCTTTTTTCGATAGCGTTCCCCCTGTGGCTACCTCTTGCTCCGGGTAGTCGGGGTGGATTACCACCTTCCAATTAGGGGGTGGTGATCCTTCCTTTATGGGAACTGGCTGGACTGGTGTTGTCACGGCGTGTCACTCGGATGCCGGTACGATCGAATTGTAAATATTAACAATTCCCACTTCAACTGGGAATTTAATCATGTCGTAAGCCGTGGACGGGACTGCCCGTATGGCTAGGATGTCTGGTCTTCCAATAATACCATTGTATAGAGAGTGTGAACGTATCACCATGAAGTTCATCCACGCCATGGTGGGATGCTCTTTATCCCCAATGGTTACTAGTAGACACAGTTGTCCTATTGGCCAGATAGTGTCTCCACTAAAGCCATTAAGCGGCGACGTGGCCGGAACTAATTGGCTTTTGATCTCTGGTCGTAGCTGTACGAAGTAATGTTCGTAGAGTACTTCCGCCGATGATCCTCCATCCACATATATACGACGAACGTTGTGGGTTCCAATGCTTACCTCAATCGTGAGAGGTGCATCGCCCACGTTGCTCGCCGTAATAGGAGGGAACGAGATCTCTCTGCCGCGTGAAATTTTTTGACTAACTTTCTGCTTTGTGCGGTGCGACCATGATTAGATCATATATATGGTTGAAGGATTATCCTTCCCATCCTTCCAATCCTTGACCAGGTGTTTGACTTTGTCTGATTTAATCAGCGACTCTATGTGCTTCTTGAGCTGGATGCACTCTCCCGTGCCGTGACCCTTGTCATTGTGCAATTCACAGAAGCGATTCCCTTGACGGCGGTCAACTGGAGTTGTCATTGGGGGAGGCCTTGGGAAGTTTTCCCCTTCCGTCAACAAGATATCTCGGTAAGTCATCTTTAGAGGGGTGAATTTATCATCCGACCGCCCTTCTTTATTCTGGCTCTTGTAATCCGAGTTCCTCCCGCTGTCGTGGGTGCTTTGACTACCTGATTGCCTCTTGGGCTGGTCGTTCGATCGATAGTTATGATTCCCCTTTGTAGGGTACGCCGCAGCTACCGCAGTCTCTCCTTCTACAAAATTTCTGACCCTTTACATGAGGTCGTCGTACCTCTCCGGTCGTTTGTCATTGAGACACCTAATTAACTCCTTGTCCGTTATGGCATGCATATAATCAGAAATTTTTAGGAGCTCTGGGCACGTTTTTGTGCGCGTGCACTCGTCATTTAAACGTTCCGTGAAGTCTTCCGTAGACTCCCCGGGCCTTTGCTTGACGGTTGCTAATGAGACCAGATCCCTATTATACTTCTTTCGCTGAGTATAATTGTTTTTGAACGCGGTGCGTAGCTCGCCGAAGCTATCAATACTTCGGTGAGGGAACCTTTCAAACCAATCACGGGCATTGCCAATCAAGGTCGAATTGAACATCTGGCACCATATAGGCATTGGCCATCGTTCTATTTTCGCCTGTGTATCAAATATCTTTAGTTGATCATCCGGATCACCAGACCCATCATAGGTTTTAACTTATCATGGGACGGTTTTAAGTCAATGGGCCACAAGCCCATTCCTTTTTGCTAAATAATAAACGAATGAACGTTTAATGGGCTAGGGTTTGATCCATGGAGAATAATAAACATTATTAACTACATCCACTCCACTTACACACACGTTTTTATTTATTACTTTTCAGACAAAGTTTATTCACCCACACATACTCTCACTTTTCGTTAAGAACAAAGTAAATTCACCTCTCATCTCCTTCACCCTATTTTTCCCCAAAACCTATAAAAACCAAGTTACTATTCCCCTTAACCCTAGCCAAAATTAATTTGGGGCTTTTGTTCAGTTGAAGGTGCGTGAAACACACCGCCCTTAATTAAACCCCAAGTAAATCGGAGCAAAGAAGATGGGAATAAGATATGTGACGTGGTCCATTTTGTGAGTCTCATTGGTTGAGACACATCACCCCTCAATAATCATCCAATATGGAGTGGCCAAGCCAGCTTGAAGAAAGCACAACAAGTACAACCCTTTGACACGTTGACAATCCGTGTGCAAGGGGTGTCATATCAGCCATTTGATCAAGATAGGATCCAAGAAGAGAGAGAAGATGTGAAATGGAAGGTCTAGATCAATCCTCATCTCCAACAAACCACCCCCAATACCTCTCGGGTCTCCTATATAAACCCTCATTTGTGATGTAATTGGTATCCCATTTTTTATTTTCAATATTATTATGCTAGATTAGTTTTAGGTTAAATGAAATTTCTTTTCTTGTATTGTAATCACTCTTGGAAATTAATAAAAGTTTATTTTCATTTAATTCAAATCGTGTCTTATTTTTTTGTTAAGAAATTTATATTTGCAATTTAATCTGTTAACTGTTTGGTTATAATAATTATTGAATTTAATTTATCAAGCTAATTTGATAGCTTGTTTTAAATAAAGAAAGTAAAAAGTGGATAAAAACTTTCCCCCACAGGGAAGTTTAGAAATTACTGGTTCGAATGGTGTTGACGGTGATTGTTCGACGTATGGTGGTAAACGGTGGTCTAGATTCGATTTTTTAGATGGCTCAGCGCCGCTTCTACATCCCAAAGGTTTCTTCATCAGGTTTTATTTCTTTTTATTTATATGTTTTAGGTAATCTGTTTTGTTTATGAATTTATTTCTGAATTTGCTTTGTTTGGATATTGGTTAATTGATAAGTTTAAATCTGCTTACTTACTGATTTGATATATATTTACTGTTTTGATGAATCTGTTATGTTTAGAAGCTTTAGTCTGCTTAAGTTTTGAGTTGATGAGTTTGGAATCGTTGAATTTTGCTGTTGTGGATTAATGTTTTTGATATCTGAATGTCTTGATTTAACTGTCAGCTTTGGGTTAGTTTAGCTAGTTTGTAGATCTGTCCTAGCTTTTACCATTTAAATAAATCTATTTTGGTTGCTTGCTGTTTATAAGTCTATTTTAAATAGGGGTTTTGGATAGATCTGATAGATTGAGTATTATTAGTATCTAATAGTTTTTTTATATCTGTTGATTATGGTTTAAGCATGTATCTTATGTTAGTCATTAGCTGATATAGAAGTCTGCTGATAATGTCATAATTCTGATTTGATCTTAAAAACTATAGTATAACTAATTGTTCAATAGTCTATGTTCAATAAAGATTTAAGTCTGCATTTGTTAACTTGCTGTTATAGAAGATTTTAGATGTTTATAAAGTCTGCTGGATTTGTAAATTGTATCTGAGTTTATAAATCTGTTATATCTCTGAATTGAGTTTTTATTGGTCTCTTACCTTGCTGATTAAACGTTTAGATTTCCTGATCTTTGTGAGTATTTTATTTGATTTTGGGCTAACAGACCCTTTTGGTTTGATTAGTCTGCACAGATCTTTCGGTCCAAAGTGATTACAGTCACCCCTGTGACATTGACTTGCTAATTTGAAGTCTTAAAATAATCACAAAAAATAAAAGTCCTAAACGGGATTCGACCTCATGACCTCACTGGTAACAACCCAACGCTCTAACCATTTGTTCTAGCTCCTTATTTGAGTTTTAATATTGTTTCTTTAATTAATATGGGCTCTTTAATTAGGCTGTCAGTTTTATTTACTAGTTTTAAATACAAGTTTTTATTTAATTAATTTTAATTAATAGTCTTATAAAATTACTTTTATAAAGTTTTAAATATAATATATATATATATATATATATATATATATATATATATATATATATATATATATTATTTATTATTTTAGAAATTTAAAACTAATTTTAATAAATTGTTTTTATAAAGTTTTCAAATAGAGATAAATTTTAGTATTTTAGAAATTTTAAATTAGAATTTAAAATTAGTTTTTTTTAATTCAAATTTTAATTAAATTAGATTTTAATAAAAATAGATTTAAATTATATTTTGTTTAGATAAAAAGTTTTAGTTAAATATTAATTAGATTTAATTAGATTTAAAAATCTTAAATAGTTTTAAATTAGTTTAATTAGTTTTAAATAGATTTTTAATTAGTGTAAAAGTAATTTTTATTTTAATAGAAAGTTTTTAATAGATTACTTAAATAGTTTAAATTTAAAAAAAAAGTTTTAATTTTAAATAATTATTTTTAGATTAAAAATAGGGAACGATTCATGCACTTAGGTTTTAATTTGTAGGATTAATTTTAGTTTAAAAACTGAAAAACTCATTCGAATCAATTGTCCAAATTGAAACAAAACGTCTCAAATTCACTTGATCTTCGTGTACAACGAACTTGGTTCATCAACGTGTTTAATTAAATCCGTCTTCGACTTATTTATGGATTATTACCTTTTCCTAAGGGTAATTTCCTAAATTTGTCCTATAGCGTATCTGATTAAAATACAAAAATTTTGGCGCCGCTGCCCGGGATGATGTTAATTCTTTTCTTCTCGAGGATGATGTTAGTTCAAAGATCGATATGGAAATTGATGATTACCTTAGTGCACCATTTGATGCTAGTGAGTTTAATTGTGAGAATTTTGATCCCGAGAGAGATATTGCTTTAATTGAAAAATCATTGAAAATGGACTCATTTTCACTCTCTTCGAAGGACCAAATTGATAATCCTAAGGCACAATCTTCATTTGAAGAGCCTTTGATTCATAACTTCACACCGATTGAGGTTAGTGACTATTCGTTAGATAAGTTCTCCGATGAACTTGTTGATCCACTTCCACGGGGAAGTGAAGACGTTTCCGATCTCGAGATCGAGCGTGATTCTCATGTTTTACCTACCATTCTCAAGGAGTTCTCCGATGAACTTCCTTATAATGAGAATGATGATCTTGTATCCGAGTGTGACACACTTGATACTTTGTTGGATACGTCTTGTGATGACAAGATTGATGACACTTTTGTGACTTACTCAAATCCTCTCTTTGAAGCTTCAATGAACAATAATCCATTGTTTTAAGAGGATTTTGAGAGCATCATACCTCCTTCATCTCACAACCTTTGTGATGATGAACTTCTCTTTAAGGAGGTTGATGAGTTTCTTTATATAGACATTCCTTCGGAATTTGAGGAAGAGTCTAATGACGGTGATGAAAATCTTTAGTTTGATCACCCGATTTATGATGATGATAATGTTGACCCGGAGGGAGAAATTACCTTTACTCCAATTATCCTTCCCACTCGCTTTGATCTTAATGTGCGGGTTTTTCATGCGACTCATTTTGAGTACCATGACCCATTTGTTCACATTCATAAGAGTGATAAGGTCAACAAAGTCATGTAAGTTGATACCACAATTGTTGAGACTTTTAACCCACCATTACAATGTGCTTTATATGATCTTGGATTAGCATGGGGGAAGACACCTTGTTGTCTATTCCTTTCGTCCTTGGTATTCGAACCCGGAATCATTGATTTAGGGAAATCTCGGCCTTTCACCGATGCAATAATTGAAAGATTTTTCGATCATCTTGGTGCGAGTTTATCTCAGGGAGCATGTTATATCTATTTCATGATTCGTGACATTGACCACCATCTCTTTTTGGAGATTTATGTTGGAGTTTTATCCTTTCGTTTGTCATCCGACAACGAGGATGTAATCTTTGACCCCGACATCGTGCTTTATGTTGGATTTTATTCCATTATGCCGGTTTTCACCACTTTCCCTAAGGACCAATGAATGCGGGGATCGAGTCAAGCTCATGACTCGGTGAACAAAAACGAGGTGCCTTGTGGGGAGTCCCATACATTCTATCTTCTTTCTATTTTCTAACACTAATAAGGCTTGATCTTTCAAGCTCGTGCTCGTGTTTTGTTGTGTTGTGAATCTTAGGTATGACCCTAATCATTGAAGACTCTCGTGTTCGGTTTTTGCCGGTCCACTTGATCTTTCATTCTTTGATTGCCAAAAGGGGCACACTCTCCATCCTTTGATTTTTATCGACTAACGTTTTATCTTGAGGCATAATTAATAAACGGCTTATAGATTTGCGTTCTCTTTCCATGTTAGGATTTTGCATTAGACTCTTCGTGTTTTAGCAAGGGGGTGTTACTCTTGAGCTAAGAAACATTGAGAACAATGTTTGGTTTTAGCATGGGGGATTCAATCGATATAATCGCTTGCAATTGCTTTTGTCCTGTCTAAACGTAATTGTTTTTCTCGTTTTTCATAAAATTTTAATATTTTTAGTGTTATTTTAAGTTTTAATAAAGAAAATAAGTGCTTTTGACACAAATGTAGGCTTTCCGTTGGTGAAAATAAAAATAGTTTTTGACTCGACTCAGTTTTTACCTTAGCTTTTCCTTAACGTATTTGAATTAAGTTTTGCTAGGCTTTTATATAGGGAACTTTAAAACGCGAAAGTCTTAACTCATACGGGTTTAAGAACGAGAACTTTTCACAAGTTCCTATAATTCATCCTAGAAAGTCATTTATCAAGGGAACTTTAAAACGCAAATTCTAAAACTTGAAAAAGTATAAGAAGATGCAAGATCCTATAGATGACTTGAAAACCCAAAAATTTGATTTAATAGGCTAAGTATCCATTGATTTCACATTTCTGAAATTTTACAATATGGAGAACAAGAGATGATATAGTTTAATCATACGTTTTTAACGTTAATTCTTCTTTATGTAAGTATTTTTGTGTTTAATCTCCTCGTATTTATTTTTCACGTTTGAATAATAATTGCTTAATAAATGAAGTTTTTAGCGGTTTAGGATTGATATCTTAACTCGTAACTCCTTCCTTTTCTTCCCTTGTAATTAAAGTGAGAACACATTAAGGGTGTCAGCGTCATGGACTTTTGATCATGGGATTACGGAAATTTGGCTTACTATACATATCATAATAATAAGAAGAATAAATAAAAACATGTTCTCTATGAGCCTTCGGGTGGGAGTCATGTAGCACTAACCTTGTCATTTGAGCCTTAGGGTGTATGGCAAGGGGACGTGTTTAATAAAAATTTCTTCATCATCATGAGCCATAAGGTGGGATGGTGAATGTCAATTCCCTTATTTTTGTCCAAGGAGCCTTCGGGTGTGGATTTTAAATAAGGAGCACAAGTGCATCTTAAAGAGCCACAAGGTGATATGAAGTAGTTGTTGCTAACTCAATTAATAAGGTCATAATTTACTTTGGAGGTTTTATTGTTGCTTTTAAGTAGACCTATTAGCCAAATTTCGGGTCCGGGGATTCATCCCTCAAATCGTGTTAAGTTATCCTTGATGTGGGCTTTCTTTAGTGACAACGGTTTTTGACGTCGAGGTTAGGTTTTGAGTGTTGAGTTTACACCGTTCTTGCCTTCATTTTTGGACTAATAAATATCAAATAAGTCAAATGAGCCTTTGGGTGAATGAAAAATAAAATCTAGAGATACAATTAGGAATAATAGGAGATTGAGTTTAACACAAATTACTTGTATGAGTTGTTTTAATTTTGGGGCTTATGATTGAAAATGATCTTGTTTTTACACTTGGCATGGAAAAGTGAAAAGTCGAGGACGATGAATCTATTTGAGTTTTATGATCCTAATAGTTATTTTCAAATAATGAAAGCAATACATTATGTCTTTGCAAAATAAAATGTCAAAGGTTGAATAATGGTGTAGTTAGATTTTTATTTTATCATTACCTGAGGACACGGCAATTGATTAGCAAGGGGGAGTTTGATATGAGCTAAAATACTCATATCAATTATATCAATAAACAACGAATATATGCATTAAATGTATAAATATTGCCTTGTATTCGTTTGTTTGTTGTTTAATGTGTGTAGGTACCGAAGTTCGCGAAAACCGGCAAAAATGACACGAGTTTGAAGAAAAGATCAACAAAGCCAAATTCAAGCTCGATTTTAGTGGATTTAATCTCTATGAAGCTTATTTGGGCTTGTGGGTCCCATATTTGGGTATTGGGCCCAAAAGCCCAATAATGAAGTTAATGTTATCCACTTTTGGAAATATAAGCCCATACAAGATCCATTTAACTTATCATGGGACGGTTTTAAGTCAATGGGATACAAGCCCATTCCTTTTTGCTAAATAATAAACGAATGAACGTTTAATGGGCTAGGGTTTGGTCCATGGAGAATAATAAACGTTATTAACTACATCAACTCCACTTACACACACATTTTTATTTATTACTTTTCAGCCAAAGTTTATTCACCCACACATACTCTCACTTTTCGTTAAGAACAAAGTAAATTCACCTCTCATCTCCTTCACCCTCTTTTTCCCCAAAACCTGTAAAAACCAAGTTACTATTTCCCTTAACCCTAGCCAAAATTAATTTGGGGATTTTGTTCAATTGAAGGCGCGTGAAACACATCACCCTTAATTAAAACCCAAGTAAATCGGAGCAAAGAAGATGGGAAGAAGATCCGTGACGTGTTCCATTATGTGAGTCTCATTGGTTGAGACACATCACCCCTCAATAATCATCCAATAAGGAGTGGCCAAGTCAGCTTGAAGAAAGCACAACAAGCACAACCCCTTGACACGTTGGCAATCCGTGTGCAAGGGGTGTCATATTAGCCGTTTGATCAAGATAGGATCCAATAAGAGAGAGAAGATGCGAAATGGAAGGTCTAGATCAATCCTCATCTCCAACAAACCACCCCCAATACCTCTCGGGTCTCCCATATAAACCCTCATTTGTGATGTAATTGGTATCCCATTTTTTATTTTCAATATTATTATGCTAGATTAGTTTTAGGTTAAATGTAATTTCTTTTCTTGTATTGTAATCACTCTTGGAAATTAAGGAAAGTTTATTTTCATTTAATTCAAATCGTGTCTTATTTTTGTGTTAAGAAATTTATATTTTCAATTTAATCTGTTAACTGTTTGGTTATAATAATTATTAAATTTATTTAATCAAGCTAATTTGATAGCTTGTTTAAATAAAGAAAGTAAAAAGTGGATAAAAACTTTCCCCCACTGGGAAGTTTAGAAATTACTGGTTCGAATGGTGTGACGGAGATTGTTCGATGTATGGTGGTAAATGGTGGTCTAGATTCGATTTTTAGACGGCTCAACGCTGCTTCTACATCCCAAAGGTTTCTTAATCAGGTTTTATTTCTTTTTATTTATATTTTTTAGTTAATCTGTTTTGTTTATGAATTTATTTCTGAATTTGCTTTGTTTGGATATTGGTTAATTGATAAGTTTGAATCTGCTTACTTACTGATTTGATATATGTTTACTGTTTTGATGAATCTGTTAAGTTTAGAAGCTTTAGTCTGCTTAAGTTTTGAGTTGATGAGTTTGGAATCGTTGAATTTTGTTGTTGTGGATTAATGTTTTTGATATCTGAATGTCTTGATTTAATTGTCAGCTTTGGGTTAGTTTGGCTAGTTTGTAGATCTGTCCTAGCTTTTACCATTTAAATAAATCTATTTTGGTTGCTTGCTGTTAATAAGTCTGTTTTAAATAGGGGTTTTGAATAGATATGATAGATTGAGTATTATTAGTATCTAATAGTTTTTTTATATCTTTTGATTATGGTTTAAGCATGTATCTTATGTTAGTCATTAGCTGATATAGAAGTCTACTGATATGTCATAATTCTGATTTGATCTTAAAAACTACTGTATAACTGATTGTTCAATAGTCTATGTTCAATAAAGATTTAAGTCTGCATTTGTTAACTTGCTGTTATAGAAGATTTGAGATGTTTATAAAGTCTGCTGGATTTGTAAATTGTATCTGAGTTTATAAATCTGTTATATCTCTGAATTGAGTTTTTATTGGTCTCTTACCTTGCTGATTAAACGTTTAGATTTCCTGGTCTTTGTGAGTATTTACTTTGATTTTGGGCTAGCAGACCCTTTTGGTTTGATTAGTCTGCACAGATCTTTTGGTCCAAAGTGATTACACTACAAAAAGTCACCCCTGTGACATTGACTTGCTAATTTGAAGTCTTAAAATAATCACAAAAAATAAAAGTCCTCAACGGGATTCGACCTCGTGACCTCACGGGTAACAACCCAATGCTCTAACCATTTGTTCTAGCTCCTTATTTGAGTTTTAATCTTGTTTCTTTAATTAATATAGGCTCTTTAATTAGGCTTTCAGTTTTATTTATTAGTTTTAAATAATTTTTTATTTAATTAATTTTAATTAATAGTCTTATAAAATTACTTTTACAAAGTTTTAAATATATATATATATATATATATATATATATATATATATATATATATATATATATATATATATATATATATATATATATATATATATATATATATATATATATATATATATATATATATATATATATATATATATATATATATACTAGTGGCAAAACCCGTCCGATGGACGGGTATAACTTCTGATTGTCATTTAACATTTTTTTATTTGGTAAATGTTTGCCCTTAATGTCCGATTGACGGGTATGACTTCTAATTCTTCTTTAGTTGTTTTTGTTTGGTAATTAGTTTATGTGGGTGCTTGTTTTGTGATATCGGGTAAAAACTTTAATGGTTAAAGAACTGTTCCACGGCTTAAGTGTATGGTATTTTTTTATTTGAAGGGGTTGGTTAAATGTAATTTTTTTTAATAAAATTATGGTTACCCAAAAAGAACTATTTATGGGTCAAATATATGATATATTTTATTTATTTTAATAGTCTAAGAAGTATTTAGATGTTAAATAAAAGTTTATAAGTTTTTATTGTTTTTGAAGACTTTTTAATTGTCTTGTATTGTGTAATCACATTTTTTAACCCGGTTTGGCCCGAGCAGGTCTAGCGGTAGAGTAGGTTTTTGTTAATAAATTGGCAAATAGTTTATATGTTTAATATATGAAAAATATCTCAATTTTAAATATGGGGTATATTTTTTGTTAAATATTTTTTTTAAGTCGGGTTGTACTGAGTTTACCCGGATTGACTAATAACCATATAATCTAGTGTTACTACTTGATTGATTTGAAACCCAGTTTTGATATCAATGTTTTGAAAACTGGTTTTTAAATTGACTCGGTCGAGTCATCTGGTCCGAGTGAACCTGGTTTTCTTTTAAAAAAATTAAACTTTTCTTCATATATTCAATGCTCCCTCCGTTCCAAAATTATTGTCCCATATTGATTTTTCGGTCTTTCTCTTTCAACTTTGACCGTAAATATTTTTGTTTGTGTTATATAATACTTGATAAAAATTATAACAATGGAAATATATTTAAAAACCAATCAATGCATATATTTTTCATTAAATATTACATAACCCAAACAAAAATATGCACGGTCAAAATTAGAAGAGAAAGACCGAAAAAGTCAACAGGGGACAATAATTTTGGGACGGAGGGAGTAATTAACAAAAGTTATATATAAAAACATGAAAACTTCATTATATTGAGCATATAAATTATTTACCTATCAACGTAATATGTGAAAATAAAATTTTGTTGCAAATACATATAACTTACATATATATTTTTTTTATAATCCTAAAAAAACAAGTTTTAGCCGGCTCTCGAGAACCCAATTGACTCAAGTCATCCCAAACCTGGATTTAGAGAATATGTAAACGTGTTGATTATAATCCATTTTTCGATTGAAACCGAATCAATTTACCCAGTCGGGTCGACCTTAGTCCGAAAACATTGGATGTAATAAAACAATCGACCTGTCATCTTAAGAAAAAAAACATAATTAAGTGGTCTTTGCACTCTATCACACAAAAAATACGAACTTATGATTTTGTTTAAATAACGTGGGTGCCTAATAAATACTATAACGAATAAACACTATTTTATATTATACATCATTTTCTTTGTTTGTTGTTCCTAAATATATTTCTTGGTCAAACTCCATTTTTTTATGATATTTTATTTTGTCATTCCGCCATTGATGATCATTTCCATTTGATATTTATGTCTTTCATTTTTTCTAATATCATGACATTATTTTTGAAAGTTGAGATAATTATTAACCTTTCCTTAATATTTTTTTATTTAATTAATTTTCTTGATTTACCTGCTTGGTCGCAGAAATAAACATAACCTATATCGACCAATCCTATTTAAATGGGTTTAATTTGAAATTTTAACCAAAATAATATAGCTTAACTTTAACCTTGCCTAATATTGTCATTACTCCACCAACTCCATGTATGGTTCTTTCAAGATAACAAGCTCATGGTTCTTTTAATACTCTTATCGACCCTTTCTCTTGAATACAAATAAATCTTCCTTCCAAAACTATATCTGGAACTAATTCAACACAAAGTAAAACTGTGGCAGCTGTATGGGCAGCTTTTGATATTCAGAAGTGTAATATTTGACGAGTGTTCAACATCCTTTCTTATGCTATATTTGATATATCGGAACAGAGATACAACATAATGTACAAACGTTCTGTTATTACAAAAATTGTAAGTTACAAATACCTTAAACTGCACAATTTCATAAAAATCGTACATCATTTGTTAAGGGTTAGAAATGTGCAACAAAGTAAACTACACAATTTCAGAAAGAACAGTTAGAGATGTGGAGGGAATCTTTTCATTAAAAGTTATATTAAAGTGTTCTTAGATTGTACCTTTGGAAATATGTCATACAAAGTCTTTGGAAATATGTCATACAAAGTCTTCCTCAATAATAGCATGCTAACATTACATGTACAAGTGGTTAGAGTTTTATGCTTAAATAATTAGAATTTTTCCAACGCTAACTGTGGATAATCAGATGATTACATTTTCAAACTACAGAGGTGCATACAAACATGAACTCCTACAGCCCCATGTTCAATTGATTATATGATTCAGCTGATTCTGTTAAGGAAGTCATTTGCAAAAGAGTTGGATTTCAATAGTGCTGGTAAAATGAGCCATCCAAATGAAATGGTGAAACGAATCGGGACCTGTTGGGTTGGTTTAAATCCTCTTTCTGTCTGGTTTAACAACTTTATAATAACTAATGTGCCACATGTGATTAGAAAAACTATATAGTAATAATAATAATTTAATTCAATTTTCAAAAAGAGATTTTAAATTAACCAAATAGCTCTTAAAAGTTTGAAACCCAAAGAGAGTTGAAATGATTATGACATACTTACAGTGATTTGGATATTATGTTGATTCTCTGGAGTGAAGGACAATTAGAGATTCTTACAGAAGATTATACTTTTTACTCATTAAGCTTCAGCCCGCAAATCTGCAACCAGATCAGTGTCAAACATCATTCATCCTAACAGATTCATCTTTATTTAGCTTTAGCGTGTAATGTGTTGTTATTTTCCACTGATTTCGAAGTTGATTCTGATGTATAGTCACCGCCGGGTCAGTCCAAGGAGTTCTATAGTCGAAACCCATTCCAAGTAGCTGCCTTCAGGTGTAACTATCAACATACAATTTGGATTATCCTGAAGTAACATCAAGTAACGAAATGTCAAGATAATTCCATGAGTAACATTCGATCAAGTTATTAATGTATGTGGCTCAAAGGATGAAAATGAAACATGTGTTAATATCTTGACGAGGGATTCCTCTAGCAGGAGCAATGGAGTAATTCGCAGCCTGTAATTCATAAAATAATGCTTTCAGAAATTTGTTAACCTTAAGCAACCGCTTGCACATAGAAAACCTATATTGTATGTGCAGTTTGGTTTGAAAGTACAAATTACCTGTGTGCAGTTTGGTTTGAAAGTACAAATTACCTGAAAGTAAAGGCTTGTGTGCATGCTTTTTAATCCTATCTTATTCACTGTCATTGTTTGTGTTATAAATTCAACCCTCAACTTTAAAACTTGGATCAGTAAAATGTGGTATTCTTCTTTAGTTCTTTAGTTTTGTCATATACTCAGTTACATATAGAGAATGAAAAGAAAAGTCAAATCTAGAAGAAAAAACTAATGTTATATTTGCAGGATATATTTGGTTGCCTCAATGGCAGGCCAAAATATATTGATTATTTTGCTAAAACCTCATTTAGATTTTTGCAATACGCCTTGATAAAACATATTAAACTCTCAAACATTATATGGGTTCAATTAAACCATTAATACACATATAGACTAAGTTTATTCTAGACATTTCGTTAAACATTCTTTGGTTACTGAGTCACTCTACATGTCACTCTACGATGTCCCAATTGCCCATCAGTTTACGATGACATTAGCTTTTAGAGAGAGAATCCTCGTAGCCTTCAAGGATAGTCAATTTGAGACAATGATGGGATTAAACAATTGACATGCACGATATTGGCTGAAAGCATGCACAAAAGCAAGTACGTTTTACTTATAAGCAAAGTAAATCTCCTATAAAGAAAAGTTTCCTGTAGGTGTCGACCCAAACACGTATTATACCCATTCTCACCCACCCTCCCCGCTCGTCCATTTTAAATGTTATTAGAAGCTATTTCCGTTAATAGCTCATGAGCACCATCAGTTACGCAACAATGAATGCATTAGCCTACCAGCTATTTGCACATACAGATAAAGTACAGCGAGATCATAATTAAGTACAGAAAAAAGGAAAGCAAACACACATTTCCACAGATATTAATTTGTGTTAAAGGAAAGCTAGAAAGCAAACCGACAAAGCATATTGTGGCACTTATAAGTGATCTGTTGGAGAAATGTAATGATAGTAAAACTTTCAAATTATCTATAAGTCAGGGAATACGTAGTTGATAGTACTATTAAAGTGATGTCTAATCTTATAATTCAAAGCATCATTAACAAAAGATTCACATACTCGATACTGAAAAGGTAGGGTGGTTATTTACGGTTTGTCTTGAAATTAGTAAGACATTTATTAAATCTTGAAGTTTTTGTAGGTTTAGGCTTTATTTGAACCGATAATAACATAAGAATCAATCGAAAGGTTTACCTACATAAGAAATACAATAATGGTGGCGCAAAACTCTATTTAGCAGGATCAAACTTAAAAAATCAAACCAAATTTGGCTGATTAGAATTTCGAGGAAACTATAATGTATGAGAGCACAATTACATAAAAAGACTTAACAATCTCGGTTTTCAAAAAGACTTGTCTTCATGGATATCCAATATTGTGAGCATTGGCGAAACTGTAAATCTAGACTAAAACATAACTCAAGGGATTCAAGGAAGTAACTATACCTTGTCAAGATTCAAGGAAGTAAGGTCCTGCCCTGGAATCCCTTTAGATTCCTCTGATAAGAATTGGCCTGTAGTAAAAATATCTTTTCTTTAGTTTATCATCTGATAAGAACTGGAGTGTATCTGTATGTGGGTGATAGAGAGTATACCATGACATGAGTGTCGATCCTAGCACAATATACAGGAATCCAGTGTAAAATTGAAAAGGTCCTCCAGTCTTGAGAGTCTTCATAGAACAATCCAAGAAGTTAATATCAAGTGTCATGGTCCCTTCAAAACAACAACCTCGTACATTAATTAGATTCACATCAGACCTAACCTAATGGATCAGATCCATAACCCAAGTGATTCATGATTTTACATAAAAATTTATACATAATGTTAGAGTTACAACATTAAATAACAAATTATAATATCAAACATTGGATTAGCCGATAAAAGGTGTAATTAAGAGATATAATCTTCAAATAAGTCTATGATTGTTTTCTTAGGATACTTTATATATATAGCATGCTTCACTAAGGGGGCAATTATCAACAAAATTGTGGCCACGAAGAAATTTTGAATCCTGTGTTTGTAGTTTACGCAACCTTAGACAAAAGAAAAGTGTAGGGTGTATTTGGAGGTTTGAGCGGTCAAATAATAAGTATCAACTAATCAGATTAGTTAATGAGTAGCAACACCAAACACTATCCGCATTTTTCTTATCATTCTAGGGTCATTTTAACTTGATAGGTGTTTGAGATTGCTTATTTAAACGGCTTATGCAGTTCTTATTACGGTATTTATCAAATCGTAGTTGTATAAAAAACGCAAAGCAAAATGTAGCATTTTGACTTTTTAGTTGCGTCAAACTACATTACTCTGTAGTTTTCGGGCATTTAGCAAATTCAACTCCCTACTTTATACGCTTAAAATACTATGAGTGGTCACTTTTTGTCTCCCCCTAAGCTATTTAGTTCTATCACATGAAATAAGCTAATAAGTTCCACAACTCATTTTATTATGTATCCTTTTAAAACATGAATGCCAAACACAACCTTATGCATTCTTTCACAAAGCAGTAAATATATTATTATATAAGTAAAATAGGTTAAACTTGTAATAACTAACTATAAGAGATACTTGCATACCATGTGTGTATTCTCTAGGATGACCTCACGGGTGGACCCGTGGTCTGAATTTAAGGACTTATTTTTGTCAGGTAATGACAACTGGAAATGAAGCGACCCTTTTTTAAAAGCACCCTCACCAGATAAATTGTTGAAACTTTATCGACCGTTTTAGTCTAAGTTTTGGGGAAAAAATACGTTTTTCTTCTTCAAGTTCTCCCGGTCATTTGACATCAATTAGAGAGAAATAAAATAAGTTCCACAAGCCAAAGATGGATTTAAACAGGCCACTTATACTTCTAGTGTTAAATGGGTGAAAAAAGCAACGTAATCCAGATCTTTAAATTCTTTAGGAAATTTTCTAAATTGTTCACCCGTTTCACCTGTACTTTATTTAACATGTTTGAGATAAAATACAAAGACAAAGCCAAATCCAAAATGAATCCTACATAAGTAAACAAACTCAGAAGTATATTACTCCTTAATTGGTGCCATTCATGAAAGAGCAGGACATACAGAAGCTAACAGTAAACTAAGAAGGTATGCCAAAGATGGATTTAAACAGGCCACTTATACTTCTAGTGTTAAATGGGTGAAAAAAGCAACGTAATCCAGATCTTTAAATTCTTTAGGAAATTTTCTAAATTGTTCACCCGTTTCACCTGTACTTTATTTAACATGTTTGAGATAAAATACAAAGACAAAGCCAAATCCAAAATGAATCCTACATAAGTAAACAAACTCAGAAGTATATTACTCCTTAATTGGTGCCATTCATGAAAGAGCAGGACATACAGAAGCTAACAGTAAACTAAGAAGGTATCAAACAATCAGTGTTTAAAGTAAGAATTAGAATAAGCAATGCTCATGTAGGCAGACTATAAGGGCTCCGTTTTGTACAGTTACTTTCAGGGTGAAAAAAATTATCAGCTATAAACCTGTGCATAAAACACAAGTCTGGAAGTTGGTGAAACTTCCCAAACAACAAAACAAAGCAAACATGTGCATAAAACATTTTGGTGTACCTACTTTACATAAGTTCAAGATAATCACCAGAACGTGCATAAAGGCAGTATAAAACATACCTCTGGAAGCAACTTAGAATGAAACCCAGTATCTTCAAATGATGAAAAAAGGTGGAGGTGCGTTGTTCCCCAAAAATTCAGAAAAAAGGTACCAGAAGGGCATTTCTTCCATGTGATGCGAGTGATCCAGGAACTGAAAAACATCATACTAAAAAAGCGTCACAAATCGAACCATGATCATTCAAGTTGCTTCTGGTGCAAATAATGCAGGTTATGGTTACAAAGGTTATAGAACATATTAAAAAAACATTTCGAAGACCCATTTATAATTCATGAAACGATAACCTGTAGCAGTGCCTCTTCTCTGGCGCCATATGCATGTTTATCCGTCACTATCTGAAAGTGGTTGCCCATATGTTGTTACCAAAAAGATACAATATTTCCTATAACAATAGAGTCAAAAATCAACATTACCACAATTACCTTTACCAAGGATAAGATAAAAAAATAGATTAAAAAAAACACTAAGAAATCAGAAGCGCGAAACATAAACAATATTGTACCTTCGATTGCCTTTTCAAGGGATGATTCAGGCTTGATGATACCTGGGCACTGGGGACTAATCATTGAAACACACCCATTTAAGGTTGCACTATATGGTTTCAAATGATGGCTAGCATCGCATTGAATGTTGTCATGCTCCTCCCGGATAATAATTCACCTGCACAAAATAAAAACAATATAAAAGATTATGTTATTTCGAAGAAGATAGCTAAATAGCTAAATTGAATTTCAGAAACAGGTTTACCTTCATATATCTTCAATGACCTACCATCAAGTTACGCTCTACCATCACCTACCTCATTCTTTGAATAGTTATCTTCAAACCAATTCCCATTGATTGGGATTCAAGGTGTTGATGGATGGATTTGTGTCGGAGGATTAGTTGATCAACAATTTATGGATATGATAATGATTTCTAAGGATTCAATTTGAAGTTTTATGTGTGATTTTTCTAGGTTACGATAATGTTTTTAGGGTTTATAGGATTTGTAAGAGTCGATGACATAAGAGCATAAGTTTGGAAAAATCAATTTAAACATAACCGTAAGCCCATGACAAAACGTAACCCATAACATGTGATGACGTGGATTAGTGAATGATTAGATGACGTGGCAAACCCCTCCTGTTATATATAATGTAAAGATATATATATATATATATATATATATATATATATATATATATATATATTTTATTATTTTAGAAATTTAAAACTAATTTTAATAAATTTTTTTTATAAAGTTTTCAAATAGAGATAAATTTTAGTATTTTAGAAATTTTAAATTAGAATTTAAAATTAGTTTTTTAATTCAAATTTTAATTAAATTAGATTTTAATAAAAATAGATTTAAATTAGATTTTGTTTAGATAAAAAGTTTTAGTTAAATATTAATTAGATTTAATTAGATTTAAAAATCTTAAATAGTTTTAAATTAGTTTAATTAGTTTTAAATAGATTTTTAATTAGTGTAAAAGTAATTTTTATTTTAATAGAAAGTTTTTAATAGATTACTTAAATAGTTTAAATTTTTAAAAAAAAATTAATTTTAAAAAATTAATTTTAGATAAAAAAAAAGGAACGATTCATGCACTTAGGTTTTAATTTGTAGGATTAATTTTAGTTTAAAAACCGAAAAACTCATTCGAATCAATTGTCCAAATCGAATCAAAACGTCTCAAATTCACTCGATCTTCGTGTACAACGAACTTGGTTCATCAACGTGTTTAAATAAATCCGTCTTTGGTAAATTTTAGTCTATTACTTTTTCCTAAAGGTAATTTTCTATTTTACCCTATAACGTATCTAATTAATATACATTCGACGACACATCAATCCTCCTCTTCATCCCGATAATAGGAATCAATGTAGTATCCCTCATCGTCCGATGATGGTGGTGGGGAATACCTAGGTCTGCGACGTCTGGGAGGATGTTCATCCGAATCAGACCCCGAAGGGTCAGGAGGCGGTGCCCCACTCCTCGGTTGGCCATAATGACCACTTCTATGGGAAGAGTTAGGAGATTTCTTCCCACCCGAGTTAACCCTATCCCACACACTGGTGCGACGATTGTTCACGGGAGTTTCCAACACCGGACGTCCAGTAGAACCGTCGGGTTTATCCCCATCCTCATGGGCTTGTAGCAATTCCTGCATGATGCAATCCCTTATGCGCTCAAATATGTTCCGAGGTTGAGGGGTTTCCTAAAGGGGAGGTTGTTCTTGGGGGCACGCCCTCCTTCTCCTCTTCCGAGTTTGAGGGGAAGTACCAGGCGCGGTACTGCCAAAGTTAAGCCTGGATTGGAGGTTCCTTCCCAGGTTTAGCCTTGATGAGATGCCCAGGACGATTCTGTCAAAGTTCTGCGTGAGAACACGCTCGAGGTCCTCGTCACCAAGTGAACCCACCTCCAATTCTTTCTCGATTTGTGGCCTCTACGGCTCCCTGGTTGGGGCCTTTGGCGCACTCCCCGGATCAGGATTATCCATGGTAATGGTTGGTAGTGGGGTATTTTCGGACGTGCCTGCCCCACCAAGAGACTGAAAGATGTTTCGATTATTCGGTCCGCCTGCTTGGCCACCAGGGACTGGGTGGAGATGAGTATCCCATCACCCGTGGACTTTCGATTCCCAGGATTCGTGTTCCTCGGATTTCCTTGAGGGTGTCCCTTCATCATTAGGAGAGATTGAGATTAAGATTGAGTTTAGTTTAGTGTTTCGGTCCCACGGATGGCGCTAACTTGTTTGTTGATGCAAGTGATGCCTAAAAATATTATTAGTATTAACTAATCTTTCTTAGTTTTGATCACAACAAACTATACAACACATTTAGAGTAAAACACAAAACGAATTATTTAACTAACACTATCATCAAGGTAATAATCATATCACTAACTTTTCTTAATCATACTTAGTGATCATCAAAGTGATTATCCTTAAAACTCACTTTTGTTAATATGACAAAAGATTTTTAATAAGCTTTCTTTTTAAGAAAATGTTTTATTAAAATGGAAAATGTAAATTTGAAAATGGCATATTCCATATGCCCTAAGAATATCTTTTGAAGGTTTAAAAAACCTCAGATATTCCAACCCCACTAAAAGACAAAATCAGAGCGTAGTCTACTGGGCGGTCCTTTAAATAGCTAGGCGGTTCTCTAGCGATAAGGAACCGCGCCCAGCTAGCCGTTGCACTTTGTCTCCTATAAATAGTGGATCAAATCTCATTTTCCAGTAACCCTTTTTGGACATTTTTCTCAGCCCCCTTTCTCTTTTATATAGCATAATCATTAGTAAATGATCACTTAATGTGTTAAGTATGTTTACATATGATTATCCTCTTGATCCCCTCCTTTACCCTGTCCAAAGAGAAGATCACTCACTCACTAGTGTTGTGATAAAGATGAATCCATGAATTAGTCATGTTCATCATGTTAGCCCTTTTTGTTTTATGTTAATCCATTGTATTTATGAATACTTGGACTAGTTGTGTTTATCCAAGCTATTTGTGAATACTTGGATTTGTTGTGTACATCCATTGCATATGTGTTTGCTTGGATTTATGTTGTGTAGATCCAAGCTACATGTGTGTACTTGGATATGTCTAGTTGAGTTGTAATAGATTGTGTAGTAGTTCTCACTAAACTATAAAGTGATGTGGTTGTGTCTTGTGAGTTCTCACTAAACTTGAAAGTGATTAGTAGTTGTGTTTTGTGAAGTTCTCACTTAGCTTCAAAGTGAAGAGTCATGAAGATTGGTTCTAGCTTTGGATTAGAACTCGACATCTAGCCTTGTGTCGTAAAATGGTGAAGTAGGCAACGTCGTGAAGATTGGTTCTACCTTGAGATTAGAACTCGACATCTAGCCTTGTGTCGTTAAATTGTGAAGTAGGCAACATTGTGTAGATTGGTCCTAGCTAAAGATTAGGTCTCGACATTTAGCTTAGTGTCGGAAAATAATGTAAGCGACGATGTAAGGTTTTCTCCGCCAAGAAGGGAGCTTGTGGATATAGTGGAAACCTCGAGTAGGTGTACTCGAGGAGTGGAGTAGAAACGAGGATATAACCTCGTTGTCGAACCACTATAAATCTTGGTGTCTTTTCATTAGGTTTTCTCTTTCCTTACTTTTTAATCATTTCATTATCATTACACTTACCTATTACCATTGCTAATGCATTTTAATTGAACCTAATCATTATGCAACTTAGCTTCAAGTAAAAGATAGTTTTGATACAAACCTAATTGAAAGTAATTTTAATTAGGTGACTAATCGAAGAGAAACTATTCAACCCCCCCCCCCTTCTAGTTTCTACAATTGGTATCAGAGCGATGGTCACTCAAGATCTTTGAAGTATATTGTACTTTAAAACTTGGATCGATCCATTGTCTCCTCAAATTAGAAGGTCAAGTTGTACTAAAGTTTCTCTTTGGTCTAAACTATTTTTTTTTGGAAAATAGGTCTTTTAATTGGTAATATTGCATCCCTCTTAGATTAGTAGCTTTTATGCATTTTAGATCTACTCTTGAAATGTATCTACTAGTTTGCATCTTGCTTTGTGTAGGTACTCATGAAGATCAATCATTTAATTGGTTGTGGATTGAGTTACTTGCACTTGTAGAAGACTCATCTTCCTTGATCTTCAACATCTTTGAATGATGATATCAATATGATTGGGAATGATACTAGTCCTTGAAGACTTAGTACTCATCATAGTCATTGTTGGGCTTTTCATTGATTCCTTGATGGATTGGAATGCTCTTTGTAGCCAAGGTACGCTTTCGTTCTTCCACACGCCCTTTGATCATTCTTTTGATCGTTACTTGACTATGCGCTTGTTCTACGCATCCTTGCCTTAACATTTGTTTGTGGTTTGTGATTCTTTTCTTTTATCCTCTCAAACCTTCATTTCTTGGACACTTGACTCACTATGGTGATGTAGAGTGAGTTAGTAGTAGCTTAAAGTATCAAACATGATATCCATGGTTTGCACCCATACGGTTAGTAGGCCCTTTGTGGGAGAGAAAGTGAATTAATACCTTGCTCATATTTTGGTTTAGACTAACACTATTATTGAAAGTGATCTTAGTCTATGCATCAATATTTGCTTTGTTTTTATTCATTACCAAAGCCGTTTAACACTTCGCCGGAAAGGCACGTCTTAAACTACTATATATGACACAAGCTCTTTGTCTCAAGGATTTGAAGATTGTCATTAATCCCTTGAGCATTGGTCTTAGTCTTGATTCACTTCCCTTGACTTCTCTCCACTTTGCTTTTTCGCTACGAGTAGTCGTTTGTCCGTTTTGGTTCTTTTCGATCTCGATTCAACTCGTAATCCTTCATTAAGGCATATTTCTTAGTGTTATGATGATCTAATGATATCTAAAAGGTTTAATATATATTTTTAAGTATTTTAGAAAACTTGGTTTTCAAAAATTTGGCGTATTTCATTGATAAAAACCTGCCTCTGTAGGCGGTTCTTTATCTCTGGCGGTTCAAACCTGCGGTTCTCTATCGATAAGGAACCGCGGGCAGTAAAACTTGTCAGAGCGCCAATTTTATTAATTTAATCTTTTTCAAACAAAACCCTCTCTCTCCCAAAAACACACAGCCGTCGGGTTCCCTTTTTTCCACCATTGTTGAAGCTTCAAAAACCTTCAATCACTTAAATTAATTGATTCCAAGTTGTGGGTTTCACTCATCCTTCATGAAACATCAATTAATTGTAAGTATTTTTTTTCAATTTCATCTATTTTCTTCTAGGGTTCATCCTTTCATAATTGGGGATTTTTAAAATTGAAATTGAATTAGAACCTTAATAGGAATATGGGTTGACATGGTTATTTTACTATGATTCCTTAGGTTCATATTCATTGAGATTTTACTAAAACCCACTTGTAGAACAAATCCGAATTTTGGCTAAATGATTTTGGTTAAAAGATGGAATTGAGATGAACCCATGAACAAATAGGTAATTGCATTGTTAATTCTTACCTTAAAACCTTGTTTTGAAAAACCAATGTTCTAGTCCATTGTTGATCCAACATAGTTCATATGTTCTTGGTTAATAATGGAATAGATACATTGTGAACATGAGAATGATATGGATTCAATCCTTTGTTTGTTAAGAAATTGATATAACACATTCTTATATTTTTATTTTTGATTTTATTTTTCATATGAGTGATTGGAAATATATTTTCTTGTGTTTATTTAGGTACTAATCATGCCTTCACAATACCAAAAGGATCATCAACTCACTAAACAATATATGCCAAACATTTCCCAAACCTTTGCATCCACTCAACTTCGAAACTCCTTTTCATCACTTTCAACACAAAATTTCCATGAGGGTAGACTTGTTGATGAGGGAATAACGGGTTATATCTATATCAAATCTATGTTTGAGCATACGGGGTTTGATTGCTTGCTCTACATAGAAGAAGCCATATACCCCTTTTTTCTTCTAGAATTCTTTAGCACTTACTCTATGTTTGAATACAATGACGAAATCTTCATTCGATTCTTGTTGAACGAACAAATCATTCAATATTCTCTCGAAGATTTTGGTGAAATTCTTGGTGTGCCATATGAAGGCAATTGTCGTTTCACGGACAAATGGAGACTTGATGCTCTCTTGGAATCCAACTACAAACCTCCAAATGACCACGCTGAAATTGATCCGGAATTTATCATTGATATCATTTCGAAAGAGCGTGATGGAAACGTTGTGAGAAGCCTTCATTCAAATGTGCGGTATGTGAATCGCTATGAAATGCTCTCAAGCGATCTTAAGGATTTTATGGTCCAATGGGCAAATATCCTTAGGGAGAATGTATTTTGTCTTGGTAGAAACCGAGATCATATCTCGGCTTGTATGGTGCATATGTTATGTTGCATCTTTACATCAACTAAGTACAATTTGGCATACTATATCGCTCGACGAATAAATTATGCTATTTCAAAGCCCAAAACAAACCTTCCCTACGCTATGCTCCTTACTCGCCTTTTTAAAAGGGTTGTTGGTGACTTTCCCCACCTCGACCTTTCTCGCTTTCACCCGGTTCATCGGGTTATGTTGCCTATTCAAGAGGTATATGAAAGAAAGCCTAGAAGTGATCGAGGTTCGCGAAAATCCGATCATCAAGAGCCGGATGATGAAGACACCTATATGCCAACAAGTGATGGTGATGGCATAGGTTCTAGTTCTCGGTTCAACTCTTCGAGTAATTCCCACCCATCCTTAAACTCATTCGTGGATGGACTTGAAGACTTAGCTCCTCCACCTCATTATTCCTCTAGTGAAGTACCGGAAGATCTCAATATGGAGCATCTCTACCGTGAAAATCTTAGGACTCGAGGTGAATTACATGAACATCGGGTTGAGTCAAGGAAGAGATTCAAGTACTTGGGAAACATGATCAAGGGATTGGGCAAGAAAACAAGATGAAGACTTTGAATTGTTTCAAAGTATACATGTTGCTAAACATGTAATGTGATGTTGAACATTTGCTTCTTTTTACTTTATTTTGGTTGTGTATTAACTAATACTACTTGTTTGGATTACTTATTATTTTAATCCTAATGTTGTCTATGCCATCGTGTTTACGATTTGCATAGCTTTGTGCATCCTATGTGTTAGTTAGCTTCTTAGATTTTGGTCAGTAGTTGACTTTGGCTTGTTAATCCTTTGGTAAAAATCTGGGCTAACCAAAGTTTGAGGAAGTGTGATTTTTGAACACCTCTGTTCGCGGTTCCATATCGACCAGCGGTTTCTTATCGATAAGGAACCGCCTATCCTAGATAGGGAACCGCCGACTACTATGTCCGACAGAATCTTTGCTTTACACTATTTTCCTTAATCTGTGTAAACCTTGCTTGATTCTTTGCAAAAACCTGCACATTTCCTAAACTAGGTTACCTAAATTCATTATTCACATAAAATGTTTTTAACCCATTACTAGTTTGGATCATCCCCTCACCCTTTTAAACCCACCTTGTTGGCCATGTTCTTCACACATCAAACCATTCATCCTTAACCCTTAAACCACTCATTACAACCATGGTTTCTACAAGAATCTCAAACTCATCCAAAACCTCCACTTCAAAGAAAAACCTTAAGATTAAGATTAAGTTGCCCAAACTTAACTCTTCACCCTTTCACACACCCAAGAATGAGATTGTTCCAATTCTCATCTCTTCATCACTCTCACCACCTCTTGCTCCATGCAAGACTACCTCAACCCATGGTACCAACCATTCTCATGGTTCTACCTCCTCTTCATTCCAATCTAGAATGAATGAGCTAACCTCACCCTTCACTCCAAGTACTCTCTTGGATGTGACTACACAACCTCAACCCATCCAAAGCATTCCCATTGTGAATGACTTTGTTGATACCTTGATGACTTCACCTTTTACCCCTCCAAACTCACCCACATCACCCACATCACCCTTGGAGAACATACCTCCACACTCACCCACATCACCCTTGGAGAACATACCTCCTCCACCTCCACCTCACTCAAACACTCCTATTTTGGGTGTCCCACTTCCCCTCTTTATGGGTGATCCTTACTTTTTTAGGTTCCTAGAAGCTCATGGTTCTCATTGTCCATGTTGCCTCTACAACAACTACATCATTCACAACCTTAAGATGGAGATGTTTGGACTTCATAGGAGATTGCAAGATTTCTTGCTCACCTTGTTTACCATGCCTCCTCCTAGGAGATGAATGATGATTTTCTTTAATAAGTGTTTTTCAAGAAAAGCCAAGCCAAGGAAGAATACTCATCAAGAACTAGTTTTAAGCTAACTTTGTTTTAGTTAGTTGTATTCATTTCCTTATTGTATTTCCTTCCCTCCATGAGTTTTTCATGAGGATGATTTATGGATTTAGCTTTATGTGTCTATCTTTATGTGGCTAAATCTATCACAACCTCTAAAACTTGACTAAAATTGGTTCAAAATGTTATCTAAATATTTTGTCACCCTTTGTCAAGACATTCTTTGTAAATGTGTTGCTTTTATGCAATCCTAGCATAATTTAGTGCTAATAGAGGTAAAATTCCAAGATTTGCAATTTTTTGAAAAAGTCTTAGTTTTTCTCAAAACCCTGGAAAATCATGGTTTCACGTCCACTGTATGCGGCTCATTAAGTCGCGCGGTCCTTTAAGTGCTAAGGAACCGCCGGTCCCTATAAGGAACCGCGGATTGATAGCCAATTTTTGGCTCGTTTTTGGTCTTTCTTCATCACCCTATCCCCTGCCAAGATTTCATGTTTACTCAATTTGGCTAAACATTCCTTTACACTTCACATTTTATTTTCAAATCTTTGCCTTGTCTACTTTCTTCTTATACCCCCACCTTGAGATTTCATTCTCACACCTCAACAATTCCTAACTCCTCCTTTCATAACCTTGACATTTCATTGTCACAAACCTCCTAACCCAAAGCTTCCTCATCCAAGCTTTCCAAGAAACCGAAGATCTCGGTTCGACCTATTTGGATCAAGAAAAATGAACCCTCTTCTTCCAAACCACCCAAGAACCCCACCTTCTCTTCAATCAAGTATTTGAATGAGACCTACTCCATTAACCCCATCACCGAAGAAAAGGAAAATGTTCCCCCACCACCAAAACCTTTCGACACCCCTCAACTTAATGACCTTTCAACCTTCCCAAACCTCACAAGGCATTGTGAATCCATTTCCTACCCACTCTCCTCACCACCACCAAACCCTAGGTTTGATGGCCTTCCCCCATCAACCGAATTTGTTTTGCATCATGGATCCTCATGTGCTTGTTGTCGATTTCAACAAATTGAACTTGCTCATGTGTATGAGAAGTTAAATTTTCTTGAATTTCTCCTCACTCGACCTCCTCTCAAAGTTTTCGTTCCCGTGGACAAAACTTCGAATGATGCTTCGTCGTCTTATTTTTCCAACTAAAGGACTAAGCACTCTTGGAGTCAATAATACTTTAGTTGTTTTGGAGTCAATAACATTTTAAGCAATCTTGGAAAATTATCACTATTAGAATAGCTTATGCTTTGTGGTTTATTTTCCATATTCTTTTGCTTTAGATACTCATATTGTGTGTATGACTATTACCTTGTTTGTTTCTTTCATATTTTTGTAATATGAAACCTTTGTGTTGTTTTTGTTTTTCTTTCTTTGATCATTCTCTCTTTTTCTTTTGAGTTGATCGTCGTTAATCTTTACAATTGATTATGGGTGATTCCATCAATTCTAAACTTTAACCCCTTGACAAATTTATCATCTTCATTGGTTGGATGTTTCTTTTCTACCTCCATTCCACCAATTGAACTTTGATTTTGTCATTTACCTCTTTGGACATACTTAGCAATACTTGCTTCTAATTTGAGATTTCTTCTCCTTCTCCATCTCAAGTTACTTAGTAGGTAGTGATCATATATACATTGGTGTTTCTTCTCTTTCTACTAACCTTTGTGTAGCATGTCACCTTAGCTCATACACTTGGTGCCCCAAGCAAGAGGAGCAAGCACCAAGGGGGAGCTACTAGCAAAGTCCGGTTTTCTTCAAAGACTTGTGCTAACCTTTTTGCTACTTAAAAGGGGGAGAAATGATAGTGATAAACTCGTTAATAATTCGATATTTTGTGTTTCTACGTAAATGAGTTTATAGTTTGTCGTAATCAAAAAGGGGGAGATTGTTAATGCAAGTGATGCCTAAAAATATTATTAGTATTAACTAATCTTTCTTAGTTTTGATCACAACAAACTATACAACACATTTAGTGTAAAACACAAAACGAGTTATTTAACTGACACTATCATCAAGGTAATAATCATATCACTAAGTTTTCTTAATCATACTTAGTGATCATCAAAGTGAGTATCCTTAAAACTCACTTTTGTTAATATGACAAAAGATTTTTTAATAAACTTTCTTTTTAAGAAAATGTTTTATTAAAATGGAAAATGTAAATTTGAAAATGGCATATTCCATATGCCATAAGAATATCCTTTGAAGGTTTAAAAAACCTCAGATATTCCTACCCCACTAAAAGACAAAATCGGAGCGTAGTCTACTGGGCGGTCCTTTAAATAGCTAGGCGGTTCTCTAGCGATAAGGAACAGCCGGGCTAGATAAGGAACCGCGCCCACCTAGCCGTTGCACTTTGTCTCCTATATATAGTGGATCAAATCTCATTTTCCAATAACCCTTTTTGGACGTTTTTCTCAGCCCCCTTTCTCTTTTCTATAACATAATCATTAGTAAATGATCACTTAATGTGTTAAGTATGTTTACATATGATTATCCTCTTGATCCCCTCCTTTACCTTTTTCAAAGAGAAGATCACTCACTCACTAGTGTTGTGATAAAGATTAATCCATAAATTAGTCATGTTCATCATGTTAGCCCTTTTTGTTTTATGTTAATCCATTGTATTTATGAATACTTGGACTAGTTGTGTTTATCCAAGCTATTTGTGAATACTTGGATTTGTTGTGTACATCCATTGCATATGTGTTTGCTTGGATTTATATTGTGTAGATCCAAGCTACATGTGTGTACTTGGATATGTCTAGTTGAGTTGTAATAGATTGTGTAGTAGTTCTCACTAAACAATAAAGTGATGTGGTTGTGTCTTGTGAGTTCTCACTAAACTTGAAAGTGATTAGTAGTTGTGTTGTGTGAAGTTCTCACTTAGCTTCAAAGTGAAGAGTCGTGAAGATTGGTTCTAGCTTTGGATTAGAACTCGACATCTAGCCTTGTGTCATAAAATGGTGAAGTAGGCAACGTCGTGAAGATTGGTTCTACCTTGAGATTAGAACTCGACATCTAGCCTTGTGTCGTTAAATTGTAAAGTAGGCAACGTTGTGTAGATTGGTCCTAGCTAAAGATTAGGTCTCAAAATTTAGCTTAGTGTCGGAAAATAATGTAAGCGACGATGTAAGGTTTTCTCCGCCAAGAAGAGAGCTTGTGGATATAGTGGAATTCTTGAGTAGGTGTACTCGAGGAGTGGAGTAGAAACGAGGATAGAGCCTCGTTGTCGAACCACTATAAATCTTGGTGTCTTCTCATTAGGTTGTCTCTTTCCTTACTCTTTACTCATTTCATTATCATTACACTTACCTATTACCATTGCTAATGCATTTGTACTAACTTCATATTCCTACCAAATTGAAATTCCAAAAAAAACCCTAAAAATGGAGTCTCCCTTTTCCTAGCCGCCGTTTCATATTCTACCTTTTCTAATTCGGTTTTTTTAACTTGATTCAGCCTTCAATCTCTTATAATGTTTATGTTCTTAAGCCGAATCCTTGATTCGTGCTGTCTTAACATCAATTTTATTCGAATTGTTTGCTGTTTTAGGATAATTGTCGTTTTTTAGGGTTATTTTTTTATACGGCTATTTAGGGTTTCGCTTGAAGATCAGATTGTATATTAGATTCTTACTGTTAGATCTCTTATGGGAGTCGATTAGGGTGCTCGTGGGGCTGGTCTTGCTGGTGTCGGCAATTTAGGGTCTGATTATTTAGTTAGGGTTTGATGGAGAAGGGTTTTTTGAATAGTCCTAGAATTAACAAGGACGAGGGTAAGAAGGTGAAGGGTGCTACTGGATCACGTGGTCCTGAATTGGCTACTAAGGTGAAGAAGATTGATGGTAAGTTGCTGGGTAAGGATGGTAATCCTTTACGACCATTTAGGGGCACAACTATTCCTATTGAAATTGAGGCTGATTTGCAGGAGGAAGGGTTGGCTAATGGTGCAGCTGGTGTAAGGAGTGAACCACATAATCCCAAAGGACTACCTATAAGGTCGATCTTAAAGCAACCGGCTGTTGTAAGTACTAAGGAAGGGGATGATCTAATTGACGTTGTTGTTGTTACGACTCAACCTCTTGTGTCAGAACAGCAACATGCTCAGGAAAAGAAAGACTCTCTTGCTGATTTGTTTAAGCTTAAACATAATACTACTAAGACGAATGTAAAACTTTCTTTCATTACTCGGTTCGAGGAGGTGAATGATGCGGATGTAGCTATTCCAAAGGCAGCTGTTGATGATGTTAGGGCGCACTTTTCTAATACTCTTTATGGGTATTTCCTTGGTAAGAAAATTGCTTTTCCCATTGTTGAAAAGTATGTTATGAATACATGGGCGAAGTTTGGTATTGATCGTGTTATAATGCGTAATGGGTTCTACCTTTTCAAGTTTCTAACGAAGGAGGGTATGGAACAAGTTATGGAACATGGTCCATGGACGATTCGGTTATCTCCTCTTTTACTTAACATATGGAAGACTACTACTAAATTGAAAAAGAGGAAGTATTGTCGATTCCTGTATGGGTTAAATTACATAAAATCCCTATTGCAGCTTACTCGGAAGTGGGTCTTAGCCATATCACTTCAAAATTGGGCAGGCCTATTATGCTTGATAGTTACACAGGGGATATGTGCCTTAACCCTTGGGGTCGAAGTACGTATGCTCGAGTCCTCATCGAGATGCCTGCGGATAGGATGTTTGTGGACTCGTTGGTGGTGGCTATTCCTTCGGAGGATGAATTTGGCTACTCTAGGGAGCAGGTTGATGTAGAATATGAATGGAGACCGCCTCATTGTGCTGATTGCAAAGTTTTTGGACATAACACCAATATGTGTCCAAAACGTGTTACAGAGGCGTCTTTTAATTGCAGTGAGAATCATCATCTCAAATCTGGGAATGTGAGTGATGGTGATGGTTTTACTGAGGTTAAAAATCGGAAGAATAAGTATAGCAGGTCTACACGTATAGACGGGATTAAGTTCAATAAGCCTAAAGCTAGTTTTTATCAGGAAAAGAAAGGGTCTTAAAACCCCAAGCGAAGTCTAATGCTCTGCAGCCTAAAGCATCTTCTAGGAGTGATGCATGTAAAGAATCTACATTAGTGTCTAATTCATTTGGGATTCTAGATAAGCTGGTGGAGGAGAGTGCTCATAGTGTTCCGGGTGTGGACAATGGCAGCACTGTAGACGTAAATGGTGTGGGTCCGGGAAAAACGGATGTAGGTGTATCGGTTGGGACTTTAAAATCAACTAATTGGGAATTTATTAATGAATCAGATACTGATGATGATTTCCTCCAGTCGAATTCGGGTGGTGGAGGACAGCAGCTTGAAGATGATGAGTTTAATTTTTCTGATGGTTATGAGGCTCAAGTGTTTGATCTTCCTGGCCAAATGAATGCATTTCGAGATTTCAAGTTGAGCATGCAAAATAGGAAATAGTTGTTTATTTCCTAGGTTTGGTTTTTAGGGGGCATGTCCTCTAATGTAGGGTTTTTTGTTTGTTTTTATGCCTGGTTGTTACCCATGTAACGGGCTGTGAAATAGGGCTTCTCCTATATCCGTTGTTCTTCAATGTTTTTTGGCGTAATATATCTTTTACCGCGGTGTGAATTCCCCTTTACCCAAAAAGAAATGCATTTGAATTGAACCTAATCATTATGCAACTTAGCTTAAAGTAAAAGATAGTTTTGATACAAACCTAATTGAAAGTAATTTTAATTAGGTGACTAATCGAAGAGAAACTATTCAACCCCCCCCCCCTTCTAGTTTCTACATTGTTGATACAAAAGTTGGATGATCTTTACTTGACCCGAATTAGGCTTAATCCGGGTAGGCTGGGCTCCGGCTCTTGCACCAAGTGAATAACTTGTTGAGAACCTGCACACTAAAGCAACACGCTTTAGACTTATCGTGGGAACGTATCCCACGATTATACTCTAGCGTGAGAGTAAGTAATCCGTTTAGGGTTAGAAATCGGCTGTAGGTTGAGAGTATAGAGAATGTGATACCTTTGTGGAACCCTTGGGGGTTCCTTATATAGGCAGTGAAACCCTAATGGGCTATTACTGTTACTTTGGCCCCAAGCAAAAGATAATCATGATAATTAGCTTGATTGTTATCTTCTAATTATGGTGAGTGTGCATCCTATACTTTGAGGCAAATCCCAATCCTGATAAGATTGTGATTCTGTCTAACCCTGCATCGATTGTGCAGGGCCGTGGGCCGCACACATCTTATGCGGCCACTGTTCATTCAAGCCCATAATCTCAAATGACATTAATCCAACCCATCCGTGATGGGCCGGATGCGGGTAGTACCAGTTGGCCGGGTTCATGACCCGATTGGGGACTATACGTCATCATAGAGAGTTATATATGTTTTTACTTTTATTAATGTTGATCCGACCAAAAGGTCATCAGTTATATAGCCAATATGATTATTATAAATGTTGAGTCTACCAAAAGGCCATCAGTTATATAGGCATCATGATTATTATAAGTAAATACATAAATTAATGTTAATAAACTAAACAAATAGCAAGTCTACCAAAAAGGCTGTTGTCAGTTTTATTTTCAGCATTGTCAAATCAATTAAATGGAAAATTATAACTTATAAACTTAATAAGCCTTAATAAGCCATGGATATTATGTGAGCTGATATGGCATTGTTGATGCATTCACATCCAAATAAACCGCTTCCTTATAGTTATAGGTCTAATGTTTTATACCGCCAATAGGTAAGTTGACTGATTAAATCATCTCTATTGTTATAATGTGCATGATGTGAGTTTGATTGTATTCCATTTAACTGTAACATTCGGGCCACTAAAGTATTTCAATGGGCTTATGATATATTAACTCACCAATATGTATTAGTAATGCATTAGCATGTGCATTTTTGTGTTTGCGCAATATAACGCATGAATTTGTATGAACATAATAGCCAGTAGGTTGCTGAAAAACAGATAGGGAAAAAACTAAAATTATGTACATTAATTTATGATAAATCAACACGACTATTACATTAATCTATTTACAAACATACGTTGTACGCATTCGTCAAGATTTGAAAGCTAAATTCTCATTGAGCACCTTTATGCTTCTATTGGTTTGACAGTCACCTTCATGTTTGTAATGGTTAGCTCATCCACCAAACTGAAAGCATCATCCGATGAGAAATACTTTGTATGTCCTGCAAAACACACCATGGTTTTGGTAAAGTATACTAAATTCCATATCATATAACAATGTGCGTGGTCAAGGATGTACAAACCTTTATGCTTTCCTTACGGGCTACATGTTTCCGCACATGGACATCCTAATTAATCATTACCTGCACATCTGTCATATACAAATAATATTCTAACCAAAAAAATCTAAAGTGGTAGCTTGTATGATATGGAATTTAGTATAAAGGTTTGTACATCCTTGACCACGCACATTGTTATATGATATGGAATTTAGTATACTTTACTAAACCCTAAACCCTAAACCCTAAACCCTAAACCCTAAACCCTAAACCCTAAACCCTAAACCCTAAGCCCTAAACCCTAAACCTTAAACCCTAAACCCTAAACCCTAAGCCCTAAGCCCTAAACCCTAAACCCTAAACCCTAAACCCTAAACCCTAAACCCTAAACCCTAAACCCTAAACCCTAAACCCTAAACCCTAAACCCTAAACCCTAAACCCTAAACCCTAAACCCCAAACCCTAAACCCTAAACCCTAAACCCTAAACCCTAAACCCTAAACCCTAAACCCTAAACCCTAATCCCTAAAGAATTGCCAAAACCAAACCATTTGTCCAAACATACAAACAACCAACCAAACTGTTCAAATGTCATAAAATTAACCAAAACAAAATGTTTTTTTATCATGTCTAACTCTGGACATTGTTTTTTATGGTGCCAAACAATTGAGTAATGGCCTTATTGCTGGTCCCATGGCTTTGCGGTTGGACATTTACTCGGAAGCAAAGTTGGACTCGACAAACTTAAAATATTAGGATTGGAGGTAACTGTTTTTAGCGACATGTGACATGTAAACGCGGTATTCAACAACAAAGAATGATTGTAACTCCTTGGTTTCTTCTTTCCAGATGCAACTGAAGTTTCATCCTCAGTATCAGAATCATCAAGCTCGTGTCTGCAAGCATCCATCCATTACAAAAGGTTAGCTAAGACTTTATGAGAGGGAAAAAATTTTAAATACATGTTGTAAACAACCATAAAAATATAAACAACCTGAAGGGTATGTTATCTTCAAGAGGTTTGGACGGAGTAGTAAGAGTTGGTTCCTTGCTCAAACGTTTCAACGAAGCAGACTTTGACTGTGGATGTGTGCTCGTAGCAGATTCTTCATGTTCAGCAACGTCCGAAGCCGAAATGATTCTCCAGCACGTGAAGCTCTCAAAATTGGAGTGCTCGAAATATGACTGGCTTTTGAGCTCCAATGTTGGGGAAGTACCAATGATGTTTGTCAACGCGCGAGGCAGTTCTCTACCATCTTCAGCAACCTGCATAACCAAGGTAATTATAACCATTGTAAGCAATAAGTATATAAATTAATGTACACATACATTCTCATCAGCCTGTACTATCGAATCAACTGAGCATTTAACTAACTCCCTCGTTGTCTCATCAAATAGCATAATTATGACGGACGCAGTCGGGTCTGATACCTCAAGTTCCAACCTAAACCCGAAATAACACATATATAGTACATAACCACCATAATAGGAAGAAATTAGGTATATAAAATAGTGCACACATAAAAGTGCACATACCACAACACTGGATACTCAACCGGCTTTTCACAAGAACCACAATAAAACCTTCCCTCTTTCCGACCACAAACCTTCTTGCACTTGTCTCCACCACAATGCGGACAGTTCCAACCTCTTTTTGTCTGGATGTTGTTTATGCGTACTTGGCAGTGGAAGGTTTCACTTTTTAGAGTAATGAACCACATTTAGACATGGGTAAGGGAATCACATGTATAAATTATGTAACAGAAAAAGGATTTACGTCTTGTGAACGATTCCGTGACCATATAAGTATGTTTTCTAGGGTCCCATCTTTTGCTTCAGTGTGATCTATGGGTAATATTTCCCTACCGCCTTCCACACCACTGTGTTCAATAATGGAACACCGGTTATAATCTTATAATTATTTTATATTCATGCTAAATACCACATACACACTGACCTGTTTCCCCCCCATCAAATCTCGTGCTGCAAGAATGGTGTCATCATCAAGAATTAACGTGGATGAGGAGCTTGAGATATATAGTTTACCTATAATGTAAGCATAAGATATGGGCATTTTATGGTTTCATTGATCGATCATTTATTATATTTTTTTAAACACGTGAGTTGATATGTAGGATAGAACCCTTACTGTTATAAGATCTAGTGATCATGCACGTCAAAACAACATCATATACGCCAGTCTGGCTGGTTCGTTACTCAATCAAGCGTTCACCCAAAGCCCCCATAAGGTAACTCTCACTGACTGTCCCCTGCATACACAAATAGAATTAAAATTATACAACAACATATAAGCTAAAACACCATCATTTAAATATTTAAACATACATGCGATTAGCCAATTTGAAATCGAGGGTTCTTGAGCCTGAACATTGGGTAACCATACTCCCAACATGTTACACATATCTAGCGATATATGTATACCATCAACATGAAAACATATGTTACTATACATTGGAGATAAGTTACATTATATTAGTCATCATAAATAAACGTATGCTAACCTATCATGTATTTGTTGTACGTGTTTTCAAGGTTAGAAATCTCCACAATTTCAAAAGGATATCTGACAAATCTATTGGATTTGACAACTGCCTTCCTCACTATCATCTCACTATCAAACTCCAAAATGAAAGCTCCATTTTTTATGACACGAAATTCGTCCTTGTTAGGTGGTTGGACATGAAAGTTTCTGATTGAATAAACGGATCCCTCTTTGAGCTTCAGAAAATAGTGAGCCACATTTGATTTGGATGTGCAGTGCATAACATTACCCTGCCAAAAAAACGCGTAAGGATGCATGCTATCTATTTTTTTCGTTTTTTTATTTCAATTCAAAGAATCATAAATAACAAGCATACCTTTGCATCAGAAACTATGAAATCGGTACTTAGGTAACAGCCATTTGGAGAATTTACATCCCATGACCTACATAGCATCACCACTATTGTGCCAGTAAGAACAACTCGCCCTTAGCCAGAACAGCATCCACCTTTTGGGGTTGTACATCTGCCGTATCCGTAACATAATCAAGTTGGCTATCAAGTTCGGACTCATCAGGATCAATCACTACATCTTTCTTTGTTCGAGTAGAAGAACGCGTTTTGATTGTAGAAGGTGTATGAGCATGGTCAGCATAAACATTTTTTCATCTTGCTTTGAGTTTGGACCTATGTAAGATCAACATGGACAACTTTTTTGGATTTCATATCTGATTGGGAGTGTGCTGGAGACAAATTCATATCAAGATTAGCCGTATGTATCTTGCAGGTAACGTTGAAGCTGGTACGGATGGAGGCAATTCACCATGGGATTTATAAGGAAGATTGTGAATGGATGCAAACAATAAACTGAAAGAGGAAGAAAAAAAGCTTATTAAACAACAATGAATCTTATTTAATTTACAAACTTTCTAGTACCTTAATAGATGTAACATGCAATGCTATCATTAATCCGTATGATAGTGTGTTGAATGCTATATGATAGTATGTTGAATGCCATGAGAAGAAGTTGCCAAATGTATGAGTTTTCTGTCATTAAGACTTGTTAATGCAAAGCAATGCCTAAAAACATTGTTAGTATTAATTAATCTTTCTTAGTTTTGATCACGACAAATTACAAAGACATTTATTGTCAAACACAATCATAAAACAAATTATCTAACAAACACTATCATCAAGGTAATAATCATTACACTAACATATCTTAATCATGCTTAGTGATCATAAAAGTGATTAGCCTTAAAACTCACTTTTGTTAAATGAAACAAAAGATTTTTAATAAACTTTATTATTAAGAAAATGTTTTATTAAAATGAAAATGTAAATTTAAATATGGCATATTCCAAATGCCATAAGAATATCCTTTGAAGGTTTAAACAGTCTCAGATATTTCAAATTCACTAAAAGACAAAAAGGAGCAGAGTCTACACTCCGCGGTTCCTTAAGTGCCTATCCGGTTCCCTATCGATAAGGAACCGCCTGGGTAGCTAAGGAACCGCCCCCAGCTAGCCGTTGGGATTTTTCTTCTATAAATAGTGGATCAAATCTGCATTTTCATTAACCCTTTTTGGACATCTCTTTCAGCCTTCTTTCTCCTATCTAATCCTAGTCATTTGTAAATGATCACTTAATATGTTAAGTATGTTTAGTTATGATTATCCTCTTGATCTCCTTCTTTACCTTGTCCAAAGAGAAGATCACTCATACACTTGTGATGTGATTAAAGATGAAGCCTTGATGAAGATCATCCTCTCCTAAAGATCTAGTCATGTTCATCATTTGATAATTTATGTCTTGTGTAGATCCAATGTATTTGTGAATACTTGGACTAGTTGTGTTCATCCAAGCTATGTTTGAATACTTGGATTAGAGTTGTGTAAATCCTTTGCATATGTGTGTGCTTAGATTTGTGTTGTGTAGATCCAAGCTACATGTGTGTACTTTGATATATTTAGTTGAGTTGTTATAAGTTGTGTTAGTTCTCACTAAACTATAAAGTGATGTGGTTATGTCTTGTGAGTTCTCACTAAACTATAAAGTGATGTGTAGTTGTGTTTTGTGAAGTTCTCACTTAGCTTCAAAGTGAAGAGTCGTGAAGATTGGTTCTAGCTTTGGATTAGAACTCGACATCTAGCCTTGTGTTAGAAAATGGTGAACTTGGCAACGTTGTGAAGATTGGTTCTAGCTTTGGATTAGAACTCGACATCTATCCTTGTGTCGTAAAATGGTGAAGTGGGCGACGTTGTGTAGATTCGTCCTAGCTAAGATTAGGTCTCGACATTTAGCTTAGTGTCGGAAAATAATGTAAGCGACGTTGTAAGGTTTTCTCCGCCAAGAAGGGAGCTTGTGGATATAGTGGAAATCTCGAGTAAGGAGTACTCGAGGAGTGGAGTATGAACGAGGATAGAGCCTCGTTGCCAAACCACTATAAATCTTGGTGTGTTTCTACTAGGTTGTTTCTTTCCTTACTCATTACTTACATTCAACATCATTACACTTATTACTTATTGTTAATGCATTAGAAGTGAACCTAATCATTATGCAACTTGTTTTCAACTAAAAGATAGTTTTGGCACTCACCTAGTTGAAAGGAATTCTAATTAGAAGATAAACCGATGAGAAACTATTTAACCCCCCTTTCTAGTTTCTACAATTGGTATTAGAGCGATGGTGACACAAGATCTTTGAAGTATATTGTACTTTAAAACTTGGATCGATCCATTGTCTCCTCAAATTAGAAGGTTAAGTTGTACTAAAGTTTTTCTTTGGTCAAAACTATCTTTTATTGAAAATGAGCCTTTTAATTGATAATATTGCATCTCATTTAGATTAATAGTATTTATGCATTTTAGATTTACTCTTGAAATGTATCTACTAGTTTGCATCTTGTTATGTGTAGGTACTCATGAAGATCAATCATTCAATTGATCGTGCATTGAGTTACTTACACTTGTAGAAGACTCATCTTCTTTGATTTCCAACATCACTGAATGATGATATCAAAATGGATGGGAGTGATACTAGTCCTTGAAGACTTATTTGTCACTTTAGTCATGGTTGGGCTTTGCATTGGCTCCTTGAAATCTTGGAATGCAATTTGTGGCAAAGGTACGTTTTCGTTCTTCCACACGCCCTACTGATCATTCTTTTGATCATTAACTGACTATATGTTTGTTCTTGGCATCCTTGCCTTGACATTTGTTTGTGGTTTGTGATTCTTCCCTTTTCCCTCTCAAACCTTCATTTCCTGGATACTTGACTCACTATGGAGATGTAGAGTGAGTTAGTAGAAGCTTAAAGTGCCATTCAAAAAAAAGTAGAAGCTTAAAGTATCAAGCATGATTTCCATGGTTTGCACCCTTACGGTTAGTAGGCCCAATATCATGCGTAACTTGTGCAATTAAGCTCATATCTAGGATGATTGATGAATCCCTTGAGATACCAAACTACTCTATTAAGTTGTAGATGGATTTTACACATTTGGAATTGAAATATTCCAAGGATGGTGTTATTGTAAATCCTAGCAATAATTATCTGATCATGTGGGAGAGAAAGTGAATCTATACTTTGCTCACATTTTGAAATAGAATAAGACTACTCTTGAAAATGAACTTGTTCTATGTATCAAAGTTGCTTGGTATAGTTCATTACCAAAGCCGTTTTGACTTTTGTCAAAAAGGCACGTCTTAAACCACTATATATGACACAAGCTCTTCGTCTCCTCGATTTGAAGAATGTCATTTGTCTTTTGAGCAATGTTCTTGGTCTTGATTCACTTCTCTTGACTCCTTTCCTCTTTGCTTCTTTACCCCACGAGTAGTCGTTTTTCCGTTTCGGTCTTTTTCGATCTCGATTCAACTCGTAATCCTTCATTAAGGCAATATTACTTAGTTTTATAGTGATCCAATGATATCCTAAAAGGTTTAAGATATAATTTTAAGTACTTTAAAAATTTTGGTTTTCAAAAATTCTTTGTTTTTCTTCGATAAAAACCGGCCACTATAGGCGGTTCTTTATCATGCGCGGTTCATATGCGCGGTTCCTTATCGATAAGGAACCGCGGGCAGAAACTTCACTAAAGCGCTAGTTTATTAAAATACCCTTTTCAAACAAAACCCTCTCTCTCCTTCACACATACAACCGACGTGTTCTTGACATTCCACCATTGCTGTTTCTTCAAAAACCTTCAATCACTCAAGATTAATTGATTCCAAGTTGTGGGTTTCACTCATCCTTCATTCTACATAAATTAATTGTAAGTAATTTCACTCAGTTCTATCTAATTTGTTCTAGGGTTCATCCTTTCATAATTGGAAATTTTTAAAATTGAAATTGAATTAGAACCTTACTAAATCTTATTTTTTTAAATAAAATTACCTTTAATATTACCTAAAGGTCGAAAATTGTTCAATTTCTTATTTTTAATATTAACTAATATCTTATTAATATTACCTTAATTTATTTCAGCTCCTAAAACCTCCAAAACCTTAAAACCGTAAAACTAGTCAAATCTACGCGTATACCATAAAAGACGTTTGCTATAAGTGACTAGGATAAGCGCTAAAGAACTTATAACACACTTCATTTACGTTTTTAAGACATTTACCTTGCATGCTTTACTTTAGATTAATAATAACTTAATGAAGTAGTTTGGTATCTCAAACATCATTACCTGCACATTAGTCATATACTCTAAAAGTTAAGTGTATGGAAGACCCTCAATACCAGCAGTAAATATCACAAGATCAACAAAACCTTGTAGATATTCGCATCATCACGATATCTCTGTACGTGTTGTGGTCTAACTGCAAAACTATAAAACATGTTCTAGGTTTTCCAGGACTCACTTATTTCGTTGCATTTTCATACTTTGCTTATGTTTAAGTTATTCTTATCATGTCATATATCCGTTCACTGAGCGTAATTGCTCAGCCGTATTTTCTTTCCATGTTTCTATACGGCAGGTACTAAAGGACAGACTTATGCATTCAAGAGTATGTGCATAGGATGGTAGCTCCCTTGACTTAATTTCTTTTATGCATTTATATACTTCTGCTTTGCTTGGACATTGTTTAGTCCTTTTCTACATTCTTTACTTATGCATGTGTGAGCTTATGTTTTGGGACCGAGTTTGATTCCGGTTTCCTTTATGATCATTTATGTTTTTAAGACATTTACCTTGCATGCTTTACTTTTGAATTAGAACCTAAAGTTTATTTATATAAACTGGCCATACTCATTAACCCTTTTTGGTTATAGGTAAAGAGTCTTTTGATTACGTCGTCCAAAAAGGGTTAATGAAGTGTGTTATAAGGTAAATGAAGTTCATCCATACTTAGCCGCGTGTTATTTTCTTTTTGTGTTTTGACTAGTGCGGGTTGAACCATAGTCGTCTACGCTAGTCATTGTTGTATGTTGCATGTTGCCTTAGTTGTACATTATAGTACATAATTTGGTAAATGTTAGTTTCCGTCTTTTGTGTTATTTTCACAATAATTGCTGAGTTATTTTTGTATATCTAATGTATAGTATGTCTTTTGGTGTTTAAGTCATGTCCCCTTAGAGATTCATAGTGGTTCAGGATTACTGGAATTAGGTACGCGTCCAACAGCTATTTGTTTAAGTAGTTTAAGCCATTTTCCACTCTTACGGGTAACTTGACTTAATATTGATGATGTTTTCGTTTTGGATTATGTCTATGCTGTTTTAGCTAGACTATGTTATTTTAATAAACGGAGTTTTGAAACATAGTTTATGAGATTGTGTGATTATGTGAGTAGATAGATTGATGTGTTATGTGTAGTATTAATTCCTTATAAGTGTCATCATAGGAGGGAGTGCATTGGGGAAAGGGTAATTGTATAAGTATGGTGCGCAACATAGTTATACAAGTACCACAACTTCAATGGATTGCTAAGTATGATTGCTGAAAGAGGGTTAATACATGCGTGTATAGTATATGTTGGACGAATTTAAGTATATGTATCCTAATATGCCTATATATGTATGATCCCCTACAATTATCAATTGTATCCTTAGGATGGTTTGCTAGAACGCTTCTTTTAGATGTTCAACCTCCGTTGTTGCGTCTTCTTCGAGTTCCTATTTCACATGTCCGTTTTAAAATGATATTTTCGGTGTTAAGGCTATTAAAATAGCTTGATATTTCCTTTGGGATAATGATATTTTTGTGTTGAGCTTTATATTTCTTTTAGACGGTATATTGAAAAAGATTTTGAAATCTACTATAGAGTTAGGATAGTTGTTGGTATTCGGTAAAATTAAGGGTAAAGTGTTGGAGCCGTATTTGAAACAAGATGTAACATAATTTTTTTTATATAATCAACACTCATTTATTTCAAATTCTAAAAGACCTTCTTTAAAAATAAAGTAAATTAAAATTTTTCCTACCTAAATATTTTATAAGTGAGTTTAACCGGATTACGTCATTTATAATTATTTATGAATAAAAGGCTAAATTGAGTTCATGAAAATTTCCCATAAAATTATTTCTTTCATTTAAAAGGATTACATTAATCACTAAGATGATTCTTTAATTTTTTTTAAAACAACTAGTGAAAAATTGTTTCGGTTCTAACTTATTCGTTTTTAAAGCTTTTTGGGTGATTCAAAAATCTAAACTTATGTACTCGAAACGTACTTTTCAAATATTCAGAATGTATAGTCATGGGAATTCAGTAGCTTGGTCAAAATGTTTGTACAAGTATCACGTTCAAGGTTGAGTTTTGAATAGTAGTTTTAAACTTATGATTTGGGATGTTCGGGGTACTTAGTCTTTGAGTTGAGTCTTAAGATAATCTAAAGGGTTGTTTGCAAATGGTTTGAGTCACATATATGTGGAAAGATAAAAGAAAATTATTTCTTTTAGGAAAAAGTCATTTTGTGCAAGGTTTTAAATAATATGTCGTGGGTTGTAATATGTTTTGGTTACCGTTGGGTGTTACTTGAGTCATTTGTTTGTTGTTTTTTCAAGAGTCATTTTGAATTGGTACATGTGTTGGGTTTGAGTTTTCTTTTTGATTCTCGTGGTTTTTAACTAGTTTTAACTCGTGCACGTGAAATGTCGTTAGTTAACCGTGGGTTTGATTCGTTGATCGTATCTGGTGGACTCTAGAAGTTTGTTTTGGTTTCGTATTGATTGAGAGCATTGATGTAGTTATATGGAAGACTTGGTTGCGCCTATACGATTAAGTTAGTGGGTTAGAGGTGAAGCAAGATGAGGGAGCACTTCGGAGGCTAAAGAACTAGCGTGAGTAATAAGCCGATCTTGGCATTATCAAAAGGACGGGACGAATTCGCGAAGCATTATGATAAGTGGAGCAAGGATTAGGATGCGTGCGAGGACGACAAAGAAAGAAGATTGCTTAGACGTTGCAGGAACTGAAGGTTTGGAAGAACCATATAAGACTTAGATAGTGGGGTTAGGTTGGTAGATCTGCCTAGAATGCTAGAGGCATTTGGTGTACGAGACGTCGAGAATGATCTAAACGGATCATGAACGTCTCCAACACACATTCTTTCTTCTTGATTGGACATTAGGTATAGATGATGGATGGAGTTAAGTGGTGACGAGAATTGCAAGGCCAAGTACCATCCAGGAAAGGCAAGCATAGTTGACGAGACATGGAATAAGAGGAAGGAAGTGAAACTGAGACAAACTTGAACTCAATGGATGGCTTGTTAAGATGGGTTAGATGGAAGATGTTAGTTGCACGAGTGATATGTCTAAAGCAGAGAACGCGTCAACACCTGGGTTGCGTGGCTTGGACAATCATATGGATAAAAGGGAGATAGGTTATACTCCCTAAATAGATAGGAATAACTTAGAAAGACAGTGTAAGGACGAGGACTGGAAAGGAGATACATAATGGGGTGGAGGAATAAGTACAATGAGAGTTGGGTGATAGTCGATAGACTAACTAATTCTACCATATTCTAAGCAGAATGAGAAGTCACGTGGTTGAGAAGTTGAAAGGATTGCGTACGGATGTGACGGAATAGGAGGTTTTGCATAAAAGTTAGCCTAATAGGTATGGAATGCCTTATGAAGGATTATGGGAAGGGAAGAAACGATGGGAAGAAAGCGTAGTATACCATTGATAGACTAATGGTTGGTATCAGCATACTATAAGGATAATTGAGAAAGATGCCTAGAGCATTGGCGTGAGGTTTATAGATAGTTGGAGAATGCATTTTATTAGGAAGAATTATTCTACAAAAAGAGAGTCACCAGTGCGAGGGGCGTATTCCTCATTGATGAGAATGTAGGGAATAAAAGAGGATCGCCTAAATTATAGGTTGAAGACGAGATGGAAGATGGCATGGAATTAAAGATTGTCGAGAGACAAGCAAAAAGTAGTAGTGAGGAAGAATGGCTTGAAGAAGCAAGAGATTGTCAAGATAGTAGAGTGTTATTGAAGGAAACGGTTGGAGTTAAAGGTTAGTAATCACGAACAATGGAAAGTTCACCTAGAGAAAAGTGTAGCACCTGTTAGTAGGAAGGATGGTTAGCTAATTTGTGTCGTGTATGGACAAGCGGAGATGTGGTGGCTGATGCCTTAATTAGAATGGATATGATAAAACCAAGGAGAGTAGGGGAAATAAGTATGACTATTCAGTCGACTCTTAAGGATAAGATTCGGGCAGCACAAGTAGAAGCTACTAAGTAGGATAAACTGAAGGAAGAAAAGCTACACAGTATGGACCGATTCATGGAGGAAAGAGGAGATGGTTGTAGGTACTATTTGGACAGAATCTGGATTCCATTGTTTGGCTATACAAGGAAGGTTATATTGGATGAAGCTCATGCGACGAGGTATTTAATACACCCAGGAGCTGATAAGATGTATAGGGACTTGAGAGATAGGTAATGGTGGCCAGGAATGAAGAAGGATGCAGCTTTGTATGTTAGTGAGAGTCTGACTTGTGCCAAGGTAAAAGCTGAGCATCAAAGACCATCAGGACTACTGCAGCAACCGGAGATCTCATAATGGAAATGGGAGAATATTACCATGGACTTCATTACTAAACTACTAAGGTCTAACAGTGGTAATGATATGATTTGGGTAATAATGGACAGACTGACTAAGTCTACACATTTTGTGGCAATGTGAGAGGATGATCAGATGGAGAAGTTTGCAAGAAGTACATGGAGCATGTGGTGGCAAAACATAGAGTGCCAGTGTCGATTATATCGGATAGAGATAGTCGGTTTACCTCTAGGTTTTGGGGATTGCTGCAGAAGGCTTTGGGTACAAGGCTAGATATGAGTACAACCTATCATCCGCAGACGAATGGTCAGAGTGAAAGGACCATACAAACACTAGAAGACATGCTAAGAGCGTGTGTGATAGACTTAGGAGGAAGTTGGGAGACTCATTTAGCATTGGCTGAGTTTTCCTACAACAATAGCTATCATACTAGTATGGAATGTGCATCGTTCGAGGCACTTTATGGTAGGAAATGTAGATTGTCGTTACTATGGGTTGAGGTTGGAAGTAGTCAGCTAATTAGACCGGAGATGGTTCAGAAACTACGGATGTGATAACAATGCTTAAGGAGAAGTTGAAGACGGCAAGAGATCGACAAAAGAGCTATGCAGACAAGAGGCGTAAGCCGTTGGAGTTGAGGTTGGAGATAAGGTTATGCTAAAGGTTTCACCATGGAAAGGAGTGATGCGGTTTGGGAAGAAAGGAAAGTTAGCACCTAGATTCGCGGGTCTATTCTAAATCCTTGAAAGGATTGGACTAGTGGCATATAGGTTGGGATTACTCGAGAAATTGAGTAGTGTGCATGATGTATTTCATGTATCCGACTTGAGAAAATGCTTAGCAAGAACCGACTTGCAAGTACCGTTGAAAGATATTAGTATAGATACGAGCCTTCGTTTCATTGAAGAGTCAGTGGATATTTTTGGATCGCGAGGTTAAGACGTTGAAGAGAAGTAAGATACCGCTAGTTAAGGTTAGATGAAATTCGAAACGTGGACTAGAGTTCACGTGGGAACAGGAAGAGTTTATGAGGAACAAGTATCCTCAATTATTGCTAATGATGTTCCTAAGGAATAAATCTCGGGACGATATTTCTATTAGGAGGGAGTGATGTGACAACTCCGGTTTTTGAGGTTCGTCACTTAGTCTTATTTTTAGGGTATTTTGTTTGACTATGTGTTTTATCTGCTTACGTCATTATTTGGGGTGAATGGAGGGTGGTTTGGACATCGTTTATGAGTACATGGTACTCTTAAGTAAATCGATGAACGGATATTTCATGAATCATAAGCTCACATATTAGTGACTATGAAGTGAAATGGTGTTATTTTATGTTTTTACGTATACGTATATGTATTATAGTAAATCGTATTTTTACGATTTAGGGTTTAGCGTTTAGAGGTCACGGACTATGGATTTAGTCTCGGGAATAATTTACGGGTTAGTTTTAAGTCATTTTGGGCTTAGTTATTTAGTTAATAACTTATTTTAAGAGTTTTCATAAAACTATATATTTTACGTCTTTTACGGTATACGCGTAGATTTGACTAGTTTTACGGTTTTAAGGTTTTGGAGGTTTTAGGAGCTGAAATAAATTAATATAAAACAAGGTAATATTAATAAGATATTAGTTAATAATAAAAAAATTATATTATGGTCGGCATAAACAAACGCAAGAAAGAAAAAGGGAAAAGAAAATGAAAGTGGTCTATTTGTTTTGGGCTAGGATTTGTTCTAAATAATTATATAAGGTTTTAGTACATCAAAGCAAACATAATTCCCTGGAGAAAATTAGAGGTCGACGGTTCATCAATGGAGAATTTGGGTTTTCATTAAATTTTATTCTTTCATTAATTTTAAGGTAAAACCTTCATTACTCTTTTCAATTAAATTGTTTTAAAATCATTCTTAATCAATACATGATGGATCTAGGGTTAGGTTTAAATTAAAATCTGTATTTTAATAATATAAACATGCTTAGTTTAATTAGGGTTGATAATTATACACGGTGATGGTAATTAATTAGACTAATTATGTTAAATTCGTCATTAAAAACTGGGCAGAATTTTAGGTCACTTGTTTTGATCATATCTAGAGTTTGGTAAACTTTTAATTTGCGAAACAAGTATCCCTAAAAAGGTATTTGAGTTAGCTTTTGAATGAAAGAAAAAATAACTAAATTGGAGGTCGGGAAATGGGTCAAAACAGGCTACAACAGTCGGGTGTCAAAATAGTTCGATTAGCCGGTTTACAATTAATGTTTTAAGTTGGTTAGGGTACTTAGGATTATAATCGGACCTTCAAATGAACATGAGACTTGGTTTATATATTAAATAAAATATCTGGTGGAAGGATAAGTAAATGAGACAGGATAAGACCCTCTGATCATAACAAACTTTTCATATGTTCAAAATCAGTAAATTCTGGATAGCTAAAAGTATATATATATATATATATATATATATATATATATATATATATATATATATATATATATATATATATATATATATATATATATATATATATATATATATATATATATATATATATATATATATATATATATATTAGAGCCTTAACAGTAGCTTTAAGGCTGGGGCCAATTGGGAGGGTTAGCTAACACATGTAAAGGCATATGGTTTCCTTTACAGAAAGTATGAGTTTGGTTAAGTGGGCGTTTGACTCATAGTTTGGGGTATAAAAATTGGGACTGTTTTAGGTAAAATGTTAATGGGATAGGTTATAAACTTAACTAAGTTAAGGGCTTTATAGAGGGGTGTAACATAATGCTTATAGCATATAAATGAGATTAAAATGTGGGAGAGGGTTAGACATCC